>OY744516.1:118775492-119032992 GCA_963556195.1 Sepiola atlantica | reverse complement strand
GTTTGTTGCAGTTGAAATCAAAGAACACCCCATCTTATTACACAATTAGAAAAAATGTATCTTTCAGCTCTTCACCTTAAAATAAAAACAATAATCTTTCTTATATTTTTTATTATTTATTCAAATAATGCCGACAGAAAACCCTACTTTTAATTATAGGTTTATTTCAACTTTGGCTAATTTTTCAGATATAAATATATAAACATTTCTTTTTAAGTTTACATAGATAAAAATAAGAATAACATAGATAAAAATAAAAATAACATATATTAAGAAAGAAATAATTGAGATAAAGACATAAATAACATAGATAAAGATAGAAATAATATAGATTAAGATAGGAATAGCATAGATAAGATACAAATAACATATATAAAGGTAGGAATAACATAAATGAAAATAAGAATAACATAAATAAAGACGAAAAATAACAGTAATGATGACAGGAATAACAGATGCAAATAAGAATAACATAGATAATTATAAAAATAATAAAGATAAAAACAGGAATATCATAAAGATAGAAATAAAATAGATAATTACATAAATAACAGATAAAGATAAGAATAACATAAATAATGAGAATAACAACAGATGAAGATAGAAATAACATAGATAATAATTAGAATAACAAATATGGATAGGAATGATTTAAATAAAGATAAAAAATAACATAAATAATGATAGCAATAACAGATAAAGATAAGAATAAAATTGATCAAGATAGAAATGAAGTCGATCACTATAGGAATAACATAGATAATGATAGGAATAACATAGATAATAATAGGAATAACATAAATAATGAGTGGAATAACATAGATAAAGATAGGAATAAGATTTATAAAAGTAGAAATAATATAGACAAAGATAGGAATAACATAAATATAGAAATAATGTTGATAAAGATAGTAATAACATAGATAAAATAGAAACTATAATAAATAATTAAAACACAATACTCAACATTCCTTTTTAAAATAATTGAATTCAAGTATTGATTTAAAAACTGTTTGTTTTCTAAAATCTGGAATCGCTTTAAAAATTTAAAAAAATGATTCCCAAAACACTGAGCCGAGTTTTGTTGAAATCACTTTTTCGCACGAGCAAGGGTGTGTGTCACACTGTAAAAGGTTGTTCACAAAAAGAAATCCTATCACATATACAAAGATTTAACACAAGAAAAATGCTGCCAAAGCATAACGATACGAGATGTTCATGTCGTCAAGATGCCATAGATTTGTCATGAAAGAAAATTCGAATAAGATGTCAAGCTTTTATTTTTTTAAAAAGACTACACATATAAGTGCGACGAGATTTTCTTTTCCAACATGGCACCGAATTGATAATGCATGTGCGGTGATATTTTTTACCAAGTGAACTGCTTTCCCTTCTTCACTGTAAGAATTTTTTAAATATATTTCTTCAAGATCAAATGATATGAAGTAAGACTTATGAAATGAAAAGCAAGAAGGGAATTTTTGCTGGTAGAAGACACCATTGTCTGGATCTCTTAAAATCCCTGCATCTATTGAAGACAAGTAATCACATGTTAATAAGCCTTTTGCAGTAAAAATGACATAAAATCACAGTAGAAATAAAAATGGGATGAATAGTGGTAAAAAGTAAAAGATGAAGATGAGGTTTAAGAAAAATTAATCTTTTTTTTATCTTCGTAACGTTCGAATCCTCATCAACACTGTTGTATCCTGCAAAAAGGGATAACTAACAAGATGGTCATTCAGGTAAAAAAGTTATAGCCAATGCGATATTTTAAGGAAGAAGGAAAGGCTTATTGTCATAGAGATATCAATAAAGGAGAGACATACCTTAGTGAGGAATTACTAAGGTCCGAATCAAAGATCAATGTGCAGCATAGTGCTACTAAGTACGTAGTTATCCATGGGACAGTTCACATAGGAAAATGTCCATGAAAATATAAGGACATTCTGTGAAAACAAATGACCATGTGGCAAACATCCATTGCCCTAAACCACATGGGAAGAACAATAGAAACCTCTGACCTCAGTATTCAGTGAGGTATCTTCTAAAGAGATAGCCTGTCACCATTGCTCTTCTGACTTACAATGGATCTACTCAGCAAGCTCCTTAAAAACTGCAATGCTGGTTACAACCTTAGTAGAGGCAAAAAAAGGAAGAAAATAAAAGAGTCAACCATCTACTCTTTATGGACGATCTCAAACTCTATGTAGAGACAGAAAAACACATTGTCTCCTGATAGAAACTGTAAAAATGTTCACAGAGGATGTCTGCATGAAGTTTGGATTTGACAAATGCGTTACATGCACCATAATAAAGGAGGGAAACGCAATATCAGAACATTTTCAGATAAATAACAGCCTTATTGAAGACCTGGAAGAGGATGCTGCATACAAATACCTCGGCATAGAGGAGAATGTAATGAGAAGATGAGAAATAAGGTGGAAAAAGATTACATCAAACGACTTAAAAAGATCCTCAAATCAGAACTAAGCCCCCAAAACAAAATAACTGCCATTAATCAGCTTGCAATCCTTGTCATCTCGTATGGTTTCGGTATTATTGACTGGCTACAACGCAATATCAATAGGCTCGGTATTAAGATCAGAAAATTGTTAACCTTACATAGGATAATATACCAAAACCAATGCATGGACAAGATATATCGACAACGAAAAGAAAGAGGTCTAGGTCTCACTGAAATAAACCATGCATATCGAGCCACAATAGTAAGCATGGGGCAGTACATAAAAAGCTCAACAGATATGACAATGGGAATGGTGAGGGATCATCGTGAATAATTATCCCAACAAACTACAATCACAAAACTTGCTGAAAACTTTTAGGGGAGTCATACTGGAGAACACTGCCGAAGTCTATGATGAACCAGCAACCTGGATTGCAAGAGAGAAAAGAAAGAAATACACAGAGAAGAAAACTAGGATGGAAACAACATAAGAGAGCAGGGAAGTTCGTGGATGAGCTTAACCAAGAATATATAGACAGGGAGGCTTCACTCCAATGGCTCAAGAACGTCAGACTTCCATTTGATTAGGTAAGACTTATTATAGCGGGACAAGACCAAAGCTTACTCACAAATGGATTAACAAATGTCTGGCCTACAAACAGATGGCCATTGTAGGTTTTTCCATTCAGCGGTTGAGAGTCTGAGCCACCTAATGTCTGGACGCCAGATCCTATTATCAGATGACCTTTACACTGCCCGCCACAATAAAGCGTGTAAATATTCCCATTAGAAAAATTATGGTGAGATGCAACTTGACAGATCGACCAACATCTGGGAGCATGAACGTTCACGGATAACATCAAACGGAAAGGTGACAGTCTACTATGACAAAACACATACAGGCGGGCAGATACATAAAAGACAGGGCCATGAAACCAGATATTTTTATATGGAACAAACCTTAAAGGACTGCGCTCATTATTGACGTAACCGTTCTAAATGACTTTGGCCTCAATAGAGCTGAACGCGAAAAGATAACGAAATACCAGGACTTCAAGAATGATTTAAAAACAACATGGTCTCTGAAAGAAAGAAATATTATACCAGTTTTTGGTGGAGCAACTGGAAAGAAATATTATACCGGTTTTACTAGGAGCAACTGGAAAGAAATATTATACCGGTTTTAGTAGGAGCAACTGGAAAGAAATATTATACCGGTTTTAGTAGGAGCAACTGGCCTAATGACAGAAAACTTGAGAAATACTTAGAAACAATTCTTGGAAGACCGAGCTGTAGCGAAATACAGATAGCAGCTATAAAAGGGGCAACGTCTATTCTAAAAAGAGCCTTTGGATATAGATTTAAATCGTAATAAAATCAAATGTTAGCTCCAGAAGGGAGCCCCTTTATTTCCTCGAACTAACTGAAGTAAAAGAAAAAAAAGGGGTTAAAGGTATTCTATTACAAGATTATCCTACAATGAAGTTCATCTTCGAGGTTTATGCATATGCTAAACAGGCTCCGAGAGGAATTTTCCTCTATTTCTTGAATATTGCATCCGTTCTGTCTAAACTATTTATTAGACATAAAATCAAAATGCAGTAAACGATCATAACAATATTATCAAATGTTCAGACATTAAGAAAACTTGACAATAGCAAGTTAAATGAAAACATGTCTAATATGAGTATTATTATGTTTACCAGCAGAGAAAGTATCAAAATCATCCAAGAATGGTAAATCTAAAATGATAGTATTGACAGAAAATATCTACCAGAATTTACCTTATAAGCTATAGATTCTCTATCAGTTCGAATCTGATAGATTCTGATGAATGAATGAAATAAGATCTAAGATTTTATGAGTACATTATTTTCAGAAAATGGCTGAATCTTTTCAGTCTTTGTTTTCTTTTTTATGCGTTCTAAATTGTTCAAGTTTACAACCAAATATGAATATATTGATTAGAGTACCGGGGTTTGTATGCACCAGGTATATACTATAATGAAGTGATTGAATGTATTAGGACATAATTTTAAAGAGTAAATCACAAATATCAAACAAGAACTGCGAAAACATAATTTAAGTGCGATCCACGAAATACGAATGAATTCAACAGATTTATAAGAGGACCAAAAATATGGAATTAATTTATATGCCGATCTGTTTACAGGTCCCAAGTAAAGCATCCAAAGAATTTGATTGAAACATTATTCTTAGCTGAAGATAGATCTCTGATAAGAATGACAAAGAAGCGAGAAAGGAAAAATTCAGTACTTGTAAGCAGATATGTGCTTTTCGTACAAGAATACATGTCAGCATGTAAAACGGACGTTAAAAAAATGATGATGATGATGATGATGATGATGATGATGATGATGATGATGATGATGATGACGATGACGATGACACAAAAATAATAGATAAAAAGAAACCTTACAATGCATGTATTTTTGTTGGTTTTTACAGCCACCATTAAAAGGTCGAACTATTATAAACCTTCTGGGCGATCTTAAAAAGACGAAGAAGAAGAAAAGACCTGCTGGCAGCACAAACCCAAAACCAAATGCGACTTTGGAATCACAATTTTAAATGCATAATCATTTTATTAGAAGAAAAATTGCAATCATTAACAACAGCTTAAAACCACCGCTCAGCTATAATTAGGTTATTTTTGTTTTGTTTTTCGAAATGAATGCATCATATGTTTTTTCATCATACTATGACTAATTGCTGTTGCACCAGCCTATGATGATTCGTATGTACTGAGCAAAGTCTATGAACAGCGGAACAAGTTATCACTTTTAGAAACATGAAGGATTCAACTTGTGGCTGTACACAACGAAACCAATTTCGTGCGTAATTAGCAAAACATCTTTTCTATAACAGATTTGTCAACGACATTGTTTGTTTTTAAAAGATGACACTTTTACAGACAAGTGAAAAGTTGGATGCCAAATGAAAACCCGGAGGCTTGTGAGATGGTTTCAATGATTTCAAACAAAACTTGAAGCTGAGATAACATCAAACTGCGATGCAATTAATATGTGCACCTTTTTGAAGTAGTGTCGCATCGATCTGCTTGTTAGAAAAATAGAAGTTAGGTGCTGTTTTACTACAACATAATCCATATTAATAAAACTAATAAAATTATACTTATAGTTGAAGACTAAGGAAAACCACAGTAATGAAGAATGGCCATATAAAAACATTTAAACTTTGCCAAAGATTACCTGAACAAACTGAAATCCTTCTAAAACCTTTTTCTGTTGAAAGATGTGACGAAAATAGAGATTTTTTGCCAGACGGTAAAATGCACTTAATGAGGAAAGAAACACTTCACTCGCAGTAAAGTCATGAAACCTTAGTAGTAGTAGAGGATTTTAGAACAAAATGTGCTTTCAGTACACTGTATTAGTAACTCGCTGTTTTCTGGTCAGTTTTTGTTCATCCTTTGCAATGTTCTGTTGGAAGGTAAACCTCCATTGAATTTTGCACGCAGAAAGCTCCAAGATCATGCATGGATTCTCCAGCATGATAATGATCGAAATCACACCTCCAAAATCACTTGAAAAAGAAAGAAATAAGAAAGCATAACCAACAGTATTATTCGTGTCTCTCACTGATTGCTTTAACGTAACTATTTCAAAAACCCTCTCTAACTTTGCATATGATCTTGGTCAACTAATCATGGCTTTCCATCTCTCAACCCCCTTTACTCTTTAATATGATTATACAATTAAAAGTGTGACTAATGATTATTAGTAACCAACCGTTTTCTGGTAATTTATGATTATACAATTAAAAGAACATGTGTGACTAATGATGATTAGTAACCAACCGTTTTCTGGTAATGTATGATTATACAATTAAAAGAACATGTGTGACTAATGATGATTAGTAACCAACCGTTTTCTGGTAATTTATGATTATACAAGTAAAAGAACATGTGTGACTAATGATGATTAGTAACCAACCGTTTTCTAGTAATTTATGATTATACAATTAAAAGAACATGTGTGACTAATGATGATTAGTAACCAACCGTTTTCTAGTAATTTATGATTATACAATTAAAAGAACATGTGTGACTAATGATGATTAGTAACCAACCGTTTTCTAGTAATTTATGATTATACAATTAAAAGAACATGTGTGACTAATGATGATTAGTAACCAACCGTTTTCTGGTAATTTATGATTATACAATTAAAAGAACATGTGTGACTAATGATGATTAGTAACCAACCGTTTTCTAGTAATTTATGATTATACAATTAAAGAACATGTGTGACTAATGATGATTAGTAACCAACCGTTTTCTGGTAATTTATGATTATACAATTAAAAGAACATGTGTGACTAATGATGATTAGTAACCAACCGTTTTCTAGTAATTTATGATTATACAATTAAAAGAACTTGTAACTAATGATGATTAGTAACCAACCGTTTTCTAGTAATTTATGATTATACAATTAAAAGAACATGTGTGACTAATGATGATTAGTAACCAACCGTTTTCTGGTAATTTATGATTATACAATTAAAAGAACATGTGTGACTAATGATGATTAGTAACCAACCGTTTTCTAGTAATTTATGATTATACAATTAAAGAACATGTGTGACTAATGATGATTAGTAACCAACCGTTTTCTGGTAATTTATGATTATACAATTAAAAGAACATGTGTGACTAATGATGATTAGTAACCAACCGTTTTCTAGTAATTTATGATTATACAATTAAAAGAACATGTGTGACTAATGATGATTAGTAACCAACCGTTTTCTGGTAATTTATGATTATACAATTAAAAGAACATGTGTGACTAATGATGATTAGTAACCAACCGTTTTCTAGTAATTTATGATTATACAATTAAAAGAACATGTGTGACTAATGATGATTAGTAACCAACCGTTTTCTAGTAATTTATGATTATACAATTAAAAGAACATGTGTGACTAATGATGATTAGTAACCAACCGTTTTCTGGTAATTTATGATTATACAATTAAAAGAACATGTGTGACTAATGATGATTAGTAACCAACCGTTTTCTAGTAATTTATGATTATACAATTAAAGAACATGTGTGACTAATGATGATTAGTAACCAACCGTTTTCTGGTAATTTATGATTATACAATTAAAAGAACATGTGTGACTAATGATGATTAGTAACCAACCGTTTTCTAGTAATTTATGATTATACAATTAAAAGAACTTGTAACTAATGATGATTAGTAACCAACCGTTTTCTAGTAATTTATGATTATACAATTAAAAGAACATGTGTGACTAATGATGATTAGTAACCAACCGTTTTCTGGTAATTTATGATTATACAATTAAAAGAACATGTGTGACTAATGATGATTAGTAACCAACCGTTTTCTAGTAATTTATGATTATACAATTAAAGAACATGTGTGACTAATGATGATTAGTAACCAACCGTTTTCTGGTAATTTATGATTATACAATTAAAAGAACATGTGTGACTAATGATGATTAGTAACCAACCGTTTTCTAGTAATTTATGATTATACAATTAAAAGAACATGTGTGACTAATGATGATTAGTAACCAACCGTTTTCTGGTAATTTATGATTATACAATTAAAAGAACATGTGTGACTAATGATGATTAGTAACCAACCGTTTTCTAGTAATTTATGATTATACAATTAAAAGAACATGTGTGACTAATGATGATTAGTAACCAACCGTTTTCTAGTAATTTATGATTATACAATTAAAAGAACATGTGTGACTAATGATGATTAGTAACCAACCGTTTTCTAGTAATTTATGATTATACAATTAAAGAACATGTGTGACTAATGATGATTAGTAACCAACCGTTTTCTGGTAATTGATGATTATACAATTAAAAGAACATGTGTGACTAATGATGATTAGTAACCAACCGTTTTCATGTAATTCTTTGTTCATCGTTTGCAATGTTCTTTAGGAAGGAAAACCTCACTTGAATTTTGCATGAAGCTTGGATAATCTGTTACCAAATTGCTTTTCTTTCCAAAGTTTTATTTCTTATTCTTAAAAACAATCAAGAGTTAATTGAACACTGCGTCAAATCCTTGTGGTCCAATGACTATAATATCTGGTGTTCCCAGCTACCTAGTTCCCTGGTTGATAACTTGATTAACCTCTTTACTGTGGTTTAATAACTATAATGTGCCACCAATGAACCTACTAATATTTGTTGTAGGTTTTTGCTGAACCATCATTTGGTTGAACACAAATGTGTATGTAGCATGTACATGTCAAGACGAGATGTCAGTCAAGTCTAGTGTTTATTCAGGCTGACCAATAATCATCAATAAAATGAAGGAAACTGGTGAACTCATCCATTAGAACTGTCACTAAACAATCTTCTAGTCCTGTCAACTAATTGAAATGCTTTCCTTTTTGATCTTGTCTGGACATTTTCCACTATAACCTCATTTTTCAGTGAGGTTTTCATTTTTAAGAAATGGCAATATGACAATAAGATTGTCAGTAAAAACGAAGCAAAAAGATGATTTGCACTTATTAAAGGCAACAGAACTGAGCCAATCTTTTGTAATCATTGGCAAACTAATCAGAAATTGGTAACAGAATGAGGAAACTGTTAAAGATCTGAATAGAAAGGCTGAGTGAAAAGGTGTCTTGACTTTGAGATAGAAAGAAAGTGATTAAAAAACACTGGCCACTTTTTGCTCTTCATGATGTTCATATGTAATCACGTGACAGGAGTCAAGTTGAGGGAGAAGAAAAAGAAAATGAATATAAAACAAAATGGTAGCAAAAAGAGGAAAGAACAATATAATTAAAATGAGGATTTAAGAAAAGAAACAGAAAAAACAAACATGAACAGAGAAATCGAAGAGAAATAAAACCACAAAAAGATGTCTGGTTTTTATTGAATAAAAAACGAGTGGTTTAGAAAGATAAAAGATGAGGAAGTTGAATAAAAAAGCAACGGTTGGGCTAATAATGAGTAAGGACATTTTAATTTGTTAATGTATGCCGCAACGACACATTTCGTTGTAACCATTGTCAATAACTATAAAAAAGCATATATATATATATATATATATATATATATATATATATATATATATATATATATATATTAAAATCGTTTAAAAGGGTATTCGCGATAATATAGAAAAAATCGTTTAAAAATAAATATTCTATAAATAGTGTATATCAACTAAAACGAACGTGCATAGGACAAACAAATCAATAAATAAAAGAAAATCGCTTAAATCTTCAAACAAAATTAAAATTTGTTACGAACATAAGAACATCGTTTTATATTTTTTAAATCATAGTTCACCCCAAACAAGGCAGGCCGCCACTGTAGATGTAAGGGACTACTGAGAAAAAAAGGGGGGGGGGAGGTCAACCTAAATTAGGAGCTGCGCAGCGAGATGCCTGTTTACATTAGTTTTAAATTTTTGCATGTCAGTAACGTCAGGAAAACAGGAAGCAGAGAGGGAGTTCCAGAGTCCAGCAGCACGAGGAAAGAAGCTTTTGGAGTAGAAAGCTCTTCGACATCTGGGGACCTCCACAGTGTATGGATGGGATTTGGCAGATTGTCGGGCTGGTCTAGTGAATTTATGTCATGAGGGCACCAGAGCAGCAAGCTCATCAGAGCACAATCCATTGAAGTACTTGTAAAACAGGTGCAAGGATGCAACATTGCAGCGATGGGACAGAGGCTGGAGCTTGGTAGATAGTGAAGGACCTATCAAGTTAGCAACTCTTTTTTGGACCTTGTCTAAGAGGGAGAGACTAACGGATGATGCACCAGCCCAGATGTGGCAACAATACTCCATACATGGGTGGATGGTGGCTTTGTAGAGATATAGGATAATGTCAGGTTTGAGAAGTTTACTGGCACGGTAGAGAGAGCCCACCTTCTTTGCAGCAGCACTGGCAATGTTTTTGATGTATTTATTCCAATTCATGTTATCTGTGAAAGTTAGGACGAGGAGTTTGAATGATGAATTCTCGGGCAGGGTGCTATTTACCATGACAATGAATGTACTTCAACAATGTAAAAGAGACGGGTTACCCCTTCATATAATATGGTTCAATACACAACGAATAGCTCTACCTCAAAGTATGTATCAGAAGACAGAGAAATAAGAAGTGGAATATGAGAATGTGACTGGGAAGAGCAGATTGAGGGCTAAAATTAACATGGGGCAAACATGGATGTTCAAGGCGAATACGGATGCCATAATATTATTTTAAAACCATTTAAACAAACTAAATATCACCATTGAATTCCTCATAAAAGTAAGTAACCTGCAATATACACCAAAGGCTTAGTGCTCTAGATTATGCAGTAAGACTGTAGTCTCTGGATTGCCCCCTAACGTAGACTGTTTTTCTGGAAAAAAATACAGTGACGTGATACAATTGGAGGTTCAAGCGCGGCAAGAACTTAAGGACCTTTCAAAAATTGTAGTAATTATGTTTTGGTAGACTGTTACGACATATTAACCTTTTGGGGTTACTTAATGTTGAAGCACAATGCATACTGAACATTCAATCCAGATCAATCCGATTCAGTAAACACAAGTTGCTATTTTGCCATGGTAAAGGGTGTTCATAGATTTACCTATGCTAATACAATGCAATTGAATGCAATAGATTCGACTGGATTTGAACTCGACTGTTAATTTTTTCAGTCATTTTTTTGCACTAATGCAAACTTTCATGAAAAGCTAATGCACGAATTATGAGAAAGATAGAAAACAAATGGACTATTTTACTGTGTTCTTTCCAAACTTCTGCATGTCTTCATGTAAATCGGTACCATGTCTATTTATACTATCAAACTACAACCTACAATATTGATTCTAACATTTATGTCATTATCATTAAATTGCAGCCAATTCATGCAACAAAAAACATAGGAAACATTAAATAAAATTTATATTAAAGGTTTTACAAGAATTCTTCTTAAAAATATTATAGTGACGCCTTAGTTCTGTGGATTACACAGACAGACCTTCGTCCATTTGATAAGATAGTAAGTACTATGACTTATGAAACAAGGCGATAATGATTTTGATTAGATAGTAAATGCTCTGAATTATGCAGTAAGTGTATTGGATAGTAAGTATTCTATATTATACAGTGAAACCTGAGTACTCTGGGTTAGCTTATAAGTGTACTGGATTATACAATAGGGCTGTAGTGATCTGGATTTAATAGTAAATGCTCTGGGTTATACAGAAAGGGACGAGAGTTCTGGATTAGATATTAAGTGCTCTGGATTATGGAGTAAGACTTTTAATGTTCTGGGTTAGACAGTAAATACTACCTCCAAGATTTTAGCCTGTTCAAATGCTTTCTTTAAATCCAAAACTCTATTTCCAAGTTGATGGTGACGAATGTAAATCGAATAAATACCATTAAGGCATTTCTGAGATGTTCACGTTGCACTCTTTCAGTGTACAGGTTTTTGATTTCGTCAGGAAAAAGAAGATTTATGTTCTCAAGATATTGGTCTAAACCTTCAGTTTGGTCTTGTTTGCGATTTAGAAGAATATGTTCTGCAAATTTCTCATTTTTTTTAGCTTTACAAAAAATGTTTTGAAAATTATTATAGCGACTTAGAATTTGCTGGAATCTGATAATCATTTTTACACTATCAAAGTAGTTCATTAAGATAAGCGGTTTATTCTCTCATTTGGTGTCCATAAAATGTTTTAAAATTCTAAAGATTCCAAACCAAGCCAGAATGGATGAACACTGATTCTCAATTTCTGATTTAAAAAACGGCGGCCATGAGCAAGTGAATATTTTCTATTTTTCCAATAAACATATCTATTTAATTATTATCAGAAAACATTTGTTAATGATTGTGTTTTATAGAAAGTTTTTTTAAAGAAATTATTTCAATGTAATGTAAGTTTTTGCTACATGCAAATGTACACATGCATAAGCGTAACCGGAAAAATATTCAAACAGAAGTTATCATTTTAGAATTTCAAACTTTTTTCATTAAAAAGCTTTGATTAATATTACTACTGATAATAATAATATCAATATCAAAATCCTATTGCATATATATATAATGAAATAGGAGAATCAAATTATAAATCAATCGTACAGAATATGAATTTATTAAACACTGTTTAAAAAATTAACATGCAAATAAAGTATAGTCTTGACTCTCTTTATACGTTTTCCTGTTAATATATATAACGTATTAGAAAATGCTTTGTTGTATCATTGAATTAAGTAAAGCTAATGTGTTTGGATATAAATATAGTTCGAATAAATGGAAAAACAAAACTTTCGCATTTATTCATTTATTCATTTAGATTAGAGTACAATAACTGTCTCTCTTCTTTGTGATCTAAATGTAATTGTATTTGTAAACCGTGAACATTTCTCTCCAGAATAAACCTCCAACTTCGAATCTGTCGTTTAATAATTTCTCCTTTTTGTTGCGTAATAAGACATCATGTACACAGCATGCTAGGTGAATGACGACGTAGCAATGGAAACAGAAAGGCACAACGAAGAATCAACATGAAACACAGCTGCGAGATAATGTCGACGATGATGAAAAAAGGAGACACTGGAGAAACTGGACGACGAGAAAAAAAGAAGAAAAAGCATCGCACAGCGCAATCCACAGTCGACATGTTGGCCCGAAAGGTGAATTCAGGACAGATGAAAACTTAAGATGATGGTAGAAGAAATGGCTGACTTTAGTTCCTAGTAATGATGAGAGGGAGTTCTCACATGGCTTTACCGAGGTCAGTGAAAAATCCTAGGATTGTTTTTCAGATGAGGGAGAATATATGTTAGATTATGGATGATATGTGTACTAGTATGAATTTTGAGACTTGTGGGTCAGTGCAGGTGACGATTACCGATAGTATGCGAAATAAACAATTTCCCTAGTGTGCATTATGGACAGATTTGACCGATAAGTTAACATTTACGAGATCAGATAAGAGGTGTTAGAATCAAAGCGATATGAGCTCAGCTGCAGACTTGATGTCACGGAACACAGAGCAAACAAAGAAAATATTAGTTTTTAAATGAGTCCCTTTGTGGAATTCGTTGCGAATGGACCTCTAATAATATGCCGTAATAACTAGTAAACTTTGAGAATCGAGCGGGTCGAAGGGAGCGCCGATATGTCTGTCTGTCATTATATTTGTCAGTATATCTGAGTATCTGTCTATCCATATATCTATCTATCTTAATAGTTCATAATGATACAATAATTGTCTCCCTCTCCTTTGTTATCTAGGTGAAATTGTATTTGTAAAACTTGAATATTTCTCTCAACTCCGAATATGTTGTGTAATTATTTCTCCCTTTTTGTTACGTAATAAGACATTATGTACACGGCGATGAACGCGCATGCTAGACGAATGACCACGAAGAAAGAAAGAGACAACGAAGAATCAGCATGGAACACACAATCAAGTGAATGTCGACGCCATGATGAAAAAGGAAAAGGTCGACGAAGTAAGTGAACGATGAAAAGTAAAAAGAAAGAAATTCATGCAGCGAAAGGGAAGTAGAAAAAACGTACGCTCGCAGGCTTAGACTAAGAACACACACGACACTTGCCGATTAAGTGTAATATAATAAAGAATAGAACTAATGGACACGCAAAGATCGCACAATTTGAAGGTTTAATTAAAGTAGAATATAACACATGTATATATATTGTACATTGATATATATCGTAAATATCAACAATTCAAAGGATGTATCTATATATATATATATATATATATACATATATATATATATATATATATATATATATATATATATATATTATAAATTAATATATAACGTTAATAACAACAATTCAAAACATGTATATATATTGCAAATAATTATATTGTAAATAACAACAATTCAAAACATGTATATGTTACATTACACGGCACCAAACAGACATTTGTTACATTCTCGTAAACATTTTTTTATCAATACTAAAGTACGTTGCACTTATTGATTATTATACTTCGGACTGACGAAACCTCGAGATCAACGCTTCCCGCAACATCACAATTACATCATTCGAGATCCAGACCATTACTTTTAGCCCATATTTTGGACGAGCGGCTACATGGTTGGACTTCTCGCTCTCACTTTCAAAGCGTTCTCTTTCATAAACTCTAGTTTTCGAGAAAAACAAATGACGCGACAGACACTTGCCCCGCGTCGGCCAATCAGACACGACATTCAACAATCGTACCATATCTGACCTTCTCTGACCCGAGATTCCATGTGTCAGCGCCGAATTTGTAACTTTGTTATGGTTTGACAAAAATGATTCACTCATAACAATCCCCTCCAGTGCATGTCAGCTTAACCCGCACTTATTGTCTCAACTGCCCCCAGCCATAATTCATACTAGCTAACTTAATCGTTTCCAAAGATATGAGGCCACCTCCATAATATAACACACCTTCTTCTCATATCAGAAAAAAACAATCCAGGATTAAAAAAAAAACATCCCCGGGGCTGATCAAAATTGGGAACAAAGCGGACCTTACATCATCTTTATCCAGTCGGAATTTCCTTCTGTACAATATGACACTGTTACTGGGATGTAAGAAAAAAATTGCATCTTACAATCGATTTCGGCTCAATGGCCATCCCAGGTCATAATCAACATTAGTACACACTCAGTGTTCACCTGGCCTCACATCTGCCCGACCATCTTGCCCCGAATTGTCCGTATCTTATCTCTGGGTGCCCATCTCACTCTCACACATATTCATTGAATCATCGGTATACGACCGATTGCTACTTAAAACTAACTTCCACGCATTATCGGATATAGGGGAACAAAAACAGAAATCCCTTTCATTAACATGTAAACTTAAATGGTCAGCCTCTAAGATCTACGTAAGGTACCGTCCTTACATCACTTGCTAATCTGGATCATGCATTTCGGACACCTCAGTGTCCCCGGCGCGAATGTCCGAGAATAATCACCCATGTTTCTAACTCCCAGCCCTTTTTATTAAACGAGGATGTCCCTATCCCAATGGTTCTAACTAGTCGGTACGGCGGCAAGGTGAAATGTCACATCGAATCATCCCCGCTCCCGGAACACGCCGAGTGACCAAAACTAGGCCCACCTATAAACCAAAGTAAATCAACACCCGGTACCTCCTTTTAGGATCGATCCCCTCCATGGTTCCATCTGCCCCGGACGCGCGCACCCGAGTTACACCACACCCCAGCTTGACTCCAATCCCCGCTGGTGTTGAGCGAACACCAATTCCATGCGTTCCCTTCCCGTGGCCCTATCTATGCGGTAAAGGGGTGGGGGATTTCCTCAGCACACATGTCGGCAAACATTTAAAATAAAAAAAGTTGGGACCACAATTGCAAAGCTTAAAATTTATACAACTTTCATACAATCTATCGGCGTAGCTGGGTACAAACCTGGGTCACAAAAAACAACTTTCATAACTGACCATCACCCTTTTTGTGGTCCCTCTGAATGGCCAAACTTCCACCATTCCTTCCCTGTCCGCAACTTCACGCACGCGGCACGAACGTTTTGTTCAATCTTGCCAAACCAAACGGCCGCTCTCCAAATATAGCCGTGTGACCGAACCAACTGACCATCGCCTTCGTGGTCCCACAGAATGACCATACCTTCGTCATTCCACCCCGTTCGCAATTTTAACGTACCACAAGCCTCGCCACTAACCCATGGGTACTCTATAAAAGAGAGCATACGAGAAAACGCCGGGAATCCCTCACTGACTTTCAAAGCATGTGCATACTCTGTACACGGGGATTTTTCTCGAGAAAAAACACAACCCTACCTAAAGGTTTCCACAACCTGACCAAAACTGATTCTCACTGTTGCCAACTGCCTGAACCTAATCAACTCAATCGTCCGGCTGACCCGAACTTATATCCATTAAATTATCTACTTTAAAAAAAATCTTTTTCGTAATTTTGTTATAGCATTCTCGCTTACTCGACTGACCTCTCAAAGCAAGATTCATTCAAAACAAAACAAAAATAAAAAATTGGAACCGACAGAACGAATGGAAAATCATCTTCACAATGCAAATTATACAGTAAAACATACAACACAAACGTTACATCAATTTTATAAAAAAGACAATTACTTTTAAACAACCCAAGAAAAAAAACAATTACCCACAATACAACATAATTCAAATAAAAAGAAAAAGAAAAGAAAACAGCGCCCAACACCATAACGGGTTGATACGTCGTCAATCTCCAATCCGAGCAGCGCCGGGTCTCCATGCTGGGTTTAGCAGTCTTCAGTCTCAAGCAACACGAACGGAGAACAATGGCCGCCTCTCCGCACTCTCTCCCCTCTCTCTCTCTTTTTTCTCTTTCATCCCCACTCTCTCTCCCTCTCTCTCTTTTCGCTTCAACAATTATGGAACGAAAGAAAAAAAACATATACCAAGATCACTTCTCTCTTTTTTCTTTCTTTCTCTTTTCTTTCATTCTCTCTCTGTGTTTTTTTCTTTTTTTTTTCTCTCGTCCGCGCCGTCGTCCACCCCAGCACATAAAAACCATTAAAAAAAACAGCAAAACATTTAACGCAAAATTACACAAATGGATGCCCCCCTGTTACCAACATATAAGTCAATCAAAACAGAATTCTCAAATATACAAGTGCGTATTTGTGTATGCCATCATTTCTTTTCCTTTTTCTTTGTCTTTCAACACGGCGTATCGCCCATTTTTTTTATTTTACCAATACTGTCTCAATTCTACTTCTAAATTTTCAACAATCACCGATAACGTTAACAAACAAACGTTCCTTTTTTTACTTTTAACACGATTACAGTTCGGTCACAATGCAGATCGAACGGCACATCAATCCCCTTTTGTTTTGTTTTTCACATTACTACAATAAAAAGTCATTCACTCAATTAGTCACAATACCTGCAGTGTCGACTCTCTCTCTCTCTCTCCCTCTCTCTCTCTCTCCTGCCTTTTCTTCTTTCTTTTTTTTCGGACCGCGCACGTTGTTGTATTTTCTCCCTTTTCCTGTCCGACCAGCCACGGTTCGAACGCCCCCATGTGGGAGGCACTGGTGCCGGTCACCAAAACGCATTTGTTTTATTACACGGCACCAAACAGACATTTGTTACATTCTCTTAAACATTTTTTTTTCAATACTAAAGTACGTTGCACTTATTGATTATTATACTTCGGACTGACGAAACCTCGAGGCCAACACATTTACGAAAGTCGAAATCATACGAAAGTTTTTTTCGGAAGCGCCGAGCAAGGCTCGTCTCATAAAATCTATACAACGTTCTTAATATCTTTAAATTACATCAAACATTTCTTTTTAAGCATTTTTTTTTTTTAACACTTTACTTATATTAAACAGGGAGGGACTGTGGACGAGTGGTTATAGCACTTGTCTTTGGGCTGGACGACCCGGGTTCGATCCCACTCACGGCATGCGAATTTTCGGGTCTGAAAACTCCCTCTGTCCACCCAGCAGTAAATGGGTACCTGACTAAAACTCAGGGAAGGTTCAAGGTAGCGGAAGGAGAGGGATGGGCTCCGCCTTCCATATGCTGTGCCCTAGACACGGTGATTCTTAACAAATCACCGACGCTACGGCTATGCGACCTTTTACTTTTTTATATTAAACATTTTTCTTATTAAGCATCTTATTTTCTTTTTAACACTTTTCTTTTTTAAAACATATCTTTTTAAGCTAGATACACTTTTTCTTTCTGTTTTAACTCTTTCAGTTTATCAAATTAGGCCCCGAAAATGTTATACATAAAAAGTAACCGTACAGATTTTTTCTTCGTCTACTGGTTGTGATCGCTATCTGTGCCGTGGATTTCGTTGTGTCTCTGGACGTGATCGATTCTGGTAGTCTTTGTTCTGTGGACAAATTTGTTTTCAGGCAGGAGACAAAACTCGGAGACAAGTTTTTTCTTCAGAGAGAGAGATTCGATTCTTTTATTCGATATCTTGGTTGTGGAGGGGTTTTAAGCCATTCGCCTCTTCCATTCGTCTCATTCACATTTTTTTTGTTGTGGGGTGCGACGGATGCATGGGGATATATGTCGGATCTCAGTCCGTTGCTTCCGGACGAGCGGCTACATAGTTGGACTTCTTGCTCTCACTTTCAAAACGTTCTCTTTCATAAACTCTAGTTTTCGAGAAAAACAAATGACGCGACAGACACTTGCCCCGCGTCGGCCAATCAGACACGACATTCAACAATCGTACCATATCTGACCTTCTCTGACCCGAGATTCCCTGTGTCGGCGCCGAATTTGTAACTTTGTTATGGTTTGACAAAAATGATTCACTCATAACAATCCCCTCCAGTGCATGTCAGCTTAACCCGCACTTATTGTCTCAACTGACCCTAGCCATATGTCATACTAGCTACCTTAATCGTTTCCAAAGATATAGGGCCACCTCTATAATATAACATATATATATATATATATATATATATATATATATATATATATATATATATATTGCAAATTGATATATATTGTAAAAACAACATTCTTACACATATGTATATTTTGTAAATTAATATATATCGTAAATAACAATTCGAAGCATATATATATTGCAAATTAATATATATTATAAACAACAACAATTCAAAACATGTATATATATTACAAATTGATATATATTGTAAATAATAACAATTTAAAACATGTATATATATATATTGTAAATTGATATGTTTTGTAAATAACAACAATTCAAACATGTATATATATATATTGCAAATTAATATATATTGTAAAAACATCAATCTAACATATATATATTGTAAATTAACATATATCGTAAATAACAACAATTCAAAGCATGTATATATATTGCAAATTAATATATATTATAAACAACAACAATTCAAAACATGTATATATATTGCAAATTAATATATATTGTAAATAACAACAATCAAGAACATGTATATATATTGCAAATATATATATATATATATATATATATATATATATATATATATATTGTAAATAACAACAATTCAAAACATGTATATATATTGCAAATTGATATACACTGTAAATAACAACGATTTAAAACATGTATATATATTGTAAATTGCTATGTTTTTTTAATAACAACAATTCAAAACATGAATATATATTGTAAATTAATATATATATTGCAAAAAACAACAATTCAAACACTATATATATTGCAAATTGATATATATATATATATATATATATATATATATATATATATATATTGTAAATAACAACAATTCAAAACATGTATATATATATATATATATATATGTTTTGAATTGTTGTTATTTACAATATATATATATATATATATATATATATATATATATATATATATATGTTGTAATACCTGTTCTTTCGAGGGATCCAGTAGCATCAAACAAAACACAACGATAAAGACATGGACGTGCTCGAGAAACTCTTTTTTATTTATTCTTCACCACCATCCGGTGTTAGTTGAGTATACACATATATATAATAAAATATTTCTTTGTTAGCAAAAGTTCTTTCGGCATTATTGTTCTTTCCCTTGTCTTACGAAGAAACATCTTTCTTTACTTTGACGGCGGTTAATATTCGAATCTACCCAACGTAGGTTATTTTCACGAAAACCAGGCAGAGTGATTTACCTTCCAACCAAGAGGGAAACACGACAATACGTCTGTAGAAGTTTGTTCCCGGAATCTAGGGAAGGTTTGTGGTCCCTACACCAGTTGTTTACGGCAATTCGGCCGTGGTGGGGGTAACTATCTTCGGGGCTAACCCACGACAAGTTTTTCTCTATATCCTCCCAACTCGATCTCTGCTACGTAAGCGCTTCTTCCTTCGTTTAAAACCGCCGTTTTAATTTCTGACTTCTTCTTCTGGCCTTGTGCACCTGACTTTTTAAAAGGTACCGAATCATTTTTTTTATGACCTCACACACCTGGGCTCGTTTAAAGGTCACCGATTCATTTCCGTTGTTCTTTTATGCCTTATTGACAATCTATCTAGTCTTCGGCTTTTCTGCAATGTTGCAGGTTCATACCCTTAGCCTCTCTGTGACGTATTATGCGTTATTACTCAACATGTCTGCATCATTATTTTATATATATATATATATATATATATATATATATATATATATATATATTGTAAATTAATACATATTTTAAGTAACGACAATTCAAAAGATGTATATGAAGAGTTCGACGGCAAAACGCGATAAATCCTATTTGTTTAAATTGAGACTTTCAACAATAAAAACACGGATATATAAAATCTAGACTTCGAATGAAAGCTGCTTTTAATTAAAATTAAGAAGAAGTTATTTCGGTATCATATTATGTAACACATAGTTTTGGAGTGTCGTCGAGTGTTGAAATGCAACACTTTTTGTAGGGACAGTTTCGTGATTTTCAAAATGGCGTTTATCGCGTTTTGTATTCGAACTCTTCATATATATTGCAAATTAATATATATTGTAAAAAAACGATTAAACACATGTATATATAATGTAAAATTAATATATATCGTAAATAACAACTATTCAAATCATGTATATATATTGCAAATTAATATATATTGTAAAAAAAAACGATTCAACACATGTATATACATTGTAAAATTAATATCTATCGTAAATAACAACAATTAAAAACATGTGTATATATATATATAAAATATTTGTTGTTGTTTATTATCTATGTACGTATACGTTTCGTCCCTTTTCAATCAGGACTCATCAGCATAGAGATATGACTATTCACTACCGGTCGTACGATTCGAAACCCTGGATAACAAGTATTTTTCAACTTGCATCCAACGTCGTTAACCGCGCGCCCAATATTTGAATAGCCAATAAACAATGATAAATTAACACATATAAAAGCGGCTTGATGTCGAGGCATTCTACTTCTATATTAAAGAAGGAATGATGCATATAAAGCAAGTGACGTCATGCTGTGTTTGTACTACCATTAAGAGTGCTCTACTTATTTTACGAGGAGCGACAAATATAAAATATTTGCTGTTGTTTATTATCTATGTACGTATACGTTTCGTCCCTTTTCAATCAGGACTCACTACCGGTCGTACGATTCGAAACCCTGGATAACAAGTATTTTTCAACTTGCATCCAACGTCGTTAACCGCGCGCCCAATATTTGAATAGCCGATAAACAATGATAAATTAACACATATAAAAGCGGCTTGATGTCGAGGAATATATATTGTAAAAAAAACGATTCAACGCATGTATATATATTGTAAATTAATATATATCGTAAATAACAACAATTTAAAACATGTATATATATATATATATATATATATATATATATATATATATATATATATTGTAAATTAATATAAAAAATGTCTTATTGACTAGAAAGAAATCCTTTGTTCCTTTAAGGAACTGGGTTGTATGTAAAATACACGTAAAAGCTTATTTGTTTTGTAGCAACATCATGATGTGCCTGAGAACGACTAATGCGAGTCTAAATTACTTGCAAGTATGACCATTTTCTGTCTACACTGAAACATACCATCAGATCGTTGGTCTGCTAGTGGGAAAGTTAAAATATGTAATTAATGATAAAATAATGGTATAATTCCAAGCATTTCTAAAGTTAAAGTCGACAGAAAAGAAATAAGTTAGAATTTTTATATTGTTAATGCTATTCTTTATATTAAAGTACAAATAATCTCCCTTTTCATTAGATACTGCACAATTACTCCACTTACCCTTGATCCCCACCTTATAATGCTGAGTGTTTAGCAAGGAGGCATCAAGTGCCATTTTTTAAGTTTTTGATATAACTTGACCAAGGATTGAACTCCAGTCTTCAGCCCATTAGCGAACACTTTACCATTATGCCAAATGAGCCGACTTATTTTTAATATTAATAAATGTGAAATATATTTATGTAAATAAGGAAGAAATTTTGTTTTAAGAATGTATCCCAAATTAGTTCATTATAGGAGGGATAAGAATTATTCATATTTTTTTCAGCTAGGTTTTCTAATGTTAACAATTGGATAAATTGTTTTATTCATCTTTGGTCTTATACCCAGGTAACGTCGGGTAGCCCTGCTAGATAGTTTTTAAAAAAAGCTAGAAGTTCAAAATCCTTAATCGAATTTAGGCAGTAAGGTGAGATGCTTAATTTACAGCAAAAATAATAAACTCTTCAGAAGTCAGTCCTTTGTAGAGTTGAAAGTCTAATATAAGACACAACTGGTAAGAAACCGTTTTCTGCAGTTTCCAACAAACGGTAAAAAAAAAATATTCCTTGCCAACAAGTAGATTCCTGCAGTGAAACTCGCCAAGTTCACCAGAAAATCTGGAGAGAAAGCGTGAAGCCATAAAAAGGGAAGAAGAAATCAACATTGACAAGATGCTAAAACTGTCATCAGGGAAACTCTATGGGACTGTAAAAAGAAGGATGACAATATCCGTTAAGCCATTCGCTACATGATAAGACCGAATATGAAGAAAAAATATCATTTCAAGAAGGCAAGAGAATGAACTAGCTAAAATGAGAAAGGATAAATACAAAAACACTGAATCTGTACATGTTTTGAGCTGTAAATTTTCATTTTTGAGCATATTTACAAATACATATTTTTAAGGGTGAACTATTGGATGAAATAGTTAACAGAATTTTATATATACGAGGTCTGTCTAAAAAGTATCCAACCATTATTTTCCCCGTGCAAAATAGAGATGATAAGGCAGTGCTACTCTACACAGTGAAGGAAAACACCTTCATGCGCATGCGTGAATTTTATCACCGGTGTTAGTTGCTGCCTGTCGGTCGCTGAGTGAGCTGCTACACCAGGTGTTTGTTGGATTACCGATTCTCTCAAGATGACTGAATGTGGTGAGCAAAGGTACTGCATCAAATTTTGTCAAAAGCTTGGTGATTCACAAAACAAGATTTAGCAGGTGTTTGGAGAAGATGCGATGGGTGTAACACAAATTAAGGAGTAGTTCAACTGATTCAAAAATGGCCGTAAATCAACGGAGAGTGACCAGCGTTCTGGCAGGCCCCAAACTGCTCGGAGTGCAGCTGTTTTGAGAGGGTGCGAAATTTGGTGATGGAAGATCGTCATTCAACCGTGCAGGATACTACCCTAGATTCGGAGTGAGTAAAGATTCTGCACATGCAATTTTGCATGATGATTTGAACATGCACAGAGTGGCTGCGAAATTTGTGCCCAAGTTGTTGTCGCAGGAACAAAAGGCCATCTGTTTTCAAGTTGCACAGGACCTTCTAGAAACCGCCAACACTGATCTTGGGTTTCTGAAAAGTGTGATAACTAGAGATTAGTCATGGGTGTACGGGTACGACCCAGAAACACAAAGACAGTCGTCGAAATGGAAGCATCCCGAGTCTCCAAGGCCCCAAAAAGGTGTGACAGGTGTGAAGCAAAATCAAGGTGATTCTGACTGTCTTCTTTGATATCCGTGGAATTGTGCATCACGAATACGCACTGGAAGGACAAACAGTGACAAAGGAGTACTATCAAGATGTTCTCCGACGTCTTTGTGATGCAGTTCCACACATTCATCCCAATTGATCCAACATTTCTTGGCCAAACATGGAATTCCAGCCGTTCGCCAACTTCCATACTCTCCAGGCATGGCTCCTTGCAACTTCTGGTTGTTTGAAAATTGAAGACGACACTGAAAGGTTCCCGTTTTGAGACTAGAGAAGAGATAATGCAGAACGTGACGGCGGAGATGAACACCATTCCAAAAGAAGACTTCCAGAGGTGTTTCCGGCAGTGGATGAATCGGTGGGCTAAGTGTGTGCAAGCACAAGGGGCCTACTTTGAAGGGGATTAGTTTCCCAACCCTGTCAGGTGTTTGAAATATTTTTTCTGGCCTAAGGTCGGATACTTTTTAGACAGGCCTCGTATATATATATATATATATATATATATATATATATATATATATATATATATATATATATATATATATATATATATATATATGTTGATATAAGGGAGTGTATTTAAAGGAAAATACATTTCCAACAAAAATTGAAATGATTAGTGTATGGAATGAGGGGATAAGCAAGAACAAACTAATTAAAAATACTGACACAGAAACACGTTTTAAACAGTCCGTTGGCTCTGATATACCGACTTGATTGGTCAAGTCTTAACCATGGAATGAAAACGTATTAATATTCTATGAATACTGTGAATGTTTAGTGTACTGTTTTTATGAAGTGTAAGGAGAGAATTGAGAAGATTGTTTTAAAAATGTTGAAATAGGAATGATATAAACAAATAAAAAGTGCGTTCGCAGTAACGAACTTATGAAAGGTTGATATACCTGAAAAATAAAACAACATCTTGTAAAATGCGGTTGCTTACAAATGTACCTCGCGAATTTTGGCAAGAGAAAACGGAATTTCTTTAAGCAATTCAAGGAAATAATCTGTTTGAATTCGGTTCTTTGATGTGGTTTTAGAATGTTTCCGACGCCACGCCCCCCACACTTCCCGACGCCGTCTAAGTATTTTCTAATCATCTTCTTCTTGTCTGTCTTTGTCTGATTTTATAAATATGCAATTGTTTGAAATAATCTATTTGATCGGTTGGAACTTGTCGTTCCAAAATGGCCGAGAAAGAGGCAAGCTTTGTATGTTTGGTCACAGGAAAATGTTTCTGCGGATTTGTGAAAGAAAAGCTCTTTTCCCACCACCACCTACATCACATCACCTCTCTCTCTCTCTCTCTCTCTTTCTCTCTCTCTCTCTCTCTCTCTCACACACACACACACACACCAGAGGAAACAGGAATTCCAATGCGCCACATCCTTTCTTTCCTATCCTCATCCGGCTTAGAATATTGATGGTAAACCTTAAAAATGTTGCTTCTAAAATGATCAGTGCAAGAGCAGAAAATGAGCCAAATCAAAATTAATTCTTTTCTTTGTTACAAAACAAAACAAAATTATATATTTCTTACATTTGGAAATTTATTTTATATCAAGTGTGAACACACAGGATAAGATGGCAGTAGATTCTGCACTCACAAAAGACTGAATATCCTTTTGAATAGAGCTTTCTGACAATAATGAATAACAGTGTTAAGATAAGCCACACGTTTTATTTATCTCTTTTATTATTATCTATCTATCTATCTACATACTAGAAAAAAATGTGACCGGTTGTGTCACCCATTGAGCTCGGTTGGATTGTTTGAAGAGAGAAAAAGTAAGTTTGCAAAGTCGGTTAATTTTTTTTAGATAAAGAGATAAAATCCGAAAATAGTCTCTTTCTGTTCGCTATATCTCCCTCACCATCTTTCTCTCTTTCTCTCTGGCTCTTTTCTCCAGCTATGGATTAAATAGTATTAATACTTGTGCTGATATTCCCTATCCTTTTGATAATGGACTATTCTGTTCTTTTATTTTTTTAGTTAGTTTTAGTGCCTTCAACTGTTAATAAACACAGAGAGAGAAAGAGAGAGAGAGACGGAAGCGAGAGTGATAGACACTGTATAAAATAGGAACGGAGTGGTTACACAACATGCAGTGAAAAAGGATGAGAGCAATCAAGGGAGGCACGAGAGCGCTCTATCCCTTAATAGACACACGAATGGCCTATGCCGGAAATCTCATTTCTTTGATCAATCATAACTCAAAAACCAATAAACCAAATTAGTTAAAACTTTGCACAACATTTTTATTTGATAGGTTCTATAAGTGTGTAGAATTTCAGCATCATTAGTCAAGGCAAGCCAGAGATTCAGAAAGTTCAATCATGAAATCATGTTATCTGTGTGTACGTACGTATATGCCACCCTGTATCTCATCAACTATTTGATAGATTCAGCTGATGTTTGGCAGAGATAGAGGTTCTAGGGTCTAGTTGATGGCATTTTAATTTCAGTTTACCATATACCTTAGTTTTCCAGAAATTTCCAAAAAACCTTTAAAATGACCATTGTATTGAGGCATAGCCTTTACAAAAGTAGTGACATTCCATGAAAAATGCCAGTATACTGAAATCATATGCTCTCAATAGGGTTAAGATGAAAATTCATATACACTAAATGTACAAAAGCAAGGAAATTCCCAAATATTTACACTTTTATTGTCATTAAGGGTATGCGAGCACAACAGGGCTATGTATTTTACTGGTAGGAATTTTTCTTCAGCGCACCTCACACACTTCATCCACTCATGCATAGAGATTTATACTGTCGTGATGTGATAATGAAATGGTTTGGTTGATATGTAGTCATACCCTTAATGACAATAAAAGTGTAAAAAATTGTGAATTTTCTTGCTTTTGTACATTGAGTGTATATGAATTTTCATCTTAACCCTAGTAAGGGCATATGATTTCAGTATACTGGCATTTATCATGGAATAGACTTAGTAACAGATGGGTGACTTAGTGAGTAAATTTCAAATGACGACTAATTATAACACTTAAAATAGATTTTTTTCAAGCATGAATCAATCCCAAATAAATCTCTATACTTATACATGGTTAACAACACGGGTGTGCCGGGTTCGAATCCAGTTCGTTCCACAGAAACCATCATAAATTTCGCTATCTAATTACATACATGTTTATGGTGTGTACGAATATATTATATAGATTAGATGGTAAAATGAAGTGATTAAGAAGCCATGCTGGAAAAAGAACGTAACTCTAAATGCTCAGAGGCATTAAGAAATATTATAGAGTGGTTGAAACAACATAAATTGAGTGGGAACGAGAGAAATACATAGATAGCTAAGAGAGAGATATGGGTGACTTATTCAGTTAATTACAAATTACGGCTAATTAGAAGAATTAACATGAAATATTTTTCAAACATAACTCATTCCCAGAACTAAGGTATATTTTAACATTTATTTTGTGTCATTAAAGTATATAGGAAAATAGCCTTTAGGAAACAAACGTTGATCACCCGACCTTAGTATAATAATAGATATGTAGACTGTAATATTTTGGGGTCGGCATTCTTCTTATAATAACATTACTAGAAGAATACACGTCCAAGGACGGGTAAAATGAATTCCCCAAACAGAACAGCTTTGCACCACTTTTATGCCATATTACGAAATCCAGATGTAATGAGACTAAACCTAATGTCTAGAATCCTTATTCTGATTTTGATCAAAATCAATTACATGATTTTGATTTTAGAAAATGTCTCACATTTAAGGCTTAAGTTTAAGGGGTCTTAATCAGAAATTGAAATTCTTGGAATATGGCTTAATTTGTATGGATAGAATTCAATGCAAATCTGAAATATTTAAATTTTTAAATGAGAGGCTGTGCCCACATTATTCCTATTAAACACCCTTTAAAACAGCCCAAAAGAAACGAACATTTTGAGAATATTTATTAATTGATGTCACACAAATCGGAAAGGTTTCCACACTCATTATACTCCATTTGCATGGAACTTAATTAAAATTAATATAGCCCACATTACTACACACTTATGCGCAGCAGCTGTGTTCCAAAATTCAAAATGATCGTTTTATTAGTTTAGAAGTGAATCCTGTACATACAAACATATACACGTACCTTACTTTATAAAGATAGACATTTAGTTTGTAATAAAAAAAAGAAAAGAAATCCACTACATACAAACATATACACGTACCTTGCTTTATAAAGATAGAGATTTGGTTTGTAATAAAAATAAAAAAAAGAAATCCTGTTCAATTGAAGAGCAATAGATGCTGGCATGACACCAAATCAGTTAAGAGATGATTAGAGAAGAGATTGATCAGAGATTTGTAAACTGAAGACACAGCCACCAAAATGACAGCATTGATCAGAATTAATGAATATTTAGTGCTGATTAAAACTTATTTAGCTTCAAATCCTCAAGGGAGGAATCATATATTTATGTCCGAATTATAATCTTACAGATTGTATCTACATAAAATAAAAGTCCCAAATGAAAATATGTTATATTTCTGAAGTGAAATAGACAATGAAATATATTCAATTCTAATTCTAATTATAATCATAATTATTATTATTTGTACTCACTTGGAGTTCTCACACAGATCATCGTCAGTGATTGCTCACCGACAACAACCAGTGGTATTTTCTGGAGTTTGAGTGACAACAAGCCTCCACAGATTTCCAGTATTCTTCACCTCTTTTCGATAACGATGCGGTATCGCAACAGCCGCTTACCATTGATTTCTCGCTGGTAAGGGCAATAGGTCTTCTCTGGGATTTGGGTGGCAATAAGCCTCCCCAAGGTCCCAGCATTCTCTGCACTTTTCCAGTGGAGGTCTGGTTTGTGTTGTCCCTCCTCGGTCTTCTCATTCTCCTCGACCCTCTACAAATATTTTGTCCGGTGTCAGCATAGGCCGGCACCATTTAAATAGAAAAAAAAAATTTAATTAATTTTAATTTTTTTTTTTTTTTTACATTTTTCTTTAATTTTTTTTTTTTTAATTTTTTAATTTTTTAATTTTAATTTTTTTAAATTTTTAATTTAAAAAAAAAAAATTTTGCGGGTGGGGTGGGGAGAGAAGAGGGAAGCTTATGGTGTTTCTTGTAATTTTTGAGATTATCATTATTAGACATTTTTTAGATTATTATTATTATTATTATTATTATTATTATTATTATTATTATTATTATTATTATTATTATTATTATTATTATTATTATTTGTACTCACTAGGAGTTCTGACACAAGTCATCATCAGTGATTGCTCACCGACAACAACCGGTGGTATTCTGTGGAGTCTGAGTTACAACAAGTCTCCCCAGATTTCCAGTATTCTCCACCTCTTTTCGATAACCACCGCAAATAACATTGCAGTATCGCAAAAGCCGTTTACCATTGATTTCTAGCTGGTAAGGACCATTGGTCTTCTCTTGGATTTGGGTGGCAATAAGCCTCACCAAGATCCTAGCACTCTCCGCACTTCCAGTGGAGTCTGGTTTATGCTGTCCCTCCTCGGTCTTCTCATCCTCCTCGACCCTCTACAAATATTTTGTTTTTTTGGGGTGGAAAAAGGGGGAGGGGAAGAGAAGTGGGAGGGAAAAGAGAAGGGAGAGCAGGGGAGGAGAGCGTATGGTGTTTCTTGCAATTTCTGTTCATTGGTTCATTTTTGTGTGGTGTCACCTGAGGCCGGTGTAATTTATTGGGGTGGGGGAGCTTATGAAGTGATGTTTCTTGCATTTTCTGTTCCTTGGTTTGTGATGTGGTGTTCTTCCTGTGGTTTTGTTTTCTTCCTGTTGTAAATTCCATTTGATTAGTTACCCTTCGTACCTTATGCGGGTTGGTTTCCGCATTCAAGGATTTTCCTTAAGATTGCAGCTGTTTTGATCATTGCCGTCCTTTGTATGGTTTTGATGGTCCCTTATATTCCAATTTCTCCCAGTCTTTTCTCCAAGTTTTTTGGGAGTGTTCCTAGTGCTCCTATGATTATTGGTATTATACTGACTTTCTTCATCCTCCGTATTCCTTTCAGTTCTCAGGCTGGTTCTGTGTATTTGCTTCGTTTTTCCGTCTCTTTGGTCTTCACTCTGTGGACTGCTGGAACGGCGAAGTCTATGATTTTGCCAGATTTTTCCTTCTTGTCGATTATAATAACATCAGGTCTCCTTGCTTGTATGAGTTTATCTGTTTGTATATCCATATCCCAGAGGATTTTGTGTTTTTCGTTTTCTAGTACTGTTTCTTGTTTATGTTTGTACCATTTGCCAGCATATTCCAAATTCAATCGTTTGCACAGTTCCCAGTGTACTGCTTTCCCCACACAGTCATGTCTGTTCTTGTCTTCTTTTTGGACTAGTTTGCTACATTCACTTATATGATTTACTGTTCCGTCTCTTTGTCCACACAGTTTGCATTTGCTGTTTTCCTATGTTTTATCTATTTTAGCGTTAATTCAGTTTGTTCAAATCGCATTGTTCCGTGTAGTGTTCAAGTATTCAGTTCTTAGCCATGCCCAGCTATATATTATTATTATTATTATTATTATTATTATTATTATTATTATTATTATTATTGTTATTATTGGTCCTATGTTTTGAAGCATTTCCGTCCGTCTGTCCGTCCGTCCGGATTTTTCTCCGCAACCATCCATTGAATTTCTCTGAAATTTTGCATGAAGTTGTAACTTTGGTCAGGTTAGAAAGTGACATCCTCCGATTTTTGAAAAATAATCTGGTTAGCCCCCCAGGGGGTCAAAAGGCCCCGAAATGGCAAAAAATGGCATTATTTGCCACATAACTTTTAATCCATCCATTCAATTTCTCTGAAACTTGGCCAAAATGTAGAGGCAATTGTTCCTAATATAAAATAAGTATCGCTGACCTTGGAAAAAATCTGGTTCGCGCCCCCAGGGGGGTCAAAAGACCCCAAAATGGCAAAAAATGACCCTTTTCTCCCATAACGTTTGATCCATCCATTCAATTTTTCTGAAACTTGGCCAAAATGTAGAGGCAATTGTTTTGGATATAAAATGAGCATCCTTGACCTCAGAAAAATTCTGGTTCGCGCCTCCAGGGGGTCAAAGGGGGGGTCAAAAATGCCCCAAATTGCCCAAATTTATTGTATTTTACACTCGCCACATCGAGTCACATACAGAGGGGGACCACGCATGCGTGGCTTGTTATTATTATTATTATTATTATTATTATTATTATTATTATTATTATTATTATTATGATTATGTACTCACAAGGAGTTCTCACACAGGCAGTAATCAGTAATTGCTCACTGATAATCACCAGTGGTGTTCCGTTTAGTCTGAATGACTATAAGTCTCCCCAAATTTCCAGTGCTCTCCACCTCTTTCAGTAACTACTGCAAATAAATTTGCGTTATCACAACAGATATTTACCATTTATTTCTCATTGGTAACGACCATTGGCCTTCTGTGGGATTGGGATGGCCTCCCCAATAATATCCCAGTGCTCTCCAAACTTTTCCAGCAGAGGTCTGGTTAGTGCTATCTCTCCTCGGTTATTCCATCCTCCTTGACCCTTCACGACTGTTTTATGTGGTATCAGCCAGGGCTTGTGTTATCACTTTTTGGTAGTTTATGAAATGTTTTGCAGTTTCTGTTCCTTGAGTTCTTGTGGTGCTCTTTATGTGATTTTGTTTTCTTCCTATTGCACCTTGCATGTGTGGTTAGTCTTCATAGCTTATGTGGAAAGGTTTCTGCATTCAAGGATTTTCCTTAAGATGTCAGCTGTTTTTATCATTGCCGTCCATTGTATGGTCCCAGTTTTCTATTTGATTCCAATTTCTCCAAGTCTTTTATCCAGGTTCTTCAGAACTGTTTCTAGTGCTCCTACGATTATTGGTATTATATTTACTTTCTTCATACTCCATATCCCTTTCAATTTTCTGGCAAGTTCCGTGGATTTGCTTCGTTTTTCTGTCTCTTTGGTCTTCACCCTGTGGTCAGCTTGGACAGAAAAATCTACGATTTAGCAGGATTTTTCTTTCTTGTTGACTATTATGACATCCTGCTTCCTTGTTTTTATGAGTTTATCTGTTTGGACCTCCATATCCCAGAGGATTTTGTGTTTTTCGTTTTCGACTACTGTCTCTGGTTTATGTTTGTACCATTTGTCCGAGTGTTCGAAATTAATTTGTTTGCATAGCTCCAAGTGTACTGCTTTCCCCACGCAGTCATGCCTATTTTTGTATTCTTTTTAGGCCAGTTTTGGGTATTCACTTATTATGTGATTTACTGTTTCGTCTCTTTGTCCGCACAATCTGCATTTACTGTTTTTCTGGGTTTTATCTATTTTAGCTTTAATGTAGTTTGTCCTAATCGCATTATTTTGTTAAGCCGTCAATAGGGATTTTGTTTCTCTGTTCAGGTGTCTTTTTCTCATGCCCAACTATTTTCGTGCGTCTCTTCTCTTGTCATTCTTATGAAACGCCCATGTAGTTGTTTTTCTTACCACTTTACTTTTCTTGTCTCTTTGTGTCCAGTTTCGGTGCTTGTTCGTTGGGACGATGTCTCTTGCCTTTCTGTGTTTTGGTTTATGTATTTCTCCAGCTCCTTTGCAGTGTCGTCCACACAGTCTTCTATACTTACCAGTCCTCTTCCCCCCTTCGTTTCTCTTCATGTAGAATCGTTTTTTGGATGTAGTGCGTTGGGCATGGTCATTCATTTTCTAGTCTTCTGGTCAAGGTGCCTGAGTTTTTCTTTAGTTCAGTTTATGAATAGTCCAGAGTATCTTATTTGTGATACTGGCCAGGTATTTATTCCTTTGATTAGGTTTCTGCAATATAATTTTGTTTCTAAGAGCTTTCTTGTTCTTCTCAGATATTTTTTTCCACTCTTCTCTTTCATTTCTGTTAATTTGATTATGTCTTCTTCCAAAACTCCCAACTATTTATAGCTGTTTTGTTCGCTTAGCGTCCTCATTTGCTCTTGGTTGGGTAGTTTCATGCCCTCAGACGTCTCCAGCTTTCCGTTTTTAATTTCTAGCAATGTACACTTTTCTATTCCGAATTCCATTTGAATATCCTGGCTAATGATTCTGGTCGTATTTATCAGCTTTTCTAGTTTCTTTTTGCTTTTTGCAAATAGCTTCAGGCCGTCCATATACATGAGATAGTTTATTCTTTGTTCTCTACCTGTGAATTTGTATCATGGCTATGATAAACAGTAGTGGTGATTAGGAGTCTCCTTGGAAAATACCTCTCTGTATTTTTATCTCTGTCAAGTGTTGTCCTCCAGCTGTCAGTTCTAATCTCCATGTTTCCATTGCTTTCTTGATGAGATTAATAATCTTGTCGGTATCTTGTACGTTTTTAAGCATTCAGTTATCCATGCTTGTGGGATTCTGTCGTAGGCTTTCTTGTAATCAATATTATTATTATTATTATTATTATTATTATATATATATATATATATATATATATATATATATATATATATATATATATATATATATATATAATACGCTAAAGCATTTTATGTTCGTACGTACGTTATCACCTTTCATACACATTATAGCTCAGTTGGTAGAATTATATTTTTTATTATTATTCGTTCGATCAGCAAAGATGTTGATTAGTGATTAATCTGATGTCGCTAAGGTAAACAATTCCGACTTTACCCATTTTAAAATGAATTGTTCCAGAATACAATTATTTCGTCTCGTCGACTAAAACAGTACAATTTTAAGTAAATACATTTCAGAAAGTGGCATTCGTTTTATTGATTTGAAGAATATTTAGGTGATAATTATTTTTATGGTAAGAAGACAAAGAATATTTATTGTTTTAAAATGATTAAATTGTAACAATTTTAAATGAATAAGTAAATATAGACATATTCGTTTCATCTATTTAAAGAATATTTAGGCGACAATAGCAATTATCTTTTATAGAAGAAGAAAGAGTCAGTATTTCTTACTTGTATTGAATCTGACCGACATTTATTATTTCAAAAGTAATATTATTATTAACAGTAAATCATACAGAGTGATGTAGAACACACTGTGGAATTTCCACGGGGTCCGGTTAGTTATTATTATTATTACTATTAATACTTCTACTTACTAGACGATCATGCCCCTTCTTCTACATCTACAATACTACTCTCTCTTTCTTTCTCTCTCAAATTACGAGTTCATGCCTTTCCTAATAGTATAAGTAGCTAAATAATCACAACAGATCTGATACGATTCGAACGTAGCAGAGCCGATTCTATATGGTGCTACTGTATCCATTAGCCAATTATGCACTCCATTTAACTTTGTCAAATCCTTCCAAATAGTTGTTTTATTTATAAGGATGTTATGAGAGCAGGACTGACAAGCAGAGATAGCTAAACCAACCCAGACACGTAATCTAACACATGGTGTCCATGAAGACGCTATTATCTACAACTGATAGAGTTCCTAGCTGCAACATCTATACTGCCCTTTCCACCTGTGAATGTTAGACAATGGAAAGACTTGGAACGAAATGAATCATTCTCAGCTGTACGATGCACCGTCACAAATTGAATGAATGAAACAAAATTAAATGCCACGTATTTTTATACGTTTGTTATTAACCTAAATTCTAGCAATAGCCTCGCGTCCAGTCGAAATCAGAAAGGTAAGCGGAATAACATTTTCATATTATTTGATAGATTAACTTTGGTTCAAAGATCAAGCTGCACTCTACATTGGAATCCACTTTACGTCTAAGCAATGGCGGGGAAAAATAATATGAAGCGATTTATTTATTACGATGGCATTATTATTCCATGTGTGTGTGAGGTTAAGTGAAAAGTGAGAAAGGTTGTCAAGGTACACAGCCAACAATCGAACAACATGGTAAACATGACCGCAGATTCTGCCCTCATTAAGGGCAAGCAGACAAGTTATAAAGAGAACATAAGTTGAGTTATGTTGTAGTCTTAAAACTCCTAAAAGTCTTAATTCAAAAGCAAGAAAATCTCATTCTCTAAAAGCTGTTGAAATAAAAGTTTCATCTTCGCCTTCTCCAGGTGATAATGCTATTATCTATTATTTCGTTATTTGTTCAGTTCTTTTACTTTAGTGCCATTTGGCCCAGTCTCAACTGTCAAAATTTAGGAATTCAAACATATCACTTAATAAAAGCTGGAGTATCGATTATGGTGATGCTTGATGAGAAGAACATTTAAAATTATGAAAGTCCTAGTTTTATTGCAAGCTGAAACAGTGATCTTAATTAGTACATGAACTGATTTAATTTAATTTTAAAAATTTTAAAAATACAGCGGATTCATAATAAAAAAAATAGTTTAAATAGAAAATTTTATTAGTTTAAAAATATAAACGTTTACATATACAAACAATTACATATATTTTCATTTTCAAATATTTTGATAGAAACCAATATTTTTTTGATATACTAGCAAAAATATGCTCCCTCGGGTCGCATATTTTTGTAAGGCTACCACATCACTCCTTTCTTTCGCGCTGTCTGCGAGAAGGTGCTCCTATTTACTTGTCTAGAATTATATAATTGTGAAAAAACTACATACAATACATATTTAAAGCGAAATAAATTGTTTTCAACTATTTAAATAATTCAAGTTTAATTTTACCCATTTATCTATTTATTATATTATCGCTTGTGTTTGAATTCAGGTTTTGAAACATGACGTAAATCATAAATCTGTGACGTTACGCCAAAGCTGTAATTATTTTGTTAAGGGAATTTTCTAAAGATATAGTTAGACGACAGTGCAAGTAGCTCAGTTGGTAGAACGTCTGGATGAAGATCTCAAGGTATCGGTTTCGATTTCCGTTGGGAATCTATTGATGCAATATTTGCTATTTCTAAAAGCAGTGAGGATCTCTGATACTTAGAAATTACACAAATTCTTCAATGTATTTATTATGTTTAAAAAGATTTTGACTGAAAGACAGGCAGACGGAGGGACAAAGTTCATTATTTTTACCTACGCAATCTTTAGTGTAGGAGATGATGATGACTGCCGGTCGAAGGATTCAAACCCAGTTGCAAAGTCACCTTTGACTCTGCAGCCTGGTATTCAACCCCTAGGCCACCATCAAATGTAACGGACTTTGCAAACTTACTTTTTCCTGATTCAAACAACTTGACGTTGGTCACGTTTTGTTCTCTATTATATATATATATATATATATATATACATATATATATATATATACATATATATATATATATATATATATATATATATATATATATATATATATATATATACATATATATATATATACATATATATATATATATATTCGTATGACTATGCAAAAACACATGGCGCTATCAGTTATTGGTGGTATGAACTGAGAGGTTATATCTTCCCATGTGCTACTGTATTATCATTAGGTATCCATGCAACACTAACACTGAATGCAAGGTTAAGAGAATAAAGAGTAAACGATCGGGAACAATACGAACATTTTATAAACAAACTATAAAGGATGTTAATACTAAAAATATGTATCTCGTGTAAATGTCTGAATACTACTTAAATGTATATAGTCACAAAATACTAGAAATTGATGAGAAAAAATGGGGGTGCCAAAACACGGTATGTGACCTCCCCAAGGAACCAATCACATGTACTCTAGCATCAAAGCGAATTATCTCCAGAAGGGATACAAATGTGCCCTTACGCAACAAAATCCTTTCCACTAATTCAGACTGCTACAGCAAGATTTTGTGATACCCCAGGCTTTGTTGGGTTTACGTTATACTGTGTGAATGCAAATCCATTCAATATATTCAATATTTTGACTTTTTAAAGAAAATATATATATATACCGCATAAACATTTCATTTGGCTTACACCACTGCAGTTACGTTTCAGCAATTAACGCTCCCTCAAAGCTCAACAATAATAATTATTAGTAGTAGATTATTACTGTTGAGCTCCAAGGAAGCGTTATTTGCTGAAACGTGACTACAGTTGTGTAAGCCAAATAAAAGATTTATATAATAAACACTTATAAAGCTCTACCTAGTATTAATTAGTTTTGGAAAAATATTGGTTTTAAGTTCATTTTATGAATACATTTTAACTTGTTTAATATACATATATATATATATATATATATATATATATATTCAGATTTATAATTTTTCTGAATAATTTAAACTTCGTTTTATTTGAGTAAACTCTAATATAGAACATTTGAAAGCTTGCCTTGGTCTATATTTTTTAAAAATTGAATACATCTTTGTGAAAAAACTACTTTTTTGAACATTATTGTACCACTTATTTTTCCTGTCATAGTGGAAAACGAAGGTTTTTGAACTTTGTTTTGTTTTATTTTGTGTTTATGATTATAGAACAATTCAATTATATATTGCCTATATCGTATTGATAAATAAATATTGTGCTGATGAAGTCATTCAGATAATTGTCAATCTTCTACCCTGCTGTGAATGATAATAAAATTGAAATTTCAGAACATATATACACATGGAAAAATATTGATAGTGGTGAATTTTTCAAAGCATTATCATTGCAAAATAATGATTATATTATTGCATTCTACTTAGTTATAATATATTAGCTCTGTTTGACTCTAAGGGTTAACCATTGAGCTTAACTTTATCTGAAGTATTTAGTTGCATCTCAGGCCTTTGGAGCATTCATTTTATTTTATAAAAGAATTGGTGTTTTATGATCTACTTGTGATACAACTAAAGTTATAGTTATGGAACTAAACTTCTCTCTCTCTCTCTCTCTCTCTCTCTCTCTATATATATATATATATAATATTTCAAAATAAATATTAAGTTATATTTACCTAGCGACGACATCGATTCGAGCTTATTGCTCTCTTTAGTGTAGGGAAGTGATTATTTCAAACGGTCATAAAGCGTAAACCCGGTTCACAGAGCAACCTTTAGATCTGCACGCTTTCACTCTACCCTCACATTACCACGTGATACGATGAGTTTAAGTTTTTTTTATGCCCATCTTAGCGTAAACATTAAGACCTACTACAAAACTCAACGACCTTACTCAGAGTCTTTCTTTGTAGCTAAGTGAATATCTATTTTTTTTAAATATCTCCTAACAGTGCTGAACTTTAATTTTACTTAAAGGGGCTTAATAATAATATTTATAAATAAATATTAAATTATATTTCACCTACAAACGACGTAGTTTCGAGCTTATTGCCATCTTCACTGTAGGGAAGTTATAATTTCAGATGGTCATAAGGCACAAACCCAGTTCACAGAGACACCTTTGGATCTGCACGCTTTCATTCTTCCCTCACGGGCATATCAAATTACCACGTGATACAGAGAATTTAAGTTATATTTATGCCTATTCCAGTGTAAACATTAAAACAGACTAGAAAACTCAACGACCTTACTCGGAGTCCTGTTTTGTAGCTAAGTAAATGTCTATAAGCCAGGGATACCTGTAGAATAAGTATCCTATATATATATATATATATATATATATATTTATTTTTAAATACAGATTTTAATCAGACATGGACCAGTGGTTTCTGACAAGAAAAGGGTTTTAAATTCCCTATTTCGTCTTCTTCAGCATAGTCTGAAATAGTAAATGATGGAATTTCTTCAAAAAACATTTATAACCGTTATAAAACGCTCTGGACAAAGAATTTGAAATGAGGGGACTACACATAAGGGTCTGTGGATTTGACATCCAATCTGATATTCCTTTATTCCATGAATACAGTCAGAACACAGGGAAAAATGAAAGCATAATTCAAGGAGAGATCGTTATTTAGATTTAAAATCTAGTGTAGTATATAGACAATGGCAAGAATGGAAAATATGAAATAATTGCAGTGATTTGCACCCTATTAAGAAAAGTCGCTTGTGTATGTGGGGGGCGTGAGAGTAGATATTAGTATAAGAGTTAAAATGGCTGCGACCTCCTTTGTAAAAGACTTAGTTAGGACAAGCAGCTCACTCATAAAAATGTAAAATATTTGGAAAATAAAAGGAACGCATGATGAATTGGCCTAGTGGCTAGTGGAACATATTAGTATATGATGTTATAATAGCCAATAACTTTACTTTATTGTATAAATAGATATACAGGCCTTATGTATTAAGCAAACCAGATATGAAATATGGTTTCCAAGATCGTTAGTTCTGTACACCATAATCATTCTTCTATTAATGGATTCTAAAAATAGAGGTATTTTGAGAAATTTTGTTTGATTAAGAGATTGGGGGGGGGGCGTAACCTTTGCCACTGAGGTGTGTATCCCGGTTGAGGTGTATGAGACTTATGTCTTTAAGAAAATAAGAAAGTTTCTATGCTCCCATTACCTGAGGTATAATGATGAGCACTGACCCCCTTTGGCATCAAATGCGGAAGAGTAACGGTCAATGCTTAGTCCTAGACAGTCTGCCTTAGAAGAAAAATGTCTGTTCGGATTCCGTTGTTCCAAAAGCAACGTAATTGTGTTCTTCTTTTAGGAAAAAAGTCCAGATAAACTTTGAAAAAGGAAAAAGGTTGAGAGAGACGTTTGATTATGGTGTACAGACTTTTTTTAAAAGAATACATTTAAGAAAGACTGAAAAAAGTAAAGAAGGAAAGGAACTTTTGTTGCAAGAAAGGCCCTCATCAAAACGTTTATCTTCTTAAACAGCCGAATGATATAAAGTCTTTAAAAACTTCTTTTTAATGTATATAGACTTTTGTAATGGGTTAATGTCTTTGTCAACCCATTGCATGTAAGTTTTTTATCATTGGTTGGTAATTTGTCATTAAAAAACTTTTTTTTTTCTTTATTCTTGGTTATTGGACAAAACCATTATTCATTTCTTTTCTGTATAACGTTTTTCGATATTATTTATTGTACTATGAAACAGTATTTAAAAATTAAACTGCCTTTGTATCCAGTAACCTTTTTTATGTTTTTTTTCTTTCTAATTTGTTACTGGAGTATCCTTACTTAGGAACTTGTAAGTAGCCAGCTAGTTTTTCCTTATATTAATAAACTCTATTGGATTGTAACTGGGATCTCCTTATTTTATTTGCTCTTATTCATGTTTTTTTTACTAAGCTTTGTTTTGATTGTTACCTTAAGCCGGATTTTGTTAACGCCGCAAAATTCTGATACTCTGCTTACAATAGTTCGTTTTCGTGTGTGTCTATGGTAGCGTATGACAATCCAATTGCCCTTAATAAATTTAATTTTCGGAGTGGAGATCCTAGTAATTCAATCTGGCATTGCTGGCAGTTGCGTGTTCGTATGCACTGTGTTTTTTTTTTCTGTGGTATGTTCGTAAGTTGGCTTCCTTCTTTTTAAACTTGTACTTCATGGTCTTATTTTTCCGCCATATTTGACGCCATTTTTCGTGCACTATATATTAACAGCATCTTGGTTTTTCTCCGTAATGTCGTCCACACCTACTGTTCGCTTCCTTTTAAGGAAGCGAAATATCCTCAAGAATAATGTAGATACTTTTCTTACATTCGTCAAGTCTGAGAAAAAGGTGGAGAGGAATTTATTTTCGGACCAAAAGAATAATGAAGCTCCTTTCTTCTGTTGATTTACTGAATGAGCAGATAACTAATGGCTACCTCGAAAATTATGCTGTTAAGGAAGTCATGAGTCATAATCAGAGTGAGGAGACATTATATTGTAAGCGTGGGTCTCAATGTTTAATTAAACTTGAGAACCTATGAAATGATGCAAGTCCAATCCCTCTTACTGTAGATGTGGAAGGCTTGCACTTTTCCTATTAATATATGACTCCCAAACTGAAATATCTTGTTTATGACCTGGAAAGTTTAAAGAATGCCAATGACAACTTCTATATTACAAGCAAATGCATGCGATGGAGGAATTTGAAGAGAGATTCAGCACTTTCAATATCAAGCATCTGGCTATACTTTTGTCTTCTGCTTTGGTTTAGAAATGTTGTCTTTATAAGTTAATAAGACGACAGAAATTGAGTTATTTCGAACTTTTTTCTGTATTATCGGATATTCAGAATGCGGTTAACTTTGCTTTTCTCACTGGTGTTCTGGGGAGGCAGATTTGGATATCATATTCCATAATGCATGTATTTACCCACACTAAAACAGAGGTATTTTTATAAACTAAAGTGAATGCTTTTTTAAGGCCCTCCTTTTTCAGGTGTGATCTTTCAGAGAATTTGGATCGTAAAGAATTCTTTTTATGAAGATTCCAGAGACAGATAGACAGAAAGATGTCATAAATATAGTTATGAATGTGTGCTTGTTTTTGAGTGTTATATTCTAAAAGAATCAGATTTTGTAAGGATTTCAGATTCACAGACTCACGGCTTTACTAAGTGGAAGTAAACGCTCAAAGGCCAGTGAAAACAAAAATATATGTGTGCCCACAACGTCCAATTCAAAAATTCAATAAAACATAAGTCTAATAGAATCAACTTTCGTATTTATCGCATTCTGCTGCATTATCGCCGATAGTCACTAAATGAAATCATGTTGCAAGAAGTATAAACAAATTCGGCAGTTTTCTGATTTGTATTGAGACATTTTCTCAGGAAGAAGAATAACAGCAAGTCACCAAAGAAAGTTCGGAATATGTTGAAGGGATATTGATATATTACTAATATTTAGGAAAAACATCCTTTCTTTTAATTGATTACAGTTCACTCACAAAAAAGACTAATGATCCACTGCTGAGCTTGGCACATGTTAAAAACAAATTAATTTAGAGTACGAAAATAAAGACTATATTACCATTATTATAATCAACTAGCTGACCCGACCAGTCGTTGCCCGGGAGTATCTGTTTTCAGTCAGTATAAACCTGCCCGTTAGTCTGTGACAGATCTATAATAGTGGTTTTCTAAGTTTCAGTGTATCATATGTAAGTCAATTAGTGTATTTAAGTTAAGCTAAGTTGTGAATAATTCTTAAAAATTCGGAAAACATTGAAAAGAAGAAAAAAAAGAAAAACGGCATTAACAAAACTCATACTAACAGAACCTGAAATATAAAAAATAATAAATATGGAAATACAGAGTTAAAAACAGTAAGAATTCCACAAGATTACTTCATATGTTAGAAGAGGATATTTGTTAGAAAAGAAGAAAAGAAGTATTAACATAGAACTACTTTTGTTAAAGGAAGTGAGCCAGTTGCTTGATCGGTAGTCTACGAGGAATAAGCAATGAGCAATTAATGAGAAAGTAGAACAATAAACACAACAATAAAACTGTTTCTCTACCGAGACAAGAATTTATACCAGAGAATTATTAGGAGTAAACACTTTGAATGAATTATTATGCGTATATACAAACACAAATTATGTGTACATATTTATGTAATAGTTAATATGTGTGCATATAGAGTGTGAATGTTGAAGAAAGAATCTTCTTATTGACTGAGTTCCCGCAACATGTCTGGCATGGCGCACAGTGATTTTGGCATTGTAAGGTTTGCTAGGCTGTATTTAAGTCAAAACAGTATTGACTTTGATGCTTGGGTACGTTAAGAAATACTACTTATCGTTAGTTGAGACTGGTTTCAATTTATAACTATTAACTGAAAGAATATATTTTTATTATTAAATCTCCATGATTGAATAGGAATGTTGCATGCATCCATATGCGAACAAACGAATTTTCGTCAGATGGATTTTAGTCTTGGAAACTTTAACGATGCCCAATGAATTGAAAAAAAACATTGTACCAATGCACATACTTGGTAATATGGCCACACCAAATTCCATTTCCATTATAATAAAAGGTGGAACATAGCAATTTGATAAATGAGCAGTAGGGTTTATGAATGATTCTGACCGGGACCGCACTACATGTGGATGGCCTCTTACGAATAGGTTCGAATAGGAAATCAGTCTACTCCTCATGACTTATTTCTTGTGAAGAATCTCAATAGAAATCTAATACTTAGCCTTGATTGGCTTCTGCAAAATGAGGTTAGAATGTATTTTGATTTGGGGCTTTCAGAATTGGAGGTGAGTATAGAGAAAGACATCCATATCTCGTCGTTGATAATTAGATTAGTACAACAAATAAGATTAAAACCTCAGCCCATGCACACTTGTGCGGCACGGATTACATTTAGAAGTGGTGGTGAAAAGGAATATGAGATTGAACAACTGAGCAGTGGATATGTTAGCAATTTCTGAGGCTTATCAGTGGCTAATGCAGTGTTAGAAATTGGTAAGTCTCGTAGATTTTTGTTGCTAATAATGAACAACGCTAATCAAACAGTCACCTTGAAACGGGAGTATCCGGTAAGTAAAATTAGTAGAGGGTAGTATTACTGGCATTACTCTGCCCAATAAACAACATTACCGGATATCTGATAAAAAAACTGGGACAAAGTAAAATGTACCGGCTGAATCCAAGCTAGAGATCGATAAGTTGCTGAAGAGAAACATGGATTTGTTTGTTAGTGAAAACAAAAAACGTGGACAGAACTAATACGATAGAGATGCGTATTGATGTTGGAACGTATAAACCCATTAAAAAACGTCGCTCACGGTGCAAAAAAAGGTTCTTGGTTTGGCAGTTTATCTAATGATGTAGGAAGGTGTAATCGAGAGGTCCAAAATTCCGATAGTTTTCATGGAAAAGCTGGTAGCAAGAGAGTCTGTGTTTACTTGCGAGCACTTAATAGAATCTCAAAGAAATACGATTGAACACTTCCAGTTATTGATGACATACAGACATCGCTCGGGCCAGGAAAGTTCTTTTCTACGCTAGATTCATAATCTGGATACTGGCAGGTTAAATTTCATTAAAATGATAAAGAGAAAAGTGCATTCACCCCCCCCCCCTGCGATGGTTTCATTTTTTTATCATGTCATTCAGACTTGCAAATGCCCCCCAGTTTATTCTAAGAATTGATGTCAATTGTGTTATAGGCAAGGCGATCCATAATACAAGCATGACAAATTTTCTAACAATTACCAAACTTATTTCTCCAAACATTATTTTGTTAATAAAGTATTTGATTTTGTAAAATGTTGAGTTTGCTTTCTGATTGTATTATGTCATCATATTTTCTGTAATCAAGTAGTCAATATAAACAAATTGACTAATGATTTTTTAAATATCAAAAATATGTCTAATTCATGGTGAATAAAGTGATATTTTGTGAATTTATTTCTTTTATATTTTTGTACTTTTTACGTTTGATTTGATGAAAATAAATCAATTATTGTAAGCTGCTTCCTAATAATATGTATAGTTGGTAATTACTGGACATTACGAAGAAATTTCTTACCAAAACTTTTCTGTAATTATTATTTAGTAGTAATTTTGGTTTTCACATGCCCGCCCCTAGTCGTGGACCCCAGTCGCATGTTTGCCAGGCCTGTATTATTGATAGCCTTGGTTATAGGGCCAAGAAGATTTTGCGCTAGCATATCTGGATGACATTTTGATATTTTCTAATACAATGAAGGATCCCTTGAAACATATCAATAGAGTCTCTAAATGTGAATTCTTTCAAAAAGAAACTCAATATCTGAGTTTCTAAGTTAGTGAGGAGATACAGCCAGATGTTGATAAAGTGAAGTCTATAAACTCAATTACGATTCCAGCCATCGTTAGGCAGCTAAGAGACTTCATTGGAATGATCTCATGCTATCATGAATTTATTAGATTTTTTTTCTGATATTGCCGAGCCACTGATTAATCTATATAAAGAAAATGCACATTCCCAATGAGACAAAGTGTGTTTTGATAGTGTAAAAATATAGGTCGTGGAGATGTTGACAGTTATTCCAATCCAAATAAGAAGTATAAACTTATAGGGTTAACATATCTTTGAATCCTATATTTATGAACCAATCCTTTAAGCGCAATCAAATAAGACACACCTAAAAATTACTTCTAAAAAATTCTATCACATTTTTTACAAACAGAGGCCTCAAACAGATTAGGACATTATAAAAATAACAAATCATGTAAAAGTCTAAAATTACTTCTGCAAAGTAAAATCCTTTTACCCACCAAAAACAAACTCGCTTTTTATTAGAGACTACCGGCTGGAGCCAGTAGTTTAAGATAAAAAGAATTCAACAGAGCCACGAGGGCTAGTCAGCTGGAGCCAGTTAAACAGAAGCCATGCAAAAGACAGGATACAACAGAGCCACGAGGGCTAGTCAGCTGGAGCCAGTTAAACAGAAGCCATGCAAAAGACAGAATTCAACAGAGCCACGAGGGCTAGTCAGCTGGAGCCAGTTAAACAGAAGACATGCAAAAGACAGGATACAACAGAGCCACGAGGGCTAGTCAGCTGGAGCCAGTTAAACAGAAGACATGCAAAAGACAGGATACAACAGAGCCACGAGGGCTAGTCAGCTGGAGCCAGTTAAACAGAAGACATGCAAAAGACAGAATTCAACAGAGCCACGAGGGCTAGTCAGCTGGAGCCAGTTAAACAGAAGACATGCAAAAGACAGGATACAACAGAGCCACGAGGGCTAGTCAGCTGGAGCCAGTTAAACAGAAGACATGCAAAAGACAGAATTCAACAGAGCCACGAGGGCTAGTCAGCTGGAGCCAGTTAAACAGAAGACATGCAAAAGACAGGATACAACAGAGCCACGAGGGCTAGTCAGCTGGAGCCAGTTAAACAGAAGACATGCAAAAGACAGGATACAACAGAGCCACGAGGGCTAGTCAGCTGGAGCCAGTTAAACAGAAGACATGCAAAAGACAGAATTCAACAGAGCCACGAGGGCTAGTCAGCTGGAGCCAGTTAAACAGAAGACATGCAAAAGACAGAATTCAACAGAGCCACGAGGGCTAGTCAGCTGGAGCCAGTTAAACAGAAGACATGCAATAGACAGAATTCAACAGAGCCACGAGGGCTAGTCAGCTGGAGCCAGTTAAACAGAAGACATGCAAAAGACAGAATTCAACAGAGCCACGAGGGCTAGTCAGCTGGAGCCAGTTAAACAGAAGACATGCAAAAGACAGTATTCAACAGAGCCACGAGGGCTAGTCAGCTGGAGCCAGTTAAACAGAAGACATGCAAAAGACAGGATACAACACGCTTTTGCTCTCTGTGAGAAGAAAAGAATAAAAACTACTATTAACTCCCTTACATAGATTTCACACACTGACAAATAGGACAAACAAATGCATACATTTCTCACACAGGCTAATTCTTTTTCTCAATTCTATAAATAAAAGGAAACAATTTATATGTGCGAACTTATTCATGCAAAATAAACAGTTCGCTCATGCAAACAACTTCCATACATTGTAACTTTGTAAGTATATAAATATTCTGTGTTACTTTAATTCTGTTTTACCTTTTTCTTTTTATAGAAATCTTCATTTATTTTAACTCGTTAGCATGAGTTATGGTACACAAAGACAAACAGCTCTCGTCTATCTTATCCATACGACAGCTTATGATATAAACTATATACTGCCGGCTCTGATCAATCGATTGGCACATGTTTGTTCCAACTGTTTTATTACCAGAGGAAGAAGAAAGCGGTAAAAAAGACAATTTATTTTCTATCTCATAAGTTAAGTGATACGCAGACAAAATGGTCAACTATGAAAAGAAAGCTTATGCCATACCCTTCATAAACTAAACTATTACTTGTATAGCACAACATTCATTATCTAGACAGATTATAGACTCCATTTACTCAATTCGCTTATACAAAATAAGAAAATAAAAACATGAGCTTCGAGTTTGGTTGGTTACAATTCTAGCATACAATATCTTAGCGATAAAGATAATGTTTTCACAGATCTCTTGTTACATGCTGTAGATGTAAGTGGGGACAGTGATAACTCTCTGGTCGATATAGACGCTAGGAATTACTTAATCTCTGCAATACATTCGAATGTTTTCATACCCGAAAGAGTTTGCATCATACACAAATGCTGACAATTCATCGGTAACGTACGAACAACCCACGTTACAGGGAATTGACGTAAATCAGAGAGCAGGAATCTGATAAAATGTTTTCAGCCGGAAGCGTAGAATTAAAAATCATAGGGCGACCAAAACAGAAGAAAATATATAGTAATATATGAAAAAGTGTATTACTTGTTTCAACCTGATGACTGCATTCTAGGCAGGCTATATATGTTGTCTCACCTTAGAAAACGTGTGTTTGTGCAATACCATGATGACAATGGTGAGCTTGGAGAAAACATTACACCTAATCAAACAGAAGTATTTCTGTCCGTATTAGCTTATAGAGATAAATGATTTTGTAAGTAAATGTATTCCGTGTCAGACTAGAAACTTGAGAAAGTAGCAACCTCATATTCAGGAGTGTGACTTGCCTCCCTTCCCCTTCACTAAGCTTGCTTTAGATATCTTCTGACCCAACACAAAGACGCATTCGGGTAATCAATACATAGTTACATTCATAGATATGTATAGTCAGGACCGGCGGGACAGTTATAAAAGTGGGGGGGGGGCTCTCCTAAAAAGTGGGGGGCCGGTTAAACACATGCATATATAACTTCATTATTGATGACCGTAAAGTGGGGGGGCCAAGTCAAAAAGTGGGGGGGGGGGGCTTGAGCCCCCCCTATGCTCCCCCGGTGCCGCCGTCCATAATAGTGGTTGGCCTGAGGAAGAAATAGTGGTACATCTGTTAATTGATGAAATCTTCCCCAGATTTGAAGCACCCCTTCATCATTTAACTGACAACCGACCAGAGAATATCAACAAAATCATGAAAAGATATCAGAGAACCTAAATATGAAACATCTAACTACATCATTTTATGATCCCCAGAGTAATGGCAAGGTTTAGCGGTTTCAGAGAACGAAAACGATGTTCTAACCAGGAAAATTGGTAATAACGAACAGAAATGTAAGGTTTAAAACATTCATTTTTATTTATTTTTAATACATATTATCAATGAAAGTATGCATGCTTAGAATTAAGAGATAAATAGAGCACAGCGAAGTAGATCAGATGAGAGAGAGTCGGATTGAAGATGTAAAGGTCCCATTTTTCAATTGTGATTACCTGTGTAGAATCAAAGAAAGTCCCATTCTAACATTTTATATTAACTTTTATTGGTCGTCTTCGTTAAACATGTAATTAACAGTAATGTTAGTAAAAGAGAGATTATTATAAGTCGATGAGTCTGGACGAGGAAAATGGTACTGAAGGTCCACGATAGAAGAAAGTCCAAATTTCAAAGTTCGTACGTACAAATAAGAGTAAGAGTTAGTTTAAAGGCTGGCAGAGTTCATATTGTTTGGAAGTAAGTATGTGTGTCGAAATAGTATTGTGAGTAAGTTCACGCGCTGACAGGTCGCCATCTTGAATAATGAAGTCTTTGTGTCAACGTCGATAGACAGAGGCTAAATGCGAGTTTAGTTTGTGCACCAAGAGAAGAGTTTGGTGGTTGAACTGAGCGATGTGGGTCGGTTACACAGTTGGGCGTTCTCGCAGCTAAAGAGGTCAAACAGTGCCGATGCATTTCCTTAAATAACCTCTGGGAACCAGTTCTCTGCTCGCATAAGAAATTGTTTCTGATTGGTTACATCCCAATCAAAATTAAGTGTTTGCTCCAATCAGCGCCAAGCTTACAAGTGAAGTAAATATTTCAGACATCGTTATAGCAACATCTGTTGCTGCTGCTGCTGCTGTTGTAATAACTACTACTGCTACATCTTCAGATAAGACGAACGGCCATTGGGAGAAGTTGATGCATCTGCAGGTTCTATAGACGAGCGTATTGATGCGATACGTGTAACTAATGTTAGTGTCCATGAATAGAAATTAAACAATGAACAATTAAAACATCTTTGTGAATTACTGACTTCTATTCTATAGGATAAAGATAGGAAAAGAAAAAAGTGAGGAGTTATTCTAGCTTCTTGGTGACAGTGTAGATAGGAGTTGCAGTTCTCGTTGAGCGCATTAGGTTAATTTTTTGTTGAATATGTGAACTGCACCATACCATGTCATGTGTCATTACAGGTTTTGATGAAGCCATGCTAACAAGTATATCTTTATTGTTCCAGGATGGAAATTGTTATTCTTAGAATCTTGTCATGTTTAGCGAATGATGAATACCAGAATATAATCTTTCAGGAGCAGAATGAGATATTTGTGAGGTGGTTGGTGACATTCTCAATGAATTTTAGATAGTCATTGAAGGAATGCAGGCTCAAAAGAAGATTACCCATAAGTGTTTTTTGGGGATGTCAACTTTGAGACACGAGTCATCTAGATGTGCAAGCTCGACTGGCCATTATACAGATTAACAAGGGATGCATAGCTGATAGTGATTTCTGGCTGCACAGGTTAATAGCATCTCAAGATTTAAAGGCATCGGGCAGCTGCAACTCACACCCATGCATGTTTCCAGTCCGGTCCCCTAGTAAATTTCCAAACTTTTTGGTGGACACGATGCCGGTGAAGTTCTGCTGCATGAAGGTATTCCTATCCATAAATTGCTGAATACATTAGAACACATAATTGTAGAGAGATTTAGTGATAAATCTGTGGGGGTCGAGGTGACACTGGTTATAGTGATTAGTATGGGCATAGCCGACCTATTAATCTGTTTACGACTGATGACAAGACAATAAATTGTTAGATAGGAAACAAATAGACGTCCTACAGAAAAAGAAAAATTAGGATGCCAATTTTGAAGTGTGCTAGGTCAGAGGGAGAGATGTCCTCCAATAAGTTGTATCCAGATCTGTAAGTAGATAACAGTTCCACAGTTTGGGCCAGAATAGAGAATTATGACTCACGGATCCATTTCAAGGTGCTATAGGTTTGGTAGTTTGGTAGTTTTGTTTTACGGCATATCAACCCTTTTTGGGTTATTTAATGCCGAATCTGGTCATTATAGTGAAAGTTTTTATGCTTCAAGTTCTTTATATCTTCAAATGTTTAATCAGGGTTTTTGGTTTGATAGTTTTGTTTTACGGCATATCAACCCTTTTTGGGTTATTTAATGCCGAATCTGGTCTTGTTTTCTTCTCTTTTTTGTTTCTTTCCCCTTTTAATATCTGTTTCTATTTAACCCATAGTTGGGACCCTAACAGGTACTACCACTCCGGGTCAGGGTGGACCTGGGAGCAATGGTAATTAAGAGGAGGCTCCACATTCCCCAAAGTCCGTAAGCCGGATCTCACCATCGGATGTAGTTTAAGGTCATATCCAGGACCGGGAGTAGGGTAGGAAAAATAAAAATAAAAAAGGGGAGGGAGAAAGAGGGAGGGGCTGTTGTTTTTGTTTTTGGTTTTGTAGAACATAATTAAGTTTTACAAACAAAAAAAAAAAAAAAAAAAAAAAAACGTCAATGTAGGTGAATTTCGTCTCAGGGAGCCACAGAGCAGCCTGATCTGGTATCACCAGCAAGGTGCTATAGTTAAGGTTTGAAAAATTATAGGTGATATAAGTAGTTCTTTCGTCAAGCTGTGTAACTACCAACTTAAGATAAAATCATGCGCTATGGTAATGTTTGTTTAGGGGAGTCAGACTTTAAACGACTTATGCTGCACATAATAGCAGCTTCCTTTATTCAAACATAGTATGTTTTAAATTAAGAGGTAACATATGTAAGATTAGACTCGAGCAAAAACACATGGTATTAATCGAATGTCATTTACTCGATGTAAGTTCGAAAATTGAGGTTGTCACCATTCATTCGAGATGTCTACCTGTTTGATACAGGGGAAGAAATAACTTTCTGGACTAACCGTTATGGATCGTTTTTATTTTGTTTGGTTTTATTATATAGACTAAGAAAAATTTTAAAAATATGTGTATATTTTGTATATGTTGTGTTTACAAAATAAATGTATATATATATACTAGAAAAAATCTACTCGTCCTCCGGACAGCCTTTAATCTAGCTGTAGCCTTATCTACAGAAAACTAAAGAAATAATTTTCTTTTCACATTTTTGTAATTTGAGGAAAACAACAAAGAGATGATTTTCATAGTGTTATTTGATATATTCCAATGTTGAGATTTGTTTTGTATAAGCAGAAAAATCAATTCCCCGTGATGAAAGGAATAAACGAAAATTTGGGGCGATTGTCAAAAATAACCAATAAAAGGGGGTGAAAAAACAAAAACAAATAATCAACAAATAACTGTTACCAAAAGCAATAAAGTTACTTTTCTACCTACCTGCTAATTTGTTTGTGTTTAAAATTTTTTTAAACGTTTTTATTGTATTGTAATAATTTGTCCAAATCCGATTACGTTACAGTTCCATTTTGAAGATGGCGTAAGCGGACATCCCCGAAGTTTGTTTAATAAGTTTTTCGTCTTTTGGGGTGAAAAAAAAACCCAAACAAATAGTCAACAAATAACTGTCCCAAACGCCTTAAAATTTACTTTCTTCCTAATTGAAAATAGAAAAGTACAAAAATCATTAGACTTCTTAGACGGTCGGCGATCGACAGTCAGCCATCTTTGTTTTTCAGTCCAATGTAATATATTTGACCGCACTTTTTAATTGAAATTTAAAAACAAAACGCTTTAAAATACTTTAAAACACACAAAAAGGCAGGTAGGTAGAAAAGTAAGTTTTAGTGCCTTTGGTAACAGTTATTTGTTGACTATTTATTTTTTGCGGCTTTTTTCTGTCTGTTGATTATTCTTGATAATCCCCAAAGCAGAACGTCGATTGGTCAAATAAAAGAATTTTCCATTCTTGAGTAATTTAAAATGGTTACTTTGTGTTTTTTGCTTTTATTATTAAAGACAGAAAAAAAAAAAACTTAATGACGATTTTTGAAAAATATGAATCTATTTTTTTTGTAATTTAAAAAGCTATAGAAGTGATGGCGTAAAATTTAAAAAAATGTTTTTACTCAAAGAATTCCATAATTTTAACAAACGTTGGTAAATTTGTAGATTAGATCAGCTAAATTATCCACCCCCTTAAAAATGAAATTCTACTTTTTAGGGTCATTCTAACTTGTAAGGGCATTAACTAATATATTTTTAACACTAACCCTAAGTCCCATTGGCAAAATCGTAAACCTACACGTTATTGCTAAAAAAGTGCCCCCCCCCACCCAAATAATGCACAGAATTTATCTCCAATAATAAAAACAAATGATTTCAGGTCACTAAGTAAGGATTAAGTCATAGAGTGAACGCTGTATTTTGGTGAAATTGTCTAGCGTAGAGTAAGTCCAAGGTATTTTGGACAAAAAAGTATAACTATCGACCCTACAAAAAAAATTTGTTATCAAAATTGTATGACTATCGCTCCCCCTTACCCCCAAACAATTAGGGCTTCATGTCATCGTTTAAAGAATTTTTCTTTGTAATTCTCAAACAATGTAAACATAGATTTTTTGACTAAATAAAACTGCTTCACAAAGTTTGCTACTTGAAACAAAAATTTTAAATAATAGACATTTCATTCAGAAGTGTCCTGTAAATACAGGACAAAAGCTTTAAATTTTATTCATATAAATAGATAAACATTAATATTTTGGTAATGTCGATACAACTTTATTTATCGTTTAAATAAGAAATAAATGGATAAAGAAATAATTCAATTCGCTTGGGCGATGATGCGGGGGGGGGGGCTCTTTTAAAAACAATAAAAAAGAAAATTTAGCTTTGTCGTCGTGAGAGAGAAAACGGTAAATGAGAGTGAATAAAGAAGGGGAGAACACTCGCCCACTCCCTCTGTCTATGAACTCTTATGCATCGGTATATATTTCTTTCTATAAAGTAAATAAGTTCCATTTAAATGATCTTGACCTTTCTTGAAAATGAATGAATTTATTATTTTTTAATTGAATAACTGTAATCAATTACTGTTAATATCGATGAAACTATTATATATATATGAGAGAAATAAGACAATATAATTTCAAATCAATAACACCAAGCATTAATTTATTATAGAATGTTTAAAAAATAGATATGCAAATTAGGATTCAAATTTCTGTCTAAGGGCCTTTCGTCAGTACTATATTTATCGTATTTAATAATATATCTTATTATTGATTTAAATAAGAGTAACCCGTTTTGATGATAATAAAGGAGTGATGAATTAAAACACCTTTCGCATTTATTCATTTATATATATATATATATATATATATATATATACTACAGGTACAGGTATTCAAAGCAGCTCAATGATTGAACCTTCACATCGAATAGAACTATTGTAGAGTAAGTTGGGGCAAATAAATTTACAACATTATTTTTATCAGTTTAAAAAATTAAAAATCAACAAACATTTGGCGTACGATCGTTTCTAAGACGCTTAAGAATTTTTAAGGGTTGGAAATGTATACTTAATCTTCATAAAAACTGTTGATTGACGAGATTTTTTAAAAGGCATAAAGAAAATAGAGGCTTTGCAAATTTGTTCATTTTCATCGTATTTTTTATATATTAATCACAGATGCACACAATTGTTTAATGAACTATTGTTTACTTTATTGCCTCGATTATAAAGAGTCAGAGAATGAGAAGGAGAAACATGCAGCCGAAATGTTCATGAGTGAATATTTTTGAAAATAGGATGTTGAGGAATGTTGAAAATCTACCGGCAGAATGACCTTGCTAATCCCAATAGTGGGGTGATTTAAACAGGATATTACATCTAGATGGCAATAACAAGACAGAAATACCACCCGTTTGGGCAGAAGAATATGATCCGGCGGCTGTAGCGAAACAAGTAAGCTACATGAATAGGTGAAACGGTGGTGTTCAGTGGCTACTGCATAAACAACAAGGCCACCCGCATAAAACAAAAAAAAATACATATTTTTGCTAAATAAATAATACACAGCTTGCGGGACGCGTGGATACAGGAAGTTGCGTAGACGACATCCTGTAGAGTGTGTGGTAGTTTGAAGATGCCTGTGTGTCCAAAAATGTTATATTAATCAGTTCGATTTTTGATATAGCAGAAACTGACAGGCTAGAGAATCCAAGATTTTCAATCCTGTCAATTCCTGTTTGTGTACTCCAACCTTCTGCGACTTTTACTCACTCTACTATTCGTTGCAACTCAACATTATATTTTTATACAAAAATGTTCATTGTCTTTCTTTTGAGCACAGCAGCAATATTTCAAACTTCTTACAAGCCATCATTTTCATGCAACATGTACTTGCTTTTGCATTATGGTAGATTCACCTACAGATAAACATTTTTCTCAGCAAAAGCAAACTGTTAACTATCTTAAACTCCAACTAACGGCTACTCGCAGAATTTTCCAAATTTTCCCGATTCTCTCTAAAAATTCTTATAGACACTTCTCTAATATTCTTGTTCACATCCGAAGAAAAGTGTTCCTTTACTACAAATTTCGCAAGTGTCTTTCCCTAGTTTTAAGTTGTAGATGTTTATCACTGCATTCCTTTTTTGAATACATATAAAATCATAGCATTAGATATGGAAAGGACTTTTTTTTATATCACCAAAGTTCTCTTCCCTAAATCTTTGAAAATCTTCTTTGGCACATTTTATGTTTTAAATCTTCTTGTGAACTTTCCAGACTGTTTATGAATTAAGCCATGACGTTGGTTCCGTCAGTGGAGATATGATGCATTAGATCACCAAGGAGTCCAGTTTTACTTTGTTTTTGTTCTTTGAAAACTATTAAGATTCGTTGAAGTGGATGCACGATAAATGGTCTTGTTGTGCCTACTTGCATTGTGTATTCATAGGGCAAACAGCCAATGGAATCGGATATGTCAGGAAATTCCATTCCTTGCTTGCCAACATGTGTGATATTCTTTAATTATTGGTGTATTGTGTCAATAGATCACTTCCCTTCTCTAGTATGTTCGTGAGTTACGTCTCTTGTCTTAAAAAAATAGATTTATTTGAGTGGCCCTAACACTTCACATATTAACTAATTATTGGTTGAAAAAAGCCGAAAGACCTATTTTTACTGTATTTGACAAGACACCGTCACACTGAAAAGAAATATACAGAGAACCGTCTTTGTGACATTAAAAAGAACAGTATCAGATAAGTTGATCTTTTTAATTTAAGCTGCTTATACACTTTGATTTGCAAGTCATTCATTTGTAATATCATTTTCAATACATATCACCAATCGCTGTCTTGCGTTTCATCGTCATTACACTTGAAGTTCTGCTTATCTGTCAACAAATTCCAAATTTGCCAACAAAAAAAACAAACAATTTTTTGCTTTTCGATTTCTTTTTTTCAACAAAAAAAGGGTCCTATTTATTGCATATAACGTATGCTTTTCTTCTCGCCGGGCATTCTGCTAGGGAGTGGCTTCTCCCACAGTATCTGCACTGTATAAACATTTTTTATTGATTTTCGAATGAACCATGTGTGCACTCATTTATTCTAACGGAACGCGAATAGCCGCAGTTTGTTTACAGGTGATCTCCTTCGCCTTTGCACTGCGTAACATTGTTGTGAGAATAAAATCTCTCCCTTACTTAATTAAGGATTTCTGAGATGATTTCAAGTACATGCCGAATATAAAAAAGACTAATGGCGGCTCGTTTCAGTGTAGCCGCTTGTGTCTGGCCATACGAAAGTTCGACCGTGGGCTTATATAGTGTTGAAAATAATTAATGTAAGTCTCGACAGTTTATGCTTCATCCTGCCGAAAAGTAAATGCCTATTTCTTGTCCCTCGATTCTGAAGATAATTAAGTTTGGTGTTTTCTATTTCATGCATGAGGCCTTCAAAATAAAGCTTGACTTGCCGTAATAATCTTTCCATTGCCTTAACAAGATTCGAACTGCACCAATCTATCAATGGTGGAAATATCTAACAAGCTGTCATGAAGAAAATACGAGGAAATCTTACTTAAGGGATTAACGAGTGAGCACGTGGTATTTTTTTATGTCTATACAAGTCTGGTAGAAATATCACTATTAAGCCTGATTTCCAATATCGTTTTTATGATCCGTTTCTTTTTTTTGCAATCCCATTTTTCTGACACCATGTTATGTTGAAGTAGTGTGGCTTGATGGCTTTGATTGATGAGGCGAAAAAAGAGCTGCGTTAAAAGGATGTTTTATTGGAGGAGACATTTTGGAGGTGAATATCTCTGTATTTTGATTGGTGATTGCTGATTTGAGCTTTTGTCCAACTGAGAGTCGATACGTAAGAACAACATTCACTGTCGCTGCTATTTCTAACACCACCGTAGGGAATTCCTAAGATGGTTTGGATTGATAAGCCGAACACGGATCTGTGTTAAAGGGATGTTTTATTGGTAGGAGACCATTGCAGGAAACGCCCAAAATCAGGGGCAGATAAGCGGGCTAACATTGGTGCTTAAGAGATTGGTTATGGAAATTTAACTAATACAACATGATTTCATTTGCATCCCCAGCCACAGAGTGAGTATGTGTGTGTGTGTGTATGAGAGAGAGAGAGACAGAGAGAGAGAGACAGAGAGAGAGAGAGACAGACAGACAGACAGAGGGAGAGAAAGAGAGAGACAGCACACAGCGGACAGACAGAGGGACACAGAGGCAAAGCGACGAATAAACATCACATTTAAATAATAGATCATATATATTAGATTTTTTAAAGATTTTCTCTATTTAAAACACGTCTCTAACCCCAAGTTACACAGAATAATTTACACAAAACTCTGTTGTATCTGTAATTTCATCATGGTCCAAACTAGACGTTTTTATCAATGTTAAAAGTCAAAGAATGGATACTAGAATCTAGACGTTTCTCACCCACAAAATTCAAAGCACAAATAAACAAAACCGAAACGCCATTTTCCGATCAATCAAAGTCCGATTGCACGTACTAATCTTAGAAACTGTCTATGAAAGCCAATTTGGCACAATAATTAAAGAACAAGAGACGAAAAGATTCCTTCCTTTAGTTGGCCAACAACGTGATACACGCACTATAAGTATGCATCTTGACTTCACATGAGTTTCTTTAGCCATAAAAGTAATCGAAGTGTTTCCGTTTACAGTCATAGCTTTAAGATCCCAGAACGTAACTTTGAAATAGTCTGTTAGAAGGGGTTGTTACCGTGACAGAAAGAAGTTTGTTTTTAACTGATTGACGGACAACCGCAAGTTGTGAGTTCAATTTCTGGTCACCGCATTCTTATCTTTTTACAAAAATGTATTTGTTGTCTTTACTTAAATTATTTATTTCAGTTTTTGCGAGTTAAGATTCATTTTGCTATGCAACTTTATTGACCCTCTCCCCAGGTTAGGTTGCATTGTAGGTACACTCGGTCCTAACCAACGATCCCTGACTTTGCAAAACATTTTCTCGATCTAATTGTTGTTGTTATGTTATGTTGTTATGTTCCGATCAGGTCACTTAAAGGGTTGCATTTTCCTTAGCTTTTTGGTTAGGAGCAAAGTGTAGTTCCTGTTCTGATACTACATGTCATCTTTTCTGTTCTTGGTCAGTGTAGGAAAAATCCTCCTAGTCTGACATAATTTTTTTTTGTCCCAATCCAGAGTGCCCCTTTTTGGGAAGTTTTATTTTCCACACATTGAAAACCGATCTTGTGTCTAAATCTGTCCTCGTGGGGAGGCAAGCAAATAGAGACCCAGGAACAAACCTTTCGATCTTCAGGAATGGACAGGAACAAGAAACAGCAATAACAGGAACAACATAAATGAGAGACGAAAATAATAGGATCATCGGAAGTACTGAATAATTTCTTGCATCCGAAGGTAGAAACAACTTACATGATATTCGAAAATAACAGGATCCCTGGTCACATCAAACAGGAGATTACAAGAGAGAATTACCAACACGACCACAAGATAAACACACTTGTTTCAATGAGCCAAATTATATTATGTTCACATCACTTGACTACTGTCAGTGATTGCCTAGTGAAATGGCCTATCTGCATTTGACAATCCTGACTTTTTCTTTACATCAAACCATTTCCGGGTTCGTGCCAACTTCGCTCATATTGGGAAACCCACTGACCCTTTACTGAAGCAGATAGAACAGACAAGGCAGAGCAGTTTTGTTTGTGGTGAAGACCTTGAGGAGTAGAGTTATTTTAATGTATTTTGCTGTTAACAGCAGAATCGTGCAATATGAATCTTGCTGAATCCATATTAGAGTGATATGACGATGTGTCATCAGTTAAAATGAGGCTAAAGCGGGCGAGATATTTATATTTCTCACGCGAGACTAGAGTCTAAGGAAGAGACATAAAAAGAGCAATTTTTTTGTTGCCAGGCAGTTGACTCTTCAGCTGTCTGCTGATCGGAGCTGTGTTTGTGGAAAAGCTTTTTGGTTTTGGTGCACGTGCGTTCTACTCTTGTATAAAACATTGTTGCGGCTGATTACGTCGCTTGAGCTTCTTTACTCTTCATCTTGGCCAATTCATTCTGCATATCAGCTTCACTTCATGTTAACATTCATAAGACCCTCTTCCTCTATTACTGTTTACAACATAAATAGACTGTCAAAACGATCCTCGACTTCCCGACACATGTACACTAGTTATTTTTCCGGCGACTCGCCTACCTAAAAAACATTTTTTTAAACGATCAGAAATACATTTCTTGTGGTTATCATCTTAAATACTATCCTGTTTCAGAATCGAATTCTTTTATTAAATATATGAAACCTCTATGAAATTCTTTTTTTTGTTTTTTTTTAATGGAAATCGCTCTAGACAAGGCATGAAGCCTCATCATGTAAGGTACTAATAAGAACGAAATATGATTATCGCAAAGACAGGCGATGCCTATTGGCCTTAATCTTGCAAAGACTAAGGCTATAGGTAGGAAGAAAACAGTCAGCAGGAAGAGAGTTCCACATGCCTGCAGTTTCTGAAAGGAAGCTACTGTAATAGGAAGCTGTATTACAATGAGGTATCAAAACAGCGAATTGATGGAGACCACTAGATCAACGAATCAAACGAGCTAGAACAAAAGAAGCAGGGAATAGATCACATAATTCTGAAGAACACATGCCATAATAGTATTTATAGAAAAGACTGAGACTAGCAACATCACGTCTGTGAGAGAGAGAGGATGCAGAGAAGAAGAAAGGGTGTGGCCAATCAAATTACAAATGCGTTTTTGCACCTTATCAAGAACCCTCAAATGGAACAGAGATTCACCAGCCGATATTCACTATTTTGTCTTGATTATTATTTTAAATACTTTCCTGTTTCAGAATCGAATTTTTTTAATTAAATATTAGAAACAATCTATGAACTTTTATTTGTATCGAGGTGTTTCACTTTATTTAATCATGTATTTCTTTTACTGTATATCGATATATGTATGGAACTTTGCAGAATTTACGGTTTCAACTGTTTATATACAATTAGAAGAAAAGTAATACAATTACGCTGGTTCTGGCATTAGTTTATTAAGAGTTATTTCTCTTTGTTAGAATACCCGAACTTGACTTCCGTTCCTGTGCCTTTATGCTGGTATACTGACCCATCCTTTCTCCTAATTTAGATGTGTTTACATGTGATCTGAGTAAAGAGTATTTCAATAGAGTTGAACCGTTTCTTTCTTCAACAGTATTGCCAATATTGACATGGTAGCAGCGGTGGTGTAACCTACTCTTCCGAGGCCCTTAAAAATAGTCAAGCTACGAAAAGTAACATTTCATCTTTTGATTACATAGCATAAACTGTGCCCTTTTTAGGTTAGTGGTAGCCTTGTATAACCACTCGTTAACAAAACTCCATCATGTCTACAACAAGTGCACTTAAACAATGGTCGTGGTCGAGGGAGGAGACAATAACATCCTTCAAAACATAGAGACAGAATCTTCATTATTAGATGTAAATTGTGCCCCGATTTTTGTTTCATGGGTTTACTTGGCAGAAGAAGACACTGCTAGTTCCTATGCATGACTTATGTAATGATACGGAAGAATGCCCCAAGAATGTCAGATGCATGCCAAAAGCTGATATTTGGACAAATTGCCAACTGTTGTCCAATAATATCCAGGAACACTACTACCAAAAAGTCAATATATATATATATATATATATATATATATATATATATATATATATATATATATATAGTGTGTAGATTTCAATTTTGTGTTAAGAATCTGAATAACAGAGCTCAATGTAATTTAAACAGAGCAAAACAGAATTATAAAAAAGAAAAAAAGAAAAAACCATACACCCATTAAGGTTGTATACATTATAACTTATTTCGACCCCTTAATTAGGTCTCCTCAGATGTATAAACAACCACGTCAAAAAAAAACCCAAAAAAATCTATATATATATATGTATGTGTGTGTGTGATATATATGGCAGTCCATTCGTATCCAAATGCCAGGAGCCAGGAAGCTGATCCATGAACTTTAAAAAAAATCCACCTGGAAGCCGGAGAGAGACCAAAGGATCCTTATCAGAGATCGACTAGTTTTATAGCGGATAACTTAATGAAGCATGGTGTCCTTATTAGTCACCATGACGAATTGCCTTCAATTACTAATGGAGGCATCAGAGATTTGTACCAGTCACCAAGCGAACTGACTTACCTGAATGCATACGAGTTGGAGATGGGGTTTCGGTTAAGCTACCCGGTGCCAGTTGCATGGCGAAATAGGGAATGGGAGTAATTACTGAGGTGCATTTATCTAATAATGTGTCAGTGTGTAGCGTTACTAGAGATGTTTTCAACCTCAGATTGATTCAGGCCTCTTCAGAGAATGATAGGGGCGCAAGCAAGAGTCGAATGAAACCCAACTCAACCAATACAAAGATCTTTAAAGACGGGAACTCGGCAAACATACAACTATAAAATGTGAGTGAGTTAAGGAAATCAAAGGAGCATGTGGAAAAAATGTAATGAAAGAATTGATTTACAAACTGAACTGAATCGTGTTTTGCATGCAGAATATTTTTTATAGAAAAACATGGCGTCTTCCAGAGCAGAAACTTATAGAGATCGACTTTTGTGCATGTAAATTTTAGCTCGTTTGGAGAGTATATTTAACATGGATTCTAAAAAAACACGTGACATATTCTGGACTCAGCAGGAACAGTAGTTTCAGAATAAACAAGCAAAACTAAAGTTAGATTGAGATTAGGTTGAAGGGCAAAACTGTGTTTACTGGCATGGCATCAGCAATAACATTGATAAAACGATATGACAATGTATCATTTCCGAAAAGCAACAAAAAGATTAAAAGTGTCAAACCACCATTACTGCATAAGATCCGTGTAAGACCATAACTAATTGTGACTACTGATCTTTTCCACAATGATTCACATGACAATCTACTGATTGTGGACTATTACTCCAAATACTTCTGCATACGTAGACACATACACTGGGAGAGTCGAGAATGAAGCTTATTACAAGGCAAACAAGTCAAAACAATGAAGAAAGAAAAACAAGAAAATCTGAAACTCATAAATGTCAAGGATGAAGAAACATAACATACAATGGAGTTCATTATTTAATGTGAACAAAGGGATACAACCTTTAAAATGTAAATACAGTTTGTAACAGCGCAGACATTTATTGTACAATCGAAAATGTCACACTCAAAGAAGAAAGTAATCTATTTTTGAAGGATGTGTCTACGTGCTGTCAATAATGGCGGTAATTTTTGTTATTTGTCGCTAGTTTATTAACAGTGGCGGCTCCCCATATTTGTTGCAGATCTCGAGCACCAAAATTCATTTCCACTGATAATTTATTTAGTTATGTTTCAAAAAAAAAAAAAGAGCTTTTTTGCGTTATGTTCTAAATAAATTCTTATTGCAACGTTTATTGCAACGTTTCAGAAACAATCATTCTAATTACGTTTTCCACATTGTTTCTTCTGTTTTTCTGATAATTATGTATCTTTCAGTTTGTAACAATAATTCGGATATTTTTAACGACATAAAGTTAGATAAGAACATTTTGGGGGAGTAACTTTCTCTTTTTACCTCCCCCCTCTTACTCTTGCTGTTCTAGTCTGTTTAAATCAGATCTCTTACACATTAATATCACTCTACCTAATATGAACACAAGGACAGAGCAAAAAAATGAGAAAATGTCCCTCTTCGCAGGGGCCGTCACACTTCTTTCAATTCTTAAATAAATAGCTAGATAAAATTAAATTAAAGAACCAATGACGAAAATTGTCTCAAAGAAATGGGATTGGCAAAAACTGCAGAGTTAGTTGTTGACTCGATTTTTTTCTAATAATTAGTGCTTTTCCGTGACCACCAACAGTTCCTGGCCTTGATCCTTAAACACAGCTTATGGGCGCTCATTGTGAATATCTAATTACACACCCTTCCACATCTCACTCAATCCACACACCACCGACGACATCTCGGCATCCCTTGCCCACAAATAGGCTTTCACCTTCCCTTGACAGATTCACTAGTGTCTTTCCAGTCGACAAAAGAGACTCTTTGTTCTGTATCTCTGTTAATACAATACAATCCTTTTAGAGCTAAATCGTGTCTTCTTTTTCTTTGTTGTTGTCTCGCCAGCAGCGTTTATTGCGATTCGTTTCCTTCTTACTACCATGCTACGGTATTTAACAACTGTAGACGGTGTACAGTACAGCTCGAAAACAAACCTACTGAATGTAACCATACTCTCTTGTGCAGAAATCTTTAGCCTTATCAAACATTAAAGAAGGGAAATCATGTATATTAAACTCTGATCAGAAAGACGAAAATCGGACAAAAATAATCATTGACAAACCCTGTTAGCAGACCTTACAAACCCCTCAATCACATGCGACTAACAGCTTAACAGAATATAATATTTTAATGCAACAACAATCCTGATCTAAAAAATATCACAAATCTCAAAGTAGCGTACACAATCCATGTCAAATCAGAGCTTGCCAACTACTCCAAAATGGAAGACAAATTCATTATGATCACAAAACAACTCCTAAACGAATTTTTATCACATTTTAGTGTCCCCTAATAAATTGTGATCATAAATATTATAGATAAGCCAAGAAATACAAGGGTTCTCTTCTAAAAGACAGATTCAAAATAGAGTTGTCTCTCTCAGATCATAAAAATCGCCAGTTTCAAGACGAAAACGAAATAATATCTGCGAAACAACATGATTAATTAATTGATATTTCTTATTATTTGACTTGTGTTTATGTACTTATCTATTTGGAAAACTCAATCATTATTAAACTTTATTATGATTTACATTAGAATATAAAATGTATCCCAGAAAGATTACACGCAAAAAAACACCACCATGAAGGACTACCTTTTTACCCACAGCCAATAGAGTGACAGTAATCCACATAAATTAATTAAGAAAAATATTTAACCGCTTAAGGAAAAGAAAAAACGAAACAAGCATTCTGAAAATGTCACCTCCTTAATTAAGAACAGCAAGCAACTTGTAAAATAAAGCAAGGACTTTTTAAAGGGAAACAGATCAGTGAATAACACTAGTGGACACAACTATCCTGAATTGTTCCTATTTCTGAAACTTAATTGCAATTTTATTTTAAATCTAAATATTAAGGTCTATTTTATCATATAAGGAAATATTGAGCTTCCCCTTTTCTCTTAAAGTTGGAAAAAGAATTTGTTTTAGATAACTCCATGTGAGAATTCCTAAGTGAGTTTTAAATAAATTATTTACTTTATATATATATATATATATATATATATATATATATATATATATATATATATATATATATATATATATAAAGTAAATAATTTATTTAAAACTCACTTAGGAATTCTCACATTGAGTTATATATATATATATATATATATATATATATATATATATATATATATATATATATATATATATAATGTATTTCTATGTAATTATTTTTATAGGTGATTGCAGGGTTTGATATTATTAGCTTACTTATTATTTCAATTGTTTCATTTTATGTGCGTATTAAATAAAATTATATATATATATATATATATATATATATATATATATATATATATATCAACAATAATTTCACATTTGACAACCAACACTTTCAACAAGTAAAAGGCACAGCCATGGGAACAAAAATGGCTCCCAGCTATGCTAACATCTACATACATATATTTGAACAATACACACCTACCATCTCAAACCACTACATTACTACAGATACATAGATGACATCTTTCTCAATTGGCAACACGGCGAATAGTCACTGATGGACTTCTACCAACACCTCAACAATTGTCACGACAGTATAAAATTCACCACAGAACACCCCACGGCACACATCTCATTTCTAGACGTCCTAGTAAACATCACAAACAACCACATCACCACATCACTCTACACCACACCCACTGATGGACATGGTTACCTTAATTTTGAGAGCTGCCACCCTATCAACACAAAAAGATCCATCATCTACAGTCAATGCCTACACATACAAAAGGATTTGTTCAGACGCAACCGAGTATGACACACAGGTAGGAATTTTAGCTAACCACTCCCTCCATAGAAACTCCCCCTTTAAATAATTAAACAATCTATTAGAAAAAACATCAACTATAAACAGACAAAATCTACTAACCATCAAAATCAACCTGTAATTGAAGTCAAATATTGGTATTTACCAATATTTGACTTCAATTACAACACCACAAATAGATATTCAAACAGCTACAACATGACCCCCACCCTAAATACAATATACAATCCCCATCAGTGTAAAACAACAGCCCCCGAACCTACATTCTCTACTAACATCCACCAAAATACACCAAACCCACACACCTCAATGCAAGAAAACATGCGACAAACTTATATACAAAATATGCCAACACATAACCACCAACAACACATTCACACCTCCAGGCACCAACATCCAACTTAAAATCCCCCTTCTCACATGGAATAGTTCTAATCTGGTTGACTTAATATACTGTACCAGATGCACAAAAGGCAACTACATTGGGGAAACAGGTCTGGAGTTCTGCCTACGTCTTTATAATCATGAACAGACCATTAGAGACAAATCCACACAGTACCCAGTAGCCATGCATTACGATCTCACAAATTACACCATAGACAACATCAAATGCATCCTCATAGCCTCCAATTTTAAGACACAGACGAAAATACGATGCTTATTTATTCTATAAACACACAAACTGACCAACAACATTTTCCTACAGCGGAGGATGAGTGTGTACGGAGCCCTCCAAAAAGGAGCACGCTCCAGGAGCACACTCCTTTTTGATGGAGCAAAGGAAAAGAGGGCTCATTTTATATTCAGCAGGAATGGAGCGGGAGCAACTCCATTTGAGACTAAAGAGCGGTAGTTTTATCGCTCCTAGCTCCAAAATTATTTGATTTTTTTTAAACATTAGTTTTTTTTATTCAGCAATAAAAAGAAAAAGAAAAAGTCTCAGCTAAACTCTTTGAGTTATTTTTTTAAATTATATCTCTGGTAAATGTATATGAGATAGGAAGAGAGAGAGAGGGGGGATAATAAGGGAGAGAGAGAGGGAGAGAGAGGGAGAAAGAACGAGAGAGTTACGCATGGAAACAGAACACTGAACTTCTCAGGGTTTTTTCACATCTACATGTTACATTTTAGATAGGACAGATTTCTTAAGGCAGGAGACAATTTGGCAATAAATGTCTTCAAATGCGCCAGTAAATCTATAGATGTCTTTGAAGTTATTTTCTTAAAGATTTGAACTGTTTTTGTATTTATGGCAAGGATGTTTATTGCTGATTGAATAAATAAAACAATTTTTCTTATTTTGTTGTTCTTAAATTCACAACTAGTATGGTTTAACCTTTTCATATTTGCTTTTAAATTCGTTTAATTCCGTTAAAACTTGCTTTTGTAAATAGAATGTTCAAAGTTTGTTTTTTGTGATGTAATAAAATGTTAAAGCAGTAAAAATATCTTTAGTCCAAAGAAATAATATCTTTAGTCCAAGGAAAAAATATCTTGTGTCCAAGGAAAATAAAAACAATAAAAACCAACATGGCCGCCAGCTATTAAAACCTGGAATTAAAAAGTAAATCAAAATTTTATTTCAGAACCAAAAATACAATTAGGCCAAAAATCAGTTTCATCCAAAATTTGGGCGAATACAAAGCGAAATAAGCGAAAAAAAAAACAGCGGTCCCTATTCTACAATTAAACCGATGTTTAAATTTAATTAAATTAAAGAAAATATCTTAAATTTTAATTTTTAAAGTAAATAATTAGACTTTCTGACTAATTTGGGTTTTTTTAGAACCGAAAGTAGATTAAATATCTTTCTTTATCTTAAAAAAGTATATTATCGAATATTAAAACTGTAAACAGTTTGTTTTTATTATAGATTTCACCTTTTTTATTTAAATTTTTAATTTTAATAAATGTTTTTGCTCGGCATAGGAAAACTTGCTCCAGTTAATTTTTCAAGGGAGGAAAATTTGACCTGATATTTTTTCAACTCCCAAAGTTTAGGCCAGATATTTTGTATTAAATTTTAAGACATTAAATGGATCTATGAATTGTTTATTGACAATTTATTGATATATTTTAGCCAACTTATGAAATATATTTTTTTATTCAATCTTTAAAAAATAAACTTCATTGTTTTTTTTCACCAAAAATTGTACTATTGAAAAAAAATGGATAAATCGACTTGTTTGAAAGTACTTGTGCGTTTCTCTGTGATAAATAATAATATACATTATACAATATAGTTCTTAAAACAAACAAATATTGAACAACCACACGACTATTAAATGTTGCCCTGGCTGTCGATCTTCTCACAGAAAAATTTTTTCTTTAAAAAGAAAATAATCACTAATAATGTTTAAAAATAAAACTTTATTTACTTAAAACAAATCTAAATTCCCTTCTAAAATAAATAGAAAAATATCGGGTCAAATTTTTCTCCCCTGGAAAAAAATAGGTTGTTAATGTAATGAAAATTAAAATTGTTTTAAAATACTTCAGGGATTTTTCTATTTCTATTTTATACCTCAGGAAACGAAAATTTACGTATGCTTCGTCCGACATGTTCTCCTTAGTACATCTCAAAATATTAGGGAGATTTTGTCAAATATTATCTTACGGTCTTACACACCCATATTGACGAGATCCTTAACGCCCACCCCTATTCTTCCATCACTCACTGGCAGAATAGAACGTTTATGAAAAAAGGTACATCTTCATTATGGAGCGCTGAAAAACAGCCGCTCCTTTTTTATAGGAGTTAGAGCTTGAGCGGCTCATTTTGGAAAATAGAGAGCATGAGAGGAACCAGCTCCAATTTTGGGCGTTGGAGCCGGAGCGGGAGCAGCTCCAAAAGTAGTGGAGCGTGTAAAACCATATATATATATATATATATATATATATATATATATATATATATATATATATATATATATATATTTATATATATATATACATTCATTTGTGTGTGTGTATATATATATATGTATGTTCTTACATAACCAGGACAAAGAGCACGTTACCACAGTAAACTAGGCAGCCAAAAAGATGTAAACCGTCTCCCCTTCCCCTCTACCAAGAGCCTTTCAACATTTTATGACTCCTCAAAATGAGTAAAAGAAAACCTTTTTTGTCTGATCAAGATACTACTGAAGTCAAAACTTCTGATTTTACTTACTTATCCATCTATCTTCTCTCTCCCTCTATATGTATATGTATGTATATGCATATATGTATGTATGTATGTAGGTACGTGTGTGGGTTTATATATATATATATATATATATATATATATATATATATATATATATATATATATATATATGCAAATTTTAACATTTTATGGCCCACTTATGTTCTGGAAATAGTCCACAACGCCACCCACGTTACTGACCTATTTAAGTGTGAAGATGTTGGGATGGACACACGAGTCAGATGCAAACATTTCCTCATCTCATTGACTATACTCTCATTTCCCCTGCTACCACCACCATTATACATTATGAAGGCTGAAGGAACGGCCGAAAATTCTGTTCTTTTAGTTAAATCTAAATAATTATTTTAAGCATTTTCAGCAGCTGAAAGTGCTGGGGATTTCTCTTACGAAAGACACACATATCTGTATATATAGTGTACATTTTTACTCATACAAAAGTCTTTTGGTTACATATGTGCAATGTGCATACATGTCTCAGCTACGAATAAAAAAACGTTTGAATAAATAAAAATGTATACTTTAATACAGCTCTACTTGTTATTGAACACTATCTTATAGACAGCATAGCTTCATGAGATTAACACCTATAAACTAACAACCCTACAAAAACTATATATATATGTGTGTGTGTCTGTGTGTGTGTGTATATATATATGTGTATATATATATATATATATTTATATATATATTATATATTATATATCTATATCTATATCTATATCTATCTATCTATCTATATATATATATATATATATATATATATACTATTTTTAAGTATTGGATAGATATAATCTACCATCAATTTATTTGGTTTTTTTTTAGCGTTCAAAAGTCGATCTTGACCATTCATTTCGCAAGAGGATTATCTTAAATTTCTTTTGGAATTTGACAAATAATGTGTTTATCTTTACGAAATATCGTGATCGACTTCTAACTCGGGATTAAAGGGTTTTTTCAAATACAAAATTCGCAGATTTGGGAATCTGCCACCATATGTTAGCATTTTCATATCTCTTAATATGATTACTTTTATATGTCATTTTTATTAATATTCCTATAAAAGCAATAGGAACTGTGTTATTTGTAGTCAAATGTTGATAAATTTGGCAATATCCATATCCGTGTAGTCCACCATGTTAGCATTTATTATTTTAAACTAGCTGCCCCGTGTCCCGGCATTGCCCGGGAAAGCAGATTAACTCAAGAATTTCCATGCCCAACTTTCAATTATAAAATTATTTGCTGCTTATGGTTGTCCGGAGCGAACACAGACCACACGATGTTAATGCAACCAGAAAAGTAAAAAACAAACTTTTGGAATGCGTGTGTTTTGGATAGAATGTTTGTGTTTAATGTACAATGTAAATACGTATTTCCTTAATGGAAACTGTAAGTTATGACATCAAAAACTGTATAAAATGTAAGTGTCAGGAAATGATTTAATCGCTTGCGGCCATTCCAATAGAGAGAAAAAGAGGGGTTATATGAAAAACGTAAGAGTACGTCCATTCAATATGTGCGTTTAACAATGAAAATCTTATTTCCAACAGGAGCGTGACAAACGAAAGAAAATCGCTTGACCTTAAAATATTTAAAAAACGTCTCAGTGTGACAGATTGAACAAAGGATAACGAGAAGTCTTGTTATTATTGTAGATGAAAACCCTCAGCTAAATAACCACCCCTCCCTCTCCATAAAAGAGATGTTACTTTTTTAAAAGTTTATTACGTGTGAACACCCTGAAAAAACTTTGGGGAGAAAAAAATGTTATAGAAATGACTACTACTACTTCTACTACTTAAAATAATAATAATAGCTGTCCGTGTAGCAAAAATACTACTACAACCACAAATAATGATAATACTAATACTACTACTACAACTCTGGCTAATCATTACTATTATCGACATAAATTATTTTAAAGGAAATAAAGTTGTGAAATTATTTTTAAAAAGCATTACCTACTTTACCTATTCATTTGTGACATATCTGCGTCAAAACCAAATATTTAATAGAAGTTATGTCTTTTAAATTCGAGTAAATACCGATTCTGAGCAAAGTAGACACCTTAAGAAAATTATGTCTGTAATACTAATGTGTTTTATGAAATTTATGGATAAAATTGTATGCGGATTATTTAGCAAATAATTTTTTTTTGTTTTTTGTTTGTTTATTTTTGCGATATTTTTTTGCATTTTTATTGTGCAAATATCCGAAATTATGAGTAAAGATTAGCGTTTGTCAGAAAAATAGTTTCTTAATCCAACCATTAGCTGTACGTCCTGGTGGTAACTGCTCTCATTCTTTCTTGGTTCGTTCAGGGTTTTTTTTTTTGCCACACAGACTTAGTTAGTGGTATAGTTCGCAAGAAACAAATCATAAAATCAAACTGTTTATTAAAAATGTTGTTCGTACCAGTCAACAGCGGCTTTGTTGCTGTCAGCATAAAGTATGTTTCCTTTCAGTTCTAGGAGGTCCACTCTCCAAGGCGTTATCTTCTTTGGTTGCCTGAGGCGCCCCTACCGGAAAATACCGACTAGACTTTGTGTTTAACTACCTGCATAGGAGGTAAATAAATATACTAAAAAGTAAACATCGTAATAAAATCGATGTAATAAAATTCTCGAATTATCACACTCTTTGCTAAACTACATTTAAATGGTGCCTCTTTGTCGTATTCTTTTTATACCCCGGTCCGTTGAAAAGAAAGAAAGAAGAATATGACACTGAAAAGAAAAACGACGCAAAAAAAAACAAAGAAGAAAAACAAAAGAAAACGTGTGAATGTCGGAAAGTAAAAAACAAGAAAAAGAAAAGAAAATGTGTAATTGACTGTTTTGTAATTTATTCCAAAATAAAATAAAAACAATGTTTGCTTAATAAAGTAGAAAGAAAGAAAATGTGAGTAAGTGATAGGCGAACTCTATATGAGTATGAGCAGTCATGTTTGAATTGTAATGTTTGTTTACTGTTCGAATAATCGCATTCCGTTATTCTCGAATAAGAATCAATGTATGATATTAAAAAGTGAATGTATCCGGCGGAACCCGGAGAAGAAAAGTATTGTTGTCAAATGAAAAATAAAAATGTGAAATGCAGTAAGAAAGTGCATCATAAGTAAAAAAAAAAAAATTAAAAAGTGAAAATAAGAATTGTAATGCTTGTTTGTCTACTGTCGGAAAAATCGCATTCTGTTATTCTAGCGTAAGAATCGACTGTACAAATCTTTAACAGAGAAACAACGACTGGTAAAAACATGTAAATAAGTAAGTAAATGTACTCGGTGGAACCCGGAGAAGAAAGAATATGAGAAATAAAATAAGAAATGCAGTAAGAAAGTGCATCATAATTAAAATAAAACATTAAAAAATGAGAATAATGAAAGTGATGGACGGCCAGATCATTCTTGTAATCAGCTATTCGGTTAAGCTAGAATGTAAATGAAAGTCTCTGGAATCAGCCAATAAAAACGCCCTAAAAGCAGAAAGTACAATTTGAAGGGAGCATCTCGTATTAAGTTAGAAAAATTATAATAAGGAAAAGACAATAGCAAGAACTGTGAAAATGTAATAATGACGGTTAAGATATCCTATGAATAATACTTCCCAGCGTAAGGTAGTGTCAGTGGAAGTAAATCAAAGCGTGCGAGTGAAAATTACACAGACTCCCTGTATGGATGACTATTTGAGGAGCGGCAGGCAAGCTGGAAAAATGTAGAAACTACTAAAAGCGAACGAAACAAAAGCATAAATACTTTGCATAAAGCATAGCCATACCAACATTCTACACATCACTTGTGTTTACAGAGTTATACTATCTGATGGAATAGGGGAAAATCGACTTTACTTTATTATATAGATTCATGTTTCAAGAATTTCAAGTAGCAAAAACATATAATTATTTAATAATAAGTATTTTTAATTATTATCCACATACGCATACTTTTCATCCTTGTGGAATCATCAGTGTGGAGATAACCGTTCAGCCGGTCGCATGATTCAATCTTCAGACACAAGTCACGTTTTAATTCAAATCCGAACATCCTAACCAATGAGGCCAACTTCAACAACTATATGGAAAGAAGAGAAATACACCCTATGATGTCTTTCTGAAGCAGACATGTAGTAAATCATCTTATAGTGTTTGACAAATAACATAGACAAGAATTCGCATTTAATGTATGTTTATGTATTTCAGGTGAGTCTTCTTAGTCTAATGGTAAGACTCCTGACTGCAGCTTATGTGATTGAGGTTTTGAATCTTGCTGAAGTCAGTTACACTGATCAGCCGTATTGACAGCAGAAACATGTGTCCGTAGCTAATTATATATATATATATATATATATATATATATATATATATATATACATATATATATATATATATATATATATATAGTAAGTTATGAATATATATTTATTTAAGCTACCCAGAGATTCCCGCGTTTCATCCCCGGGGAGAATCTTCATGCTAAAATGCGGGTATCCAACACGGGAGCCTCTGTGTTGCTTAATTCACATAAATATATTTTCATAACTTACTACCTAGCTGGAGAGAACCAAATATGATCTGAGGTTAAGATCGGATTCTAACTCTGCCTGATGAGATCTCAGTTTATAATAACTGTTGATCGATAACATCGACATGCCAGTGTCGCCGATTTTGTACATGTCTGTGTGAATAAAAATAATCATATATATATATATATATATATATATATATATATATATATATATATATATATAAGACTTTTAGAGTATGATGTCCAGATCTGCTTCGTATATAGACAAATGTAATTTAAATTGGCCCACGAGAAAAACAAAACATACAAAAACGATAAAACAGACCTCTGTAACTTACAGCTTTATTGATATTCTACTGTCCGGTCTTTGGTTGAACATTTTGAAGTGAAAGGCCAGAAAGAAGAATATGAACAAAGTTACAGATTTCTAGGTTTTATTGTTTCTGCATTGTTTTGTCTTTCATGTGAGCCGATTTAAATTACATTTCTCTATATACCAAGCTGACGTGAGCACCATACTCTTAAATATTAGTATTATTATTATTATTAGTAGTAGTAGTAGTAGTAGTAGTAGTATATTAAAGCGATTTAATCAACATTCGTTTCCCAGAGGCTTATACATTTTAATCACACAAAATACATGCTAAAATATTCTTTAGTTTTGGAATTTAGTTATGCTTAATTATTCTAATAAGCTTTCATTAGAAATTTACTTACCAAGTCACCCATCACCTACTAAGATTCTGTCTATCAATCTCTTCCTCTCTCACTATATCTTGTTTGACTCCCCACCCACAAGCTCTTATTTTAGACAGTCTCTATTATTCTCGCTTCAATCTCTCTCTCCCTCTCCATCTTTGTTTATTAACAGTCTAAGGTAATAAAGAAAAGAAAGCATGAAAACATTGGTATCGTCCATTATAAACAAAAGGAAATAACACCATAACTAATAATATGATTTAATCCGTACCTGAGAGCAAACATAACGATATATATATATATATATATATATATATATAGAGAGAGAGAGAGAGAGAGAGAGAGAGAGAAGGAGGGAGAGAGAGAGATGATATAGTGTGCAAAAAACGACTAATTTGGGATATTTTCTTTCTATTTCTTATATTTAACTGATTTTGCAAACTCACTTTTTCCTCTGCATATTTGGGTTAATGTTTTTGTACATGCTGGCCTGTGTTGAATGCTCTTTGGAAATTGACATCCAAACTAACCTATCTCTGCCCAGGTCTTTATTTATCTGTCTTTCTGTCAAATCCATACTATTCATTTCCTCCCAGGTTTTCCTTCCAACTGACACTGCTACCTCAACTATTCTGCATCTACTAACCCAAGAACTTTCATCAATTCGTTCAATGTGACCATACTAACTAACTCTCCTGTTCTGCCCGCATCTCTCTATACTGTCAAGATTTATTTTTGTCTTTAAGACGCACATTACACATCTATCATATCATTCTCATATAATTTCTTTCAATGCAACGCATGTCCTTAACCCTAACCCTAACTGGACAGTTTTCACTTCCATACATCATGCCACTGTGTACATATGCTTGATACCTTGATCAACAGTTGTACGCTCTGCTGGTTAGTTCCCTGAACTTATTTCATTCACTCATACCTCTTGCAATCCAACTAGCACCAGCTCCTCCAATGGTATCACCAAGGTAACAACACTTCTGAACAACTTCAATAGTTTCACCTTCCAAATGTACTTTATCCACATATGAGTTCTCATCCGTTTCCATTGTCTTACACTTCTTGCACACAAACTGGTTATCATCACTCAACTTACTATTGCACTTCTTGTGTAGCCAATGCTTTGCTTACAAGTACCAAAAATTGAGTTGCACCCAACTCCCTTTCCACAAACTGAGCAGGAGAATTTTCCTCTTTCTGAGAGCTTTCCAACACTACAACGACTGATCATCACTTGGTAACATTCACTCTCAGACCTGTACTTTCCATAGCATTCATCCAAGTTTCCAACTTGACAAGTAGACTTTCCATTGTTTCACAAGCAAGCACTAAATCCTCAACATACGGCATCTTTTCCGAACAACTTGTACGAAACTCCCTGGACAACGCTTCTAACATACAAATGAAAAGCGACAGACTCAGCACAGATCCCTGATGTACTTTAACTTCAACATTAAAGCTGTCACTAAATGTGCTGTTAATTGTTACACGACTTTGAGCATTTCTGTACATTGTTTAAACAACCTTCATTAACCAATCACTTGCTCTTAATTTATGCAAAGCCACCAGACAATATCTCTTGACACGGATATATAATATAGTTTTTGTTGTTGGGTAAATTTTTATCTAACATGGTTCATCTTGACCTGTTGATTTGCATCTAATTTTACTTTGCCTCTAAATTACCAACAGAATTAATAATTTAATATTGTTGTCAAGTAAAATGATTTTCTAGTAAGAAAGAGAGTAAAAGGAAGACACAAATAGAGAATATGCATACAAAAGAATAAATAAAAGTAAAAATTTATATATTGATAGATAGATTCATATATTATTATTATAATTATTATTCCATAGTCATAGTTCATATCAAAGAACCACATAAGTAATGTCAAATATCTGATACCTGTAGTTTCAATAATTTAAGATATTCTAAATGATCAAAATGATAAAATTTCACACTGAAAGTAATTTGTATACATCTACATCCATCCATCCATCCATCCATCCGGTTTTGGTAATTTTATGTGTTGCAAGTGTCCTGGACTCCAGGTTGGGCAACGTCCCACGCCTGCTCTCCATGAGGTTTGATTCATAAGGTTGATATTAGTCACGTTGCAAGCAGTCAAGTCACTTTGTATGCACTCAAGCCAGGTTTTCCTTGGTCTTCCATGCCTAGGGTATCTATGTATGTTATTGAGTTGATGCAGGACGTGGCACACTGTACATGGCTAAACCACCTGAGATGATGAAAGGATTCTTTCCTCTAATGGCATGGTCATTATGCTGTAAATCAGAAGGGTTTAGAGCCCATGTCTCACTGCCATGCAAGATGACGAAGCAAACGCAGGTCGAAAAGACCTTGCCCTGAGTCCTCAAAGAAATGTGCCTAGATGTAAGGATTGGCAGCAGCTTCCTTTACCTTTGCCAAGCAACAACACAGCGAGCAGTGATAGCATGTGCACAACCACCATCATAGCATTTAACATGTCGCCCAGGTAGGAGAATTTACTTTCGACATCAAGTGGAGTGCCATCCGCATCCATAAATGCCACCGTTCGACCGTCTATTGGGCTGACAACACCCAGACATCTACAATAAACATAATTCAGGTCAACAACCAAGCCTACTACACTTCTTATGGACCCATAGTTTGCACTGGGAGCATTCTGTGAAGTTTACACCTACACCTCTGCAACATACAGCATAGGGAAACATGCCAGCGTCCTGCATAGTTGAACCAATATATTATCATGTTACAGAATAATTGAAGTAATTTAATTACCAGCCAAATCCTCCTAAAGATAGAAGCATGTAGAGAGCTTATAATGTTTTATTAGTTAAGAAAAGACAACAATGAAGCAGAAGCCATATTGAATATCCATGCAGTGTATTGCTATGATTCTTTGAATGATAGAAATTGCAGAAGATGGTTTACAAAGTGTAGGAAATCCTCTTCTTTGAGATCTGCCACGAGAATTGAATTAAATCATGATCCAAATTGTGCAGTTACAGTTGAAAAATTAGCGAAGAACCAAATTTAAACAATTTAACAGTTTATCGACACTCATCACATCTTGGAAAAAGGACTTATTTAAGAGAAAGCAACCGTAAAGCACCAGTGAACATCTACACTTGCTGATAGTATTGTGAACATATGCTTCCCATTTTAGCGACAGAATTTATATGCTGATGAAAAATGGGTATTTTTTGAAGATGTATAGTGATGTGATGTTAGGCTTCACACAATAAATAAAACACAATCCAAAAGGGATTTTTATCCTCCCCCTATTATGAGAGTTTGGTGGGATTGTGTTGGCCTGGTTCAATCTATGGGTGTTATCAAATTCAGCGATTATAGTAGACACATTAACAGAAATTAAAACGTTTAAATGTTACTTTGCAACAAACAAGTTCTGAGTGATGTTCCATTCGGGTTATGCACAGACCGAAAATAAGTTTTCAAATGTGTTTTAGCTGTGTCACCAATTTTAGCTAGAGGGGGGGGGGAGTAACTGGTTTAAATCAGGAGGAAAGTCAAAAGGACGTCTGGCCAAATCTGACTGAAATAGAAATGTTACACAAGCAAAGGGTCACCATTTTTCCTCAAAAAATCATGGCTCCACAACTAAATAGATATTAATATTTATTCACGGGAACAAAATAGAGATGGTACAATAGGTTGGATTATGTAGTATCCTGGAGTTCAGCATCTCACCTGCTCGTGGTTGAGTCAGGTCGAGAACAGGATAAGCGTCTTGTCTGCTTGAAGGATAACTGCGAACTGAAGTTCACCTCGTGTACCGTCTTGGCGCCAAAATGTGTTAGTGCACATGAATCTCGTTACACGTAGAAGTGTCATAAGCCCACGTAGTGAAGAGGCAATGATTACGCAATCGTAAAACCGAATTATCATCTCAGCTGAAAATAACACACATCGATACAAAATAGTTCGCCTATGAAACTGATACAGTGTAATGTTCCATAAAGCAACTATCATACTGGAATATGTTTACTCCGTCAGTTGGGGAAATATATGCCTTTATTCTTCAGATCTTGCACACTCCGATTAATATCTATTCCGCAGTTGACAAAATCATTTCGATCGACTTGCCCTTAAAAGCTTCAAAGAGATAGAAATTTACTGTTCCATATATAAATATATACACTTGTATTCTTTGGGAAAATTAATAATAATAAAATATTTTGAGCATTTAATCATTTTAGAGTGCATTAATTTTTGGTTATGCAAGAAACAATACTTATTATAAACAATTCTAAATTATTAATTGAACACAAACGGCTCCCCCCCCCATAGGTGATGGGACGGCTGTTCATACCTTTCCCAATGGAATTACTATACCAGTGGACACAACAAAGCTGATTGGAATTGAACTCGACTTAGTTGATTCCATAATCCACATCACTATCCATTATGCAACTCGTGCACACCTCTCTAACAATTCAGATATCTTCTTTTCGCCTTATTTTATGTGAATTCGAATAAATGAGCATGGTATAACATTTTTACCAGCTTCATTACGTTGTTGGCATTGGTTTTCCTGGCTCATTCTAGAATCAGGTACTCACAGGAGGGACCACGTGAAGGTTGCCATCATCCATAAATTAGAGTGGTACAATGGAAACGACTGGATTCGAACTTTTGTTAGTGCAACGGAGACAATGTTAGGCTGCTGATCGCATGATCGCATTTTGATAAAACTGGCCAGTCGTGTTTCGAATCTCAGTGTGGATACACATGATGCATCTAGCCACACTGATGAGTCATAGACGACCAAACAGTTTTCTGTGGATGACTATATATATATATATAGCTTACATAAACACTGCCAATATTTTGAACTGATGCTCAAATAACCAAAAAATAAATAAACTATCAAAATTTTAACATGTTTCAATTGGCATACAATAATTGATCTTAGTTATTATTTGATTTTATAGAAATTTGTGAAAAAACTTTGTCTAAAAATATATATCTATATAACATTCTCTGGTAGCATATGCTTATTTGCGTCAGTCTTTTTAATATGAAATATAATTCAATATAATAATGATTTTGACATTATTCGTGAAGTGTACTCAATCACACTTCAATCTTCAGGAATCCCAAAATATAGGCCCAACCCTACTGCTTGATGCTAAGAAGTCAATATATATATAGCTTGCACACTTCTAAAACATCTGTTACAGTGACTTTACAGAAAGATATTAACTTTATCATATTACAAACATTTTTCATTTAATTTGCCATGAGCAGTTTACAACCTTCATCTCTCTTTTCTGCTTCTGAGATCAGTAAATGTCTTCAGCCTTTTTAAACAGGAATTCAGCAGCATGTGAACAGAAAATAGCCTTAGGCTAGCTACTTGTTACTATCTTCGAGCACCTTCTGTCCTCGGTCCTTTAAATGAGAAGAAAGCAGTGCATTCGCAGACAGGTCTGTATTTAACACCAATGTGTGGAAGGCTTGGCGATGACTGACTTGGCAATTCATCAATATGCTGAGAGACTAGCCTTGATAGATGAGTCTGCATGGGGCTCTGCCGTTGAGAATACCTTTTCCAACCTTATTCTCAGCCTTCAGTTGAGAACTATCATAGACAGAGCGGTGAATTGCAGTTCTTTGCCGAGTTTTGATCAGCGTTCAGAAAGCTTGCGCAGTCTATTGATCTTGATACGAACTATACAGGGATTTAGTGGAAGGTTTTGCTTCAGATCTGCTTGGGAGTGAGTGGGATCAATGGAGGATATCTGCTCAGAATGAGCCGGGTTCTAGATATTTTAATAATTCTGAGTACCTTTGACCCGGTGATTGGTCAGAAACACGTTACCTTTCAATGGTATACGTTTTAGTTCAAGCATAGCAGATATTCCTAATTGTCTATGATATGACAACATTGACAAGAAACGGCTGAACACTCTTTCTTTAACTATTGTGAACTTCGGCTTTTCTTGAAGTATGTCAACAAAGTGATGGCTTACATCAATATCAGCCTGCTGTGGTACGACGCGTGTGAGGAGAGTGCATGGAGGTGAATCTTTTCCTCCCCAGGATCTGATTTTTTTTTCAAGCATCACCTTAAGGTTACAATTAGATGCGATAGAAAAAGCATGACAGGACACTTTTTTCTTCAGCCCACCAATCTGTCCTCCAATCACAGTGTGACAATACCATTTCTCTTGCAGTTTTCTGATGTGTCCTTCAACATCGTGTCCATTTCTCCTTCAGTCTGTCGAATTATTTCTTCAATCGAAGCACTGTAGGACCATTTCTCCTTCAGTCAGCCGAGCTGCGTTTCATTCGCAGTGTGAGAGGACAATTTCTTTTTCAGTATGATAAGCATTTCTTCAATTGTAGTACCACTTCAATACTTTGATCATCATCGGTGGAGAAGTAAGCCGATCGGGCACTCTGTAAAAATACCATTGTGTTGGGGTTCCGATTCAGTGAATTTTTTTTTGTGTGACTTGGCACTAAACACGGTCCCAGTGCTATCTTGGGGTATGCAGGTCTTGCATGAGTACTGGCCAGTTGCTTTGTGAATAGTTCTGTGTCTACATTGTGAATTTAAAGACCTGGTCTGGAACTTTGAGGGGTAAGCATTTTTCAGCATTTTATTTCGCTACTTTGTCAAATAACGTGTTGTCTTTGTTCCAGGGACAAAAGAGATGAGTCTGCTAGCTGAAAGGAATGACTGAAACATGTAGTGAACAAGAAATATTTTTCTTTAGAAAAATAGTATTTATTCTTAACATTTCATTTTATCAGTCTCGGACTTTGTCAGCCGAAAAAAAAACTCGGTCTGTTGTAGTCGACTGTCAGTTTCAAACTAAACTGGGTCTGTTGTAGTTGACCGTCATTCAAAAACATCACCCCTCCCAGTCCATTCCACACTGCAACCTGTACACGCTGCGTGTATTGACCTTTCAAAGTATTGTATATATCAAGCTCTGGTAGTTGGGGAAAGCTGTCAATGCATATCAAATGCAGCGGCTCACCTGTGTTGACCTCGATGCATTCACCAACCCCAGTTATTTCAAAACAGAGCTAGCGCATCTCACTGACTTAATGACTCATTACCCTGCAATCGCAGTGTGACTTCAACATTTGATGATCATCGTTGAGAATTAAGTTGACCAGACACTTAATATTAACGTTTCTGCAACACTGGTGACTAAACTAACCATTTTCATTGGGCGAAATAAACTGGTTATTTTTATATTCAACTAAATTCCTACGTTGGTCATTTTCTTTGCCCATTGCCTTATTGTTTTTGTGTTTAACAAGTTGCAAGGGTTGACCTTCAAAGAAAAAAAAAATTAAGAAACATTTGAGTATACTTTTCTGGTTCAAGCAAGTATTGGCTGGCTTCTTTTTTAGAAAAAAAATGATTATTTATTCAGTCGAATTCTCCGTCTTTGTCAAAACTATCATCATCAGCAGCAATATTTTATTTAAACTTGCCAATTTTTCATGACACAAATATATTTGGGGACAACTCACCAAACTTTTTATTGAGACAAGTTTTAGTTTTAGGTGTGTTTTTATATATTCAGATGGGTTTCTTTCTTTCCACACTGTTGTCTTAAGCTGACACTCACATAAGCCACAATGTCTTGTTGACAAGGAAGAGAATACAATATTCATTCAATTCCTATCGCTTACACTCTTTGCCCCTTGGATCAGTAATATGCACACTTCATATATGACAGGTTTTTATAGAAGTAAACTCTCTACCCTCCTCTCTCTCTCTCTCTCTCTCTCTCTCTCTATATATATATATATATATATATATATATATCCTTCTATGTTTATCTATCTATCTATCTATCTATCTATCTATCTAGCTAGCTAGCTAGCTAGCTTGCTAGCTAGCTAGCTAGCTAACTATCTCTTTCTTTCTGTCTTTCACATACACACACATTCAATGGCGCAGTATGAAAAATGCAAACGTAATCAAATTACATTAAACTCTCATAAAGCTTAGGTATGAAAATTAAGTATTTTTTCAATTTATTCACATATATGAAAATTAAGTATTTTTTTCAATTTATTCACACACATGAAAATTAAGTATTTTTTCAATTATTCACACATATGAAAATTAAGTATTTTTTCAATTTATTCACACACATGAAAATTACGTATTTTTTCAATTTATTCACACATATGAAAATTAAGTATTTTTTCAATTTATTCACACATATGAAAATTAAGTATTTTTTCAATTTATTCACACACATGAAAATTAAGTATTTTTTCCAATTTATTCACACACATGAAAATTAAGTATTTTTTCAATTTATTCACACATATGAAAATTAAGTATTTTTTCAATTTATTCACACACATGAAAATTAAGTATTTTTTTCATACCTGCATACACCCCCCATACACAAACATTCCAACCTACTTTTTCCCCTTCAATCTTGAACCGCAGCCATCTGGTCAAACACCCCCCCCTCTTCCTCACCTCCCTCTCTGCCATCCACTTTACCCCTGCTCATCCCCCACCTCTTTCTCTTACCACCAGCTACAGTAGTCCTGGCTCAACCCATCCTTCCATTTTTTTTCCCCACTCATTCTTTTCTACATTCATTTCTATTTCTCCAACAAATACGGACGTCAACCCAGTAGTTGGCCACTATTTCATTCTATTTTTCCCAATATGTCTACCCCACATGTATCTGTGCTTGCATGACATTCTTTCTCTATTTTATCATCCTGATGAAGTCTTATAAATAAAGACGAAACGTTGATGTACACATAAAAAACATCCATTTTTTGGTTTTCCTTTTTCATTTTCCCATCACGTCGGATTACTTTCATCCTTCTCTTCCCATATATATATATATATATATATATATATATATATATATATATATATATATATATATATATATATATATATATATATATTGGTTTTAAATATGATGAATGGAGTCATAGCGAAAAAAAGAAAGAAAAAAGAGAGGAAATATTAAATAATATATTTAATCGTCGATTAAAAACTTTTAAAAAGAATAAAAAGATCGACTAAAAGTAACAGAATAAAAACTAATTCCCAAAGTACCTTTCGGCCGACACATTGTCAAGAGAAAGGTACCTTGGGAATTAGTTTTTATTCTGTTAATTTTAGTCGATCTTTTAATTCTTTTAAAAAGTTTTTAATCGACGATTAAATAGGTATTTACTCCTCCCCAGGAGTTAGGCACAAGGCCAGTTTTATCTTACTCCCACAGGTAAGATGTGACCACAGCTTGGGTCGAGAAAGTGGGGTTAAAAGCCAGCGCTCGAGAGGTGAGCACTCTGGCCATTTAAAAATTGCCTGGGCAGCCCCGTCGGCATTCCCCGGTAGGGGCGCCTCAGACAGTAAGCAATAAACTTACTCCTCCCCAAAGAGGGGAGGCGAAGCCTGGGAGGGTGGACCTCCTAGAACTGCACAGGACAATCCCATAGACCGGCGTAAATCAAGCCCCGGAGGCCAAGACAATACCAGTCTATGGGGTGCAGTATCCATCGGAACAGATACTACACTTTGATCATCAGCCAAAGGCCAACGAATCGACGATTAAATATATTATTTAATATTTCCTCTCATTTTTTTCTTGTGATAGTGCCTCGACTCGCTATGACTCCATTCATCATATTAAAAACCATTATAAAATTCTGTACCACGAAAAATGTGTTCATATATATATATATATATATATATATATATATATATATATATATATATATATAGATATATATACGCCATAATCATGCTGACACATCCCGTTAGTTTACTAAAGTTAAGCAACGTTGAGTCTGGCCAGTACTAGATGGGTTATAATTTGAGAATACCAGGTGCTGTATGTGGACCCCTAGCTATGGGCAAATAGCGTCGCCAACCTGAAGTTCCTAGCGTGGCGACTATGGCAAAAACCCTGGTGTTACAGTCACCAATAAGATGTCTGAAACCAGGAACGGGGTTCCACCTCCAGGAATGATCAAAAATCCTAATGATGATGATGATGAGGATGATGATAATGATGATATATATATATATATATATATATATATATATATATATATATATATTAGTGTTGGGACGATTAATCAGAATCGGAATCGGGAGTCGGAAAAATCGGGGATCGAAAAAATCGAAACTCTTTGGAGCATTGGAATCGGTATCGGAATCTGAAAAAATTTAGCCTAATTTCTGATTCCAAAAGCGATACTTTTAATCTTTTAAATTTTAAACTTAATTTATCATTAGTACAATGATAAACATTTGTTGATTTTAAATTACCAGTAATAGATCATAAAGTATTTAGGTAAAAATAATACCGGTAAAAATGGCACAGGTAAAAATGACACAGTTTAAAATGGCACAAGTGCATAAATAGAAAAAAAATAGTACACGTGAAAAAATATAGATGAAAATCTCAAAATGTAAACCCATTTTGAGATTTTCGTCTATATTTTTTTTACGTGTATAAAAATCTTGGATACAATACATGAATTAAAAGATTTAGAAGTTTGGCAAATTAAAAAGAAAATTATATCTACATTTAAAAGTAGATGAAGACCCCAGTTAAATCTCCTCCCCCGAAATAAAAATGAAATTCTACTTTTTAGGCGATTACATGTGAAAACCCTGAACAACCTGGGGAAGAAAACCCATTTAATTTAGAATTTAGAATGGGGATCCGTTTTGTATATAAATTTAACGTAAAATGATGACCCATTTCCAGGCCAGTGTTGAAACAAATAATGTTTTAAGAACATATAACCAGAATTTCTTTTTTGTTTTGTTAAGGGAGATAAATATTGTGTGTTTGGATGAATGATGATAAAAATAATTCTTCCTAACCCTAGTACTAACTTTAAATCCGGGTGGCAATATAACTCCCCAATAAAACAACAACCCTCCCTTAGCCCTACTACAAACCCTAAGTCCGGGTGTCCTTACCCAAAACCCTTACTTAACAATACAACTACTCCTATGTCTGGGAAGAAACAGCCCCTTCCCATAAAACCCTCCTTCTTTCACTTTGCCACTAACCTTAAGTCAGGGTGGCAATATGTTGCCACCCGGACATAAGGTTAGTGGTCCCCACCCTTTCATGGGTTGAACACTGTGGGAAGGGAATTCGCCAGGTATCATTAGCAACAATGCAAATTTCTTTGCAAAAACTACTAGAGCACTCTTTGAGCATGTCTAACTACACTGAGGAGCTATGATACAGAAAAGCAGTTTGTCTGTCGTATATATATATATATATATATATATATATATATATATATATATATAATTATAAATATTTGTTTTATCTACATATGTATACGTTTCATCCTTCCGAAATCGTCCGTGTTGAGATGATTATTCAAGTCTGTTGCAGGATTAAAAACCCCGGAACAAGTCATGTTTATAACTTAGATTCCGACGTCTTAACCCTCACGGCCACCATGAACAACTACATAAACGGTGAGAGTTCAAAATCTATTGCTGGCAGCCGACGTCAACATGGTTCAACTTATGAAGGAACATGCATTAAAGCTATGATTTTGACGGCTGTATTAATACTGCTCACTACAGTGCCCAACCTAGATTGGGAGCGGCAAATATATATATTTATTTATTTATATATATATATATATATATATATATATATATATATATATATATATATATATATAGTGTTTTTTCAGCTGCAGACGACGTTGTTTCGGACTTTCTTACCCTCATCAGTTTATGAGTGGCAGTTGCAAGCGGTCGCATGGGCTCCAACACCGTTCATAGATTAAGGCTAGAATCATGAGACAAAAGCTCAGGACCACCTGGCCGCAAGAAATCGACACAGACAGTAGTTGAAATTAAGATACACTTACCTGGGAGGCGAGGAAAATGTCATTGCTGTGTACAGTGTTCAACGCTTGAGCAGAACTAGCTTATCGCAGATGACAACAAACTTTTCAATATTTTAAGACTATTATATCTTTTAAAAGGGGCTTTTAACTATAAATATTTATTTAATATTAAAGTGTTTTTCACCTACAGACGACGTCGTTTGGGCTCTCTTACCATCATCAGTGTAGGAATGGTGGTTGCAAGCGATCACATGGGCTCGAACGCTATTTGTAGGTTCAGATTAGAATCACGGCCGCGACAAATCGACACAGACAGTAGTTGAAATTAAGATACACTTATCCGGGAGGCGAAAAAGTGTCATTGCTGTTTACAGTGTCAACGCTCAAGCGGAACTAGCTTATCGCAGATGGCAACATGTATATATATATATATATATATATATATATATATATATATGTGTGTATATATATATATGTGTATATATATATATATATATATATATATAGTATGAAAATATATATATGGCAATAAAGCTACACAGAGGTGTTTATGTTTCATCGCCGCATAGAAGTAGTGTTTAGTCAAGCTAACTTATCAATCAGATTCGTTGTTTTTTCTCTATCATGGGTTTATGTTTTCATTAGCCAATGGCCTAGCTACTTTCAAACAAAGACCTGGTCGACCTTTTTCTTGAAACCTTTTTCTTTTATTTTTGTTAGGGTGTGCCGAATATCTTTTGTAAGTGTGTCAGATTTACAGGTGATAATATTTAAGCATCTGCATGATTTGAATAATTTCTTTTCTATTCATTTTGTTATTCCTTGCTACTGTAGATGTTGATTTGGTTTACATATATAGTTATATATATAGTTATTCTAAAATGAAATTTGTTCAATGTCTAGAGTTTTGTACATTTTATTTTTTATTTTATTTGTTACGTATAGAATTATCCCAAAGTGAAGTTTATTCTGTGACTACAGTTATTTGCTATTTCGCTTTTACGATTTAGTAGGTTGGGGTATTTTTTAAGTTTGTAATTTTAAGCTTCTTTTTCAAACATTATCTATGCAGGTTGTCTAAAAATGTATGGGCCCATCATAATAGTTTCCACTCGATTATTATCAAACGTTTGCTTTCTTTAAGCTCGCAATAATGGTTCGCTAGTGATGTTTTTAATCGGTGGTTTTTGTTATTGAATGTGCTTTTATGGTTGTTATACCTGGTCTTAAAATCTAGCAAGGTAGGATTTTTTGTTATTCGATTTTCATTTGGAAAATATTGATGCTTGGTTAGAAGTTACTTTGTTGTGGACAAAGTGCACGAGTTCTACAGTTTTTCTTCTTTATTATTTACTTTCTTATTTCCATTTGGGTGATTACAAGAAAATTATACATATGGAAATGTAAAAATTAAGCCTAAGAGTTGACCTATTAGCTAACATAAAAATAACTCAATTTTTAGATGTCACTTTCAATTTAAATAAAAATACATACAAGCCTTATTTATAGGATAACGTCAACCAAATATATGTGAATGCAAAGTCCAATTATACCCCATTAATCATACAACATTTCCCTAGATTTATCGAACGTATGCTTAGCAATAACTCTAGCAAAGAAAAAGTATTTAAGAATTCCAAAAAATGTATAACACTGGCTTTCAAAATAGTGTATATGATAATACTGAGATTAAGTATAAGCAATAAGATACCCTTATTATAATGAAAAGAGAAAGAGAAACGTCATTTGGTTTACACCACCCTATAACCAGATACTAAAACTAAACTTGGCAATAGATTCCTTAATCTTATCGAGAACACTTCTCAGTAACTAACTGTTTGAACAAAATATTCAATAAAAATAACTACAAACTGTCCTAAAACTGTGAAAATTTAGAAATGATAATCAAAGTACAAAATAACAAAATACTAAACGAGAGAAGTAGAAAAAAATTAAAAGTGTAAAAAAAGTGATAAATATAGCAACAATAACAATAACATTAAGACAGACAATAGTTATATTATTGTCTGTATTAATAGTAATAACTCAAACTCTAATAGCAATCACCCAAATAGAAATAAGAAAGCTACTAATGAAGCGAAAAAATGAAACTGTATAACTCATGCACTTTGTTCACTACAAAATAACTGCTTAACATGCATTATTTAAAAAAAATAACTGTTTAACTTGCATCGTATATCCAGCCACAATATTTTCTAAATAAGAAATACTACGTAGGAGAAACATCCACAGATTGTAAACAAGGCATAACAACCATACAAGCACACTCAATAACAAAAAGATCCGATTCAAAACATCACTAGCGAACCATTATTGTGACCTATAAGAAAGCGGACGCTCGCTAATAATTGAGTAGAAACTATTACGATCGGCCAGTATATGTAGATATTTAGACGACCTGTGTAGATTATGTTTGAATGAGGAACTTGAAATTTTAAAGATCCCCGAAACTTACTTAACTAGAGAAGCCAAGTAGCAACCAACTGTAGACACAGAATAATTTCGCTTTGGCATAACTATATACGTAACAAATAAATAAATAAAATAAATTTTAAAAACTGTAGACATAGAATAAAGTTCACTTCAGGATAACTATATACATGACGAATAAAAAAATAAAATAAATAAATATAAAATATAAACTAGACATACATCTAAAGTAGCAACGAATAACAACATGAATAGAAAAGAAATCATTCCAATCACGCACGTGCTAAAATAAGGTCAGCTATTAATTTTACACATTTACAAAAGTGATGCGCCATACCCCAACAAAAGAAAAGAAAAGGGTGTCAAGTAAATGTTGTTTAAGAGAAACTAATCTATTGGCCAATGAAAACAGTAAACCGTGAGAAAGAAATAACAACGTATCTGATTGATTAGTTAGCTAAAATAACATTTTTTATTATATATAAACAATAAATACCAAAAACTCGTGCACTTAGTATGATGATTCCATGCGGGGATGAAACATAGACGTCTCCATATAACTTTACAGCAATAGATATATTTTCATACTACTTCTACTAATCTTAACTCACGTATTGAGCACTGTTGAAGTAAATACTGAAAATCTTAGCATATATATTATATAACCTCATAATATTATATCTGTATATACATGAACAAATTGTAATAATAACAGTATATATATAGTCATCGACAAATAAACTGTTTTGTTGTATCATAGCTCTTAAGTGTGCCTATCTCTCTCTCTCTGTTTCTCTTTCTCTCTCCCTCTCCCTCTCTCCCTGTCTCTCTCTCTCTCTCTCTCTATATATATATATATATATATATATATATATATATATATGCATTATATATTATGCTATTAATACGTATTAATCATTTGGAATATTTTAGACAAAATCAATCTCTTAGCAAAGCGCTTAAGACAAACATCAAATCCCATGATATTAAGATAAAATGAATTAACTGCTTCCAAACATTCCTAAATGTAAAATAAATATAAGAGAAACCGGATAAAGAGACATAAAAGACTTGCGTTTGTATAGTTTCCTCGCTTTTTCTTTTTCCAAGATTTTCTCAGACTTATGGTGGCATCACAGTGTCTAATTCAAAGCCATATTTAATGCACAGACGAGAGTGGAGCTGCGAGCACACTTTATCATGACGCCTTTTGTAGTCCCTCTGTACAAGCATTTTATAGGCACTCAAGATATTTGTTTTAGGTGTCATAAAACAAAGATCCATTGGGAAACAATATTGCTAACTTCATAAATTGGTGAGTTAGCTGACGAAATTCGAAAAACGTGGGCACACCACATATTTGAACCCTATCCTTTTGACCACGAATAACGTCAGACATATAACCATGAGGGAAACTCAATATTTTATACGAGAAATAAGTCAAATACATTTACAAATGAGTTTCCTTTGCTTTGAATCTACGAATGATCAGCAAACGGTTACTGTACTCTAAATAATGAATGTTTCAAACAAATACTAGATGTACTATTTAGATGATTTACTGTTCTTATCTTGGATGTTATTTTCACAACGTTTCGGCCGATGTAACCTCCAACATTCTTCACGTGCGTCTGGTCGAACTTGGGAATCTGTACGGAATTTCGAACAGACATTTTTTTAATCTATCGAACGAAAATAAGCTAAATGAAGGGTTCTGTTCAAAATTCCGTACAGATTCCCGAGTTCGATATAAAGACTCTCGACAAGACGCACCTGAAGAAGGTCAGAAATATATCTGGCGAAATGTTGTGAGAATAACATCCAAGATGAGAACAATAGTCCGAATAATCTGAATAATACAAATGATCAATCCTCATCTCAAACATCCTGAAAAATACAAAAATTGTGGTATTCAAAAGTTCCACTATTATTATTATTATTATTATTATTTGTACTCACTAGCAGTTCTCACACAGATCATCGTTAGTGATTGCTCAACGACAATAACCAGTGGTATTTCCTGGAGTCTGAGTGACAACAAGCCTCCCCAGATTTCCAGTATTCTTCACCTCTTTTCGATAACCACCGCAAATAACCTTGCAGTATCGCAACAGCCGCTTACCATTGATTTCTCGCTGGTAAGGACAATTGGTATTCTCTAGGATTTGGGTGGCAATAAGCCTCCCCAATGTTCCAGCATTCTCTGCATTTTTAAAGTGGAGGTCTGGTTTGTGCTGTCCCTCCTCAGTCTCCTCATCCTCCTCGACCCTCTACAAATATTTTTCTGGTGTCAGCCTAGGCTGCACCATTTTAAAAATATTTTATTTATTTTTTATTTATTTATTTTAATCTATTTATTTTTTTATGTTCCTTAGTTCATTTTTGTGTGGTGTTAGCTGAGACCGGTGTAATTTATTTGGGGCGGGGGGGGGGGGATTATGAAGTTTTATTTTTTTTTGCAGTTTCTGTTCCTAATTATTATTATTATTATTATTATTATTATTATTATTATTATTATTATTATTATTATTATTATTATTATTATTATTATTATTATTATTGTTGTTGTTGTGTTGTGTTGTTTGTTTGTTTTTATGCCCTTTTGAAATTATCTTCTCAATTCAATCGTAATAAAAACAAACATTGTACAAAACATTTAGATTATTAATACAATACCAGTGGGACCCCTGGAAATTCCACGCTTACTGTCTTCATTTATCTGCATAATTTGCTGTCAATTATATTTCGTTTACAGTTGTATGTAAGGTTTAATAATATTAACCAAAAATTGTCTCTTTCTTCTCCAATAAAAATAATTTCCATCGTCGCTTAAGTATTCTTTAAATAAAAGAAACGAATTTGTCTCTTCTTTATTTATTGAAAATTGTACAAATTTATATCTTATTAAAACAATAAACTTTCTCTTTCTTCTCACCGTAAACATTAATTATCAGCGAAATATTCTCTTTTGAATAAATAAAACGAAATTTCTTACCGTTTTATTTATTTTTTATTTTTCGTTACAATTTAAATTGTTTTAAAATAAATACTCTTTTATTTTCTTACTGTAAAAATAATTGTTAGCTAAATATTCTTCAAATAAATGAATCTTCTGCGATCGGGCAATCCTATCTTTTCAAAAAAAGATGGCGAGTGAGAACGTACGTACGAACATGAAATTACCTTAGCCTATTATCATATAGATCAATATAGAGATCAAATTTTGTTAACTATTTCATTCGATTAAAAATATGTCTCCTTAGTTCTTATTTTGTCATTATTTCTGAATTCATTTAATGCCGTCTTAAAATGTTCTACGCTATTGTTGTTCGTAATCTGATGTGGCAGCTTATACCAAAAATATTAGTCTATTCACGTCAAAAAATGAGTCGGTTAATAGATCTATTTTTTGAAATCTCCCTTGGCAATAACTTTCCAGATTAAGGAGAGATAGTTTTAAAAATGTCCATCATATTATTTGGATTATACAGACTATTGTTCTCATCAACATTTCGGCCGATGTAATCTCCGACCTTCTTCAGGTGCTCATTGTCGAACAAGGACCCGTGGCATAATGGATAAAATGCTAAGTAATAATCAGTTCTAAGTGACAGTCTTCTGGAGGTTGGAGGTTTAATCCTCAGTGTGGGCAATACTAAGAATACAATTAGGAATTACTTAAGACTTCTACCCAGTCATGACTGACGAAACAAGTAAAGAGCAAGCTATCCCGAAGATTAAATGAAGGGTTCCGTTCGAAAGTCCGTACAGATTCCCGAGTTCGACAGAAAGATTTCAGAGTTCGACAAGACGCTATTGGAATTTATTAACGTCCCTCTCACTGACTGGCTGCAGCCTTGCCCCTTAAGGGTTTCACGGATTGGCTGTCAGGCATCCCAACGCTACTCCCTTGGGGGTCACGTGAGTCAGCCCATAAAAACGCTTGCACGCTGTGTCCTGGCCTCTTTTCGACCCACCTTTTGAACCTGGTAGAACCGCGATTGGATCCTTCTGAGACAAAGCCCCCGACGGCAGTCGCAGAGAGCCCCTACTCCTTCCTGTTACCAACCATCTTGAATTGAAGTGACTACATCTCGACAAGAGCCAGAAGTGAATGCGGGCGCACGTGCAACCTGTTACCAGAACTCCCACAAGATAAGTTCGCGAAGCACGTTTTCGTAAACTTAAAATAACTTCCTCCTTTCTGAACTTTAAACTCACCATTTGTAGTATATATTTGCCCTCGTGTTTTCTCACAAGTAAAACGGTTTTAAACTTATATATGATTGTTGTTGTTGTTGTTGTGTTCCTTCTCACAAAAGCTGTTGCCATGTTTCAATTTGGCACTTATCTACATAATTGTTATTGCATTCTCACGTGCGAGAATTGAACTTTCTTCCAGGGATATTTAATCCCAACAACTCACCTGAAAAAAATCGGAGGTTACATCGGCCGAAACGTTGTAAGAATAACATCCAAGATTAGAAAAGTAGTCCAAATAATCCAAATTATCAATTCTCATCTAAAAAAATTCCGAAACATGTCCACCATAGTTAGAAATGCTGTCATTGTAATTCTAATTTGATATCACATGCAACTAGTGATGATTCGTGATATCAACTCGCGCTCAATTATTATATATATTTTTAATGTGCTGAAAAGGTATTGCAATATTTATAAGGGTCAATAGATTCAAACACTATCTCCAAACATTGTCGGCGAATCTGCTATGAAGAGCCTAAAAAATAGATGATGTTTTTGATAAACATCTTTTCAGAGTGAACCACTTCTTTGGGTGGCATGCCCGGTTTAAATCCGGTTGCACACCAATGCAAGATAATCATCATTTAAGGCGACCAATCAACGGAAGAATGATTGAAAATGTGAAACTCATGCATTAATCTAATAATACCGTCGCCAAAGAATCCATTAGTTCTGTTATATGATTGATATGCTTCCCCAAGCGCATGTCACATCTTACGAATGAAATAAAGTACATTTTAGTATTTGCCGATATTTCTGAGATAAGCTATTGTTATTTACGTGTTTCGAACTGTCCGACCGGACACATCGTCAAGTGGATAAACACATTGTTTAAAAAATGTTCTGGAATAAATTCTTCCTAGAGGTAGTGAGTTGAATCCTTGGTGAAAGAACTTCAGAAATACATTAACTGTTAAGAAATTATATATTTAATAATATATATAACAAATACTGACCTAACTGGTCACGGCTGTTCTTGTAAGTAATAAAATCAGTTCGTGCTCTATTTATTTACTTGTTTTGGACGACCATCCTAATCTTAGTTGTTTTTTATAATAACAACGTTGTACTCTTTGCCACTTTTCAAATACTCTTTCCGGGAATATATAACTGAACCGTTCATTTAATCTACGGGGGAGGGGGGGGGGGCCTGTGTTTATTCCACGTTCCGTAGGTGTTAGTATCCGTTACTTTGTGTTTAGTTCCTTTGCCACGTGGATAAAGCCGTCGGTTAAGGGATATGCTGGAATCAATTCTATGTAGAGATTGTGAGTTCTCTTTTTGCTAAAAGACATTCAGGACAGATTAATTAACTGATACGAAATATGTAAAAATAAATAAATGGAAAATGGGCATAAAACGCGGAATGAGAACAGTCCCTAGTCTGCGATGGATGAAATTAAATGGTTCAAAATAACAGCAAAGGTATCGACTAAGACAAAAAGCACCTGAAGTAGGTCAGACAGTACAACGGACGAAACGTTGTGAATATGGCAGAAATCAAGATACTGAAAAAATCTCAAAACACATAACTAATATCTTTGATATCCTTTTTACAAAGAAAATATATTATACTGTTCGAAAAATACTGGCCGATTTTCTTTCCTTACATTTACAAAGTTCATTTAGGTTGCTATTTTTTGCAGCGTTTTATACAAATTGTAATATTCTTAATGTATACTTTTTAATAAATTCCCAATAATTTATTTCAGAATAACATTTTGAAGCATATAATCCCTTAATTACAAGATGAGAAAGGAAGAAATGTATATACTTTTTTGTGCAGGCGTTCAAACGCGGTCAGAACGCTTCCCAAACAGCCACTAATAATAATAGAGCATTGGAAGAAGGGGTTACAATTGATTGGACAATACGAAGATGGTTTCAGCCATTATGTTGTAGTGGAGACAGATTTGAAGATGAAGAGGGAAGAGAACGGCTATGTTGGAAGACTCTCTAAATGAGTGTGTTATACATATGGTTTAAATTTCATTAAAATCGGACATACGTATTTGAAGTTTTAATGAGGTTTTGTTCCCATGGGTCACTCAGAGGTGGGGGCACGAAGATATAAAGAAAAACGTAGATATTCGGAACCACTTCCATTGTCTTCCCCGGAGAATTTTATACACATGATATAAATTTATCAAAATATATTTGAAGGTTTAAAGAAGGTTCGACCCCCATGACTCTCTTAGGTTATGAAGGCACTTAGAGATTCGGGACCACTTTCATTAACCTCCACAGAAAATGTTATACATATTCATAACAATAGGATATATTTCAAATTTTAAGAGGACTATGCCTCCATAGACCCCTTAGGTGTGCACTTAGTGATTTGGGAACACTTCCATTGTCTTCCTCGGTAAGTTTTACATAAGAATACACTTTTAGATTTTATGTAGATTCTCTCACCTTTCTTTCTATAGGGAACACCCAAACATTACACAAATACATGCACACACATACACACAGGCATTGTGTTGTATATATATATATATATATATATATATATATATATATATATATATATATATATATATATATATATATATATATATAAGATATGCAGTGTATCTAAAAAGTCACTGAACTGGTGCCACAAACAATTTATTTCAATTGCAAATAACAAATTCCATTGATTTACTTCAAGTTAGATCTCCCCTCCCTCCTCCGTTGAGTCTAATTCACTTATTTTGTTTTGTTCCTTTCAAGATTTATTGACCATTTTTGTTCTGGCCATTTGTCAATGAGCAAGTATAAAGTTATTTGTATCACTTGCCATAATGAGTGCAGGTCTTTTCAGAGAAAGTCTTCATGTTTCAATGGCAAAATGCCTCGGGCATTTCACGACTATTACTTTCATTTCCTCCACTGACAATTCCAGCGGATAAATGACCGGAAGTAAAATATATTTCGAGGCAAAGATTTCCTCATGATAAACGTTGCCGTAAGGTCTTTTCGCATCAAAGCTAAACATACCAATGTAAGATGACCTCTACATTTCCTGTTTGCCATATGCAAGCCCTGGGCATTTTCATAAAACCACCGTCGAGAACTGTTTAGAAATTACATACGAATATTTATTCATTGTTCGTAAAATTTACGGCTGCTTAAAAGACAGACGCATTGCCGAACGTTCAATAAAGCAGATGAAGAACTTCTGTCCCCTTTGAAGGTCATATTCCCCCTTCCAATGCAGACATAAATCATTGTACCAATGTACAAGGTGGATAAAAGGATAACGGTGTGGACTGACGATGTAAGAGTGCTAAGTTCGCATCCAATCGACTTCATAGCACCACTTTCAGTTACGGATGTTAACAAGCTTCACGTAAGTATCTGATTCTAGAATGAATCGGGGAAACCAATGCCAACGACAGAATCAATAAGAACAAGAAAGTCGTACTATGCTGATTCATACGAATTCATTTTTTACTCTACTAAGATCAAGGTGTGGTGTCTGTTCCTATGGATACTGCACCCCATAGACTGGTATTGTCTTGGCCTTCGGGGCTTGATTTACACCGGTCTATGGGTCTGTCCTGTGCAGTTCTGGGAGGTCCACCCTCCCAGGCTTCGCCTCCCCTCTTTGGGGAGGAGTAAGTTTATTGCCTACTGCCTGAGGCGCCACTACCGGGGCCTGCCGACGGGACTGCCCAGGCAATTTTTAATGGCCAGAGTGCTCACCTCTCGGGCGCTGGCTTTTCAAACCCCACTTTCCCGACCCGACCTTGGGTCACATCTTACTTGTGGGAGTAAGATAAAACTGGCCTTGTGCCTAACTCCTGGAGAGGAGTAAATAAATGCTATAATTAGTGTTTATAGCAAAATAAAAATTGTAACAAATGCGCTCCCTGCTGTGGTATTTATTGATTTTCAATTTATTTTCAATTTTAATACTGGATCCTTACTTTAAGACCAATCTATAAAAGATGATTCACAAGAAACTAAGTTTTTTTCTATTTTTTCTCTCATTTAACAAACAATTAATTTTTCACAATTTACAAATTTTTTTCATGATTCAACTTGTGATCAGAAATATTTTAAGTAGAATAACTAGACTTACAAAATAGACCTGGTCTTACTTCTGTTGCCGATATCAGCTGTGTCTTTAGTAAAATAAAATATCTTATTTATTAATCTCGTCACTTGTGTAAAGTTAGATACAAGAGTGGTTTTTAATGAATAGTATCCAGCTATTCAAAACGAGGCACTATTGATTGGAAAAATGTATCAGTCTAGTAGGATTTCTCCTCTTTGTAGTGTGGAGAGAACAAATATTATACTTAAATCCAAGCCAAAAGGACGGATTTATTTTGTTTTGGTGCCTTAAACTTTAGCAATAAATTTAAGTATTAATAAATCTTATTTTGTGATAAAGGCTTTTGATATATCTTCTCATGAAAATCAATTTATACGGTATTACTGGACGAATATGTAACGAATATTTAATATAATCAGATCCTTCTTCGCCAAAAGAAAGATCCAGGTTGTACATCTAAACAACATCACATTAATGCGAATGTGCATCCAGGGTTCGATCCTTGGACCGTTATTATACCTGTTTTTTATAAACGACCACCCTAGTGCAATTGTATCTGAGATGGGTATATTTGCTGATGACACCATGTTCTATTCTCGACATGTGGGCAAAATAAACACACACATACTCATGGCAATGGCTGAATCCTTAGAAAATGACCTCTAGTCTGTAGTTGAATGGGGACAAAAATGGATGGTGACATTTAATGCTACTAAAACAAAGCTCCTTTCCTTTAACAACTATAAGAAACCTTTTCAACCACCGATCGTCATGGCTAATAGCACTCTACCTGAGAGTCCATTATTAAAACTCCTCAGCCTAACATTCACAGGTAACACGAATTGACACAAATAGATAGAAGACATTGCCAAAGCTGCTGCAAGGAAGATGAACTCCCTCTACCGCACTAGGAAACTTCTCTCACCTGCCAGTATCCTATATCCCTACAAAGCAACCATTCGCCCATGCATGGAGTATTGTTGTCACGTCTGGGCTGGTGCACCAACCACTAGCCTCTCCCTGTTAGACAGGGTTAAAAAAAGAGCTTCTAATCTAATAGGTATCACACTATCTACCAAGCTTCGGCTCCTATTCCATCGCCGCAATATTGCATCCCTGTATTTGTTCTGCAAGTGCTTTAATGGAATGTGTTCCGAGTAAACATATTTTTGTTTAATCTAACCGACTGAGATCCTAACTCCCAGGGCCGATCGGGTTGTAATGGAAAATCAATCAGTTGTATAACTCAAAACGAACACGATCCCCTTGAAACAGTCACATCGAAAATGATCTCAGTACATTTTATGGCTATGGATTTAACAGAATGATGTTTTATATAACAAGAACACCGTTTTCTATGCACTTAGCAACCCCAACCCCACCCTAACACTAACCCTACCCTAACCACTTTCTGTTGGTAATTGTCAATAAAGTTATCAATAGTTTTTAATCTCATTCACTATCCTCATTCTGAAATGAAGCCGTTCCCTAATGAATACTCACTCTACATTACTCCCGTCTCTATCAGACAATCTTTTACACAAACACAAAATCTTCACCAAAAAATGGTCGCACATTTGGTAGAAAACTAAACTATAGATTACCTGAATGCCTCATCCGTCTCTTATCTAAGTATGCAATTATCATGATATGAGAATGTTGAGATAGCGACGTGAGCACGGACGGGAAAGAAACATTTCTGAAATTAAAAAATCACATGACGAAACATTATCGTCAAAAGTCATCCTGATCGAAATATTTGCAAATAACACAAATGTGCATACATACAACATCGATCACAAATTTATTTATTACTGACTTGTTACGATTTGAAATATTCCCTAGCCATGTTTAACACTGTTTTTATTACGACAATTTAAAAGCTTGGATCAGGTGTAAATTCAGCACTCCATTTATCAGAGCAGGTGAAAGGAATGGTTGTAGCATGACACTGTATCTGACATTACTCCAATGTGGCACACCTTCACAAACGTAAACAAACAAAACATGTAATGACAAAAGAGTTGTTACAGCTTCCAATATATATATATATATATATATATATATATATATATATATATATATATATATATATATAGAGAGAGAGAGAGAGAGAGAGAGAGAGAGAGAGAGAGAGATTGAGGGAGAAAGTATGAAACTAAAAGTAGGATGTATACTTTTAGAAATTTGAACCTATCATGAAATGAGTAAAGCTCAATATACGGGATAGAGCAATTATATAGATAAATGAGAAAAGATAAATAAAAAATGTAAGAATGACAAATCTATTTCATCTTCAATGCAAGGTGTATTACATAAAAGCGTGTTTATTTTTCTTTCCTTAAGCCAGGCTTTTCAAAGATTGGAATCTTATTATCAGAGGAGTTACATAGATAAGTTTGCAGGGAGGTGGCCAAAATTCAAAATTTGAAAAATATGAGGCGATAATTAAAACTTATCCATCTATGTAACTCCTCTGATTCCAATCTTTGAAAACCTGGCTTAAGGAAAGGAAAAATAAACACGCTTTTATTGAATACACCTTGCATTGAACAACTGAAGATGGAATAGATTTGTCATTCTTACATATTTTATTTCTCTTACTTCATTTACTTATCTATTTATCTATCTATCTATCTATCTATCTATCTATCAATCTATCTCTCTCTCTCTCTCTCTCTCTCTCTCTCTCTATATATATATATATATATATATATATATATATATATATATATACTAGAAAAAATGTGACCTGTTGGATAACATGTTCAGCTTGGGTTAGATTGAATCAGAAAAGAATGCATTTGCAAAGCCAATGAAATATGAAAAAAAAGAAACAGAAAAAATCCCAAATTAATCTCTTACGACTCGTTATATCTCCCTTTTCTCTTTTTCTCTGCAGCTACAGGTTAAATAATATCACTGCTCTGGTGATATTCCCTTTTCCTCTTGTTGTTTACTCCAATCTTTTTCTTTTTTCTTTTCTTCATTACCTCTGACTACTAATAAAACGAGAGAGAAAGAGAGAGACAGAAGCGATAATGATAAACTGTATAAAATAAGAGAGGGGGTCAAACAATACATGGTGATAGAGGGTGAGAATAATAGACAGACTTATTGAGAGATGGGTGACTTGATGAGTAAATTACAAATTACTGCTAATTAGAACAATTAAAATGATTTTTTCAAACGTAACTCAATCCCAAACCCAAGGAATATTTTAACATGTATTTTGTGTGATTAAAATACATAGGAAATAAACCTTAGATAAACAAACACTGATCAAATCATCTTTAGTATAATATATATATATATATATATATATATATATATATATATATATATATATATATATATATATATATGATAAAAAATGTCAAGAGAGCAATAATTTACCAATAATATATCTTTGTTTTTGGGATTCAATGTACAAAATAAATGATTACTTTTAATTAGAAAAATAAAAATGTTTTTTTCTCAAAGTAACCAAATCCCAAAACCAAGGAATATTTTAACATGTATTTTGTGTGATTAAAATATTCAGGAAATAAGCCTTATACAAACAAACGTTAGTCAACTCACCCTTATATATATATATATATATATATATATATATATATATATTTATCTTTGATAAAAATATGTCAAGAAAGCAATAATTTACCAATAATATATCTTTGTTTTTGGGATTGAATGTACAAAATAAATAATTTCTTTTATTTGAAAATATCTTGTTACGGTAAATAACGGTCAGAATGTTAAAATAAAAATTCCACAGAAAATAAAATATTTTATGATATTCTAACAAGAATCCATATTTTAAAAAGCTTTTAGTAATTAATAACTTAACTTTTGTCCTGGTTATAACGTTACAGTGCATCTAGTTGGGCAATCCCAATTTTGGAGCTTTTGGGAGTCAGCCCTTAGTTACTACAACTACTCTCAGGTCCATTATTACACAGAGTTGTAGTACCTGTCATGCTCTATGGGTCAACTAGAATTTGTCCCAGGCATGGCATTAAACTGCCTCGGACACCTTTAGACCTTTAGACAAAGTGTTCACCGCTATCTGAACACAACAATCCGAAATCCACTTTCCCCAGTCTTCTTACATTTTTCTACCTGATTTCCTAATCATATCAACTTTTCAAGCTCTTGCTAAATCAAACCATCTTAGTAAATAGTTGCTAGAACCCCAGTTGAAAATCTCCCATATCAACAGTCAACTATCATCAGAAGGACAAGCATGTGACAACCTGTGAACACATATGTATACATCTAATATACTTCCAGCCTCTCATTGTGACCGCTGAGATGCTGATCTCATTTTAGACCTCCCTTGGCAGTTCATGAGAGGAAAGGGGCATACAAACAATTAGCAAAACATCATAAACAACTATGCGATCTTTCTTACAAAATATGAAATCCAACACAAATAAACATGCATAGCAAACACACCGACATCCCCTTGTTTCGATAGACCGAAGTCTAAACGGCCAGAAATAAGGAGTGCTATAAACTACAATATACACATTGTAGCTCTGAGCGAGGTTAAACTAGCTTAGAGTAGAAAACACGCTACACCTTCATCTGAAAGAAGTTAATCAGGTCTTGCTCTTGTGGTCATAAATGGTCCGTTGACTAATATGTCAGAGGACCCTAAATCAACAAGTGACAGACTCAGAGATATCAGGCTGTCACTAGTCGATAGTAGATACTGCATCCTGATTGCTGACTATATGCCAACTATGACTGCAAGTATAGACAGATTCTATGCTCAGCTGAACTGGACACTTTGTACCATATAAAACTTGAACAAAGGTCTTATGGGAGACGTTAATGTTCATGTCGGCCAAGCATACTCTACCTGGTCGAAGGTTCTTCATAATTCTGGAATGAAGATGGTTAATACTAATGACAAACTGCAGAATGCGAACTGGTCGTCACTAGTATATTCATCAAACATGAATACGGATACAATGTCTCCTTGATGCAACTAAGATCCAAACACTGGCATTTCATTAAATACATCATTATATACCAACATGATCTACCAAACTTTGGGACACAGTAGCGATGAAAGGAGCCAACTACAGCACTAACCATCATGCCTATCACTAGATTAAGAGTAAAGTGGGAAATGAAGAGACGTAAATTGCCAACCAGGAAGTTGACACCAGCAGGATCTAGATGTGGAGGCGTCCCTAAATGAGAGGCCAAAAATATTCCAGCAGGTACTGCAGAGGAAAAATTAAATACCTTCAAATCAATCGTATATAAAGTGTCAAGAGAAATTCTAATACTGCTAAGAAGAAGAAAGGGCAATGGTCAGACAGAAACATGACGAAACTGGAAGAGCTTATTAACAACAGGAACCTAACCAGGAATAACATGCTCCATAGAAATGCCAGATCTTCTAAGACCAGATACAATCACTGCTGTTAACTCTCTAAACACATATGCAACAATGCAAGAACCTTAAAAACAAATGGTGACTGGCAAATGTGACAGAACTCCGGATTCATGCCAACCGTAACAACCTCAAGTGTTTTTACCAGAATGTGAGACACTTAATTCTTGCCAGGTGGAATGGCCGCATTGCCAAGCTGCACAATGAATCGTTGATTGTAAATCACTGTGCAATATCGATAAAGAACTTTAGTTCATTATAAGGGAGGCTTGGGAAAAGGTAGTAGCCCCTGCAAATTGGAACTATTCCCAACAAGTCACCATCTTCAAGAAGAATGACAGATGAATCTGCAGAAACTAATTAAGAATCTCACCAGATAAAGTATTTGCCTACATAGTGCTCAACACATGTTTGACTCTAGTGAGATACCTTGCAGGTTCTGTGCAAACCGGGGAACCATCGACATAGTCTTCTCTCTGAGACAAATGTATTGAACAGAACATCATCTTTGTCGACTTCACAAAATCTTCAGTGCAGTGAACACAGAAACATATGCTATTGAAACTAGACTACTTTTCAGAACTCATAGCTTGCATATAGATATAAAATAAAACATCTCAGAACTATTAAAAACTGAAAACAGAGTGAAATAAGGCTGTGTCCTTGCATTTACACTGTTCTCAATTATTCCTTCTATGGTCATGTTTTTCTATGAATTGAAAAAACATTATCTAGATATAAAAAAAAATTCTAGAGACTAATTATGTTTAGGTATAGGATTGTGCACCTAGCCACACAGGCAATAAATTTTAAGCTTTTTATGAGTTCAATTTTATTTAGTTTTGAACCTCTGCAAGCCAAGACGGAATTTTATAGAAGGTGGAGTGGAAAACATTGTTGAAGGGATTTATATTCAACAGTTGCAAAACTTCCTGACATTGTAATAGAGCAGCCATCATCACCAAGGGCAACCATGAAGAATAAATGATTGATGTCAACATTTTCTATGATTTTATTGTTGTTATTATTATTATCTATACTCCTAGGAGTTCTTACGCAGGTCATCATCAGAGATTACTCACTGATAATAACCGGTAGTCTTCTGTGGAGTCTAAGTAACAACAAGTCTCTGCAGATTTCCAGTACTCTCCGCCTATTTCGATAACCTTTGCAAATGACTTTGCGTTATCGCAACAGCCGCTTACCATTGATTTTTTGATGGCCATGACCATTCGTCTCCACTAGAATTTGGGTGGCAATAAGCCTCCCCAAGGTCCCAGTACTCTCCGCACTACCAGTGGAGGTCTGGTTAGTGCTCATTATTATTATTATGTACTCACTATGAGTTCTCACACAGGTCATCAGTGATTGCTCACTGACAACCGGTGGTATTCCCTGGAGTCTGAGTCGCAACAAGTCTCCCCAGATTTCCAGTATTCTCCACCTCTTTTCGATAGCCACCGCAAATAAACTTGCAGTATCACAACAGCCGTTATTATTATTGTAATTTTTATTATTATTATTATTATTATTATTATTATTATTATTATTATTATTATTATTATTATTATTATTGTTGTTGTTGTCGTTGTTGTTGTCCCGAAATCTTTTAGATGGAGATTGATAATTTGTATTATTTCGATTATTCAGACTACTACTCTCATCTCAGCTATAAAATAGACTTGGTTGAAACATTATTTAAGTGCTGACCAAACTACATGTTTGCCTCTTTTGTCTTGTGTTCGTTCTCTACTGGTAATGTGTCAGTGTACTTGTTAAATAAAGGAAAAAGGGATTATGTAACACTTTTGTAGTCATAATAAAGTTACAATGACGATCCACACTTCAGAAGGAACTCTTTTTCAAACAACACCATAATAAACAAATTTCCAACACCAACGCTTTCTCTTAGCTGTCCCAAATCACATTCACCATCTGCTTTTAATCCTTTTTCATAACCCAGTTAGTCTCTACACATGCAAATTTGCATGCAAATTAGTTCCAACTATAAACATCTGCCATTATAAACACAAGTTCACTTTGAAGCCGGTAAGTGTTTGTTTGTTTTTGTTTCTATTGCTACAGATTCGTCAGTTTTACAGCATATCAACCCTTTCGGGGTTAGTTAATGTCCAAGTAGAATACCTATTGTAAATTATTCACTGTATATGATTTATTGAACACAAGTCCCCTTTTATCCAGAGTTGGGGGAAATTGTGAGTTTGTACATTTCTCAACGATAGGATTTGAACACCTCATGCAAAATTCATACAAAGATGACCCAATACTAATATTGTTGAGCATTCATTTTGAGGAAACAAGTAACTTAAAAGGTGTCCAGTAATGTTATGCTTATTCTCTTATGAACGAATGAATTGAATTTATCGATGGAAATGGTAAACATATCCAAAGGTTATTCTGATTAATTCATACTTATGAACTACCTACTAGTGTCTGTCTTGGGAATATGTTGTGTTATTGAACTGTTTCTTTATATCTAAATAGTGTAGCGAGAGATCCAAAATATATCAGGACGGAGGATGAAAACGCAGACACTGAATTCTTATTCAAATTCGAAAGAACAATTGGCATTTTTGCTGATTCTAATCGAAATACCAGTAAATAATGTCTGCTGTCATCTTCATTGTCTGCACCTGTAGACTGATTTCCCCACCACCGCAGCCCATGTGTTCTAACCAGACTCCTTCTACCCTCTAAGGATAGGCATTTGAATTGTATTTAGCAAATCGGTTTTTCATCTGGATGTGTGCCATCAAAGTTAATTTGACCACGTATGCCACCTTATTTCCCATTGTGCTCTGAATCTTCTAAATATGGAGTCTGACTTTTTACTGTCATCTCTTTCATTGAATAGTTGACATTTTATTAACTCTTTAGAAGGTTACTGAATCAGATTTATGTTGGTGGAATTATTCTCTAAAAGAATCTTCTTTTAACTTTTATTTACCGGAGATATATCACTGCAATATAATTGACATGACAACACGAAAAGAAATAATAATGAACAAGGACTGACAGCTGGACAAAACAACTCGATTAGAACAAACTCCGTAAAAAACAAAATAGACAAGATCCAGGAAAACAGTAAAAGGTAAACTTCATGGACAAAGAGACGAAATGGTAAACTACATCATAAGTGAATGCACCAAGCTAGGCCAAAATGAGCATAAAAATAGACATGGCTTGATTGGAAAGATAGTCGAATAGCAACTAACAATATGCAGATAAATGAAACAGGGACAAATCAGAGCTAGTATTGGAAAGCTAAAGACAGAAAATCTTATGAGGAAAACTACCGTAAAACCAATAGTTGTAGGAGCACTAGGAACAGTTCCGAAAAACCTGGAAAAAGACTAGGAGAAATTGGGATCAAAAGGATTGGCACCGTACAAAGCACGGCACTGATGGAAACAGCTAAAATATTAAGATTAATGCTCGAGTGAAGAAGTCAATCCACATAACCTAATGACACAGACCAATCACATGTAATAAAATAGCACTGTTAAAAATATAGAAAGAACATTACACGAATCAAAGGGAACTAGAACTGCCAGAGTCGATATGTAAGAAAGACTCCATAAGCTAGCACACCTTTGCGTGCCTCAACAAAGAACATGATGGCACCAGCATCGGTTGCTGCCACAAAAATTGTCTTGAAACGTCTGGAAGGATGGAAAGACTGAAAAAACACTGTCCATACTTCTACTAGAAGATCACAGAGAGTACTGGAATCATGAAGAGACTTTTAAGACGACGACTCAACAAGTATTTGTAATTATTGGATAGTTGAAACGATATTTCCATATATTCTATAGCTAGCAAGCTTTTGAAGTAAACCTTTGTGCTAAACCCTATTAAAGTCTTTTGATATGTCAATTGATCCTGTGTGATATTACACTCAGCACATCAGCTGTTGATCTTGCAGACGAAATCCATATTGCTTGTCACTGAGCAGATTATTTTTTTGAGGTGGTTGACAACTTCTTTATTTATCACAGCTTCAAGCAACTTACCCATGATGTACAAGAGACTGATTGATCTGTACTGGACTACTTAGTGTCACTTAAGTTCATGAGGAAACAAAGACCATCATCAGTAAGAACTCAATTATAAACGGTTGTTGCGACAAAACAAAATGATTTGCAAAGGTGAATGAAAGAAGTGGAGAAATCTAGAAATCGTGGGAGACTTGTTATCAATCAGACTTCAGGGTTCTTACTGTGAGCGATCACTGGTAATGACTCGTGTGAGAACCTCTACTAAGTAAAACAACAACAATAATAATAATAATAATAATAATAATAATAATAATAATTGCTTGTGAAAGATTAATCCGTAAGTATGACATACACCGAAACGGTTTCAAGTGTGTAATTTAAGAACTGAAACATAGTGTCGTAGCTAAAACTGCCAAAGTTAAATGTTACAGCGACAGAATTGAGCAGTATCGGCAAAACAGACTGTTCAAGAACAACCAGAAACTCCTTTTTGAACAACTAGAAGGAATTGAAGGAGGGAATGACGCTATACCTGATGTTGACCCATCTCGTAAATTCTTAACAGGCATTTGGGAAAAAGAAGTAGAAGATCAAGATGATGCAGAATGGACCAAACCTAGTGGAATTATTCCACCTAGAATAGAGGTGCCCACTAGAGTAGAACGATAAACGAATATAACAGTCACCGTTGAGATGCTGAAGGAGACGGTTAAAAAGCTTTCAAATTCGAAAACACCCGGTCCAAGGATACGGGTTTAAAAACCTCCCGGCTCTTCACCCACTTATGGTAGCAATGATAAATGTCTGTTTGACGACAGGTAGTTCCCATGAGTGACTGACAAAGGGCACTATAGTTTTGATCATAAAAGATAAAACAAAATAGAATGACGTGACAAACTTTAGACCGATCACTTGCCTCTCAGTTATGTGGAAACTTTTAACTAGCATATTGTCTGAAAGTATTTATGGTCATTTGGACCAAAACAATTTGCTGCCTGAGGAACAGAAAGGCTACTGAAAAAGATCAGATGGCACCAAAGATCAGCTTCTGATCGATAAAATTATCCTGATAAACAGCAAATGAAGAACTACTAACCTTGCCATGGGGTGGGTAGATTATAAGAAAGCATTTGACATGGTGCTCTATTCATGGATACACAAATGCTTGGAGATTTTCGGAATAGCACCCAACATTCAAACAGCTTTAACGAATAGCATGAAGAATTGGAAAACCAATTTAACTTCATTAAGTAAAATGAAACTCAGAAGAGAGATTTTTCAGAGCGATAGTCTTTCCCCTTTGCTTTTTGTCATTAGTTTGATCTTGATGACACTTCTCTTACATAATGTGAAGGCAGGATATGAATTTTGGAAAGGGCTTCCTAATGTCAAACACTTACTATTCATCAATGATCTTAAAGTTTTTGGAAAGAATGAAAACCAACCTGATACCCTAATGAATATGGTTAGATTATTTAGTGACGACATACAAATGGAATTTGGGCATCACCAAATGTGCTATTCTTGTTATAAAAAGAGGTAAACTTGTCCACTCAAATGGCCTTAAACTCTCAACAACAGATCTGATAAATAGTGTTTACAATGAGAGGGTTACAAATACTTGAGAATCTTGGAGGCAGATAAGATTAAAAACAAGGAAATGAAAAACCAGTTCAAAGCTGAGTACAACAGAAGAGTAAGGGTTATTCTTTAATCGTACTTCCACAGTCAAATACAATCTATACTATCAATGCCAGAGCAGTGGCTATCATTCGATATACTGTTGGCATACTTGACTAGAATGGGGATGAATTAAAATGTTTGGGTACCAAAACACGGAAAATGCTTACAATCTATGGAGCTTTTGCAAAGAAAGGAAATGCAGATCGATTGTATCTACCTAGAAAGGAAGGTGGTCGAGGTCTACTTAGTGCTGAAGATGTTGTGAATATAGAAGAAGCTTGTCTATATAAATATATTTCTGAAAGTAATGAGATTCTTCTTTGTGAAGTGAAAAGAGAGGAAATACAAAGAACTGGGTGAAAAAAAATCAGTGGTTGCAAGATAGAGTGTTAAAATCATTTGGAAAGAAAATACAATGTATTCTTTAAGAATAATGCATTTAGAGATAATGACAGCTGGAATCGGTTGGCCAGGGGTTATCTCAAAAGATTAACTGAGAGCCTCTTAATGACAGCCCAGGGACAAGCCACTGGCACTAGGTCCATCAAACATTACATTGACCAAACTGCAGGATCACAGATATGCCACTTGTGTAATGAAAGGGAAGAAACCTTAGCGCACATTGTATCTGAATGCCCTATTCTAGCACAATAAAAAATGGAGATACGATAAAGTCGCTCAGTTACTACACTAGACTATATGCCAACTTTATGAATTTGACCATAATGAGAAGTGGTATGAACATAAGCCAGAAGTGGTACAGGAGAACGACAATATCAAACGTCTTTGGGACATGTGCATAAAAACTGATAAGATTCTTGAACATTCCAAACCTTTAATCTTTCTAAACAAAAAAAAGAGAACTTGCTTAATCATTCTACTCCTTCAATACCACAGTGCAGGAGAAAGAACACAAAAAAAATAAATAAATATCAAGATCTAAAATGGGAATAAGTTACGCTATGGAAATGTAAAGAAGTCAAGGTGATTCCCGTTGTAATTGGAATGCTTGGAACCATACGAAAAGCCACCATAAATGGCTTAAACAGATTGACGAGACAATTTATTTTCCAATTATGTAAAAGACTTGCCTGTTAGGAACGACGAAAGTGTTATGGTACAGCTTGAATGTCTAAAGTCAAGGGAATTGACTTGATGTTCAAAAAGAAAAATTTAACTGAAAACATCAAAAGTTGAAACTATTATGAAATAATAATAATAATAATAATAATAATAATAATAATAATAATAATAATAATAATAATAAGGAAGGGCAACGCTTATACAAAAAGATGCCAAAAAAATGAACGACCCCAAGCAACTACAGACCAATAACCTTTTTACCAACAATGTGGAAAATCTTGACGGCACAACTGAGAGAACAAATCTACTAGTCCCTAGACAAACGTGGACTACTCTCTGAAGAACAAAAAAGATGCTGTAAAGGGAAAAGAGGGACGCATGACCTCCTATACATCGATCAAAAGATCCTAAAGGAGGTAAAAAACAGAAAAAAGAACATATCATGGCATGGATTAACTACAAAAAAGCTTACGAAAGAATCCCTCAAGCATGGATAATTGAATGTTTGAAAATATACAAAATACCCGAAAGGATGATAAATCTCATTAAGAAAGCAATGGGAACATGGAGACTGGAACTGACAGCTGGGGGACAATACCTGACTGAGAAAAAGATACAGAGAGACATCTTCCAAGGAGACTCCTTATCACAGCTACTGTTTATAATAGCTATGATGTCACTCTACTACATACTCAGAAAATGTGATCCCGGATACAAGTTTATAGACACAGAACTAAGAGTAAACCACCTGGTGTACAGTGATGACTTGAAACTATTTGCAAAAAGCAAAAAGGAACTGGAAAAGCTGATAAATACGACCAGAATCTTCAGTCAGAACATCCCAATGGAATTCGGAATGGAAAAGTGTGCACTACTAGAAAAAAAAACGGAGACAGCAGAGGGCATGACATTCCCTAACCAAGAGGAAATGAGGGCGCTAGGCGAACAGGATAGCTACAAATATCTTGGAGTTCTGGAAGCAGACACCATCAAATCTACAGAAATGAAAGAGAAGATTGGAAAAGAATATTTACGAAGAAAAAGAAAACTCCTAAAAACGAAATTATATAGCAGGAATCTAGTAAAAGGAATAAACACCTGGGCAGTAGCACTAATAAGATACTCTGGACCATTCATAGGCTGGACCAAAGAGTTACTCAGGCACCTTTACCAGAAGACTAGAAAATTAATGACCATGCACAACGCACTACATCCAAAATACGATATGGATAAACTCTACATGAAAAGAAACGAAGGGGGAAGACGACTAGTAAGTATAGAAGATAGAGTGGAAGACTAAAAAAAAGCTGGAGAAATACATAACTCAACACATGGAAATCTTATCATTGCAGCAAGAGACACCGTTCCAACGAACAACTCAGGAAGCACTGAAACCAGAAACAAAACGACAAGAAAAGAAAAGTGGGGGGAAAAAACAACTATATGGACGCTTCATAAGATTGACAAGAGAAGAAACCAACAAAAATAGATGGGTATGGCTAAGAAAAGGACACTTGAACACTGAAACGGAATCTTTACTGATGGCTGCACAGAACAATGCAATTAGGACAAACTACATTAAAGCTAAAATAGATAAAACCCAAGAAAACAGTAAATGCAAACTGTGTGGACAAAGAGACGAAACAGTAAATCATATAATAAGTAAATGCAGCAAACTAGCCCAAAAAGAATACAAGAATAGACATGACTGTGTGGGAAAAGCAGTACACCGGGAACTGTGCGAACGATTGAATTTCGAATACGCAGACAAATGGTACAAACATAAACCAGAAATAGTACTGGAAAACGAAAACCACGAAATCATCTGGGATATGGATATACAAACAGACAAACTCATACAAGCAAGGAGACCGGATGTTATTATAATCGACAAGAAGGAAAAACCTTGCAAAATCGTAGACCTCCCCGTTCCAGCAGACCATAGAGTGAAAATCAAAGAAACGGAAAAACGAAGCAAATACACGGAACTAGCCAGAGAACTGAAAGGAATATGAAGAAAGTCAGTATAATACCAATAATCGTAGGAGTACTAGGAACAATCCCAAAAAAACCTGGAAAAAAGACTGGGAGAAATTGGAATCAAAAGGATCATTGGAACTATACAAAGGACGGCAATGATCAAAACAGCTACAATCTTAAGAAAAATCATTGAATGTGGAAACCCACTCGCATAAGCTACAAAGGGTCACATGAAATCTACTACAGAAAAAAAAAACACAGAAAGAACACTTCACAAACAAAGAAACAGAAAATGCAAGAAACATCACTTTATAAGTTCTCCTCCAATAAATAACACTGACCTCAACTGACACGGCACAAAAATGAACCAATGAACAGAAATAGCAAGAAACACCATCAGCTCCCCGCACCCCCCCCCCAAAAAAAATGGTACCAGCCTAGGCTGACACCACACAAAATATTTGCATAGGGTCAAGGAGGATGAGAAGACCAAGGAGGGACAGCACAAACCAGACTTCCACTGGAAGTGCAGAGACTGCTGGGACCTTGGGGAGGCTTATTGCCACCCAAATCCCAGAGAAGATTAATGGTCCTTACCAGCGAGAAATCAATGGTAAACGGCAGAATGGTGCAGCGTCAATCACATGACCACATTCCTGATTTAAGGTGTATGAGAGAACCCTGGATGCAAAATAAAAGAAATATAAATACGAATAGTAAGCCGACTCATAAAACGGTGTTACTATAGTATCTAGTAGATATTACCAAAATGTTGCCTTAACGATAACTTGTAACGTTGCAACTATGTTGCCTGGTAACGTTACAGTAACATTTCGTTTAGACGCCCCACAAATTGTCATTTGAAACAAAAATAAGGGAAAGTAGGGAAAATATAGAAGAGATGAACTCACTGGCGTAGCTAGGGGGGGGGGGGGGCGAGGGGGGCGGGCCGCCCCGGGCGGCACACCTGAGGGGGCGGCATTTTGAGAGGGTAAAAATAGAAAGTAGAGAAAAAAATTTAAAAAAACAAAAGTTAACAAAAAATATGAAATTTTATACTACAATTTTATATAATAATAAATTTAAATGAGAACATTTGAAAACCTGAAAATGTTATGAAATGATAAAATCATTTTTATTTATTTTTTTGTCGTTGTTGTTAAAGTCCGAATTTTCGCCAAATAACATGGATGTATCAAGGAGAGAATAGTCCGATGTAGTTTTCTTTTCTTTGTCTTCATAATGTTATTATTAAGAGGGCGAGCCCTCCGAAGAGAAAAAACGTCTTGTATCGGTGCTTTTTTAAATCCGTGTGTGTAATCGCTCGGTTTTCAGAAATTTGTTGTTGTTAATAACGTTTCAACTCTTTTAAAAATAGTTTTAATATATTTTAAACAAATGTATTTATGAATGGCAAATAAGGCTATAAATTTATTTTTTGTGAGAGAACTGTCGCAAGGCATCAAGTCGGTTGAAAATTTACAAACAGATTTTTCGCGCCTTTTTTTCGGCAAAGTTATCAATGACTCTATCAAAATTCACTTCCTCGACAAGTTCCCTCTCTATTGAGAGGATTGCCAAGTCTGTAAGTCTTGTCTGGCTCATTGCTGATCTAAGGTAGTTTTTTATGAGCTTCAGTTTTGAGAAAGAGCGCTCACAGCTAGCAACGCTAATAGCTCTGGTGAGGAAAATTCTCAGCAAGATCACAATATTAGGGACGGAATCCCCAAGTTGGTATCTTTGTATAAAGTTCAAAAGTTCAAGAGGTCCATCGATTTTGTCTTTTTCTGAAGCTTTTACAACATACTGTAACCTCTTCTTTTCAGCAAAGAATTTCTCTTTTTCTATATCTTCGTCAAATCCACCAAGCTGACAATCATAATTATCATCAAGCAGATTTGACGGTATAAGAAAAGCGTATTTATTTGCAAGATTGTGAACTTGTTGAAATCTGCAAGATATTTCTTCAGTCAATCTGTCTATGACAGACAGCATTTCCCGTCTCAACTCAGTATCAAAACTCAGCGCTGCATCAGTCAATCCTTCACCATCCATTCGTTTCTTTTTGCGAATACGACGCCCCATGCTTATCCCCATTTCAGAGCAGAGTGTTTTTGACTCGTCTATTGCAGTGTCCACTATCTTTTCTCTATTCTGAAGAAGGAAATCTTTCAACGCCGTCAGCATGACAGAACTTTGTTGCAGATCCAGCCCTTTTTTTTGAAGATACTTCTGGGCATCATTGATTTCTGGGAGAATAGTTTTCCAAAGGTTCAGAAATAAAAGAAACGGAAACGATAGTACTGAGTTGAGAATTAAAGATGCATCTGATCTTGTGGTTGCATTTTCTCCTTCTTCTGTGAGCTGTTCCAGGGCAATGACGACTTCCACTATTGTTTTTATCACAACATCTACAGCATCTGCTCGACTACTCCATCTAGTATCCACAGTCCGTTTGATACTTAGACCGGTCAACTGAATCAAGATGTCCCAGCGATGTGTAGATGCAGAAAAGAACGAGAATAACCGGTCCAGTGTGCCAAAAAATGTAACAGAGTGAACCGCTACTGAAGTTATATATTTTTATACATTCGCAACCTTAGCTATAAGCTCTTTATTATTCATATTATTATATGAATGAATCGCCCTAACTTTTTGGACGCATTTAATTTAATTATGTTTTTACGTGCATAAAATAAAATAAACTAAAATAAATGTTATGCACGTAAAAACATAATTAAATTAAATTACATATATATATATGTGTGTGTGTATAATAGTCATTCACACACAGGACTGTTTCGCTGTTTACAGCTCATCGGTGCGGCTAGACTTTAGCAACTACTTCCAGCTAGGAACGAAATCCGATCATCTGAGAGAGCGAGGGAGAAATATTTTAACAACAATTAGCAGCCTTTGGGCTGATATCACAGTGTAGTATCTGTTCTAATGATACACTTCTCCTTTTCTGTCGTCGGTCAGTATGGGGAAATCGTTCATGACTGAGAATTTTTATTTTTGTTCCTATCCAGAGTGCCCCTTTTTGTGGAGCTGGATTTTCCCCACATTAAAAACCGGCCTTGTGTCTAACTCTGCCCTCGTGGAGAGGCAAGTAAATGGGAACAATCGGCAGTCGTTGCCAAACCGACCTCAGCTCTAATTGTACACAAGATCTAATTTTAAACAAGACCATTGCTATATTCGCTTACGGCCGTTTGCCATTTTCGGCTCTCATTATGCTCAACATTATGGGAGCATTATAATAAATACGTATTTATTTTATAACTATATATGTGCATATATACATATATATGTGCATATACACATATATTTATACATACATATACATATATACATACATACATGCATATATACATATATACATATATACACACACATACACATATATAAATACGCATATATACATACATATGTATATATATATATATATATATATGGCTGGTTTTAATTCTTGAACAAAATTTCCATTAATTGAGAATAAATTGCTTTAATTCATTTCAATCACTAAGTTTAAAAAATGCAAGCATTAATTATTTCTGGAGATATACTCAGTGACCGGCTGACCTAACAGGATAGGGCCAAGCCTAGGCTTCGGCCAAGCACCAAAAAAACAAAATGACCTCAGAAAGATTTCATACTTAAAGGGGAACTTTCATATAAATTTTTATCGAATAGGTGCGAAAAGAAAGTTGGATATTTGGGTGTATATACACCGACATCAAAGAGGAAATAACATTAGATGCGAAAGTTTGAATTCATTAATTTTATTACTGTCCAAACGTTTGTTTTTGTAGCATACTTTTTATAACTCCTTGTAAACTTTACAATTGCTAGCTGGGGGATCGGACAAAATCACCCCGGGCAACCTCCACCATCTACTTAAAACAAAAGGAAAACAGATAAAATCTCAAATGAATAAAAAATATTAAAAATCAGTTTTCATATTTTAATTTTAATTTAATTGAATTTAGGAAAATTAGATACCGTAGAACTAATTTTCGCAAGGTATGAAAATTAAGAATAATGTTAACTTAATAATAATGGACCAGTTTTCCTACCTAGCAAAAAATTTTCCATGGACGAATTATCCATGGGCGAATTATCCATGGACGAATTTTCCGGGCACCCAAATGCCGGGGGGGGGGGGGCGGCAAATTTTACTACCGCCCCGGGCGGCAAAAGGTCTAGCTACGCCACTGGATGAACTGCAATTAAACTAACTCATTTGAAATCTCTTGAATCCTGAGCAACTGTTGGGGAACTACATAGTACTGAAAAAGTTATCCTCATCTTAATTAGTGATTCTCAAATAAGAGAGACATTTCCTTCTTTCCATACATGGTTAAGTAACGGCATTATTTATCACTTTTTATATGACCAATGCGGACATTTTTCAGCTACAACATTACCATTGAGGCTTGACATCGTTGGAGATGACCAATCTGTGCAGCTTAAGAGAAACAGTTGATGTCAACATTATAGTAACGTCGGATATTTTCCCAACTAAAATACAACATATTCGAGACATTCTCAAGAACATTCCGGGTTTGACTTAAATAATAAAGAATGAAACTTCTTTCACGTGAAAAATATTTCTGTACAAATTCATGTGACGAAATGAGAAGCGTCTCTTTCTTTTATCTCGATATTTTACGACCAATGAAATTATCGGATGGAGACGGGGTTTGTTTTTTTTCATATTAAGCCCGGTTGTGGTGACACAATGTCTCGTACAAGAAAATACAAAAGAAATATTCGAGATAAAAAGGCTTGAGAAGAAAATTCATATTCTTGATAATATTTTGATCAAATTAATGGCCAGGAAATCTAAACTTGACTCAAGAATGTTAGTGCAAAAATATTTTCAAACCCATCCTAGGGCACAAAAGGGAGTGGAAAATTATTGGCTTAATCAATGATTGTTACGTGTGTTCGCTACATCCATGAGGAATGTGTTCAGCTATTTAAGTATAATTAATTAGCATGCACTAGCTAGCATAAACCAAAAATGCCTATTAACTAAAACATTAATTAATATCAAAGAATTATAAGAATAATATAATTGCATTATTTATTTATTTATAACTATCAGGACCTTGTGGAAATTCCATGATGTAAAAATATCAACCTGTTCAATTTAATAGCACCAGTCTTTCTATGCTTATCCCAGCATTGTTTCCAGTCGTCCTGGATTTCCCCTTCTACTGGACTTAAGCAATTTTATTTTCATATAATAACATACTTCTCTACTTAATATATATATATATATATATATATATATATATAATGAAGAAGAATGGAAAGGAATTAGAGAAGCAAAAGCCAAATCATAATTCAATTCAATTGCTCAGAGCAAGGTATATTCCGCAAAAAAGGCAATTTATTCAAGTTAAATTTTCTTTAAGCCAGGCTTTTCAAAGATCAAAATCTTATCATCAGAGCTCTATCCTGGATATTGAGCTGTATACTCTTCACAATAGGTTTTACTTTTCCTAAAAGTTCGCTTTTAGTACACCACTTTATATATATATATATATATATATATATATAGTCCTTCCTTGACAACTTGTGATATAGAAATATTTTTCAATTATGATCGAAAAATAAAAATCAGCAAGGGGAATAACTTATTTTAAAAAATAATATAAAAAGAGTTGTCTCCCTTACAAGTAAAATTTTATTTCTGTTTCTATATCAGTTCATAAAAATGTGCAAACAAATAAAAATTAACAAGTAAAATGACTTCACTGCATCATAGGCAAGGTCGGGTAGGTTAAATATTGTTTAAATAAATAAATCGAATATGTCTCTTCTTTATTTATTTAAAATTATAGCAGTTTAATTCTTTTTAAAACAATAAATATTCTGCGTCTTCATAATGGAAAAATAATTGTCAACTAAATATTCTTCAGATTAATAAAACGAATGTCACTTTTTATAATGTTTACTTTTTAAGTCGACAAATAAATACGATTTCATTTTGCCTTTACCTTAGAATAGTTTACCTTAGCAAGATCAGATTAATCACCAATCGCTGCCTTTGCTGATCGGACAATCTCATTTTTTTTACATGTGTGTAAAAGGTGATAACGTACGTAGGAACATGAAATGCCTTAGCGTATTATTACATAGAATGGAAAAAGTGTTCAGACATAATGGAAATTGAAAAAGGAAAACCCAAAAAATATTATTTATGTATTCATCAACGTTTTGTCTTTATTATAAAACTTCGTCAAGATGATTGTATGAAGAAAAAACAAAGATACAAGGACCAAATATTTGAAACATGAGGTGTGAGATTAAGTGGCCCCAATTTTAATCTCACACCACGTGTTTCAAATATTTGGTACTTGTATTTTTTTTATTCTTCAGACAATCATCCTGAGGAAGTCTTATAATAAAGAAGAAACGTTGATGAATACATAAATAATATTTTTTGGTTTTCCTTTTTCAATTTTCGTATGTATATATATATATATATATATATATATATATATATATATATATATATATATATATATATATATAAAGTAAGTTAAGATAAAATAAAATTAGCACATTATTTATATCAGTTACAAGAATTCAAAAACAACGCATATTTAGCGTACTATCGTTTCTAAAACGATTTGGAATATTTTATGTTTTATTATACTTTAGCTAACCGTGCAAGAAAATAATAAAACACCACTTTCTCTCTGCCCTTCTCTCTGCACAATGAAAATCGGTCCCTGCCTCCCAGCTGTCCTCTTCATTTATATCAGCTGATCTCCACATGTGTAAATCAGACTCCACTATAAAAGTTTGCACTTATGAAGAGAAGCCCTTTTTTACTCTGCAGACATGACATGCTAAGCACCTTTTTTTTTTTCTTGCTGGTGAGTGTTCCTCTTTATTGTCACACTCCCTCTGATTGTATGATCACACAAGTGACAGACGATGGCTGGTCGCTTTATCCTAGTATTCCTCCATAGTGGGACAGTTATTTCTTTCTTTTTTACATCAAATTTACCAGGACCTGAATTGGCAGTGGAATAAGGCAGCTCAACCAAGAACGTCTGCCCTCTTCCCCACTTTCAGACACAGAACCACTACAACTTGCACCGGAATCTGTTTCTTTCCATCCAGTACTCTCTGATGATGTGTCATCATTTTCGTCGACTACTGGTGCTAAACTGAGACGTGGACGCACATCTACATGCCATTGATGATCACCATGAAACTACCTGGTCTGAATTTTGACATGCAACGTCTTTGTGGATTTTTCACCTAAACTTTGCCTCTCTCTTTATGAAGTGTAGAGATCCTATGGTGATCCGGATAGGGCATAACATTGACTCCTTTCACTCTGATCTGGTATGAGTGCAGCAAATTGGTAGGTGCTGATGAGGCGGACACATCATCCTTGAGGGTAACATTGTACTAATTCACAGTTTCCATAACAGGACACCTTTCTATAATACCATTTCCTGATGGCCTGTATGCACAGTGTGGTCGGAAGTTAACACCCCACTCGTTCATGAACTGCCTGAATTGTTGACTGCAGAAGGCAGTGTCATTATCAGCCAGAATTTTAACTGGGGGCCACGTTAAAAAAACACTGATTCTAATTGTCGGATCACGTGTGCAGTGTCTTGCCGTTGTAGTGTAGTGACCGCTAGGTTTAAAACCATGTGAGGCCACAATCGATCAGTGTCAAAAATTGGCAATCATTGTAGTGTGTGATGTCCATGCTTAGCCAATTCCATACCTCATGAACACTGAGCCTTCCCTTTTCCCACTGTTGTGGAGCTTGGTCTATCGTCTGACATTCCTCACAATTCCGAATAACTGCCTTTACTGCCATTTAAGATACGAACGGATCGATTCTATACACTAAATATAATGTTCGCCTGACTCCAGGATGTCCACTATGTTGATGAATTTTGTCCAGCTGTGTTGGATTCAGGTTCCTTGTGGCAAGAGCACACACTGGCTGTGTTGGTTCAATCTCTCTCTTCACATCATTAAGCCACCACTGTGGAACTCTCGTCAGGGAGTCTACTCGGTTCTGGTCAGATCTTACTAGTGCTATATCAACTGAAATGTCGTACTCTTTCACAAGTGAGATTATGGTGCTCAGTCTCTACCTCATGGGCATCTCACTTGTGGCATGAGGTTTTGTCCTTTTAGTATGGCATCGAGCTCTGCCACGTTTATATGTTGGGTATCCTTTGTTGGTCACAACCAGCATGCATCTTTGATGATGGCTCCATCAGCATAAAGAGATATGCCCACAGCTAGCGAGCTTGTGTCCACCCACACATCCAGTTCCTTGGTGCCCACAGAACACTTACCTCAAACGGGATCTGATTGCTGTACCCGGGCAAGATTATCTCCTATCATATACTCCAGAGGAGCATGCTAACCGTGTCGTCCCAGTCCTATGTGACAGTTGTAGTGTGACGTTTAATAAAGCCTGTTGCCACTCAAAGCAATACACACACAAGAAAGTGGCCCACCTGTTTGCCACAAATGGAGAAGAGACATCTTCTTGTCATAGTTATAGGAGAATCCACAGCACGGCTTCATTGCTGCCATCGCAGTCTGCCATGCTCTGCCCGAACTTCTAATCCTAGCACTTATGCACCATTTTGCAGTTTTTCTGGGTCCATACAGGTCCAGATACTTCCTTACGGATTCTGCCTATGCTATGTCTTCATTAATATATATGTCATCAATATACGCCGACGTTGCTCTCCTTATCTTCTTATCCTGGGCTAAAACAGCCTCGAGCACAGCCTGCATTACAAGAGGTGCCACATTTAAGCAAATGGTTGGACAATATCTTTGTCCTTTAAATATCACAGGCTGGTACAGCCAGAGGGATCTCTCAACATGGATCTGTAGGTATGCCTTCCTGAAGTCCAGAATGGATACATTCGTTCCTTGCAGTTTCCATTCTCACATTTGCTCTGTGCAGACATCTTCATCGTCAGTGAATGCATCAATGTAGATGTTTAATTCCGAATAGCCCATTACAGGACGCAGCTTATTTTTATTGGTCTACAGTACGGCCATCAGTGGTATTAGGTCCTTGGGTGGAACAAACTCTTTGTGATTATATGACAGCAACCAACCGTTGTTTCTCCAGGTTTGCAATTCGCATTCATAATCCTCCCTTAATTCATTAGACATTGGATATTCAGAAATCAGAGTTTCCAGTTTCTCTGGTGCACAACCTGCTCACCATTTCCATGCTGCAACCCACGCTCTCTTCCGCTCGTCAAATTTTGCAACAAATACAAAGCGCTGCACAGATGGGTTGTGCCTCCCCAAACTCAACATTTCCAGACTATGTGATGCGAACGTCACAAAGTGCTTTAATAGCGTCGATGCCAAGTAACATATCAAAATCAATAGGGTTCCCTTGCATAATCAGCACGTTGATTGTGGCAACGTTACCAGTCTCTGTGTGAATCCTAATAGTGCCATTTACACAGAAGGCCTGCATAGCGCCGGTTAATGTACTTACCACCATCTTCTGCCTTGACCAAGACTGACAGAGCTTTGCACTCAAGATAGAACATGAGCACCCAGTGTCAAGGAGAGCCAAGCATGGTGCATCATGAACATAGATGATGATGACATGTTGCACCGTGTTCACATTCTAACTAGGGATAGACTGGCGCTGATGTCTCATCCCCAACTTCGTTTCCTGGACAATCTCTAACCAGATGACTAGTCTTGTTGCACCGATAAAATCGTTGATGGGTGGTCTACTTCTTCTGCATGCAGTCTCTCGCGAAATGATTAGGGGCGTTGCATTTGTAACATGTATAATCAGATCGCCTCATGCCTCATGGTGATTAAGTGATTCAGGCAGGCTGTGTAACAGCCACGACTGGTTCCCCACTTCAGCATTGTCTTTCATCAATACTCAATCTCGAGCCAACAGGTCTTCTAAAGTCATATCGTCCACCCTGGAGGAGAACTGCAATAGCCCCGTACACCACACCACACCAGCACGTAATCTGGTATTCCTCCAAATAGCGCTGACAGCTTCTGCAAATCTGCCAAATACACATCTACCGTCTTACCCAGCCACAACACATGTGCCTCAAACTTCTCATACGCTGTAAATCTGTCATCAGCAAAGGAAGTGAATAGAGCTACCTTAATTCGTGCTACATCGAATTTCTCTTCTTCACTTAGTTGCTAGTAAACTGCGAATGCTCCCTAGTTAGCCGAAGTGGGATGACATTTTCAAGCCGCTTCACTCCAGATAAGTCACACGCTAATTCCATCTTCGCAACCTATTGAACGACTGCTCTAGTCCCATCAAACCCAGGAATTATCTTTAAGTCGAAATGGCTGTCCATTTTAAGCCAAAATCGCTTGTGACCTAACCATGCGAGAAAATAATTTTAAAATAAGTTTTAACGGCAATCCAACTTCCAATTGATTTTCACTACTACCACTTTCTCTCTGCATAATGAAAATCACTCCCTGCTTCCAAACTGTCCTCTTCATTTTTATTAGTTGATCTCAACTATAAAAGTTTTAACTTGTGAAGAGAAGCTCTTTTTTACTCTGCAGAAACTCTGTTGGTGAGTGTTCCTCTTTATTGTCAAAATGATTCCAAAATGTACTTCATCAGCACCTCTCATAACATCACATATAGTAGTCAAGTAAGAAAAACATCAATTTCTAATATTATTTAAAAAATATATATACATAAAGTTAATATAGGAAACAGAACCTCTTATTATATATTTATAAGATCAATAATTATAATCATAAGAAAATAATATATAGTATATAGTAATTTAAATATGTAAATATAAAATAAATGAAGTAGAATAAAAAATAATAGAAAATTAATGAATAAATAATAATAATAAATAAATAAAAACAAATAAAGTAAAGTACAGCTTAAAATATGGAAATATTAAAATAATTTAAAGACAAAGAACATCAATAATAGGAAAACTATTATTATTATAGATTATAATATCATAACACATTGGATTAAGTAATAAAGTAAGGATAATAGTAATAATCTATAAGCAACATAACAATCAAGATAATGATAATTTTAATATTTAATTTAATATTAATTATAATCAAGGCAATAAAAATAAAATTAAAAAATAAATAAAAAGAAGCATATATATTATTATAAGTAATAAAGTTTATGGATACTTATAAAATATAACAGCATAATATGACCATAAAATTAGAGAAAGTATATATAAAAAACTATAATAAGAATAAATAAATAGTATAGGAACATATAGGAGATATATATATATACGATAGACAGAATCTAAAAATTAAAAATTAAAAATCAAAATTAAAAACTAGAATTTAAAAATTCAATATTAAAAATCAAAATTAAAATTATATATAAAAAATAATCAAGATTAAATATTAAATTTCCAAATTAAAAATTAAAAATTAAAATATTGATATTTTCTATCTTAATTAAACTTGAATATTAAATGTTAAATATTCAATAAGCTTAACAAAGTATAATATAATTATATGAATATATATAAAGAAATATATATCAAAATTATAGGGATAAAAATTCAAGAAAAAGAGAAAAAGAGCAAAATAATGAAGAAGAAATAGTTAAAAAGTTTTATAGAGTATATATATATATATATATATATATATATATATATATATATATATATATATATATGTATGAAGCAATCCAACAAAAGATATAAGCATCAACTAATATCTTATAATTAGTGAAACATCCGGATAAAAACTGAAGCTCAATATACTGGATAGAGCATTAATATTATAATATAAAATGTAGTAATAGAATAAGGTGTCAATCAAATTTTATTAGAATTCAAAATTCAAGCAAAGTATCTTAAAGTTCTTAGCTCATTAGTTTTCAAAGATAATTCTTCTCTTCAGAGGACCATTACCGCAGTTATACCACTACAGGTAATAAAATTAAACTTTGAAAATATATAAAAATATATACAAAATACATAAAAATATATAACATCAAATATATCAACCCAAAAACATACTTTTTTGTTAACTCTATATAATCCATCCAAGTCATACAATTTGAAAAACATAATCAGGAAAGACATCCAGAGGGTTGAAGATTAATCCAGGTGATGAGTAGCAGTCCAAATACGAGAAATTGAAAGAGTTGACAAAGTTATCCAGTCGCGAAATGCGTCAACAATCGATGAAGTGAAAAGTATCCAATGTTTATGTTAATTATTACAACGATAAATAAATCAAATCAAATAATATAGAAAGTTCAATAAACTCACTTAAAATTCCAAAGTCTTGATCTGGGCAACCCAAATCAAATCGAATTTCATTTGTTAATTAGAGAGTACGTTAAATCCGAATTGAACAAAAATAAGATTGAATTGAGTCAGCAAACCCGGTCATAGCTTCCAACCCGAGCGAAAAAATATACCTCTGAAGAGAAGAATTATCTTTGAAAACTCATGAGCCAAGGACTTTAAGATACTTTGCTTGAACTTTGAATTCTAATAAAATTTGATTGACACCTTATTTTATTACTTCATTTTATATATATATATATATATATATATATATATATATATATATATATATATATATATATATATATATATACCCTAAATCAGGATAATATATATAGTAACAACAATAAGAGTAATAAGATCCAAGATAGTAACAACAACAGATATAAGGAGTGTAATTGCATAAGAAAAGATGGGTAACATTTAATTATCTCAAAATATATGGTTTCTAAAGACGAACAATAGGGTATGTGTCCTGGAATAGAGCATTTTAAGGAAGGTTTAAACACCCACGGTACAGAACCTTACATGTTATCTCAGTCTTAATAGAAAATTAGCGATCATTAGGTGCCCAGAAAGAGATAAATTGTTAAATCAAAGAGATGAAATAGGGATGAGTTGTAGAGATTTTAAACAATTTACTTTGGATTAATGTAGTAGGAACCAAGACAATGTATTATAACTTCCTATAAATAAAACCTTAAAAATTACAATTATTTGCTATAAAAATATCTAAATTAACATAACAATAATAATTTCACTAGATAAGTAATACATGTTGTTCTAGCTCTCTTGTTAAATGCAGTTAATATAAAATAAATAAATAAATAAATAGGTGAATAAAGGAACTCGGAGTTAGTGAAAGATGACCCTGAAAACTTAGGTAAAAATCCAAGAGGTATTGATTTATCATGAAAACTGACCGAGTTAGTGCTTCACATGTAAATGGAAAATGACTTGTAAACCAAAAATGTCATATTCAAAATTTGACACTTTCCCACATTCGGATCTTGTCCAAGTTTTAGCATGTTGTAGACTAGACCCAACCTAGCACAAAACCACCAAAATACAAAATGTTGCGATTTTTTTGGGTCAATCAGTATATTGACCTGTCTATACACAAGGAAATCTAAGTCAAGGAGCTAACATTTCTGGGTTTTTAATATTTTTAATACTGTTATATCTTATTATATGTTTTTATATTGGCGATTATGTGTTTAATGTAGATATGTGTTAATAGGGTTATAGATATATCTGTAAATATGTGTGCGTGTGCATATATTGATACAGAGCTTTTATGTATGTGTCTGCTATTTGGATATGTGTGGTTACTAGGAAGCATGTGTGTGTGTATATGTATGCATGTTCGGAATGTTTTTAATTTAATCGGTGAACTTTTAGTTGACCGTACCGTAAGAAATATAATTTAATAAATAAATTGTAAGAGTAAGGATTTAATTGGCAGGTCTGACACTTGTGCGCTTACCTCCTCCCATCTAGACTTCACTGTATAAAAGTTATTGTCTGGGCGAGTTGATCGATTTACCTGCTGCTGATTTTATCAATTAGTTTTGGAGAGAATGATTATTTCAAATTTCTAGTTCCTGCTTCTTTTGAGACCATTGCACGATTTTTATTTTCATTATCATCTTTATGCCCTGACGAAACATATGGCTTGCTGAAACGTAATTGAATTTGCTTAAGTCATTCTAAATGTTCATATATATATATATATATATATATATATAAGTACTTCATGTATCCACATAAAATATTATAAGGAGATATAATTTTTTATGTATCAGTTTTCAGTATTTACTTCAACAGTGCTCGATACGTAAGTAGAGCTAGGTAGTAAGCAATGAAAATATATATGGCAATCAAGCTACACAGAGGCTCCCGTGTTTCATCCCCGGGGGGAATCGTCAGGCTATATATATATATATATATAGTAAGCTATGAAAATATATGGCAATCAAGCGACACAAAGGCTCCCGGGGATGAAACGCGGGAGCCTCTGTGTAGCTTAATTGCCATAAATATATTTTCATAGCTTACTACCTAGCTCTACTTACGTATCGAGCACTGTTGAAGTAAATACTGAAAATTGATACATAAAAAATTATATCCCCTTATAAAATTGTATGTGGATACATGAAATACTAATACTTATATATATATATATATATATATATATATATATATATATATATATGTATATATACAACTAAATACAATCGCAAAGAATATATAATCAAATAAATATCAAATTCTCTTAAATATTTCATCAGATAGAACCCAAAATATCCTTGTAAGTTCATTCAAATCAAATCAAATTTATTTGGCAAAAAATATCAAAGTGCAACAAGCCATGTAAAGAGACAGGTAGAAAATATTTACATCCTCATACAGTCTGAATGTTTGTCCAATGCCACTTTAAACCTGGATATGGTGGTCATCATCACAACCTCCTCTGGTAGGTTGTTCCACTGAGCAGAAACACGGACAGAAAATGCTGCCTTTCTTCTATTGAGACGAACATTATGATGGTACATCTCTTGCAGATGCCCGCAGAGACCACGACTTGACGCTGGGGTAACAAACTATTCGAAAGGTAGATTTAAATTCTGGTTGATAATGTTGTACGATTTTACCATTATTTGCGAATTATTCCAGTTTGTTCTTAAAATGTTCTATTTTTAACTTGATTGAGTAATTTCCTTAAAAAAATATATTACTCTATTATAATAATAACTAGCAGAACCCGTACATACAGGTGTCGCATGGGAGAATCGAAAAACCCAGGAAACTCATTCTCTCATCTCTGAACCTTATTTAAATATTTTCACGTAATTGTTTACTTAGCTATAAATATATATTATAGTGTTCTGTACATATTAAATTTACAAACGTTAGTATTATGGCATAACTACGAAAGAGCATCCTCAAAGTAACATAGGAGAAATCTTTTCTTCTGTGTGTGGGAGGGGTTAAGTAATTGTGTCTATAAACAAACAGTGGAAGGAAGCAATTTCTGATATGAATAAAAACAAATACATGCCTTGCACTCAGAAAATATGCGAAAAAAAGACGGAAACAGTGCATGTTAATTTAATTTCAATCAAAAATATTCTGGTCGGTCCAGTCAACACTGCCTCACAAATGAGAGCGCCTCATACGACAAACAATAAACCTATCTCCTCTTCAATAGAAAAAGGTAATGCCTGGAACGATTGTCTTCCATTACCATAGCAGTTGTAATGAATTTTAAATAACACAAAAGCACTGTGTTTCTGTATATCCTAACACTAAACTTTGTCTGGTGGGCAATACAAAAAAAAAAGGAAAGAAAAACAACGGTGCATGTGTAGGGGGCATAACGGTACCATTAAAAGTGAATTAATAGTTTAAGCAATCGATAAAAGTCAATTTCATCAGAAAAATATCCTTGTCTGTCACATCGGTAGACCCTCACAGATAAATGTGCCGCAGATGACAGGCAAGATATCTGTCTGCTCTGGGAGAGGAGATAGAAATGCCTGGAAGGATAGGCTTCCGTAACCTTTGAAAGTTATTGTGAATTGAAAATAGCATAAAAGTACTGTTTCTTTGCACCGTAACAGCCTTAAGGTTATTAAAGTCTAGGTGGCAATATAAAAAAAAGGGGAAAGAAAATACGGAAACTATGCAAGTGCAATACTGGAGCTGTGAAAAGTCTATTTATATTTTAATGAACAGATAAAAGTCAGTAGAATTTGAAATATTCGGACTACTGTTCTCATCTTGGGCATTTTTATCACAGCGTTTCGGCCGATGTAACCTCTGACCATCTTCAGGTGTACTTTGTCGAACTTGGGAATCTTTCAGTCGAACTCAGGAATCTGGACGGAATTTCGAATGTAACCCTTTAAATTCCGTCCAGATTCCCGAGTTCGACAGAAAGATTCCCAATTTTGACAAAGTACACCTGAAGAAGGTCGGAAGTTACATCGACCGAAACGTTGCGATAAAAACACCCAAGATGAGAACAGTAGTCCGAATATTCCAAATTCTACAAATTGTTAACCCTCATCTGAAAAATTCCGAAACAGATAAAGGTCAATTGTGCCCGAGAATGTTCTTGTTAGATCGTGTTAGCACTCACTCACAGATAAGGATGCTGCAGACAGCAGGCAAGAGACCCATCCGCTCTTTGAAAGGAGGTGATAATGCTTGGGAGGATGACCTCCTGTAATCTTTGAAAATTGTGGTGAATTCTAAATAATATGAAAGCGCTATCTTTCTTTGTATTCTAACAGCAACTGTAATCCGGGTGGCAATATAAGAAAAAAAGATGGAAGTGGTTGTACCGGAACTGTGAAAAGGCCATTTATACTCTAAGAAACTGAAAAAAGTCAATTTCGGTCGTCAATGTCCTTGTCGTACCCTTCAACACTCCCTTCCGGATTAGAATGCATAAAGCAACAGACAATAAGCCCTTCACCCATCTGAAAGGTTATGGTCATGCCTGGAAGGAAGGTATCCTGTGACTAAGGCAGCTATTTTCAAGTAAGATATTTATTTAAATTCCACTGGTGTACGTGGTGGCAGTGATAGTAGATCTAGGTGTAAAAGTGAAAATACCTCCAACTTTCTGTATGGATGACAATGTAAGAAGAAGCTGTCGAATATAAAAATTATATGAAGCGAACGTAAGCAATGCATATTTTCTGAAAACACACATCAAGAATTGGTATATGCAGGTTTTGGTTAGAAAGCTATAAGCGTCAATGAAATATGGGAAAGTCACTTTACTTTATTATAAACATTATGAATAAATGATACTGTTCTCGACGGTGTGTTCATACAAAAGAATCTTTTTTATATAAGTTTATGTGATAGTATGTGTGTATATCTATTGAAAATATAGAAGAAGGAAGTGACTCAAAAGTTCCGGCATAGTGTATGATGAATTTGGCATTCTAATATTTGGTAGGTTGCGTCATCGCATCAAAACCAGACTCCCTCTACTCAAACAACTCATCTCACTGGGTAAGTACAAACGTGAAACCTACCATCCCCATTGTCCGTGCAGCCTCATCTGGCTTCTTTGCTTGATATAAACAAAAGAATCCCTCACAAACATTTATTTATGAAAATCATTTTCTTTTTTAGAAAACCCTAATAACCTATACGTTTTTCCACCTCTCCTGAACACTATCGCAGTCTAATAAAATCGAATCAGCAGTGATACTGGTATATACATACATTGCATTGGGAGTTCTGCAATCACTACCAGATGATCCGTCGGAATAAAAACCCGTCTGCTCATTGACATGCTGTAAGTAGACAAATCTTTTGATACATGAAGATTTGCTAAGAATTTTAAAGCCAGAAATGGATTTGTATTCAACAGCTTAAATGTTTCTTATGTAGGAGGAGTGCGTGAGTAGCGGTAGTATAGACAACTTGATATGAATGCAAGCTACTCTCTTGGCCTTTTGGCTAAGATCAAAGTGTAGTATCTGTTCCTATGGATACTGCACCCCATAGACTGGTATTGTCCTGCCCTTCCTGGCTTGATTTATGCCGGTCTATGGGTCTTTCCAGTGCAGTTCTAGGAGGTCCACCCTCCTAGGCTTCGCCTCCCCTCTTTGGGGAGGAGTAAGTTTATTGCTTACTTCCTGAGGCGCCCCCTACCGGGGAATGCCGACGGGGCTGCCCAGGCAAATTATGGTGGCCAGAGTGCTCACTTCTCGGGCGCTGGCTTTTAAAACCCCACTTTCCCGACCCGACATTGGGTTACATCTTACTTGTGGGAGTAAGATGAAACTGGCCTTGTGCCAAACTTCTGGAGAGGAGTAAATAAATACTCTAGTCAGCTATTCTAGTCAGCTTACACAAGTCTTATTTATGTGTTTGAGCCAGAGGAAAGTGGCTCAAACACAGGTGCTTCTAGATTAAATTAGTATTACCCTGATTGTTTGCGATAATATATATTTTGTGTTATAAAATCTCCAACGTGAGGTAAAGTGTGGCGCCAGATACGTAAACTGAACTTTTATCGTCTTTGTGAGTCGAAGATAAGAGACCAATGGGACCTGCCTATGTCGGCGTGCTATGAACACTCCTTGCAGTAAAGCTGAGTGAAAACAAGAAACATTCTACATACTGTAAGAATTTCATACTGATTTTCATGTGCTTAAAAGTTAATTCCTCAACTTATAGGTCCAGTGTTATTGAATCTACCAAGAGACCTTCTACTCAAGATAAGAGAAAGAGAACCAAACGCTTCTCCATTAAAATGTGCTGTGAGATAATGAGCTTTGGTTTTCTCTCTGTGGAATTAGTGGACTCGTTCATAGAGATATAACACTACTTTGTTTGTTCTTGTGCGATTTGTTCAGTATTGGCAGTGACAGTTAACTCTAGAGTAAATCCGTTTTTCCCATCAGTTATTTGCATTTGAATTTATGTGTCATAAAAGATCACAATGAAACAAGTGGAAATGTTTAATTTACGTCTCATGCAAATTCAATCAAAGAATATTCTATTAAGTCAGGGGAAGGACTAGTTTTCCAAGCCTCCTGAAGAAAGCATGAAGAAATGCTAAAAAAGGACTACGAATGTAAAAAAGAAGGATTTTCGATCGTTATAGATAATGTGTTCTGTTATTGTTGATAAAGTTGTGTTATAGTTAAAATGTTGCAATTGCATTTTGTCTGAGCAACCGAAAAATGTTAGTTTTGATGAAAATGTGTCCGTTCTTAAAAAAAAACACTTTCTTTGAAAACAGTTCTTTTTTTCAGACCCGTTGCCAATCATCAGTATCATCATCATCAATTTCGAATTGACGTCTGTGTTACATGCTGGAATAGGTTAGAAGATTTTTAGAAATTATCTTCCAAACTAACTTATCTCTACACAGGTCTTTATTTATCCCTCTTTCTCTCAGACCTATCCTTATCACGTCCCCCCATGTTTTCATTGACCTTCCCCTGCCAACTGACACTGCTACCTTAACTGTTCTACATCTACTAACCTAAGAACTCTCATGCATTCTTTTAATGTGATCAAACCAACAAAGTTCCTCTTCTGCACGGATCTCCCCATACTGTCCAGATCTAATCTTCTCCTAACATTATCAGATTAAAGCCTGTCTTTAAGACTCACATTACACATCTATCGTATTATTGTCATATCATTTTTCTTCATGCAACTCTTATCTTCAACTCTCATTGGCCAGGTTTCACTTCCAGGCATCATTACTTCACACACATGCCTGATAGACTCTTCTCTTGGTCGACAGCAGTAACGTGTTGTTGATTAGTAATGGCTGAGGTTATCTGAACTTACTCCACTCATTCCTAACTCTTGCTATCACACCAGCACCAGTTTCTTCCCTGTGCTCCAATGGTATCACCAAGTTAACAAATTTTCTAGACAACCTCAACAGCCTCACTACCCAAGTATACTTTCTCCACATTTGAGTCTTCATCCATTTCCATCATTTTATACTTGTTGCACATAAATTGCTTATCATCTTTCAACCTACCTGTGATGTCACTGCACATCTTGTGTACCCAATGCTTACAAGTACTGCAAAGAATTGAGTTGCTCCCAACTCTTTTTCCACCAATTGAGCAGAGGAGCTTTTTTATCTTTCTGGAGGTTTTCCAACACTACAACCACTGATCATCACTTTGGCATTGGTAACATTCACTCTTAAATCTTTACTTTCCGTAACATTCCTTCAAGTCTCCAACTTAACAAGTAGATCTTCCATTGTTTCACCGGCAAGTACTAAATCATCAGCATAGAGCATCTCTTCCGGACAGCCTATCCAAAACTGCCTGGAGAACGCTTCTAAGACTCAAATGAAAATCAATTGACTCAGCACAGATCTCTGATGTACTCTAACCTTAGCATTAAAGCTGTTATTAAATGTGCTGTTAGTTTTAACACGACTTTGAGCATTTCTGTACATTGTTTGAACAACCTTCACTCACCAATAATTTGCCCTTAATTTACAAAAAAAAACACCAGACAACATCTTTTGGCACGATGCAAAAAGCTTTCTCTAAATTCACAAAAGAAAAAATACAGGTTCATCTTCTTACCAAGATGCTTCTCAGGATAACTATGCATTACATTGGTCTCTTTCTTTTTATAGGAAGAATCACACTTTGCATTGTTTATATTTTGTATTTCCTGTGCAGAATTTAACACTCGAATTTTATTGTTCCACCTAAAACCCGGGTGACGGGTACCATACAAGGCATTGTTAATCGACGATGTGAAAGACTTAAACGTCATAAAATATTTTAATGTTTAATTGTTGTGCAAGGACGTTTTTCAACTAAAGATGCGGACATTCTCGTCTTTTATCTAAACATGACCAAGTTATTTACCTCAAAAAGGTTAGATAGAAGGTCAAATTATTTTTATTTACCTCCTCTCCAGGAGGCTAGCCAGCTCCTTAGGATTAGCCGCCCTGGCCTACAAAAATGCTTCAGCAGCCTCGTCGGCATTTCCCGGTAGGGGCGTCTCTGGCGATTAGCAATAAACTAAGCCCTTCTCAAAAGTGAAGGTAAAGCCTAGGAAGGTGGACCTCCAAGCACTGTACACGACAATAGTATAGCATCCATAGGAACAGATACTACACTGTGATCAATACCCGAAACTGAGATTGCAGATAGTTACTGAAGAATATCAGGATTCTGAATTTGAAGGCAAGTTATTTTTTACAGATACAAACAATTCGACCGAGGGTTGCTGAAAATATTTTTTTTAAATACAGCATCTAGCTAATATTATGATTGTGGTGCACAACATTTTAAAAACACTGTTCATTTAGAAATATGACATGTTTTTAGAAAAATGTAAGTAAACATTTCGATTGCGTGAAAGTTATTTTGACAGCACACAATTTATATAAGCCCCTGAATAGAAAGTCTGTAAAAGTCAAAATGAATGAAGTTGAAGGAAAAGTCTAGCAAGACACCGGAAGTGTTCTGACAATATCGGTCACACTTCAGTTTAGTCTTTCACACGGATGTTTGAAATAGCATTTTCATCACAAATCATGATGATTGAATGAAGAGAACTTGCTCTCGTTTACATGTATCACACCCGACACCGCTCCTCTGTGGGTGAATCAGTTTTAGCTTTCCAATATGGCACCATATCTGCTAGCAATTTTCGTGACATTATGCATATGTCTCTCCTGACTAACGTCTCTACTTTATAATTGTTTTTGGGCCTTGCGAATTATGATTCGCATGTGCATAATATGCATAAGTTGAGATTATTGCAGCTTCAGAGAACTGGTTACTATGCAATTGCCAGTCATTTTGCACAAATTCAAAGATTGAAAAAAATAAAGCTGCTTCGGACAGAAACGAAATTCAATCCACATTTTAAATTAAAGGTTGTTAAAAGGTTCCATGAAATGATTCATAGTAAAAAATGTGTTTAGATCATTAGCCATTTCTGTTTAAGACTAATCATTTCTGTTTAAGACTGATCATTTCTGTTTAAGATTGATCATTAACCATTTCTAATTATTTTTTGTTTCATTATATATTAATAAAAATATTCCACACAGCAAAATAAACTTAAAAACAAATATGCAAGCAGTTACAATAACTGCAACACTACATAAAGAAATAACCTTTTGTTTACTATATATACCACCAAATTAAACAATGGATGAGACAGAGCTAAATAAATTAATTCAACAACTACCAAAGCCTTTAATACTAATGGTAAATTTTAACAGCCATAACGAGTTATGGGGTAGGTAATAAAAAAAACAACAAAAGATGCAGAACTATTGGAACAATACTAAACCAAAACCAGTTATGTTTGTTCAATAATAAAGAGAACACATACCTACAGCCAGCAACAGGTACTCTCTCAGCAATAGACTTAACAATATGCAACCCAATTCTATACATTGATTATAACTGGAGAACCGATGATGACACATGCGGAAGCAGCCACTTTCCTATTATACTGGAAGACGATAATCCAAAACTAGAGGACAAAATACCCTATTGGAACTTACAAAAAGCAAACTGGGAAAAATTCCCAAACTCATGCCAATATATACTAATACCAGAAGCTAACACTCACACTGAAGAACATATTACATACTTCAGCAAATACCCTCCTTTCCATTGCAAAGGAGAACATACCAAAATGCTCCACTTCCTTAAAATTCAAAAAACCATCGATCAACAAAGAATGGCAAAAAGCCGTAAGAACATGACGTGCTAATCTAATCTAAGAAAATTTAAAAACAACCCAATAAAGGAAAATGTGAACCTATACAAAAACAGCAGAGCAAGCACACGAAAAACTATCAAAGAATTGAAACGGAACGCATGGAAAAACTATGTATCAAAAATAAATGTCAACACCAAAACCAAAAAAGTATGGAAGATGGTCAGGACAATATCAGGGAAGAACAACAAGGACCCTATCAAACATCTTATTAACAATAACATAAAGATTACCAACAAAGAAAACATTGCAAACAAACTAGCTGAACAATTTTCAATGAATTCATCATCAAAAAACCAAAATAAAAATTTTCAAATCATAAAACAGTGAAGAAAAAAAAAACTTCAAGTAAAAAAATGATGAAAAATACAACCAACGATTCAACAGAACAGAATTAGAAGGAGCAATACATAAATCTCATAATACAGCAGTTGGCTTTGATGAAATCCATTCTCAGTTTCTTAAATAACTACCAAAACCATCCTAAACTACCTTCTACAAATATATAATGAAATATGGATGAATAACAGCATTCTAAAAAACTGGAAGCAAGTTTTAGTACCCAAACCAAAAAGAGACCATACAGATCCAATAAATTATTGACCCATTACCCTGACTAGAGTAAGACCTTTGATAAAATGGTTACTGAGAGACTAACATGGTCTTTGGAAACAAAAAGCCTCATTACAGAATATCAAACCTAATTAGACTTGAAACACTCATAAGGGAAGCATTCGCCAAGAAGAAGCACCTGATAGCAATCTTGTTTACATCGAAAAGGCTTATGACACCACCTGGAAACATGGCATTAAAAGAGACCTACATGAACTTGAACTTAAAGGCAGAGTTCATCTGCAACTTCTTAAATGATAGACACTTCCAAGTGCGGATGGGCAACATACTTTCAGCTCAAAAAGAACAAGAAATGAGCGTATCCCAAGGAAGCATCCTGTCCGTCACTCTTTTCAATATAAAAATAAATAACATCATTACTGGGATCGACTGCGATCTATATGTGGATGATTTACTTATATGCTATCGATCAAAATACATACCCACAGCCGAACGTAAACTCCAACTCTGTCTAAATAAAATAAACAAATAGGCCATAGAAAACGGATTTAAATTCTCAAAAGACAAAACAAATTGCATACATTTCTGCAAACTCTGAAGGTTCCATCATGACCTCATATTGAAACTGGACCACAATAATCTCCCAGTTTTTGATCGACACAAATACTTGGGCATCATATTTGATAGAAAATAGACCTTTCTACTCAACATAAAATATCTAAAAACAAAATGCCACACCGCCATACAATTAATCAAAGTTCTGGCACGCACTGACTGGGGTGCAGACAAGTACACATTATTAAAATCATACCAAACTCTTGTTCGATCCAAACTGGACTACGGCTGCTTCATATATGGATTAACCCGAAACTTGTACCTAAAACATTAGAAACTGTTCACCACCAAGGACTGCAACTGACGCTGAGAGTCTTCTGAACATCTGTTGAAAGTTTATACGTAGAAGCACATGAAGCTCCTCTAACTCTAAGAAGACAGAAACGAGCTATACAATACTATATAAAGCTAAAATCATGGCCACTAAAGCCAGCATACACTACCATATTCAAACCAAATTACAAAAACTATACAAAAGGAAAAAATGCAATAAAATCTATTGGCCTTCACATAGAAGAAATAATCAAAGTAACCAACATCCCACTCAAAAAGATACATGATACCATCCAACCAACAATACCACCGTGGAAAATAACACAACCAAAAGTAAACTTGGAAATGAATAAACTCAATAAAACTACCACACATCCTCTCATTTTTCAAGAAAAACTTAATAAAATCCGAGATTGATATCTTAAATATACCGCTATATTTACAGACAGATCTAAGGACAAGAACACAACAGGATGTGAAACTGTACATGAACACCAAACTACCCAACAACATCTTCCTAAAGAAGCATCTATTGTCAGTGCAGAATCCAATGCCATAGATTTAGCACTCGATATTTTCTCTCAGAATAAAAAAAAAACTTTATTATTTTTTCCGACTCCTTATCAGTATTAACAACATTGAAAAATAGAAATCTGGATAACCCACTGATCATTAAACTATTATGTAGAATAACATCATTGCTGAACACCAAAGAGATTATATTTTCTTGGATCCCAAGTCACATAGGAATTCGAAGAAATGATAAGGCTGACACAGCAGCCAAAACATATATCCGGAAGAAATGGCAGTCTATATGGAGCAGTAATACATTCAATAAATTGTGGACAATACAACCTCATCTAGGAGAATAGATGAAGGGCTGCAGAATATCACAAAAGAGGAAGTCATCCAGTCTCCACTTTGTATTGGCCACACAAAAGCCACACATTTATTCCTGCTTGAGCAGAAAGAGCCACCATGGTGTGCGACTTGTCATGTGCCATACATAGTGAAACACTTTATGTTAGAATGTGTTGATTTTGCTCCCATGCGACAAAAACACTACAATGTTGGTACTATGAGGGAACTATTTAAAGACATCAGAGTGGAAATCATGATGTCCTTTCTTAAAATGGGAGGTTTATACCCCAAAATCTAATATCTATAAGTTCAATAAACCAAATTTCTCTAGGAAAAAATAATCAATTGTCGACTGTTTACTCAAGGAATATGCACATATAAAAGAAATTCATCCAAAGCTGTTAAACATAAAAAAATATCATCAACTTCAAGCATAAAATACTTTCATCAATATAAATGGTACTGGCTTCCTGACCAAGGATGCACCAAGTATTGATGTTATTGTTTTTTCTCCCCATTCGTTTTGCCACTCAAAAATGTTCTCCAAAGCCAAAAACAAAATCAACAATTTTCTCTTACAAAACAACCAAACCAAACACCATGAATAAATACTTAAACATATAACGAACTTGAAACATTAAAACATTTACCAAAATTAAATAATTAGAAAAGGGTTGATCTACAACAAAACAACCAAACCAAACACCAAAAATGATATTAAAATACATAAACATTAAAAATAAATGATATTAAAATACATAGACATTAAAAGAATTATATTGAAATACATGAACATTAAAAAACTGATATTAGAATATATAAACATGAAAAAGAATGATATTAAAATGCATAAACATTAAAAACTAACGTTTCGGCATTAAATGATCGATAAGAGATTGATATGCCGTAAAACAAAACAAACAAACAAAGATTGATTCTATTCAATAGAATCAATCTTTGTTTGTTTGTTTCAAACATTGGCAGGTATTTTTGGTGATACTGATCCTGAGCCTTCATTCTTCCGGTTGGTGCACGATCATCTGTCCTTGCTTTCAAAAGAGTTCGAGCGTTATTTTCCAACGACAAAAGACCCACGAACTGTTAAGGAATGGATTCGACACCCATTTGTCAACAAGCCAGGCGAATCTAGTTTATCCATGGAAGAAGAAGATCAACTGCTTGAGATCGCAAATGATGGTGACCTGAAAAGTACGTTTGAAACAACAACTCTGCCGGTGTTCTGGAATAAAGTCTTGGCAGAATACCCTAAGATCGCCACTACAGCACTTAAAGCCTTGTTGCCATTTCCGACAACTTATCTGTGTGAAGCATGGTTTTCTGCAGTAACAGCAACTAAAACAAAATATCGAAATAAACTAGACATAAGCAACACACTCCGGGTGTCATTGTCTCCTATTGCTCCCAGATGGGACCGTCTGATTGCAAAGAAACAAGCTCAAAGTTCTCATTGACTTGGTGTTCTAGTAATGTTAAAATGTTCATGCACTTTATATTCGTTTTTCTGGTGTACCTGTATTTTATTTTGAAAGGAATGTTTAAAGTAAATTTTTAATGTAAACTTTTTAATGATATATTTATTATTATTTCGAGGCTTTTATTTTCATGTTATGTTGTTGGTACGATGCTACATGTAAGTTGCAAGTAAACAATCTACCCCCGGGCCGCGGTAAAATTGTCTAACGCTTACCGGTCCGCGGCAACAAAAAGGTTGAGGACCACTGTATTAAGGGATAGTTTGGATTACCTACTAGACACCATCCTCGAGTGTCTTCGGTCTCTCTGTACAGGGGTTTGTCAGGACAACCTGGAATGAGAATACTTCATCCTACAAGTATACCATGAACAAATATTCAAAATAACATAGTATTTGACTCCCAAATAAGATTCCCTCGACACGGATATATACTGGCTCATACGAAGAATGGTGCACCTTCTCCTAATGATGTTACTTTAAGTAACAGCACTAAGCTGGATACTCTTCCAGACCAGTTGGATTCTGATCCTGAAATCCGGCAAGACCAAAAAAGGTATGGTTTGGTAGTTTTGTTTTACGGCATATCAACCCTTTTTGGGTTATTTAATGCCGAATCTGGTCATTATAGTGAAAGTTTTTATGCTTCAAGTTCTTTATATCTTCAAATGTTTAATCAGGGTTTTTGGTTTGGTAGTTTTGTTTTACGGCATATCAACCCTTTTTGGGTTATTTAATGTCGAATCTGGTCTTGTTTTCTTCTCTTTTTTGTTTCTTTCCCCTTTTAATATCTGTTTCTATTTAACCCATAGTTGGGACCCTAACAGGTACTACCACTCCGGGTCAGGGTGGACCTGGGAGCAATGGTAATTAAGAGGAGGCTCCACATTCCCCAAAGTCCGTAAGCCGGATCTCACCATCGGATGTAGTTTAAGGTCATATCCAGGACCGGGAGTAGGGTAGAAAAAATAAAAATAAAAAAGGGGAGGGAGAAAGGGAGAGGGGCTGTTGTTTTTGTTTTTGGTTTTGTAGAACATAATTAAGTTTTACAAAAAAAAAAAAAAAAAACGTCAATGTAGGTGAATTTCGTCTCAGGGAGCCACAGGGCAGCCTGATCTGGTATCACCAGACCAAAAAAGGTTACAATAAAGATAAACTATAACATAGCTAAGTTGTCAATTAGAAAGAGGAATATTAGTGTTCTTCACTTCTTTACAAACTCAAAGTTTGAGAGGTAGAGTAGAACTTTAGTTGAACATTCAGATATCTATGTATAGAGAAATCAAGTGTTAGCCCCAGGAAAGGGCTCTTTGATTTTTGAGAGTTAACTGAAGTAGAATTAAGAAACTCTTTGGGATACTATGATTGCTAACTTGCTTCCTTGATTCCTTAAACAGAAATTAAAAGTTTTTGTGCAACACGGAAAGGAAATAAAAGTATAATTTCTAAAATTTCAAGTAAAATAAAAAAAAGTTTACTTCCATAATTTGAATATCGCTATGCAACTCTTGGAGGCAGCAGTGACTCTGTTAAGTCATGTTTTAATCTTTAGCGTGTTGTTTTGTACATTTAATGGTGAATTTTAAAGAAAATTAACCAGTAGAGAGATAGTATCACAGTCTCCAAAACAAGGGGGGGGGGGATAGGAGAGACCCACAAATATGAAGTCGTTAGTAAATTGTTATCGTCGTGCCATTTGGTGGTATTCCGAATGTGTGGCACGTCAAGGGATACCAAAGTTGTGAATAGAAAAGATAAGCGAATGAAAATGTTCACGTTTGTTTGAATTTAGTTTCGAAATGAAAAAATTACGAAAAAATTGAATGTTGAAGAAGATAAAAGTGAAGAAAGTGGAAATATAATGGATAAAGCAAAAAAAAAGGAACAGAAAAGTATTATCCCAGAAATAATTGAAAAATTAGAAGAAAAAAAAACATGTGAAATTATAAAAGGAAAAGAGAAAGAAACTAAATAGCTGGGCGGATATAGAAGGTGGACAGAAAGAAGTGGTGAATGATATTGTCGAAACTTCATAGAAAAAGCGATTTACATAATGTACAAATATAATACAAGAACAAAACTTGAATGAAAAAACGAAACAAGAAAAACAAGATCATTATTTCAAAATATAAAAAAGGATAAAAAAAAAGAACATTTAAAAGACTCTAGTTTCAAAATAAATAAAAATCAAACTGAAATAGAAAAACACGACATTTCACCTGGTAAAACCTACCAGCAACAATAGATTGATAATGGGGACATGAAGACATGGGAAGAATTGAAAATGTCTCCATAACTACATTTTTGGAAGAAAAATTAGCTTAATTGTTGCTGAACATGCTTGGATTAATCTCGGTCTGATAAGGAGAGAACGAGAAACTGCAAGAATAAAAAGAGACGAAATTAAAAATAAAACAAAGGAAAACAGATAACATTACTACGACTACTACTAGAAGTCAAACTGAAAAATAGCTTATTATGGAAAACAAAACGAAAATTAAAATTTAAATGGATAAAGAATACAGAGAAGATTTAGAAACTCTTAAAAAACACATTGACAGAAATAAAGCACATAAGTAATATATATATATATATATATATATATATATATATATATATATATATATATATATATATTTAAATAAATTTTCCGTGGTACAAAATTTGATAACGGCGAGGAATACGGACGTTTGGGACATTTTTGGGAGGGTAGAATGAGATTAAACAAATATAAAAACGAGAGAAAACGATTAAAAAGAAATTAATTAATGTACTGAACCGGTTTTCGTCCACACTCATCAGAGTAAAACGTGGAAGTGATTGAATACGACTAAAACCTAAAAAAAATTGTAATGAAAACTAGTGACAGGTTTAGGAGAAAAAAAAAAAGATATATATATATATATACATATATATTACAGAGACATAGTTCTCTATGTAAAAAAAAGCAGAAATGTCTATTGTCAACCTTTGAATATTTAGAGAAGAGATAGAGTGTGTGTTATTTAAATTGTGGGTGCTCTGTTATTTATGCTTACAATCTTTTACATATATTTAGATAAAATTAGTTTGATGGGTTGGAATCATTAGCATTGAAAAAATATATATCACTAAAACTCTAATGAAGTTGTTAACTTGTTTGTCACTGTGCACACTTTTCATCTGTACATAAATGTTTTAGATGGTGGGAGGAAGGACAGATAACATAAATAAAGGGCAAATGACTTGAAAACTGGTGAGAGGAAGGGAATGATGTAAATAATTAAAAGAGGAAAAAAGAGGTTGAAGAGAGAAGAGAAAAAGAGAGAAAGAAAAGAATAGAGAGTGAGAGGGGAACAGAAAGAGGGGAGGAATAGAGATGGTATAATATTACATTACACATTAAAATAGCTCTAATAGGAATAATTTTAAAATAAACTGGATGTAATCAGAAATAATGGCAAAAACTGAATTCATATGGGTAATTTTGAAGTCAATCTGATGAAATATTTTGGAGAATGTGATATGTATATTCAAATTATACTAGTGAGACCCGTGAAAATTCCACAGTTGCATCCTTCATCTGTGGTATATTGCTGGTACATTCTAAAGAAGTTCAGTGCGAATGCAGACCCCACCATAATATCGTACCACCTTTGTTCAAACTGAAACATACTTATCTAAGTATGCTGGTTTATGTAGTTTCAAAATATATCTGGTTATGGCGGGGGTGGGGTCTATCTCGAAAATTCTTATAGGAGTTTGTGACATATTTCCATTCTATGAACGTCCGGCACAAAGGCAGACCCCACGATATTATTTTACCATATTTGGACTGAACAGATACTACACTTTGATCCTAGCCCGATTTACGTTCAACATAAGAGCGACATCAGATAAAAAATTTAAATTACTTTTCTGCATTGCATCTTCGGCAATCAATCGATCCCGTCTTTTAAAAAAGGCGGTGGACGGTGATAACGTACGTACGCACATGAAATTGCCTTAGTGTATTATTGTATAGATATTCTGAGAGATTCACTTCGTAAGCTGACATGAGATTATTGATTAAAACAAAAGATGCAAAAAAGAATAAGATAGAACGATACTCATTAAAATAGAAATAAAATTAAAAAGAGGGATCGATTATTAAAAGTGGTTGTGTTGTGAGTTAATAATGGACTTTTCTTTTCTAGCTGTTCCCCCTTTATTTGTGACATTACTGTATTCGTCCATAGAGACATGACAGGAATTTGGTTGTTCTCTTGCGGCTGATTCCGTAGTAGCAGGAGCAGCAGTTAGCTTTGATTCTTATAAATCTTTTCTAAATCTTTTCTACAGTAAATCGCGTTTTTCCTTCACCGATTCGTATTTAGCTTCACGTGTCAGACAGCATCACAAGTTTAGTTAGGAAAGAGAGAAAAAGATTGTCCTTTCATCCGATTGCTCACGTTAAAGGGTCGTCTCCGCACTTTGTGAACTTCGCTTACACTTTGCTCATTCAGGTGAGGAATTTTAAAAATTCCACCTACTCCTGGAATATATTTGTATAAGAATCATCATCATCATCATCATCATCATCATCATCATCATCATCATCATCATCATCATCATCATCATCATCATCATCATCGGTTCAACGTCCGTTTTACATGCTGGCATGCGTTGGACTGCTTTTTAAAAAAATGACTTCCAAACAAACCTATCGCTGCATAGGTCTCTATTTATCCCTCTTTCTCTCACATCTATTTTTATCACTTCTTCTTATTTTTGTGCGGCCTTTCTATGAAAATTTTTCCAACATGGCCATACCATCGAAGTCTCCTTTTTTGCACACTTCTCTTTAATACTAACCAGACTTAATCTTCCTCTAAGATCATCTGAACTAAGCTTATTTACACATCCATCGTATCATTTCTCTCCATGCAACACTTACCCTCAACCCTCACTGACCAGGTTTCACTCCGAGACAGTGAACACACATGCCTGCTTGACTCTTACTTTAGTTGACAGCGGTAATGCTCTGCTGATTAGTAATGGCTGAAGTTCCCTGAACTTACTCCATCCACTCCTAACTCTTGCCATCACACAAGCACCTGCTTCACCATGTGCTCCAATGGTATCACCAAGGTGACAAAACGTCTTCACATCCAGATATACTTTGTCCACATCTGAGTTCTCATCCATCTCTATTGTCTTACACTTCTTGCACAGAAACTGATTATATTCTGTCAACCTACCAGTAATTTCCACTGCATTTTTTGTGTACCCAATGCTTACAAGTAGCACAAAAAATTGAATTGCACCCAACTCCCTTTCCACGAACTGAACACTACATTGTTTTGTTATGCAACTTATTTCTTTAGGTACTGAAAATAATAGTTACAGCAAATTTCTTTGTCTCCTTTTCATATTTTGATTGGACAAAATATTGTAAAAAAACAGATTCTTACTGTTTCAATTTGACGCATTTATGAGTCCCTTTTTATCACTGATTAATGGTTTTGTAGAAGGAAAACTTCTTACTTTTCATGCATTTAGACATTAGTATTTAGTAATAATTAATGATCATACAGTAGGTGGAACTATACACACATAAAGACATGTGTATATTAATCGAGTTATAAATTTATATTAAAAAATTCCGATTAAAGTCTATCAATGATAAAGTTAATGTGCATATGTACTGTATATATGAGCGAAAGTTCTTATATGCATATTTAGCATGTATAAATGAAAAGAAAAAATATATACGTATTTTAACGATTTAAATCATTTTTTAAATCAAGTTCCAAATAAAAGTATTATAGTTATTTACAGCTGTTTCGATGCAGTGTTCATTTTAAGTCACACGATGAACAATAAATATTTTTAAACACTAGACTATCCTCAGAACAAATTTTCGAAGGTGCTTTACAAAAGCACAAATCAACAACAATGTACAAAAAAGTTACAAATTGCACCAGAAATAACAATTACAAGAAAAGACCCATTGTTAAATACCTCGTTAAAAAACATTCATCATTAAAATTAATTCCACATCAAAATGCATATTGCCATAATCTAAGAGAGAGATTCAAAATACACTAAAAATAGCCATATTTTTTATTCAAAAAAGCTTTGCCATATAAAGGGGAAATAGCTTTAGCTTACTTATATTCAAAAGTAAGTAAATCTTAATTAAAAAAATTTTTTTTTGAACTTGATTTGAAAAATCGTCAAAAATAAAATATATATATATATATACATATATATATATATATAAATATATATAAAAATATATATAAATATATATATATATATATATAAAATATTTTTTCAAAATATTCTCCTTATTATTGGCATTTCATCAGCGTTTCCAAGTGTGACTTTTCATTCTACCTTATTCACGTAACCGCGTGCTACACACAGCGGCATATCACCATTAATCGTCGATAACATCAAGACGAATTTCAACTTGACTGCGATAAATATGTCTCAATCAAGATGGATTAAACGAAAAAAGAAGAAGAAAAAAATATGCTTATACTTTTGACAAGAGTGTATATCACCGAAAGTACTCAAGTTTTTAAAAAAATAAAATAATTTATTTTAAAAAACATAAATAAATGCGCTGTCCAGATTTTCAAAATATTCTCCTTATTATTGCCATTTCATCAGCGCTTCCAAGTGTGACTTTTCATTCATTCTATATATTTTTTTATATTTTTTTTACATAGATCACCCCAATTAAGGCAGGCTGCCACTGTAGACGTAAGGGGCTACTGAGAAAAAAGAAAAGGGGAGAAGGTTGAGGGTGGGTCAACCTAAATTGGGATCTCCACAGCGAGATGTCTGTTTACATTAGTTTTAAATTTCTGCATGTCTGTACTGTCAGGGAAACAGGGGACAGAGAGGGAGTTCCAGAGACCAGCAGCACGAGGAAAGAAGCTATTTAGGTAGAAGGCTCTCCGACATCTGGGGACCTCCACAGTGAATGAATGAGATTTAGTTGATTGTCGAGTTAGTCTAGTGAATTTACGTCGAGAGGGCACCAGAGTAGCCAATTCATCGGAGCATAACGCGCATTGGCTAGAGAATATTACTGTTTTAAATTGCATCGCACAATGGTACAGTCACATCACCCACCGTCAGTCATCTGAAACACTCCAAAGTGTGTTCCATATTATTTTCGATGACCTAAAGCCGGACGGTAGGCCCCTTAAGAAATGGAGTGAATTAGTTGATGACGAACTTATCCAAGCAGGTGGCACAAGCAAAATGGAAAAAGACAGAGTTTCATAGTCATTTACGAAACATCTAAACTCAGACACGAAAACAAACAAAAAGTAAATATATAAAATAAATAATAATAATAATAATAATAATAATAATAATAATAATAATAATAATAATAATAATAATAATGATCAAAACAGCTGCAATCTTAAGGAAAATCCTCGAATGCGGAAACCAACCCTCATCAGCTACGAAGGGTTACCAGTCACATAGAATCTACAACAGAAAGAAAACAAAACTACATGAAGAACACCACATCACGAACCAAGGAACAGAAACAGCAAGAAACATCACATCATAAGCTCCCTCTTAATTAATTACACCGGCCTCAGCTGACACCACACAAAAATGAACCAATGAACAGAAATTGCAAGAAACAACATAAGCTCCCTCCCCCCTCCAAAAAAAATGGTGCCGGCCTAAAATATTTGTAGAGGGTCAAGGAGGATGAGAAGACCTAGGAGGGACAGCACAAACCAGACCTCCACTGGAAGAATGCAGAGAGTGCTAGGACCTTGGAGAGGCTTATTGCCACACAACTCCCAGAGAAGACCAATGATCCTTACCAGCAAGTAATCAATGGTAAGTGGCTGTTGTGATACCGCAAGATTATTTGAGGTGGTTTTCGAAAAGAGGTGGAGAATACTGGAAATCTGGGGAGGCTTGTTGTCACTCAGACTCCAGGGAACACCACCGGTTGTTTTCAGTGAGCAATCACTGACGATGAGCTGTGTGATAACTCCTATTGAGTAAAAAAATAAATAAATAATAATAATAATAATTATAATAATAATAATAATAATAATAATAATAATAATGGGAAGCAATAAAAAAAAAAGTTTCGCATGTACCAAGAAGTTCTCTGTCTGACCTGCAAATCTTAAAGGGTCTGGATGTAGTCCTTCAAATCAGTATGCCCTGGAGACTGCTTTGTCCATGTGTGATCCAACCACCTCGCAGGGGATGTTAACCACCATTTTTGATGAGACAGACACACTAGTACAGTGGTCCCCAACCGGTGGGCCGCGGACCGGTGCCGGTCCGTAGACCAATTGGTACAGGGCCGCGTAAGAAATACAGTTTAGAAATATAGTTTGCATACATGTGTGCAGTTTTTAAAGCTCTTTATCTCAGTTTGTACGCTTTGTCATAAGATTAGTCATACGCTTTGTAAGCTTAGTCACTAGTGTTGTAAGTGTGTTTGTGTGTCTTGTGACTCGTGTTGTGATTGCTCAATAGCAGTTGGCTGCCTTCGGCGTGACCTTGACAATGAGTCACACGTGTCTTGCGCTCGCTTATACAGGTTGTCTCAAAACGAAGGAAAAAAGTTTTTGGCAAAGAACACGCACTTGAAATTAAATTATTTCAACGATAGATACATTCTTCAAATCTTCAGAACATGAGGTTTTTTATGAAAGGCGATTTATTTTTTTTACGAAACAAAAATGTCTTAATTTGAATGACTTTTAAAAAAGTGAGTTTTTAAGTTACAAAACGTTCTCAAAATACCTTCCACCGGCTTGTAACATCAAATCCACACGACAACAATAACGCTTTTATTCTTCTTTTCGTCAATAATGTTTTAACGGTTTTATTCAAGCTTTATTTTAGTTTGAAATAACTTCATTTTAAGTGTGTGTTTTGCAAAAAACTTTTTTCCTTCCTTTTGAGACAACCTGTATATGTGAACTCGCTGGCTTTGAAATACAATAACGTTCGCACGAGTTTTGGCGTTATTGTAACACTAGACCCACTTGCTTCATTCGTCCATTATTGGATTTATAGAGTAAATTTTTGTGTTTCATAATTATTTCTTGCATGCACTTTTATTGTTCATATTATATGTACAGTATTGTTTATTTTTTAATTGCACCTTTTCTGTTTAAAAAAATGAACCTAAAGCAGGCATTTTTGGGGGTGGAACGGGTTATTAATTTTCATATTAATTTCAATGTGAAATATTGCTTCGTAATACGAGCTCGGTCTGGTAACGATTTAAACTCGTACTGCGAGGTTATACTGTATTTCCATTTATTTCTCTGAGTTTACATTTTTTATTTTCCAGGTTACATCTCGATCCTTTGAACGCTTGAATTTAACCCACAAATTAGCGAAAATGAGTACGAAACAGACGTCATTAGAAAGTTTGCTTTGGAAGAGAAAAAGGCCCAATGAAGAGTCAGAAGAAGAGCCTCCACCATCAAAGAAACAGAAAGTTTTTAGCAGGCAATACCATGAGTCCTATTTGAAATATGGATTTATCGTTACTGGTGATTCCCACGCACAAATCCCGCTCTGCATAATATGCGGTAACCGGCTTTCTAATGAGGCAATGAAACCTTCAAAACTACTTCGCCACTTGAACACCAAACATTCGGAATTAAAACACAAGCCATTGGAGTATTTTGAAATAAGAAAACGTGGACACGAAGCACAGAAGAAAATTTTGAGGGCCACCACATCAATAAATGTGAATGCACTGAGAGCATCATACTTGGTAGCTAACCGCATTGCTAAGGCTAAAAAGCCATTTACTATCGGTGAAGAATTAATCTTGCCCTCAACTAAAGATATTTGCCGTGAAATGCTAGGAGAGGATGCTGTCAAAAAGATAGCACATGTGCCTTTGTCGCCTAGCACTGTGACTAGGCGCATTAAGGAAATAGCTGAAGACATTAAGGCACAATTGTTGGAAAGGATCAATACATCACCGTGGTACGCACTCCAAGTTGACGAATCTACAGATATTGACAAGAAGGCAATGCTACTTGTTTATGTGCGATATCTTTATCAGGAGGATGTACATGAGAATTTGTTATGTGTATTATCTTTACCAACTAGCACAACAGGAATAGAACTGTTCAAGTCACTGGATGGTTATATGTCAGAACAACTGAAATGGACCTTTTGTGTCGGCATATGCACAGACGGAGCTGCTGCCATGACTGGACGATTGGCTGGTTTAACTACTCGGATTAAGGAAGTTGCACCTGACAGTGAATCCACGCATTGTATCCTTCATAGGGAAATGTTGGCAAGCCGAAAAATGTCACCGGAATTTAATAGTTTATTGAATGATGTTGTTAAAGCTATTAACCACATCAAAGCACACACCCATAACTCGCGCCTATTTGAGCAGCTTTGTGAGGAGATGGATGCAGAGCACAGATGCCTTCTCTTGCACACAGAAATAAGATGGTTATCCCGAGGAAAAGCGCTAAACAGGGTGTTTTAATTACGAGAGCCATTGAAAAGGTTTTTTTCAGAAAAGAAGTCACCACTGGCAGCACATTTCTGTGACAAAGTCTGGCTCGCAAAACTGGCATATTTGTGTGATATATTCAACCTGCTCAATGAGCTCAATCTGTCCCTTCAGGGAAAAATGATAACTATTTTCAAGTTAGTAGATAAAATAGCCGCATTTAAAGCTAAACTGGAGTTGTGGGGACAACGCGTGAACAAAGGCATTTTGGACATGTTTCAAACATTGGAAGGTATTTTTGGTGATACTGATCCTGAGCCTTCATTCTTCCGGTTGGTGCCCGATCATCTGTCCTTGCTTTCAAAAGAGTTCGAGCGTTATTTTCCAACGACAAAAGACCCACGAACTGGTAAGGAATGGATTCGACACCCATTTGTCAACAAGCCAGGCGAATCTAGTTTATCCATGGAAGAAGAAGATCAACTGCTTGAGATCGCAAATGATGGTGACCTGAAAAGTACGTTTGAAACAACAACTCTGCCGGTGTTCTGGAATAAAGTCTTGGCAGAATACCCTAAGATCGCCACTACAGCACTTAAAGCCTTGTTGCCATTTCCGACAACTTATCTGTGTGAAGCGGGGTTTTCTGCAGTAACAGCAACTAAAACAAAATATCGGAATAAACTAGACATAAGCAACACACTCCGGGTGTCATTGTCTCCTATTGCTCCCAGATGGGACCGTCTGATTGCAAAGAAACAAGCTCAAAGTTCTCATTGACTTGGTGTTCTAGTAATGTTAAAATGTTCATGCACTTTATATTCGTTTTTCTGGTGTACCTGTATTTTATTTTGAAAGGAATGTTTAGAGTAAATTTTTAATGTAAACTTTTTAATGATATATTTATTATTATTTCGAGGCTTTTATTTTCATGTTATGTTGTTGGTACGATGCTACATGTAAGTTGCAAGTAAACAATCTACCCCCGGGCCGCGGTAAAATTGTCTAACACTTACCGGTCCGCGGCAACAAAAAGGTTGAGGACCACTGCACTAGTAGATTGACAAAGTTCTATACCAGCACAAGAAATGGCAAATCAAAATAATTGGTATCCGTCCGCACAAGTAAATCGTAACATTAGATCTACAAAATCTACAAAAATATTTCCTCCAGAAAAGGTCATTCAAGTGGGTAGGATATTAGCAACAATCTTCTGAGACTGACAAAGTATCAACAGCAGATAATAAATAATTACTGATCTTTATGGCTTCAATTAATCCCAGAATTCCATTTGGCATTTTACATATACCTATAAATTTGGTGCCAGATATTGTCAGTTATTTATACCTTTAGATATTTAAGAAAACTATAATTATAGTAAAATATTAGCTTAAAGGTTTATTTAACCAACGTCATCTTTTTTTGTTGTTTGTTTTACCTCTTTATTGAGAAGGTTCCTGATTGATTATCTTTCAAAATATTATTGATAAATAGGTTATCGATTTATGAACTTTAGTCTCAATTTACCATTCTATGTTTGATTCGGCCATATGATTTATTAGGATTCAATTCACAGGACTAAAACCAGCCTCAAATGCATTTCTGATCGGCATCCAATAAACCCCCTAAGTAATTTTTGACCTATGAGGAACAGTATGAATTATTAAGGAGACCGTAATATAAATCATAATTACCGATTTTGTTCTATTCCGAAAGCCACTGCAGAATCTGTAATCCTTCTTAATGTGTAAAGTCGACAAAGTGCTTGTTGATGAAGTCTGTCATTGGGAAATATATGACAGCCAGCAACCCCTGATACAAAAAAGCTACCCCCAAGTCATTTTTCGAAAATTATCTAATTAAAAAAAAAAAATATTTTTTAATGTTAAATGTTAAAATGCTTATAATATGCATTTATCATTAGCATTTATTAAATAATTCTATATAATCAGGATCGAAGTTACATATAAGCAACATCGGCTAATGGCATAGGATCAACTAGTAAGTGGAAATCTATCCGGGCTAATTGCAGATAGAGTGGTTCTCTGATCGACTAAGGAGTAAGGGCGACAATAAAATGAATAAAATAAGGTAATAAAAATATGAGTACATTTTAAATGTTAGTTTACCACAATCCATTTTGTCTGTGTATTATACATTTTTGACATACACCCTGTAATAGCATGTGGGATACCTTGTCCTTATCAGCTGTCAACCAGAGGTGGTAATGCATTTTCGATGGATAAGACGGTACTGCCACTTCTAGCGCCACCAGCAGCTTTGTAGCAGCATACAGGGTATAAAACCAACGTTTCTTCATCTTTGGAGATTCTGTATTACCTTATTGAAACGTATTTACCTTTTGAGGATATTATGACCGCTGCTTGCTGTCACATAAACATGGGGAATTGTAATATGCATTACACATTGTACATAGGGGACTTGATTGTTATATTCCATGAAAAATGCCAGTATACTGAAATCATATGCCCTTAATAGGGTTAAGATGAAAATTCATATACACTAAATGTACAAAAGCAAGGAAATTCCGAAATTTTGACACTTTTATTGTCATTAAGGGTATGACTACATATCAACCAAACCATTTCATTATCACATCACTACAGTATAAATCTCTATGCATGAGTGGATGAAGTGTGTGAGGTGCGCTGAAGAAAAATTCCTACCAGTAAAATACATAGCCCTGCTGTGCTTGCATACCCTTAATGACAATAAAAGTGTAAAAATTTGGGAACTTCCTTGCTTTTGTACATTTAGTGTATATGAATTTTCATCTTAACCCTATTAAGGGCATATGATTTCAGTATACTGGCATTTATCATGGAATGTCACTACTTTTGTAAAGGCTATGCCTCGCTACAATGGTCATTTTTAAGTTTTTTGGTATTCTCTGAAAAATTAAGGTATATGATAAACTGAAATTAAAATGCCATCAACTAGACCCTAGAACCTCTATCTCTGCCAAAAATCAGCTGAATCCATCAAATAGTTGATGAGATACAGGGTGGCACATACGTACGTACGTACACACAGATAACATGATTTCATGATTGAACTTTCTGGATCTCTGGGTTGCCTTGACTAATGATGCTGAAATTCTACACACTTACAGAACCTATCAAATAAAAATTTTGTGCAAAGTTTTAACTAATTTGGTTTATTGTTTTTTGAGTTATGATTGATCAAAGAAATGAGATTTCCAGCATAGGCCATTCGTGAAGTCTATTAAGGGATAAAGCCCTCTCGCGCCTCCCTTGATTATGTGTGCTTTTGTGGTCTTATTTTGTAACATTGATTTCTATCATACTAGACTTAAAATATTAATAATTTAGGGTTACAGATTTTTCGAGGAATCTAAAGTATTTTCATGTGATCGATTGATTAATAAATAACGCGAAGGTGCACAACTTCAATCGCTTCTAAAACTGACAAAAATGATAAATTAATGGAATATTTAGTCACTTATCTTCATGTGAACAAGATGATTTCTCAAAATCTGAAAAAGGTGAAAGTGAAGGAGACAAGAAAAGAGTTTGATATGTGCTTATGTCCTTGTTTATACCTCGTAACTCTCGCTTCCCTGATTTTGTCTTTTAGTCTTCACATTTCATGAGCGATGTTTCTGACAAACGGGGAAGAATTGCTGTTTTCTGGGTCGGAATCTATCTATCTAACACTTATCGTTCGCTAGTTTTTGATCTTGAAGTTGTAATTTTCTTTTTTTTTTTTTAGCTCCTTACATCAAGTGGCTTCATGCTTTGTCTGGAGCGATTTCCATTAAAAAAAATGCCGAAAATGGCAAATGATGACATGGTTAAAAAGGAATGGATTGTGCATTCCCAAAAAACTGGCGATATATTTAGTTGGTTGGCTGAACATAAAAATAGTAAAAAGCAATTAGTGATTGGGGTGTAAGGATAGTTGAAACAACTAGAAGTGATTCCATTTTGACTCTGCAGGAAGATAGAACATATTGGATGAAGAGAAGCTGAAACACTAATATTTTTGACATGAAGGTAGTGGTGGAAGAATTGGCTCCAGCAAAAATGGTCATCATCTTGGAATACTAGTACTTTTAGCAGAATATAATTATTGCAAAGCATGTGGGTAAGAACAGAACCATATGTAATGGAAATACTTCATATATCTCATAAACAATTTGCGATAACATGATCAATTTGATGATTGAAGAAATTCACTCAGTTATAATAAGTAAAGTGAAGGCATTCAAATATGATTTAGATAGTGCTGCTTTTACACCGGATGTTAGTCATACTGACCAACTGACCATTCAGAGTTTATTATGTAAAACCTGTTGAGCCATTTCTGAAGTTTACAGACATACATGATGCAGAAAGTATCACTTCAATTTTTGTACAATTAATCAAAGATGTTGACCTTGATTTGCGTGACATGCTGCAAATATTTATAGAATTTACACTGAATTCCAAGCCGGAATAAATGCCACGAATGACCTAGCATATTATTTCCCTTGTGCAGGTCACTCTTTGAAGCTTACAGAAACATCAGCTGCCAGAAGTTGTGTTTTTTTTTCATATTTATTCATTATTTTTTTGCAAGCCTTATATAATTTCTTCTCGGCCTCCATGCGTAGATGGGATCACTCAAAAGTCAAAATATCAGATTCTACTGAAATCCATATCAGATGTTCACTGGAGCACAAGAGCGGATGCTGTTAAAGCAATCATTTTATTTTATCACTAGCAAGGCTAATCGATGTTGCCCGGGAGAGTAGTAAATAATTTACTTTTATTAATAACAATTGATTGCATACTCTTGTCACACGCAAGGTAAATCTTATTGCAAAAACCGAAACAACTAATCATGGTAATACTTACAAAAAACACATATGCGAATTACAAATTGCTTAGTAAAGTTTTACAAAAACTAAGAAAAAAATAAATATTCTATATAAGTTACACTTACAAAAATAAACTAATCCGCTCTCTCTCTCTCTCTCTCTCTCTCTCTCTCTCTCTCTCTCTCTCCTGTTTCTGAATCTGTAAATAAAGCATCTGTATGCCTGTAGATTAATTTCTATTTTAGTCACAAAAAATATTAAGAATGAGGGAATATTTATTTGTGTCTATTAAAAGTAAAACATTATCTCCTTTCTTTTTTATTATCAGTTATTAAGATTAACCATCTTTGTCTTTGCTGATAAAAAGTAAATTTGCATGCATGATTATTCTTTCTTTTCTTTACCATTATCAGTTATTATTAATATTAAGATTAAGTCTCCTCTTCTTTGCTCATAAAAAGTAAATTTGCATGCATGATTATTCTTTTTTTCTTTATCATTATCAGTTATTATTAAGATTAAGATTAAGATTAAGCCTCCTATTCTTTGCTCATAAAAGTAAATTTTTATACGTGATTTTTCTTCTCTTTCTTTATTATTAACTAGCTGGATTCATCTTCCGGCGTTATGCAGGAGAAATATAAAAGAATGAATTCAAATTTGTCAACATCCGACAGAACGCAAAAAGGTCACACCGGACAATTTTAATGTTTAGAATAATTGTCGGGTTGGAATTGTTTAAAGGTGAAAGGAGGAAGAAAGTGATGAAGGAAGGAGACGCGGTTGTAGGAGTCTTCTTGCCCATCCCATGGTACCGGTATTTCCCCAGAATTTTTCTTTTTGATTAAACACCCGCTTTGTATATGATAATGGCACTTTTAAAATTAAAGAGGCCTACAGAGCCCTATTAAAACCAATACTCCCGTTATCATTGTATAGAAATTCCCTTTTTTGTTAGGAAAGAAAAAAGAAAAATGAGTATGCCTCCTGAGCACTACTGGAACAAACAAATATAATTAAGGAGGTTACAGAGCACTAATAAACGATGTGTGTTCGAAGAGAAATGATAATATGCACAATAGTTAAAGTACTGCATATTATATTGATTTCTTTTCAAATTACTACATAATAACGGTGAATTAAAAAAATCAGGCCCATAGTCCTCCGTTCTCCGTTCTCCCCTCCTTGGTAGGCAAAAGTTTACCAATGTAAAAAAAAAAATTGTGTGAGTCGACTGGAATCAAACACTAAACCTCTCAGTCTTGGATTTACGTCGATAACCACTTGCCCACGAAAGCGAGCAGAAGATCTCTTAACAAATAGGTAACTTACACGAAGCCTGTAGCTGGCATGTGCTTTATTGTACGATCCGCCAAAAGGCGTCCAAATTTAGGGTTCACCTGTCACACGTTTTGGGTCATTTCTATACGATGAAATCGATATTGTTTTTCCAATTATTGGATATTATACATGTGAAAGCTGTAGAATTCAAGAAATGTCAACTTTATGGAAAGAATCAAGTATCTTGGTGCATATTGGCTTATTTTGGAAGTCGAGCCGCCATGTTGAATAATGAAAAACTGTAAGGAACTATGTTAGCTAATTGCATTCTCTAAAAACCGGAATGAGTATAACTGTATACGTAATAGGTAAACATAACATAATCCGATATTCTTGAAAATCAGCGGAATTAAATGGAGCGTCCATTAAATGTGGGTGTAATGTTTTGTATTATGTAGTAAATTAATAGCAGACAAATAGTAAATATTAACGGACACGTTTTTGAAAAGTAGACGTTGTTTATTAGTTCTCGGTGTCAATGGGGATAGTGTTAGTACTAAAGTGTTAGGGGAAAAAGGTTTAGCTACCATCTATATAGAGTATGTTTTGGGGATAGTCTAAGATAGTGGGCCAAAAGTAATATTTATTGTTAGCTGGAGAAAAATAATAAAACATTTACTAAAACACGCTTGAGTGAATAAGCGTAATATAGTGGTGAGTTTAGTAGCCTGTCATGAATGTGGTTATTTTCCTATTCTTGACAAAAGTACAAGGGAAAAATCGTCTTTACTTCATATAGAAGATAGTTATTATTAAGATTAAGATTAAGCCTCCCTTTCTTTGGTCATAAAAATAAATGTGTATATGTGGTTAGAGGAGCAAGCCAGGCGCATGCATGTTCACTTTTATTTTATAAATTACTGGAGAACATATGTGCCTACAGGGAACAAACTTTGGCTATACAACCTGATAGTGAAGGTCTCATAAAAGAAATGTAATTTTTTGGAAACAATACTTCTTACTGTAATGTGGTATATGATTCTGACAAGCTTACATGACACCAGCTTATCACTTCAAAAAGTTGAGACGAACCTTCTGTCAGTTCTTAACTGATGTGACAGTGTGATTTCCTCGATCTCTGAAATGAGACGGCATCAGCTTGCTGAAATAGAAGATCAAACTAAGATATTTGTTGAGCCAATCTATGCAGATAAAACAAAAAGAAAAACAGATAAACAAATTATTTGACAGAAACTCAAGTTGATCCACGTCAGAGGTTCATGGTGGTCGATTTTTACACAATATTAGATTGTTTCAGGAATGAATTATAGTACAGAGTAAATGACGATTCAGAAATAAGCTTTAACACGAATGAACTACAATGACCTCAAAGATACACTGGAACTTCTTTCCACTACCTATTCCTGTGACCTCGAAGTAATCTTTTTTAGAAAAATATTTGCTGTTTTAATATATTTTGTGTTCAGAATCAAACAGGCCAGTGACAGACAATTTCACATTATTGTTGTGGTCGAAAGATTGTTGTTTTACAACTGTCTTTGTACACATTAGTATTTTGATAAGAATGTTACAAACTGTCAAGAATAATGTGAAATCAACTTTGGAATAAATTGTATTAAAGTCACTTTCATTGCATTGAATCTGACCTCCTCTGATCCTTTGACTCAAACAATATCATAGACAAATTTGCCATAGAAAAAAGGTGGAAATGTCATTTTGAACTTCACATAGTTGGGCTTGCAAAATGTATGCCTTAGTTTCATTGTATTTTGTCTATTATTTTTATGTGATATTCCTTTGTACATAATATGGAATTTGATGTATTTTGATGTATTTGATATGGAACTAATTTGAACAGAATTATTGATGCTTAGGACTTTTTGGGATAAGGATTGAAACGTTGTAAAAATAACAACCAAGTGAGAATACTAGTACAAAGAACACAGAATTATTTATGCTACATTGTTTTGTATTTTTTTTCTTTTTTACATCACAATATTATAATACTAGCTGTGACCTGTGAAAATTCCACAGATCGTATTTGATCGTATTTTGAAAGTTGACTATCCATTGCTTGCTCTTGTATTAGTAAATATTACTTTAGTTTAGATATTTTTTGATCACTCATCGTCTTTTGACTGAAAACAGAACAGATACTACATTTTGATTCAAGGCCAAAGGCCAGGTAATACTGATAATTTTCGATCACGTCAGAATTATATTTATAACCTTATATTCGATTTTGGGACAATTAATTTTAAAATAGGTAAAGTCTAAATTTCTGACATTCATTTATTCCAGCTACTCACCAATTACTATTTTTACAATTCATATTTTAAATGGGTGTGGAAGGTGATGAATTAGGTATATGCCTATTATTAGATGGATATGAATAATATTTGGGTGGAAGCATGGCTAAGCTTAGGATCAGGGCCCACAAGCATAACTCCGATCCCATACATGACGTCACAAAATCAAAACATTTGTATTGTCTATTGACAGCGTTATGTTGTATTATACAAAATATACAAGATACTTGTTGGTTTTCGTTTTTTACTAATGAATCACCACTTATCGAGGCCAAAAGCCACTTGAGGATAAGGGTTAATGTGATGGATTGATTGTCAGTTAAATGATGGAAATTTTATAAAAGAGTTAGAAATGAATGGAATGAGAAAAGTTGGATTACTTATGGGTTGGTTTATGACATATATTTGTTTACATTGAATTTGAAACCAACCATGTTATATTCAGCAGGAAATTAGTCATGTGGTAATGTGGTCTCCGAACATGAAATTCTTGGAAAGAAACTGTTTATGGTAATTCCACCTGACACTAGACATACATAGGAAGAAGGGAAATTCTTTTTAGTTGTAGTAGGAAGAAGAGTTATTGTTGTGAAGGTCTTACAAGGAGGAACCAGAGATTGACGCTCAGTCGTGCACCTTCCAAGAAAATAAGGATACAGTAGAGAAAGACTAGAACCGTCTCTTCTGTGGGGCTGTCGAAAACTGAAGGGATCTTCACTCACTAGATAGTGAAGTCAATTTTAAACTATGTCAAGGCAAGAAAGAGTACTCTGAGTGGCGCCTCCCTAGATGTGACAGCAGTAATTCCTCTTAGGACGTATCTGACTCTTATATAGGTAGCAGATTGCATCTGGAGTCAGATACTTTCTGGAGCAGTAGAATGATCCAACTATTTTACTAACAACCTTATCAACAAGATTAGATATAAGTCTTCCATTTTAGATCTGGGGTGAAAGAAACTCCTAAGAGCTTATCAAAACAGGGGGATTTCTCAAGTAGAGTCATTGATTTCAGCTGGGAAAAACTATGATCTGAGCGTTGGTAGTGAAAAAAGAGAAGCTTGGTTTTGTTAAAAGTAACACAGATAAAGAATCAGCCAGATCTTGATCACCAATGCCTTTCAAAGTGTCACCATAAAAGGTTGTGCAGTTGTGTGGATATACATCAACAAACGATCTCAGAATGTGACTTGGAAGATCATTAATTAAGATCAGGAAGAGGTTTTGGCCCAGAATAGATATTTGAGTCATTCTGGTGTTGATACTGTGTGCTTCCGACTTCTGTCCATCGAAAACTACTTTTATAGACTTATTCGAGAGAAAGGATTTGATAGTTGAGAAGAAATTGCCAGATATTTAATAGCAAGCAAGTTTGTGAAGCAACCCTTTGTGCCAGACCTTATCAAAGGACTTTGATATGTCGAGAGCTACTGCCTTAGAAACAAATCTCTTATTGAGAGATTAATTGATCCTATGCAGTATTACAATCAGCACGTCAACAGTTTATTTTGCAATACGAAATCCATATTGCTTATTACTGAGTATAGTGCTTTTTTTAGGTGGTTTACAACTTCTTGAATTTTGATTTTCTTCCTTACGGTTATTAGTTATGCGAGAGACAAGATTGCAACTCCACGATGACAAATTCAATTTCGATGATTGTTACTGTCAACTAAGCGATATAAGAAATGAATGCGAATACATCAGGGTAGTGAACTATAAGAACCTTCAAACAAAATCGAAAGATAGAACCAATGCTGACTAGCCCCCTCCCCCCCCCCGATCTATGTACATTTTTCTTTTTGTAAACAAATCAATGCGTTAATTCTTTGAATCACCAGAGAATAATCAAATATTCATGGAATTTTCAGCATTTATTCAATAAATTATATATTTTATAAGGAATACAAGTTTTCAAATTTGACAAACATAGCGATATTCAAAAGAGTTTGAAGAAATTTATGTTTGGGCTAAATACCCAAAAACTAAAACAAAAAGTGTCCGTGTGACCTTTGCTAGAACAATTTCTTTCGATACCCTCTATTGTTACAGATTTGGACTCATGGCTCAGGGAGTTCGGAGATATATTGCTCTTTCTCTATCCCAGTGGGAGGTCTATGTGGGCAAATCGTCGTGCGGCTACGATTTTGAGTTGGAAATGATTTTCCTAATATTGATTACAAAACACCTTCACGAGCAATTTGAAATGAGGCTGAGATTCTCCATCTTGATGAGACTAAACAGTGAGCAGTGACTTTCTGTGTAAGGATCATTTGGGAAAATTTTAAGAAGAGGCTTGTTTTTTTTTAATTTGACGTATTTTAAACGCTCCCATTCTGAACTTATTTCCTTGAGCGTATATCCTTTGATCTTCTAGCAGAAACCTTCTTTTGATTGTTCCTCTCCTGCTGTATTAGAATGTAGCCATTTAGTTCTTACGTTAAAATCTTCCATAAATCGCTACGTTTTAAATGCATCATATGAATATTTCTTTGAAGGTGGCTCATAAAAGCGATTTGAACATTGTCACTTTCATAACTGCACTTGGTTTTCCGTCTTGATGTTCCAATGGGATTTGAGCCGCGATAATCATATAACAGATATCAATTGAAGGCAATGGTTGGAGATAAGTAAATAGTGTTATAAAGCTAACAGGATAAGTGCATATGAGATGCTGACAAGAAGGAGCAGAGTCAATTTACAATTCACAAACGTCCTTGCTGAAAACAGAAATAAAGTTGTGGAATAAAGAGAAACTCAAAAAATATAATGATGCATAAGAGCTAGTTGAGGGACCGACTCACTTAAGAGACACAGAGAATATGTGAAAGCGTTCAGATTGTTGCAACTTTAGCTTTTTCAATCTATTCTACAACAAAAGCATCACCATTATTCTTATAAGATATTCTCTTCAAAGTTTAACAATTGTTATTCTAATCTTCTTTTCTATATATATAAAAGACGAACATTGTCTGTCTGTCTGCCTGACAATTACTTTTCGGTTATTAGATCTATGAGCTTCAAATTTGATAGAAATGATACCGTACTTTAATTCCCAGAACAGAACAGTTTTACACCACTTGTATGTCCCTTTAAGAAAATTAAATTCAAGATATAATGATATCTTATGAATGAATCTTTCTTCAAATTTTAATCTAAATCCATTACATGACTTTGACTCTAGAAAATATTAAAAATTGAAGTCTTAATATTAAGGGAACTTCAGAAAAAATTGAAATTCAAGAAATCTTGTTTAATTGGTGTTTAATGACTATGGATAAAATTTAATGCAAATCTGAAATATTTGAATTTTCAAATGAGAGATTGTGCCCATATCATTAAGCCTATAATACCTTTAAAATACCCAAAGAAATTGAAATTTAGGAATATTTATTAATTGATGTCTTATACTTATTGTAACATTAGGATGCCGATATAATAACATTAAGAATACTAACTATTATGCTTCAATAAATCTTTGACAGCCGAGGAGCTAAACTTTCAGCTGACCTTTTATAATAGAAGCGAAAAAGTATAAATGTTGATTGACTAATCAATATTGGATCAGTTAACCTTAAATCGATCAACTAAAATATCACAGATAATGATCAGCATTTTTTTCCAATCGCATGATATTTTGTCATTTTCCTATAAAAAAAATCAATCGTCGCTTCACATGCACTTAGCGAATATTTCTAGCCAAGTGCATGTTTTCTAGAAACGAATTGACACGTCATGCTAGACAAGATCAGCAAATGAAGGATGTCTAGATCTGATTATTTTACAATTCTATCGAATAATGAAATATTTCACCAATCTGGAAAATATTAAAATATGTCTTTCACGTTTTAAAAACAATATATATAATGCTTTGGAATCTGTGAGATGTTATGTAGTGGGAATGTGATCACAGGTGTTCAGTGTGTTTGTTGAAGTAAAAAAATTAAATCAATAAAATTTGATTATTAAAAAAACGACTGTGTCTCAAAAAAATTTTAACAGGTAAACGATTTCACATATTTTATGCATATTTTGTAAATAAAATCATTTTTTACTGAATTGGATAACTTTTTTGATATTATCATAAAACTATTTTAAAGCAAAATTATTTCCAGTGTAATTATGATGTAAATATTATAATAATATCACATCATTATGTAAAAATGTAGTAAAGCGGTTGACCATAGTCGAGGGCGACCTGAAGGCTCCTTTTTCATTAGCTATTACACCAAGATATAAAGGAGGACGCTACTCCTTTTTCCATTTACCCTTGATTCTCACCTTAATAATACTGAGTGTTTAGCAAGGAACATCAATTACCATTTTTAAGTCTTTAGTATGGCTCAACCGGGAATTGAACCCTGCTTTCTCGGTCCATTAGTGAACGCTCTTACCATTATGCCAAGTGGATCGCTACACACAATGTAATTACATTTTATAAACCTGTTATTTATTGGATTTTCTAAAATGTCTGGCTGAAGTGCTAATTTACGATGGATAAGAAGCTTAAGAATTCGATTGCATCCAGCCATAATCAGATGATAAGTGTTGTTGACATGAGATTAATGTTATGCAAGAATCATAAGAGATCTATAATTCTGTTTGATAATGTTGGTAAAAATAACTGCTTGAAGACACCCTGAAGACATTATTAACAATAAAAGACCTATGACCTGGCATAGATTAGTATTACAATTAATATTTCTCTTTTGTGGTTTTACCTGCTGTTTCCAAATTATGAGTTTCAAAAAATGCTTAACAAATCAAGTTGAAAAGAAGAAGTATTTTCTGTTGTGAGGATATAAATGAAATTGTTGCTGCACTCGAGAAAGGGAAACCAAATTTATAAAAGAAGGTTTGAAAAATTGGGTTTCACAACACTTTTAGAATGTAGAATGTGAGGTGATCTAATTGAACCCTTCAAGAATTTAAACAGATTAAGGGCAATTAAAAATATTATTCCAAAAAGAACAAGAAACTTGATCGCTCACAATAATTAAATAGCTAGACAGTAATCTATTATTGGAACACATTGACAGTGTAAATGAAAGATGTAATTAGTATAAATCGTTTTATATATATAAAAAGTTTGTATAAATAAACTTTGAATAATATTGACAAGCTTCATGATTATAGTATAAAGAATAAATGGCATGGATGGCATGGACAGTATTGGGAGCTTTTAGACGAGATACTGGAAGTACCGATATGTTAAGTGAAAAAAATAATAGAACAAACTTTTTTTAGTGTTGAAATAAGATCGTGTCTAATTTTCTAAAGATATATAAGAAACACTTTCTATTAGTAAGACTCACCATTGCCGTTAAATTCAATATAAAGAATTATTTATTCAAAAAAGAATTATCAAATATTAAATATAAAGAACTACTTTGTCTTTCGGTTAGATTTAAATGAAAATGATTTTTCTAAAAGCTAGTTTTGAATTTTACCAGTTGTGGCGACGGTGCGGAGAGACCGAAGGATAAGCAGTCACAACTAGCATGCACCCACTGAAAAGAAACAGTGGCTGCACGTTAGAGTGAACCCGGAACTGTCTGATTTTGAGGCGACAGGCAAACACGCGTGATTATGCCAAATAGGCACTTTGGCAGTCCAAAAGAGCTCAATAAAAGAAGTGACATTTTTGGACGCCACACAGGTAACGCCATTCACGTGTGTTTTGTGTTATTTTGTTTGGGACTGCCGCTCTATTTATCTGAAAGGCTCACACCACAACTCAATTGAATTGAAACAAGTACTGCTGCTATTAAGAACGAACTCTTCTCTTTTCTGGTGAAGAAAATAATCCGAGACCAGAAAGAAGCGAATATACTGAGAGCTAGTATTCTACGTGTGGTCTTCAACTATCGTTACTACTTGCTGTCACTAGCCTAAAAAAAGAAATTATCCATAAAAGATACAACTGAAATAAAGACAATAGAATCTGAAAAAAGAAATATTAAAATCCGACTTTCAATGGAAGTAGACTTACGAGTTGTAAATAATTTTTAAATGTCTCACATGAATGAGATACAGCCAGGTGTTTTAAATTCTTCATAAAGCCATAAAGATTTTTCCAAAGCAACCAATATAATTTAAATCCCCTTTTGTAACCGAAGGAAACATTCTGGGAATTACTTTTAGGAAAAAAATCCACGAGATTTGATAATTGTGTAATAGAATTGGGATGACATCACTTATTTCCCGTTTGATTTGTCTGTTTTACAGCATATCTAGCCTTTAGAAGGTATTCTGTGCTAAACACTGAATATGTGTTCTAAATGATTCTTTATAAAAGATACACTGACAATGAACTGGTATTCGTATGTATGTATTGTATGTGATTGTAATGTGACTGGAATTTAAATGTCAGTGAATGTAAGTGACTAGAATTGAACTCAATTTCCCCATTCCATAGTCTGTTTTGGTAACCAATTGGCCACTCGTACCACCCACACACTCTTTTGTTTATGACTGCAAACGTTATTCTCAACAATAAAAACATACAATGTATTTGAAATAACAGAAATTAAATCTGATAAATATTCGACAAGGAAATATTAGTGACTAGTTGTTATATTCGGAATAATCATGTCTGGTTCTTGTTAGATCACCGAAACAATATTGAGCCTTGTTAGTACCAGATGAAGGACCATTTGGGAATACAAGGCACTGTATTTTCCTTGAGCTGGATATACATGTGGCCGAGGACCACATGCGAATTTGATATTCCTTTAAACTCCCTCTTTCGGTGGAAGTTGGATGCCTGCCTCGGACGAATACCACACCAGGTATTACTGAATGTATTATTATTAATAACCGTCTTATTCGGGTAGATTCATAATATTGAATCACTCTTGGACCCTTTAATATCAGTGCAAGAGTGCAGATCTCAAAATCATGAAATAATTTTATGGGGGGAAACAGTGTGTGAAAATAGAGATTGCACATCTAGACTTTTGTACTGGGAAAAATGTGTATTTTGTAGTGTTAAGTCGCTATTGGAAGGTTTTCAGAAATAATTATATTTTGAGAATCAACAAAGTTTTGCCTAATTTAACTTGGGTGTTTAATGCGATAAACATCAGAAGTACAATCTTTGTCAATGGTTGGGTGGATGCCATGTCCCCTTCAGTGGCTTTCTTTTGATGAAAATGGATCAATATTACAGACTTACAACAATCTGCATAGATAGGGGATTATTCCTACAAGATTTCGTGTTCATGTGTCCTATAGACTAAAGGTAGTTACTTGACACACAGACGGACAGGAACAAATCTCTCGTATTCGAAGAGATTTATGGAGAACTTATACTTGAGATTAGTATTCCAGGAAACATGTTATTTTTTAATTGTCCAACATCTCCAAAAGAAATAATAACAAAGAAAGGATAGTCATTTCTTTTATAAATCAGGTTTGCATTATTTGAAATGAATTAAATAAATATTACTGATAATAACATTATTAGTTATAAACAATGCAGTTAAAATTAAAAGAGTTACAAAACAAAGTTTTTATTGATAAAAAATGTATTTGAAATCGGTTTAGATTTAAGAAAAATGTGACCTCGTCATCATGAGCAGTGGGGTTTAAAATATGACTTACATTGATGTGAAAGACATCAATTTGAACAAATTAAGTTTAAAGAATGTGGAACCCTGTCCCATCAGTAGTAGGAAGGGCGACAGCAGCAATTTCCATAAAAACTTAATTCTAATTAGTTATTTCTTACAAAATATTACATTTCTATTGGTTACCAAAATCGGACTTCAATCAATTAGAAAGAGTTGCTCTGGGAGCCAAGCACCTGTTAGATACTGGCGACACCATCATAGTCAACATAGTTAGATTAAACTATAAGAAATCTAGTAGTAGTTAGATTAAACCAACTACTACTAGATTTCTTGTGGGCAAACGTAAATCTAGTCTTGAATTGGAGAAATTTTCTTTTTGTCATTCCTGTTGCTGACTTCTGTTTTTCCCAAGAATCCTTAAAGAGTTAGTTTTGTCATTGAGAAATTTTACTTGAGGCGACTATTATTCTTTCGTATTTTTTACTATTTTATGGTTGGTCAGTCGATGGAATCCTTCGTTTCAGACATGTAGAAAGAGCTTCCAGTAAATTCACAATATAGATAATTGTTAATAGCATACATTTATAATTGTTGACTCGTAAGCATATTATCAGATATCAGACTTTTAAATTGTAAACCCGATTTGGCCACCTGCATTAGTCTAAACATAAATTTTTTATGATTGGTGTGATCTTTTAAATCCTAAACTTGATTTGGCAACCTGCATCAGTTCAAAGCATAATTGTTAAGGTAATTTCGCCATTACTATTTTGATCTTTTAAATTGTAAATGAAAATTTCATTTTAAAAGTATTGCTTCGATAATTCAACTTACATGTGGAAACGATATGATGCTTCCCATTTTCATAAACATAGTTGAAAACTCAAATCGTCTATTTCGAAAACTGAAAATAATATTTGTTTACACTTCTCACTCAAAACTCAAAACTGTCTTGGCCCCTATACATTGTTTATCTAATTAATTTAATGAACCAACCAATATCGCACTAGTTTGACATCTTATAGTGTCACATCTGTTTTTGTTGGATTTATTGATCTATTTATTTAGGAGAAGTGGGGGATTTTACATGAGACAAAGCTTCAGATTCGTTTAATTTTCCTTTTGGAGGAAAAAGTCGAAAAAAAAGATAAAAATATTTTTGAAATGAAATATTTGCAGCTGAAGATAAAAAGAAAAAAGGCACAAAATGTATTCAGCAATTTACTGATTAAGAAACCTTGGATTTTAGCCAACTAGGCATGGCGAAGTGGTTAACTAATTTGATAATATTATATAAGATTTATTGTGTGAATATTAGCTCATAACTGATTGAAGACACATTTTTGTTTCTTTATTTCAAACATTAAGCTTTATGAAAATTAAATACGGTCACCATAACCTGAACCTTTTGTCAAGAATGGACAGCATTTTTTGAAGTCCAATAATTTGTACGCTAAATTCTAAGAAAGAAGAAATACCACTGAGATCTGTGTTTATTTCTTGTTATATCAACAGGATTTGAGCAGCCATAATGCACAATGGAGTTGCGATCAATGCTTTGGGGTTGGGTAAATAAGAGCTTGGAAACGTAAAGGAGGAGAAGTGGGTTTGAGTCAATTGAAGTGAATTGAAGAAGGAAATAAAACATGAACAAAGAACAATTGAGAATTTGGAAAAGTCCTTGATGGAAACAGAAAATCTGTGGAATAAAAAGAAAGTGGGTACACTTGAGAGACAGAGAGAATCAGTGAAGATCATGTAGCTTCAAGCTATTCTACAACAACAGCATTACCATTATATCACTGAATACTCTCTTTTGAATTTAACAGTTTCGATTTTAATGAAATCAATAAAATATGTATCGATAAAGACAGCTGTTAAATTGCAACCGGCATGTCCGAACAACTTGGAATTGTTCTGGTCTCTTTCAGTGGAAATCAACTGGACGAACCACAATCCTAACTCACACCATAATGAGAATTAATATTACGCATTTTCATCTGCACACATACAATCAGAATGAAATATTTATACCGATACAGTGTTGTTAACACCAGTGGAAACGTGGGTGATCGATATACATAGCAAACTGAAGCCCCTCATGAAAATTAGACAAGTATGTGTTAGATCTTTTGAATTTGTGTGTATTTATTTTTATTTGTAAATAATCTGTAATTTGATATTTAATTGATAGTAATCAAAATATTTTAAAGTCCGATACCCAAACAGATAGAGGTGAGATGCGGGTGGGGTAGACGTTCTAAAACCAGCTTCAGCCCCAAAGACTTGTGCAAATTTTTAAATCTAGTGTTTCCTACTGAAATGGTTTGATTTTTTTTAATTTAAATTTTTTATTTTACACTTACTTTGAGAATCGAAATATTAGAAATTCATATCTAAATTGGCAAAGAATCGTTAAGGTTTTTAGTTTTTAAACCCTAATATATTCGTGTTTTGGTTCCAATAATACGTCTATGACAGTTTAATAACATTTACAACATGCACTTTTGGTGAAAAATGCTCTTTTTTATGAAATATCAAAGCTATAAAATGTGAAATTATTGCAGAAAGTTACCCGTAAAGGCCAATGTTACCCCATGTCAGAGTATGGCATTTAATGAAGCATTTAATTATCTCTTCTATATGCTTAAAATGCTGAGAGCCTAATGTAAAACACTTTGTATGGTGTGTTGAGAAAGAAAAAGAGAGATGGGAGAGAGAGAGAGAGAGAGAGGCAGACAGAGATAAAGACAGAGAGAGGGTAGAGGGACAGTCAGAACAGGATTTTACTTTACCTTGTCCTCATTAACAACCACTGTTCTAAAATATTCTTATACAACATTGCCTGATTCCATTTATAATGCAACTACTGTTCTTCTAACAATTTGTTTACAAAAGTAAAACATTTATTTTATGAAAATAGATTTCAACATCAAAGGTTGATACGTTGTTAAACTAAATAACATAACCGTTCCGGTCGTATTTTTTTGCTAGCATGAAAGGATGGTATCATGACGAATTGACATATACTACACTACTCAAAGGAAGCGGTAAAGCCTGGCAGTATTGTATCATAACAACAGAACAGATATTACACCCCCTTAATTGAGCATTGAAAGATAGTACATTTGATAGAAGTAATAGTATAGTTTCGGCTTCATGTAAAGCCAGAATAAAACGTCCGCAGCTGATTCCAAATATGCCATTGGTTTTGCTCATAGATGAACCAATAACAATTGATGTGCAGACAGACAGACAGATTTATTTGCTTTATATATATATATATATATATATATATATATTATTTATTTTATACGTACATAAAAGTAATCCATGGACACGTGTTTCTGGCTCACAGCCGTCATCAGCATGGCTAACTTAGACAGAGATCGAACCTTCGATATTGATGTCTATAGTCCATGGATTACTTTTATGTACGTATAAAATAAATAAAAATATATATTAACGAAAAATACGTCATATGAAGTCAAGGGCGACTAATAATGCAATTTTCTGCATCTTAATCACTTAGGAAAGTGAGACAATCGAGAAAATAGTAAGCAAAATAACAACGAACGCTACAATCACCAATAAAAATAATTACATAAAAATACATTAAATATTTAGGTGATAAAAATCGTACATATTTCTAGACGGATTATAGACATCAATATCGAAGGTTCGATCTCTGTCTAAGTTAGCCATGCTGTGAGCCAGAAACACGTGTCCATGGATTACTTTTATGTACATATAAAATAAATAAAAATATATATTAACGAAAAATACGTCCTATGAAGTTAAGGGCGACTATTAATGCAATTTCAGGAAAGTGAGACAATCGAAATAATAGTAAGCAAAATAACAACGAACGCTACAATCACCAATAAAAATAATTACATAAAAGTACATTATATATATTGTTACACCGGCTGTTCTTACACAGGAGAAACTGCACCGGTTGTCACTATAAATAGTGCGAGTCACCAGAAGACAAAACACAGTCTTGTAACTGTCTAGCCAAGTGCTAGTCACTTTCTTACTTTGTTAATACACTTGTTAAACCAACCCTCGACTTGACTTCCTTTATTTATTATTTACTGTTGGACAACTTCACAACATATATATATATATATATATATATATATATATATATATATAGAGAGAGAGAGAGAGAGAGAGAGAGAAAGAGAGAGAGAGAGAGAGAGAGTGATGAGAATAAGAACTGTAAAGATAAAATATTTAGAACATCAAAAGTTCAGGGCAAGGAGCTTCATATCCTTAATCCATGGATTTTCAAAGATAAACTCGTTTCATCAGAGGATAGAGTAACACCGACAATGTAATTGTAAATATTATCGGCGACATTTAACTTTGAAAATTTTACATAAGATAAAACAAAATAAAGACCAAAAGGTAAACAGTCTTATGTTGAGATGAAAGCATAGAGTCAGGGTGGACGCCGTCCAAAAGCACGTCAAATGATGTTCTAATAAATGTTGTATCTTTACAATTTTTTATTCTCATTTTTCATCTCTAGAATTGATTGCTCTATTCAATATATTGAGCTTAATATTACCACGATAGATTATTATTAAACGATAATTGAATTTTCTTTAATTTAATTCAACATTTAAATATATATATATATATATATATATATATATATATAATAAATATTTGTTATTGTTTATTATCTATGTATGTATACGTTTCGTCCTTTTTCAATCGGGACTCATCAGCATAGAGATATGACTATTCACTACCGGTCATGCGATTCGAAACCCCGGACCTCAAGTATTTTTCAACTCCAGTCCGACGTCGCTAATCGCTGGGCCAATTGTAAACAGCAAATAAACTATGATAATTTTAACACTTTAACGGCGGCTTTGACGTCGAGGCATTCTACTTCTATTAAGGGAAGGAATGATGCATTATAAGCAAGTGACGTCATGCTGTGTTAATACTACCAATTACAGTGCTCTACTTTCAAGGAGCGACAAATAATAAATATTTGTTATTGTTTATTGGCACACGCTAGGAAGTAAGTGTAGTATCTGTTCCGATGGATACTGCACCCTATAGACGGATGTCGTCTTGTCCTTCGGGACTTGATTCCACCTGTCTGTGGGTTTGTCCTGTGCAGTTCTAGGCGGTCCACCCTCCCAGGCCTCTTTGGGGAGGAGTAAGTTTATTGCTTACTGCTTGAGGCGCCCCTACCGGGGAATGCCGACGGGGCTGCCCAGGCAATTTTTAAATGGCCAGAGTGCTCACCTCTCGAGCGCTGGCTTTTAACCCCACTCATGCATATATATATATATATATATATATATATATATATATATATATCTTTGACGAATATACAAACATACTGAAGAAGATTTCGTTGCGAAGACCAATTACTAATAGTTGTCTTGAAGTTCCAGTAAAAAATAAAGCCAAAAGTAGCAGTAGTAATTTGTTAGAGGGACTTATTTAGCCCAAAACTGTTAAACATAGAACACACTTAGTAACTGGTTGTACAAAAATAGCCAAATTGGAGACGTTGTTGAATACCTGTGAGACATTTTGAAATTGGTCTTTCTCACAGAGAGTGGTCGAATTAAAAAGAAAACTGTGCCTCGAAGTTTATGCTGAGAAAAGTACAAATGTGCAATCTGGGTAATGGACACTTACAGATGAGGTGTCGGTGTTGGCGCAGACGAAATCGGTTTTCTTTAACCCTGTTAACCTTATTAAAGAAGGCGAAAGTATTTGCCACTTCGTTGATTAACTTTACTTTTGTATATATATATATATATATATATATATTTATATATATATGTATTGTCTCATCTGTGTTATCTTCCTGGTTCTCTCATCCCACCTAAGACTGCAAAACTTGTATACCACAATTCCCAAGTGTTGGCAGCAGAGGAAAAACATTGCTGAAAAAAGAATAGAATTGATGCTGTTCACTATTTAATTGAATCAGATCTTACGTTTTTATTGAACAACAACGAAAAAAAAAGATAAACATATCAGTTTGCTGATAACTAGATTCGCACGAATATCAGTTGGAAAACATATTTCTCCAAAATAGACCTCCGCCAAAACTGTGTACCTTTTTTTCATGAATTATTCCAGATAATCTTTTAATACCTGTTTTTGAATCATTTTCCTTGCATAATCTGTACGTTTTTTTTTTTAGTTTTTATTTCTTAATTAATTATGTTTTGTCAGAGATCGTATGAGATTTGTCAATCCTAACTGAGCTCTCTAGTAAGATTGATGCTTAACATAAAGCATTGCTTTTCGTAATTAGAAGTGGCTCTTTTGTTAATCGGTAATGTAAACAGATATAAAAACATTATAATTTCCCTTATTTTCGTAGTTGAGGTCGATAATGTTCTGGTAAGATCCATGACTGCTGGCTAGGCGTTTCGAATCTCAGCTACTAACACTTGCCATGTCTAACCACACTTATGAGTCGTGATATGGCGAAACAGCTATCAATAGACGACTATATATATATATATATATATATATATAATTATAAATATTTGTTTTTATCTACATACGTATACGTTTCATCCTTTCGGGAATCTTCAGTGTAAAGAATATTATCCATACAGGTCGTCGGACTCGAACCCTGGAATACGAGTCATGTTTCAAACTCAAAACTCGGTAAATCAGCGAAAGCTAATCCTACCTCAAGAAAAAAGAAAACTTAATTCCAAAACGCTGACAGGATACTTTTAGTCGTCTTCCACAGTCCATATATATATATATATATATATATATATATATATATATATATATATATATATATATATATAATTATAAATATTTGTTTTATCTATATACGTATACGTGTCATCCTTTCGGGAATCGTCAGTGTAGATATAATTATTCATACTGGTCGCAGGATTCGAAACCCCGGAACACAGGTCAAGTTATAACCCAAATTCCGCCGCCTTAACCAACTCGGACACTATGAAAAACCTGATAAATCAGCGAGAGTTTAAATCTGTTATAGGTAGCTGTCGTCAAGGGTGTTCAACTGCTGAAGGAACATGCATTAAAGCTACGATGACGGTTGTGTTAATACTACTCACTACAGTGCCCGGCCTAGATCGGGGGTGACAAATAATATATATACAGAATGATTGGAAAGTAACGCCCTATACCTCTAAGTTATACTTGTAAGTTATTACTTAAATATAATTCTTACAAGAAATTAATAGGGTGAGGAGCAAGAGTTATGAATTATGCGTTATTTTTTTCTTTTAGTAATCACATTCCACGAATAATGTTTTTGACAATGGGGGAAAAATGCTAATTTCTGGGTCGGCTGCTGTTTTCAATACTCTCATAGTATTTATCAGCATTCATCTGTCAATCAATCCATTTTGTTGACTCTAGTCTTCGAGTGGGTTTTTGGCCTTGATAAGTGTTGACTCATTCGTAAAAAAAAGGAAAACAAGTTCCTTGTGAAATCGGTTGATGCGGTTTCCAGTCAGTTTTAGAAGCCTTTTATAACATCATGTACAGAAGCTTCATGAAAAGTAGCATCAGATTTCAGTATAAAAATTCCGCTCGACTATTTGTTTAATTAATCTTTTTTTGATTTTCTTGTTTTCTTATTTAATTGTCGGATGTAGGCTCCGTAGATGTTTTGTTTCGATTTTTGTTACCGAGTACTTTCGACTGACTCTCTCAATCGTCTTCAGGCGGAGGGTTGGTCTTGCATATTCATGACTGCTGAGTTCGCGCTGTGTAGTAAATTTATAACGTTTTCAAAGTATGTATGTGTGATGAGATTCTGTATTTGGAACGTGATCACTAATTAGGCGCATGGCTAATTAAAATTTACAATATTTAAAATTTACAATATTTAAAAAGGTTAAACGTAGAGTTTTTTTTGTTTTTTTTTATTATAGTGAATTTTTAACCTAGACACTTTACAATATTTTGACTCGATTCGTAATTAATGTTGTTTAGTGTGGGGAGTCTAGTCTTTATGTACAAAATTTTCAGTTTTTTTACATTTGAGTCGTAGTGTAGAATTTTTGTGTTTGGGGGAATGTATCTCCTCTAATAATGATATTAAAACTAATTGTTACATTAGCCACACATCTACTACTGTTTTCCGATGGCTCAGTTCAATCTGCCATCATTTGAAGCAACATAACTTCCCCCATTCGCAATTCAGACAACTTTTAGTTAATAAAACGAAAATTTAAGGACCCAAAACTTGGAGTAACTCTCAAGGAGGCTGTCTTATCACCAGGTGCAAAATACTGGGGCTGCTGTATTGCCATTTAAGGAATGGAGTCTGTACCATGCAGTAGTTTCCGGTAGGTCCTCTCGATGCCATATTAGTAAGAATTGCTACGGCTTTTCTTTTTTCAATGGTTTACAAAGATATTCTGTTTACTCATTCTCTCTACGTTTCATTCTCTCAACCCATCTACTGATATCTTCCACAAACAAATCCCAACATAAAAAGTTTTAAAACAAAAAATAAGTTTAAACACAGTTCTCCAAGTTCTAATGTGGATTCCTTACTATCAAGTCTCCTATTCCAACATTAGCAGTCTGATTTCCAACCTTCTAGAGGTTGAAATCCACTTACAGGAGACAAATCTGGACCTATTCTTTCTGTGTGAAATGGGCATTAGTCTGTCAACTTCTACCGATGACTTTGTGATTAAAGGTTACCCGAACTTGACATCAAAACCCGACCCTCATGATCGCCATCAACATAGTATTTGTGCCTACATTAAGGATTGCTTTCCATGTGTTAAGAACATCTTATAATAAGACCCTAAATTACCCTATATGTGTTTCTGTGTAGCACTTATGCACATCACTGCATTCATCTTTGCCTTCTATCGTTCACACAATGACGGACTGCCTTTTTTTTAGAGTATCTCAGAAAATTGACCACATCTTGTCCGTTTACTTTTCTGCCAGCATTCATGTCTGTAGCGCCTTTAATGTTCACAATGTTGAATGGCTAGTCCACTCGAACAAGACCGATGATGAAAGAAAGATTTTATCACGATTTTTCACTTGGTTATGATCTAACACAGATTGTTGACTTGCGTACCCGATTCTGACGGACATTTTGCAAGTCTTCTTGATCTTTTCCTGACAACTTGTCTTGAATAATGCTCATCCACTGTTCTGTCTCCACTGGGATCTTCTGATCACTCGGTTGTCTCAATTAAGATCAAAACAAAGTGCAATAAGACTTCTGATATCCCTTTCCATTGCACAGTGTACCGATATTCGATGGCTGACTTGGACAAGCTCACATTTTTCATATCAGAAATTCTTCTGCACTTCATTTTTTAAAAGAATGTGTTCTGTATCACATCCGATATAACTGATTGGTCACTTTTTGGTATTGAGAGCTTCATACCCTCCAAGAAATTCCAAGAGACACTAAACAGCCAGCCTTTACTGTGCTGCTGCTGCTGCTTCTATTGCTCACAGGAATTACTATTTGAATTGCTTTCAAAGAAATAGACGCTCTACAACCAAAGACTTTAAGACTTTAACGACTGCAAAAGGGTTATGAAAGATGTGATAGAGTCCTATGCCCAATCTGTTAAATCTACAATGGCTGAGCAGAGGCTTGGTTCCCAAGAGTTTTTACGAATAACAAACAGGGTCCTCAACAGATTTATGACATCTATTCCAACCATCATCAATGGACCAGGGATAATTTCTTTAGCATCTGATCAAGTCAAACTTTCTGCAAAGAATTTTGCATCAAATCTCACCCTTTGCGATAAAGACCGCCTATCACCCGAAGTCCCCCTATGACAGTCAGCACTCTGAGCAACATCTATATATCTGTCCAGGATGTTGCCAAACTTAGAAAAACGTAGATGCCAGCAAGGCTGCCGGCCCTGATAACATTTCAATCATCGTGCTAAAGAAACTGCAACCAGAACTAGTTTCGTCAGTATGCCCAGTATTTAAAATACTGGATGTCGGTCCTCTGCATCTCAGTACAGACTGATCCGTAGTCTCCTATGCATCATGAGTAAGTTGTTTGAATCTGTGATAAATCAAGCAATTGTCAACTATCTCAGCAAAAACAATCTACTCAGTGATATGCAATATGGATTTCGTCCTGCAAGATCAACAACTGATGTGGTGACTGTAATATCACACATGATCAGTGAATCTATTGACAGAGGCTTCGTCTCCAGAGGAATAGCTCTTGACATCGAAGACCTTTGATAGGGTTTGGCACAAATGTTTACTTCACAAGCTTGCTAGCTATGGAATATCTGGAAATGTCTTCTCAACCATCAAATTCTTTCTCTCTGATATGTTTATAAAAGTAGTTCTTGATGGGAAGAAGCATATCCTATTGATGCCGGTATGCCGCAGGGATCTATTCTGCGCCCAACTTTCTTCTTGATCCTCATCAATGATCTCCCAAATCACATTCTAAGCTCATTTGTTGACATTTATGCAGACGACACAGCCATCTTTGGCAACACTTCGAAGAGCATTAATGATCAAGATATCTCTGTTTATTTCTCTTCTGACCTTGAGAACGTAGTGTAATGGGTAAAAGGTGGTTGGTTACTTTTAATACATCTAAAACCAAGCTTCTCTCCTTTCACCACCAATACTCTGATCCTCACTTTGCCTTCATTGAAATGAATGACTCTCTCCTTAAAGGAGCCTCCTGCTTTGATAAGCTTCTATAACTGACCTTCTCTTCAGTTTCCAAATAGAAGACTTACATCAAATCTGTTTCTAAGGTCACTGGGAAAAGGGTTGGATCCTTCTACCGCTCCAGAAAGTATCTCACTTCGGATGCAATCATTTACCTCTAAGAGTCTGTTGTGGACCTGGGTAAGGCCGAATGAATGACACAGGAACACATGGTTTAAATGAACAAAGGTATATATTATATAATAGAAAGAAAGAGATACAAGGAGATGGTGCTCTCAACCGCCATTGCCGGTTTGCCTGGGAAGAAGAGAACAAGTGTCACGTGCTTCCCGTATTTATAAGGTGGACGAGTCCATTAGTTCTCCGTAGGTAGGTACGGCACCATAACACCCCTCTTCCAAGCCTTAACCTCCTCAGGAGTCTTAATAACGTTTCCTTTTCGGATCTATCTCTAGGTAGTCCGGAGCCATTCGTTTTCTTTTTGGTTGTCGTTTACGTGTGACTACCTGGGGTGCTGGTAAGTTGAAGGTGTCATATATCACGTCCATCACGTCTTCTCCTTGTGGTGCGCTGTCAGTGTCATCTGACAGTCTTTTTCTGATCTGATTTAGATGTCTCTTATGCGAGAACCGTGGTCTTTTTATGATATAGACCATCGATCCGATCCTCTTTTCAATTGTACCGGGTTCCCAGAACGATGCATTGTTTTTGAACATCTTAAAATATACCCTATCTCCTGGGTTGTATTTTTTCTTCGATACCGTAGAGATTCGGTCATAATTATTATGTTTAGGTAATAATTTATCAAACACGGACTTCACATTCCGCGCAAACATCATCTCTGCGGGGGATAATGATGATGCTATGTTCATGTTTTTTGTAATTCTATATACTTGTAAGAATTGTTGTAAAGCCTTCTCCTTAGGAGTATCACCGGCCTTTTTTAATGCTCTTTTTTTTATGTGTCTACGAAGCGTTCCGCCTGGCCGTTTCACCTAGGATGATACGGGGGCGTCGTTATATGTCTGATTTGAAACGTCGCGCAGAACTCCTCAAAATCTGATGACGTAAACTGCGTCCCATTATCACTCACCAAACAATCCACTACCCCAAAACGGGCAAATAGTTCATGTAGGAATCTTATCGTAACCTCTGACGTGGGACTCTTGCAACGTAGTACCTCGGGCCACTTTGAAAAACTGTCGACTACGATTAAGTAGTAAAATCCTTCCAATGGTCCCGCGAAATCCACGTGAATTCTTTCCCACGGACGGTCGGTCTTTGGCCATGGGCTATGCTTTATATGCAGTGCTTTTGCCGCTAAGGCACAGCCTTTACACAGTTTCACTGCTTTTTCAATGTCGTTGTCCATACCTGGCCAGTACACAAAACTCTTCATTAACCCCTTCATCCTGGTTATCCCTGGATGGCCAACATGAAAATCTTTCAGAATTTGCTTTCGTAGTTTTTCTGGGATGACCACCCTTTCGTTATGCATGAGTACGTCATCACAGAGTAAGAAACTCTTTGCCGCATGTAAATCCTTATCTACCAATTTCATTTTTGTTCTGGTGATAAATTCATCCTCTTGAGCTTCTTTTTTTATCTCGTATAGTGTCACCGGGAGCTCTCTCACTGCGTTGCACAAAATCTCTTTAAAATCTCCTTCTGTTTGACGAGACGCAATCACTGTGTCTTCTAGAGTCTCTCTCTGTTTTGGCACTAATCTCGACAATCCATCTGCATGATAGATTTTATTTGAATGCAAATGTTGCATTTTAAAGTTGTAGTTTAATAAGATAGTTCCCCATCTTTGTAGTCTATTAGCTGTATATACAGGTAGGCCTTTTTTAGATCCATAAATTGTAATTAGCGGCTTATGGTCTGTCTGTAAGGTAAATTGTCTACCATGTATGTATCGGTGAAACTTTGTTACTGCAAATATTATTGCTAGGGCTTCTTTCTCGATTTGAGAATACTGTTTTTCCGCTGGGAGCAAGGTCCTTGATGCATGTGCAATGGGTTTATGGGTTCCATCAGGCATTTTGTGTAGGATACATGCTCCTAAACCATATGAACTAGCGTCGCTAGCTACGATTATGTCCAATTCTGGGTTGTAATGTGTTAGAAATAACTCTGACGTAAGTCTTTCTATGATTTTATTAAATGCATCCTGACATTCAGGTGTCCATACCCAGGCTTTACCTTTTTTTAATAGCTCATTTAATGGAGCACGCAAATTATGCATTTCTGGGATAAAAGCCTGGTAGTAATTTGCTAGGCCTAGAAAACTCTGTAATGTCATGACGTTTTCTGGCGCCGGCATGTTTTTTATTGCGGTAGCCCTTTCTGGGTCTGGTCTTCTGCCGTCCTTGTCGATCACATGACCTAAATATTTTATTTCCTCCAGGAAAAAATCACATTTTTCTTCTTTTACTTTGAACCCATAATCTTGGATTCTCGCAAACACTTAATTTACATGTTTTTGGTGTTGTTCGATATCTTTGCTGTTAATCAAGATGTCATCGAGATACGCTATTGCGAAATCCAGTCCGCCCAGCATTGTGTCTATTACTTGTTGGAAAATGGCTGGCGCGACCTTAACTCCGAACGCTAATCTTTTGAATTTATATAAACCACGATGTGTGTTTATACATAACAGCTTAGAACAATCTTTATCCACCGGTATTTGTAGGTATGCCTCACTTAGGTCTATTTTTGAAAAAAATCTTCCTCCATTTAAGCTTGCAAACACTTCTTCCGGGGTATGGAGTGGGTAGTGATAGTCCGCGAGGGCAGTATTCAGTCCTGTTGAAAAATCTGCACATACACGAATCTCATTAGATTTTTTCTTTACATAAACCGTGGGGGCTGCCCACTGGCTGTGTTGTACTTTTGATAAAATACCCATCTTTACCAGTCGGTCTAATTCAGCGTTTATTTTTTCAATCGAGGCGAAGGGTACTTTCCTTTCTTTTCTAAATACCGGCAGTACATTTTCTTTTAGACGGAATTTTGCAGTCATTTTAGTGCAGCATCCAAGACCGCCAGAAAAAACCTCTGGAAACGATTTTTTTAATTCTCGTTGTAGTTTTTCCGATTCTGTTGTGCGACTATTTATTTTTTTACAAAATGTATTTATCGGAAACTTCCATAAATCAAATGCCTGCATAAAATCTGAACCAAAAAGATTATTCGAATCCTTCAGTACCAGTAGTTTAAGTTTTTTAGTATTTCCCATTAGGGACACATTTGTGATTAATTCTCCTTCAAATGTAATTCTTTCACCAGTAACTGTGCTTGCCAGCCTGTTTGTTCTTGATAGAGTAGGTTTATTTAATCTCCTCCATGTATGTAAATTTATAATGGAAACGTCTGAACCAGAATCCAATTGCAATTTTATATTTTTATCCAGGATTTTCACCTGTACATATTTTCTTATGTTCATGCATTTTTCCTTCTTTGTCCTAGTGGCTTGAATCCGCATTTTATTTCCTCTGCCCGTTCTGCAGTGCGAACTTTTATGTCCAACTTTTTTGCATTTCATACAGGTTTTAAAACGGAATGGGCACTCATTGTACCAATGTGGATTACCACAGCGTGAACAAGGGCTTGGTGGCAATTTATTTATTTTTTTACTGGTTTGGTTTGTCTTTGTTACATCAAAATTATTATTTCTTATTTTTCTATAAGGTTGAGCTTTTGTTTTTTGATGTACCTTTTTTATATGCGCAATGCTGGACAATTCAATGTCTTTTGAGTCCTGTTTTACATTTACAAATCTTTGACAGTCCTCAGCCAACTTTTGCAGCGTAAGGCTTGCTTCATTCTCTAATTTATTTAGAACTCTACGCCTTATCTCCGTGTCATTTCCTGAGATTAAACCTTGTACAAAAATTAGACACTTGAAATTATCTGCACTTAATTCAGTTAGTTTAAAATCGTCACAATGCTTGTTCACTATCCATGCAAAAGTAGCGTAGTCTTCCTTGTCTTTCTTTACCAGGTTCATGCACTTCCATCGTTTGTGGAATAGTGTAGTTCTTGGACTAAACAGTTCTGTCAATAAACCAACCGCTTCTATGAAAGTTAGCTCGCTAGTTTTCCGAGGCAAAATGAAATCCACGAATTTCGTATGTTCTGTGGTATTTAGTTTTCTAAGAAGGAGGCGTAGCTTCTTCGCATCACTCCAACTACCGCAGTCAATTTTATATAGGTCTTCATATCTTCGGAAATATTCTTCAAATGTATTATTTTCCGTGTATGAGTAATTATCAATACTGTTCCAAATTGTGTTCTGCGAAAACGTGTCGTTTTTTTCATTTTTTTGGTCACTGCGCGATATTGTTTGTATCAGAAATTCCAATCTTTCATCATACTCCTTTTTGTGTAATAAAAGATTTTGGTTCTGTTCTAATAAAAGCTTTTGAAATCTTTCCCCAGTTTGTTGTTGCTGGGAGATTTGGAATTTCGCTAGTTCTTTTATCTGTTCTTAAAATGAAGCACGTGGTGTCGGTTTCATTTTTTTTTTGTTAGTTTTCCAAACCAGAGAAAAAAAACAACAGGCAGTTATTTTGTAGTGGACAAAATGCACAAGTTCTACAGTTACAGTTGTTCTCTTCAGTATTAACTTTCTTATTTCTATTTGGGTGATTGCTATTTGGGGTTGGTTTATTATTATTTCTAGTGATTATATTTTGTTCTTCTTAGTGTTATTTTTATTGTTGCTATGTTGGTCACTTTTTTTTACCTATTTTGCTATATTTTCTCTACTCATTTAGTGTTTTGTTATTGTGTGCTTTATTTATCATTTCTAAGTTTTCACAGCAACTGTAGGACAGTTTTAAGTTATCTTTCTTGAATATTTTGTGCACGGGATAAGTTACAGGGAAGTGGTTTTCGATGAGATTTCTGAATTTCTTGCCAAGTTTAGGTTTTAGCAACTGATTTTTGGGCAATGTATACCAGATTATATTTTTTCCTTCTATTTTTAATTTTATTATAATTATTGGTGTCTTGTTGCTTATACCTAATTTCGATATTCTGGTACCAACTATTTGTAAGAGCTGCGTTTTAAATGTTGCTTTATATCTTAAATACATTTTCATTGCTAAAGTTATTGATAAGCCTACGTTCAATCGAATTAGGAATCTGTTTTATAATATACAAGCAAAAAAAAACCGCCCTCCACATGGCAATTACTAACACTGTAGTCTTCTTCACAGAATCCAAAGAAGTAATTTTCATTTGACATTTTGGTAATTTAGAGGAAATTTTTAAAAAATGATGATTGTCGTAGTGTTATTTGATATATTCCAATGTGGGGAAAATATACTGTGCATGAACATCGTCAAATTTTGTTTTTAAGGAAAAAACACAAAAGGGTTAATTGATATAGTTTTTAAGATATCCAATGTCGATAAATTTTATTTTGTTTCAGCATAAAAATGAAAATGAATTCCCCATTAAAACTGGTTATATAATGAAATGAATAAACATAAGGGTGGAACGTCGATTGGTTAAAGAAAACGATTTTATATCACTGAGTAGTTCAAAATGGGTACTTTGTACTTTTCACCTTTATTATAAAAGAAAGAAAAATATGTAAAAAATATTAAAGTAAAATACATTTTTTTTGTAATTTAGAAAGATTACAGGAGGTTTATTTCTTTTATATGACAAATTTTTAATTCATCATCATCATCATCATCATCATCATCATCATCATCATCATCATCAGCAGCAGCAGCAGCAGCAGCATGTTAACTCCTTGGCCTTTTGGCTAGGAGCAAAATGTAGTATCTGCACTTAGTTTTTATGTTCTCTGTCAGTGAAGGAGCAATCCTTCTAGACCGAGGCAATTAAAATGTTTGTTCTAATTCAGAGTGCCCATTTTGGGGGAGTTGGATTCTCCGCACGTTAAATATTGATATTATGCCTAATTCTGCTCTCGTGGGAGGAAGTAAATAGGAACAGCAGCAGCAGCAACAACACATTTATTAAAAAAATAATAAACGCATGTATTTACTTATTAACAGATTAGAAAATATTAATTCATTAGAAACTTAAAACTAAATAAATATGCAAATGAGAGGCTGAGAGGATGATATCATGATGAACGAACTACATACACTTACCCCCCCCCCCCTCAAAGGAGTGGTTAATGCCTGGGAGGATTATATCATGACAACAGAATAAATAGTACACTAACTCCCCCCACACACAACACTGGTAATCCTGAGGAAATGGTATCGTGAGGAACGAATGTATACTGTACGCCCCCTCCCCCGAAGAGGAGATAATGCCTGTGAGGAATGTATCATTACGAATAAAAATATACTACAGAGAATTAAATAAGCATAAACCATTTTAATGTCAATATAGTTAGAATAGGTGGAAAAAACTTTTGGATTTATTTATTTAGATAACATTAAAAACCATGGCAAGTTTCATTGTCCACATGAAACGCATAAATAAAAATTGTCTGGAAAAATATAGTCGCCATCTTTATAAAAAAGATGAATACGTTAGCTTAGGAAGAACGATAACTTTCATAATTTTCTAGTTAAAAAAGACATGTTTATTATAAACTTGAGTTATCGTTCTTCCTTAGCTAGTATCATGGTGAACGAACATATACTACACTGACCTCACCCCCTGACAGACGATAATATCATGATGAACGAACATTACTTCCCTCCACCCAAAAAGGAGGAAGTCATTCTTGCGTGGGCGGTCTTATGAGAACAGAACCGATACTACACTAACCCCCCCCCCATTAAAGATATTCCGACTAAATCGAATCTTGTTTTCTTTTCATTCTGGGACGATTCCCCCATACGCACCCTTAAAAACGGAGGAGGTAATTCCTGGGAAGACAGTCTTATGACAACAGAACCGATACTACACTACACCGCCCATTAAAAAATATTTCAATTTAATCAATTTTTTTTTTAATTTAAAAATGCCTAGTCACAAAAAAATATTTTTTATGGTTCCATGACCTTTTGGCTAAGATCAAAGTGTAGTATTAGTTCTCGACATCTCATGGATATTTGACACTTTACTTATGCCGAAAGTAAATTATCTCCCTTGAAAATGAAATTCTAAATAAGTTTTCAAACGCTGTATTTTTTTAATAAAATCCCTATATCTTATTTCATTTATAATTATAATAATAGTACTATCGATAAATCGATTGTGCATGTAGAAGAAAATTTGACAATCCAAAGTGGAAAGATATATTACAGAATATAATTTCATTAAACACTTAAAAATAAATAAATATGCAAATGAGCAAAATTAAGATTTGTTTGAGTGAATTGGAGATGCCTATATATACGGTATTTCAACATATTCTTATATCATTAGAATTAAGTAAGTCTAACGTGTTTTGATGTTAATATAGTTAGGATAGATGGAAAAAACATTCACATTTATTCATTTATATATGTGTATGAGAGAAAGAGCGGAAGAGACCGAGTTTATTATGCACGTATTAAAAACAACTTTCTGTGTGCATTTAAAAGAAATTGTAAGCGATTTCTTATAGTTTTTTTCTGTTTAAAATGTTAAAATAGGGTGATATATTTTGTTCGCATAGTGTTTGTTTTTCAAGCAGAGGAAGCATAAATAAATAAAATAAAGATATACGCAAATTCACATTCATTTCCGAAAATGTATCATCGTTCTCTTAAAGATATCATAAAGACAGCGAATTTTAGAAATGCTGCAATTTCGGTTTCTTTTGCTGATTCAGGTTATTATCTGACCACAAGATAATTGAATCTCAGATTCAGATTGTATAAATCTTTCCATACTTTTTATGATACACTTACAATAAACAGTGGCGACAAGTGTTTATTTATGTGTCATGTGTCTACACGGTTTCAGTTGCCATATATCTTTTTAACATAAACCTTGTGATAGCATGTGCGCTACCCTGTCTTTATCAGCCACCAACTAGGGATGCTAACACAGTTTTAGTGACTAAGGCAGTACTGCTACTTCTAGCGCCACCTAGCAGCTTTTGCCACCGGGCAGGGTATAAAAATGTTTGTTCATCTATACAGATTCATAATCTCTGAGTAAAATGTGTTTACTATTGGCTGTTGATGACAATACGTGTCATCAACGCTCGTTGCTTGATATCACCTAAACATGAAGAATGTAATTTTTCACGTCCATTTTGACCAAATGAAACTTGTGGTTTTTAAACGATGTGACCAGTGATGACTATTCTTAAGAAGCAAATAGCCGAATGTTCTAAAAACGACGTCATCCGGTCTAAATAGGCATCACAATGCAGTCTACATGGAACAACTTGTATCGGTTTTTCTTTCACTTGTATACCTCCTTCCTGTTCTTCCAAGTTAACTCTATTACAAAGACACGCTTTTTCGAATCTGACTACAATGTCAGTATGCTCGTTGTTTGAATAATGTGCAATGAAAATTGTCTCAAGATCTGCTGACGCGATCCAGACACTAGACTAATTCAGCAGTTTCATATTAGGAAGTTTTTTACTTTTCGTCATAGGACATTCGCCTTTCTGGTAAAACTGGATCTCCGGTTCTATGGCTGTCACAGGCGGCTGGGTTACTGTTTTATATTGTGTTCTTATTCATGACTTCATTATATCGTCACATGTACATTTGAAGCGATTGTTAAAATGCAGAAAGCATATGACGCAAGGTGCCTCAGTCACTCTTACATAGAAAGTGCAGATCTGTATCTGTTCATCCACACCGTTTGAGGTTGGTCACATTTGTAAGAGATAAGCATATGCATTCTATCGTAAGTAGTTCATTTACAATTATATGATTGTTTTAATGGTTCAATATCATTTGATGTTATCCATGCACATTGTGTTATGTCTGATGTTTACACGTTGTTATCGGTTTAATAACAACTCAAAAATGAAGAAAGGGCGAAGTAAAAGCTTCAACAAATTTATTTAACAAAAACACCGATTAAATGAAATGTAGAAAACTGCTGAATGCGAGATGCTTAGTCTGATCGTGAGAGCCGTTCTGTTTATTTTTGAACTGTCATGGCAGACGACTTCTTTTATCCAAGGGCGATAACTCTTTCTTTTGATTCAAGTGGAAATAACTTTTCTGTTTTGTTAGGTTACCCTAACACATTGTTATGCCGGAGTAATAGAAGTAGTTGTTACTGCTACTCTGTGAGCATCCTTATTTCCTCGAACATAATGCTTCTTTTACTCTTCTGTGCCTTCTTTGGAGAATAACATCGATTGTGCTGCCCAAACCATTGGTTGGCATAACGCCTATAATTTATTTGGTATGCAGGCTGAATTCTGCTTCCCTGATGGCCTTTGCGGCTGACTACACGGGTGTTCTTTATGCATGACCCTATCGGCTCAATATCTCATCATTATATCAAGACCTACTTTCCCTAATCTCAAACTTTTCGCCAGTAAAGATATAAGGAGCTACATAATTTTGGAAAGGAAAGGAAAACACCATATCTTGGCCAATAATTGATGTATTCTCAAAATTTAACATACATCTATTAGAGGATATTTTGCCAGATAGAGCTCACTCATAGAAGCCATGCCAATCCTCCATCACAGCTTCCAGGCCGGACTTGAACCTTGAGCATGCAGTCTTCATGGTGTCCTTCAAGAGATACCTGAACACCAGTTTAATCCTGGCAATTAGCTCGCCCTTGGTGATGCGGATGTTACGGTTGGTGTCTTTCTAAACTGCACCTCACACATGGGGGTGTAATCAGGCGAGTTGGGGGTCAGATGTTGGGACTGGTGAAGTCGTAGATGTTCTCAGACAGCCACTTCTGGGTTTCCTAGAGGTGTGACAAGGAGCTGATTTCTGCTGCCACATGTATGACCTTCCTGCAGCCACCCTCTCCAACTACCACATAACAACAGTGGAGAGCAACTTAATATCCCCATCTAGTTTAAATCTAAGCTCTTTTTTGAAGATGTGAGGTGACATGACGTGGCTTTCACTGGAAAAACACCTAAAAACCATCACAGTTTGAAGGAACTTGATCTTCATGACACACAGGACTTTGTGCAACCAGAGCATTAGATCGACAGGGTGTTTGATCTTCTCGAATAGTTTCTTCATTTTTGTAAAACAGTTATTTTGGCGGTGAGTAGTTAACACTTGAGACTCTTATATTAAGAGTGGCAAAGATTCTCGTTCAGCGCTTTCTTCATAATAGCCACTCTGGCACCTATTTCTCTTGCTATGGTCTGCATTGCCTTGCCTAGATCTTATCACACCTTTTTTGCAGCTTCTCCCCAAATTTCTTTGTGTGGACACAGTCAAAATGCCCGCTATGATCCATCCTGCTACTCACTGCTTCTACTTTTCTTTCTCAATTCTCCAACTCACATATCATGAACTTCAAGGTATTCAAGGAGCACTGATCTGCAGCTAAGATTTCCACATTTTTTTTATTTCGGCACGAATGATCATGATACAAGTAACTCTCTTCTAGTATTCCGGTGCATTTCAGTCTTCCATGGTCTTCAGCTCTCTCAATCCGACTCATAGTACACAGAAACAGCTATCCGTTGCACTTTACCACTATTAAATACTTTAAATGATTCTGAAATGAAAGCATATACAAATTATTTAATTTTTTTGAGAACTCTGTATAGACCTAATTTAGAAAAACAGTGAGGAACTCCAAGCCATTTGCGTAAGTACTTATTGACACACTGTTATATTTATTCAATACGAGATAGGGCAATCTTATTTGCAAAACGAAAAAGACGGGGTAGGAAGCCATTTCGATAGCATCAAGCCTTCAGCCTATCAGGCTGATACGTTTTATTAATGGATATGTCCATCCAGGGTAGTTTTCTGCAACTCGGTAAGCTGATGCCAATCAGTCAGTAGGATTGTGTACAGATGACCAAGGCTCTTTATTGGCTTTTATTTGACTGTTATAGTAAATCACCTTCCCCAACTAATGATAGGCTTTGGCTTTTCTTAGGCTTAGCCCTCATGTTCACCCATCATTGCAACAGGTCACCAGTGGCGACCTTGGACGGGACAAAAATAGTAATGTCATCAATAAAAGCTTTGGAAAGAGGAAGAACTAGTTGTTCTTTTCCCGTTTGCTACATCTCATTGTATGAGTCCCAGTAAATTCCATGAAGGATGAATCGAAATAGTTCATTATTATTCCCCCAATCTTACCAAGTAAGTTTAAAAAGTCAAGAGCTATTCAAATTAAACTGTGTGGAACTGATCTATAGGCATTGGAAAGATCAAGCCAAATTACATGTAGCTGTTTTATTCTTTTTGATTGTAAATATTGAGTTCCGTTCCAGGTCATTTGTGAATGTTCCAGACAGTTAGAGAAGCCAAGTAACTCAGCCTTATAGACAGACGTATTTACATAATGGTTACCCATCAAAAAGTCCGTCATACAACAAACAAGAACTCCAAAATATATTTTCCCTCAATATTAAAGAAAGACACCAAACAAAACTTTGCAAATCCTTAGACTATTTCTTTAGGTATCCAAATATCATTAACCAGGCACTATTATTGTGGCACGATACAGTGCTTTCAGACCTGCTGATGTTGGACAGTGCTGCTTTCAGACCTGCTGAAGGTGGACAGTGAGTTACCTGAAGACACGTCGATAGTTATTGTATAACTTGTATGATATCGCATTCATGCCTGGGGTCCTACCAGCATGGGCTTTATAGACGAAGTTTCATATTTCGCTCAGTTGTAGCCTGCTATTATTAAACGTGATCTTTGGATATTGGGGCCTAAGTAGATATTCCATATGAAGGATTGGGATACTATTTAATTCATCAGAATATATAGGCAACATCTTATCTCCAAACAAGTTTAAAAATTCGACAACTTTTGCCTATTGTTCTTTCAATTACATTTTCGATTCTTCAGCTATGTCTTTTAATAACAGGGTAAACATTTTAATGAGAAAAACATTATTTACACATTTAATAATTTTTAATGAGAAATTAAAAAAAAAATATTTAGTAATTTTAGTCCTGCTCAGAATCTTTAGTAAAATATTCACTTAAAATGAAAAATTAGATGTAAGTAGTTCCATAAATGTTCAAATCCACTCTAGTTAGTAAGCATTTAGTCGCTATTCTAGAATATTACTTTATTACTTTAATGATATTGTTTATTTTAATATTACAAATTAAGATTTTTTCATAATTTTTTTACAATCGTTCTTCACTAAATAAATACATTAAATAAAGTAATTTCAATGTAATCATATTTTAAATATAGTTATGTAAATTGTTCTTCTTTGCATTCCGACTATTATAAGGGTGATGCATATTTACTAGCTCAAGCTTTTGTTGTATAGTAACGGTTAGTTGCTGTGAACCTTTCAATGAGAACCTTAACAAGTGGTTGATTATCGAGGTCAAAAGGTCAAGTTTTACAACAGTGTGAACGATGAAAGCAGAAGTAGGAATCATGTGACGAGTGATGTCATCAACGAAGTTATGGCAGATTTGCGTCGTAAGAAGTTGACTGCGAGTGACTCGAGCAAAACTTATAAAATGAGTTCTAAAAATGAACAGTTAAAAATGAATAGTTAAAAATGAACACTTATAGAAAGGAGATTGTCTTCCCACCCTCATCAATAATGACTAAGATAAAATAAAAGAACAAGTTGTTGCAATCATTAAGCGTTCATTAATTTATTAAAATGAACTGTAACGGTAGAAGTTTCCTTTAAGCACCAACAATTTCCTGGCGAGATAGCCATCATAATCGTCTAAAGAATAACTCTGACGAAAAAGTGGTATCTCGAAGCAGAGCCACTAGGCGATCACATGGTTTAACACTTTCATCTATTTTTACAGTCATCATAAGTGATTGGTAGTTGAAATCCGATGGCCAACCGTTTCCTGGCTTATATCATCATATTTGAAACGAATAAAGTATCTTCAATCAACACTATTAGCAATTGTTCCGGATGAGTGTGGTCTATCCATAAGAGAAAGTTTATAAAAAGGTTTTACTGGCAATCCAATGTTCAACCGACTTCCAATTCCATCTCTTTCTCTTTGCACTAAAGAGTACACTTTTTATACTAATCAACCCATCACCTATGCAAATTGCCTACAAACCAGAGCCATCTATGTTTAGAGTATCCAAACCGCTAATCTGCAAAGGGGAGATAACTCAGTTGACAACTAAACCCCACCACCTATGCAAATTGACTACCATTCAGAGCCATCTATGTTGATAGATTCCAAACCGCCAATCTGCATAGGGGAGATAACTCAATTGACAACAAAACTACAATAAGATCACGAAAATGACTGTGCAAAATGGCAGAGTATAACACGAGAGAAGCAGGTTCGGTTCAATTGTCGTATAATATCTATAATACAAGACTCCCACTATGCTACATGTCGATTATCACAAAGTACTATTCGTATAGTAACATAAATTCGTATGAATCAACATTGTACCAGGTTTTAACTGGCTTGATTGAGGGACCAAGTGAAGGTTGCAAACATCCATAAGTGAAAGTGGTGTTACGGAACTGACACGATTTGAACTTGGCACACCCAGTGCATCAGTCTGTGCTGTTATCCACTTCACCACCGTCAGCTATTTGTATGAAATGCATATTATGAACAATTCAACTAGAAAGATTAAAAATAGCTACGATGTATCTAAATACAAATTAGCAATGTTTTGCAGCAACATTTTAACGTCGACATCGTATTATTTTTCTTGATAAAAAAGTTGAATAATGTAGTAGTCGAAAAATCAATACACTTCTTTCAAAAAATTTTTATTAAAAGTAAAACGAAAATTGTAATATTAAAATAATATTTTTATGTTTCCGAATTTTTAAGATGAAATTTGATAATTGGTATTATTTAGATTATTCGAACTCCTATTCTCATGTGGGATGCTATTCTCACAACGTTGCCGCCGATGTAACCTCTGTCCTTCTTCAAGTGGATCTTTTCAAACTTTGGAATCTATATTACAAAACTGAACCATTTATTCAATCCATGGAGATAGATTGTTCTCATTCCATCAACATGACCGGGTAGAAGTGTTAATTTTTTATTTTATTCTTAGTAACACATATAGTGAGGATTGAATCTTTAACATCCAGAAGACTGTCACTTAGAACTGATTGACTCAGCGCCTTTATCCGTCGCGCCTCATGTTTAACATAAACAAAGTTCGAAAAATGCACCTGAAGGAGGTTGAATGTAACATCGGCCGAAACGTTGTGAGAATAACATCCAAGATGAGACTAGTAATCCGAATGAATAATCTACTATATAAAGTGGACTTGATTTTCCCCTTCCAAATCAGTTAGAGTAGGCAAGAAAACTAATGCATCAAACACATCGAAAATCAACACTACCTATACACCCTTACCTCGATCGTGTTTCTAGCAACTTACACATATTTTAACATCTAACATTAATTCCTATTATTCATCCAATACGACTTACTCTCCGTAGTGAACACTCCAAAGAGAGGGTAGCACACTAATTTCTCTCTATGAATTAATAACTCCTACCCTCCTCAAACACCGTTTAGCAATTATTTCACAAGGAAATGCACTCAAGTTGAACTGTTTCAGAATTTGTAAAACAGCCAATCAGAGCTACGCTTACATCGACATTACTCATCAAATTGTTCGCCAAAACACGTTAGATCTTACACGTTCTTTTCTTTTCGTACTTTTCTGGGGACTTCTAACAACAATGAAAATTACTAAACTTGCCTCCAAAATTTACACATTGTTGCAGTAACATTATTATTTGACATATCTTCTTTTAAATATTTTTGTAAGCTGAATTGAACTAAATAATTTTTCAATTTTTTATCACTTAGAAGGAAAAAAGCGAAATACGCGAGATATTCCAACGGTCCCTATACTAAAATTGAACCAAACTTGTTATTCAATAAGATTCTACTTTTTAGGCGCTTACGTGTAAACAGTAAACACACTGAAAAACTTTGCGGAAAGGAAAAAATAATAAAAACAAAAGACAAACATTGGGGATAAGCTTTGCACAGACATTTTACGTAAATTGATCCCTCACTTCCGACCCATTCTAGCGTTTTAGGTTAGTTAACCAAAATTATTGTTTTTAATTTTTCTTCTATATATTGAGTGCGGTTTGGGGGGTTGGAAGGGGGCGATTACGTATGGTTTTACAACACTGTCACTTGGACTTTCGGTATTTGGTAAAACGATTTAGTTAAATGCCCTAAAAAATTAGAATGGTCTGGAAATGGGGGATCATTTTACGTTAAATTAATATACGAAATTGATGCCACATTTTAAATTCGAAAATTACAGCAAGTTGCATCATACAGGTGAAATGCCGAAGTTAAAACTCGCCCACACAAATATCGTAGACATCTTTAGGAAACTGGGGCAATTTCTATTTTCGTTCCAATACCAAGTGCTCCTTTTCGTCGGTGCATACATTTTCAACTATTAAAAGCCGACCTTTTGTGTAAACATTAAAAATATCCCATTTGACCTATTTGCGTTCAGCCAGTTGTTTAATTCCTTCTTTTATAGTTTTCCCAGGCAGCGTCGGGCAACGGCTCCCGCTAGTACCTAATATTCTAATGTCAATATTATAATGTTACTGAATACTAATTAAAATTAAAACCTTTTTTAGTTGTTCGTTTGTTCTTTATTTATTCTATTTTCGAAATCAATATAGAATTCAGGTCAAAGGTAAAAATCGAACACTGGTTTCTGTCTTTTTCCGTTTTTAACTGTAATTTTCAAAAGTATACATTACTTTAAAAAATGTCTACATTCATTCATCATCAGAATTCGCGCTTATACGCTTCGCACTTTCAAACGTATTGGTGGCATTTGCAAATTGTCAACTAAGCGTTTATAAACAATATAATCCAAAAGATCATTGGCTGTTATTTGCCGCTTTTTTTGTTCCTGGTCTCTAGTTTTGCGTTGCAGAATTGTGACAAATCTATTGATCTCGTGCGGAAATTCTTCTAGTTCAATGTCAACGATTTGTTCATCAAAATATTTGTGATGCCCCTTTCAAGTGCTCACTATTTGCTGTATTTATTGGGTCTGAATTTTGAATGGACCGATAAATGTCAATCCACTGTGATTGCTAAGAAAGTGATAAAACCTGCCTAATGGGAGAGATAAAGAAGTCATGACGTTCTTTAAGTGTTTGAATTTCAGTAATAGGTTTCAAACACATGTCAATTCCGCGCACAGTTGACATAAAAGATGCATTACATCTCTGCGATAATCTTGGAAAAAAAACTGAAAGTTGCATAGATTTCAGGAATCATTATGTCAATTCTAACATGAAAAGACTGCAATAATCAACTGCCTTTGTTTCCCTGAACATGATGATGTTAAGAACAAAGTTTCGAGTAGAAATTCAGTTCAACAATGGTGCTATTTCAGTCGCTGTTGTGCTGACACCTTTCCCGAGAGAATTTCCTTGTCAGTTGGTAACAACATGGCTTTTCTGTTTGAACTTGAAAGCGGAAAGGTTTCACAACATTTATTTGTTGTTTCCGTCGTGTGTCAGAGTGTGCGTTCAAAAGAAATATGCATATGAGCAAATAGAAGCATAAACTAAAATATAACAATTTACTAAAAACTAGTATAAAGATTGGATGAAAAAAAAATAAACAGAAACTTTCACTTTTGTTTAATACAAACAGTTATCAATGAAAATAAGATTAAATACGTACGAATAAAAGAATGTAACATAAATTGCCGATGACTGTGAACTATTCAATAACACAAGATTCATCTTGATTAAATACTTCTGTACTTACATATGAAATGTCCGCCATTGTTAAAATTGTTATCATGTCAATAAAATAAATCTTGACAAGAACATTAAAAAAATGCCCAAACATTCCTTTCCACTATTATCATCTACAGTGAGAAAACCGAAGAAAGATTCACAAATCTCTACACAACTCACAATGAACATATCTGAAAATTAAACATTTTTTAAAAATGGGAAAAATCACAAATGCAGTCTAATGTTAGAGAATAATATTTTCCACGTTTTACATCAGAACGATTGCTTAACAAAATCCTGTTCAAGATAAAAAATATCTTTAAATGATGAACGTCGATTTTACCAGTCTCGATCAGAGTTAAGATTTCGCCATTAATTCTATCAAACCAAGAAAAGTCCCATTTGAGTGAGAGCCGCTATTTTCATTTGTTCGACGAAAAGTCAAGCTTCTTCTAGCTGAAAAGATTCTCACATTAAATAAACACTTCACCATTTTCCTGCAAAATTCCTTCGGCTTCAGAAATAACTCAATTTCTTTTATATCTATTGTCAGTTTATTTGTCAGACTCAAACGCAGATCTATCCACTGAAACAAGTGATGTTGATCAATCTGATCCTGTTCATGATCTCTCAACTTTCTTAAACACCCCCTCATAACACACACATTTGTTCCTTTTACAAGATACACTGAAGACACATACTCGCTAAAAGGTTTGTAACAAAAGCAATGAACTCAATTATTCTTGAAAGAATATACCAACCATGACTGTTTTGCTTTTCTGAGTTGGCATTCTTCAATAATAATGACATTTTGAGAAACGTCTTTTCATTGTAAGAATATTCATCGAACCCTACTTTGCTAGAGACCTGCTTATGACCTTAAACTATAACCAGTAGTAAGGCGGCTCCAATTTGAAAATTTTGAGAAGTGTGGACTCACTCCGCTAGTTGTCATTCCTCCCAGGTCAACTCTAACCCGAAATGGCAAGGTTCCATCTATAGGTTTAATAGGATTGGTCCTGAGTATGATATACAACGACATTCTGTGGTGAGGTAATAATCTGGGAGATTTGGGCAGTATGGAATCACTCCTTACAAAATATAACTCTCAATTCGACTCTAACCCGGAGTCGGAGTATTTGTTAAGTCCCATCTGTCGCTTAAATAGAATCTGCCCTTTACATACTATTTATTTACAAAATATACACCAACAAAACATTTTTTATGGAAATCGCTTTAGACAAGGTATGAAGCCACTTGACATAAGGAGCTAACAAGAACGAAAGATGCTTATCACAAAGACAGGAGATACCTATTGGCCTTAGTCTTGAAAAGACCAAGGCTATAGGTAGGAGGAAAACAGTCAGCAGGAAGAGAGTTCCACAAGCCTGCAGTTTTTTGGAAAGAAGCTACTGAAATAGGAAGCTGCATTACAATGAGGTAAGAAAACAGCGAATTTATGCAGACCACTAGACCAACTAGTCAAACGAGCTGGAATAAAGGAAAAAGGGAAGAGATCAAACAATTCTGAAGAACATATAGCATATTAGTATTTATAGAAAGACTGAGACTAGCAACATCACGTCTACAAAAGATTTGGATGCAAAACGCATGTGCTGTTCCTTTTTTTCCGGCATGCTAACCCATGTAGTGTTATTTCATGCCAAATCAAGTCATTTTAATTAATTTTTTTTTTATTTTTCAAGTTTTTAATATTTCCAAATATTTATTCATGGGATTTGCTGTTATTAGTTTTTCAGGATGAAAGTTAGGCATCTATTACTGGTCACAGTTTCATAGTATTCTCAGGACAAATTCTATTTAATCCATAAATGGGACCCTTATAGGTACTACCGCTCTGGGCCAGAGCAGACCTGGTAGCAGCGGTAACTAAGGGGTGGCTCTACATTCCCTAAGGCTTCCAAATCGGGGCTTCACCACTGGATGCACTTTAATGTCATTACCAGAACATTGTGCAGTTTTGGCATAGCGTGACCTAATAAGGGTTGCTATGCCATATAACACAGCAACCAACCCAACAAAATAACCGGATTTGGCATTAAATAACCCAAAAGAGGTTGATATACCGTAGCACAAAACGATCAGATCAAACAGCTATTTACACTATGAAGATATTAAAAACTTTAAGCATACAACTTTCACCAACATGCCGAGATTTGTTACTAAATAGCTCTAATAGGGTTAACATACAAAAAAAAATACAAAAACAAAAACACAACCAAACTACTTGAGTAGAGCCACATTTAACAATATCGCATCGTTTTTTAGCGTCGCACAAACATGTCATCAGGTGTTTCTTTCTCAGTAAACGTTTTCCTTCATTAAATATTTCTTCTACAGTGGCTGCCTCATCTTTGTGTGTTTGTTCAGTTGATCGTGTTCTATCCAACAGTAGCAAACTATTATAAATAATATGTTGTCTATCGTCTCTCCTTCTTATTAGTATTCTCTCTCCCAACTGCCCTTCGACCACCACCACCACCACCATCATCATCATCATCATCACCACCACCACCACCACCACCATTATCATCATCATCATCATCATCACCATCTTTTTCTTTTTCTTTTATATGAAACCTATTTTCATCATGTTACTAAAGTAAGATTTCAGTGAAGTAAGATTCAGTTTTATTTACATTCATTTAAACGACACCGAGTGCAAAAAAAAGAAAATTATCGGCTGATGCTGTCACCGACTCTTCTTCCTTTTTGCTTCTCTGCTCCATTTTTATAACGTTTAATTCTTGTAAAATAGGATGGAAAATGTTATTATTTAAACAATAATTTAGTAAAAATTTCTATTATTATTTTATTTAATCTTACATTTATTTTTCATGTAAATTTTTTTATGAAAAAAATAAATGCAGGATCGTAATACTCGGGGTAATTATCATGATATATCCATGCTCTTCATCACAGAAGACATTTTATCCTGAATGATTCTAAATAGACTACACGTCGTTACTTTACAAAAAAACAGCCTATCTAAAATATCAGTGTGGCTTACTTTGTAAAAGAGAAACAATTAATATGATCTGCTGTACCTGTCAACTGCAGGAGAACATTTTTTTTAAATGACAGTTTTACTTTATTTTTCTTGACTTGAATGAAAACTGAACAGAATTTTGTCTCTAAGAAGATTTTCTTTTTATTAAATTTTTATTTAATGTTTATTTATTTTCTGAATAAAAATTAAAACATTCTGCCTTTTGTTTAAAATGAAATGTCAAAAATGTTGAATCTTCAATATATAAATTACTACTTTAAAAGATTTTTTTTTAAATATGTTTACTTTAATCCTTATTCAACATTACCGTACCCAAAATGGCCACCGACTTTCTGAATAATCATAACACGATTGATTTCAGATGGTATGTTCTACTCATTTCGATTCTTTGTGGACGATGAAAAGATGGGAAAATATGAAGACCTCTTTTGACCCGTTGTTCGTTTTGATCTGCTAGATGGGACACGTCTGGTGGCGATTATTTATCGGTTTATCTGTGGTCTGGATCGTTGGTTCTCAATAATTAACACCAAGACATTTATACCAAAATATATATAATTCTTTATTTATAATTAAATACATGATTCCGGCAGAAATATAGAGAAAAACTTTATGATGAGAAAGATGTTAGTACTCTATTTTCATACGTTTAACTCGTTCCGCTCTTAAATGAATTCTTCGAAAACCCAGTTCTAAAATATGCTATTAAATCATGTAGTTCCTCATCATCCGTTTTCTTCGGATTCTTTTGACAACTTACTCCCTGTTTCCATCGTCTGTGAGGGGTGGGATGGGGTCGTCTTTAGCTGCTTGAATTACTATTTATCTACCTCCCACAAGGTAAAATGTGACACAAGGTCGGGAAAGTGGGATTAGATAAGCCAGGGCTCGAGGTGAGCACTCTGACCATTCAAAAATTGCCTGGGCAGCCCCGTCGGCATTCCCGGTAGGGCGTCTCAGGCAGTAAGCAATAAACTTACTCCTCCCCAAAGAGGGGAGGCAAAGCCTGGGAGGGTGCACCTCCTAGAACTGCACAGGACCAGACAACCCCTAATAGGCCGGCGTAAATCCAGACCCGAAGGCCAGGACAATACCGGTTCATTAGGTGGGTTTAAAAACCCTAGCTGCTTGAATTATTGGATAAGCTTATTATTTAAATTTATGAATAACTTGCAACACTCGACACACCCTCTGGGCGGCTTTTAATCTACGTTTTAGAAATATATAGTGTTCTGCTGTGAACGTAAATAGAAATATCCTTTTGTTTATTTTAATTTTCATTTCCAGGTTTGTACATGGAAGAAGAGTCATTTTTAACCTGACCTTTTCACAAAGTTATTCAAAAATACGAACCTTCTATTTAAAAATCACGAAATGTAAAATAACATAACTTCTTTTAATAAGTAATTACGGTTACTTTCTTGCATAAGGCTGTACAAACATTGAAAATTTCAATATTATTTCAATAGAAAGCAAAACGGTTGACGCAGTTACATGCATATGTGTGTAAAATAATCCTAGTGTTCCTGCATAACTTAGTTGTCATTTGAATAACCTCACTTGAAGATAAACTCTAAATAAAACATAAAATATTTAATAAATTTTACCTTTTTTTTCTTTTTTATAATTAATTTATTATATACATGACTAAGTAATAAAATAAAAAACAAATACAAAACAGTGATTTATTAAAAGCAAACCATTCAAAATAATTACCTTTTTTTCTTTTTTATAATTAATTTAATATATACATGACTAAGTAATAAAATAAAAAACAAATACAAAACAATGATTTATTAAAAGCAGACCATTAAAAATAATTACCTTTTTTTCTTTTTTATAATTAATTTATTATATACATGGCTAAGTAATAAAAAACAAATACAAAACAATGATTTATTAAAAGCTAACCATTCAAAATAATTACCTGTTTTTCTTTTTTATAATTAATTTAATATATACATGACTAAGTAATAAAATAAAAAACAAATACAAAACAATGATTTATTAAAAGCAAACCATTAAAAATAATTACCTTTTTTTCTTTTTTATAATTAATTTAATATATACATGACTAAGTAATAAAATAAAAAATAAAATACAAAACAATGATTTATTAAAAGCAGACCATTAAAAATAATTACCTTTTTTTTCTTTTTTATAATTAATTTATTATATACATGACTAAGTAATAAAATAAAAATAAAATACAAAACAATGATTTATTAAAAGCAGACCATTAAAAATAATTACTTTTTTTTTTCTTTTTTATAATTTATTTAATATATACATGACTAAGTAATAAAATTAAAAACAAATACAAAACAATGATTTATTAAAAGCAAACCATTCAAAATAATTATACAAATGAGATCCACTACGAACACTGTTCAAATGATTAAAAAAACTATGTAAGCAATATGTAAGGTGAACAGAATGTATTATTAGGGGTTGAAAATAATCCACCATTTTGATATCAACATTGATGTGTAACATTGATAAAAAAAAGTTACATTTATTCATATAGATAATTCACAAGGTTGATTTGATTTGAGCTATGTTTATTATGGTTTTTTTTTTCATAGGTGTATTTCAATTTATTTCAATTTTTCATCTGCTTTCCAATATTCGTAATGTGCTCTCTGTATTATTATCAAATTCATCGCAATGTTATTTAAAAGAAAACAGAAAACTGTTAAAATAAATACAAATAAAAAAAGTTATGCGTTTAATGTTGTTGGAAAGTTATTTTGTTTTAAAATGTTATAAAGCATGTCGATATATGGTAACATTTTGTGTAGCTACGTCTTTTATGACCTACTAGACCACCCGTGACCCGTTGGGTCAGTTTGTTATATTAGCTATGGAATTCATGTATGAGCGTGACACTTGTGGCATAAAGAAAATAGTTTTTTTTTTCATAACAGAAGCATTTCTATGAAAGTATATTAAAATGAAAAAAGAATATAGGTAGATTTCTATGAGTCGTTCTGTTTATTATAATTGTTTGTTTTTTTTGGATGTAATATGTGTAAAACATATGATTCAAATATTTGCTGTTTAAAAAACAACAAAAGGAAACACTATTTAATGTAATAGAAATGTGTGCATTTACCGATTCAGCTTTCTCGCGTACGTAACGAAAACAGAGGGAGTAGGAGTGGTGAAATCTATGAGAGGGAAAGTGGGAGGTGGTTTTTTTTACATAACAGAAGCATTTCTATGAAAGTATATTAAAATGAAAAAAGAATATAGATAGATTTCTATGAGTCGTTCTGTTTATTATAATTGTTTTTTTTTTTGGATGTAATATGTGTAAAACATATGATTCAAATATTTGCTGTTTAAAAAACAACAAAAGAAAACACTATTTAATGTAATAGAAATGTGTGCATTTACCGATTCAGCTTTCTCGCGTACGTAACGAAAACAGAGGGAGTAGGAGTGGTGAAATCTATGAGAGAGAAAGTGGGAGGTGATTTCGTTCACCGATCGCTAGTATCGCTGATATTAATAATGATTGTTGTTGTTTTGTTGGTTTGTTTTTGTTTTTTAAAAGGGAGGAGGTTTTTTGAAACTGCGACAGACTTTACGAAGTGCTCCCGTTGAATGTTTTTAGTCGTGAAGAAAACAAAAAAACTATTTGATGAAATTAAATGAAATTGTTTATATTAAAAGCGATATAAAAATTTCCAGAATGAAAAATTTCATGCGTTCGTTAATCATAATAGAGATTAACGGAATTGGAATAACAGATTGAAGACGATGCTATTTACGCATGCGCAACCGGATGTTGAAAACCGGAAAGCTGAAAGCTGATTGCAAACATACAAGACCAATAGAGTTTTAGTATTATATAGATTTGGCTTTTGGTTATGTTGCTGCCACTTGGCACATGCGTGCATCCTGATCAAAGCTGAATTTCTCATTTGTTCAGGAAGTGCTTGAATCGTCTGTTGTAGAAAACAGTGTCATTCCTCTGATGGTCCCCTTTATAAATTACCGATTCCAATTGATAGCTTTCACTATCTGCCGTAGCTAGAGTTGCCATACTATGAATCGGGTTGTCCCCACAATCTATAAGTGTGAAGAAATGTTGGCCGCCATGATGGGTTATATCCATGCGTAGTCTGCTGTAAGCACTGTTTACACTCAGCTCTCCTCTTCACTATTTGAGATCATCCTGATTAATTAGTGATACTAATGATTAATTAATTGATATACAATAGAAGGCACCGTAATTAGTCAACAATATTGAAGATTCTTTTCAATTGTTCTGTTCATGAGAACAATTTGCACAAGTATATTTCTGATATGCAATGATGAAGAAAAATGAATGTGAGTTGCTGAGATGTGCTACATGAAGAAAAATAATTGATATGTACGCATTGAAAACAAAGAAATAACAAGGTTTACCGATCGTTTTAACGTATTTTTAAACTTTCGGTTTTAGGGATTGTAAATTACACCGGCGGTGTTCATAATTAATGTTTAAATGGAAATTTATTTATTTTCTATTTAATGAAAAAGAAATAAAGTAATGTATCAGTGTTTTTCTACCAATTGATAAATATTAAAAAAAAAAATATTTGCAAAATAGATTTATTGCAGAAATCCAAGATGGATAGTAACATCCATCTTGGATTTCTGCAATAAATCTATTTTGCAAAGCGAAACTTTTGATTTAGAATATACCTGCTGGTTTAGAATAAGTAGTTTTTGTAAATATCGCAAGAAATAAAATTTTTTAAAAAACGAATGAAGAAATCACATTCAAACAAAGTAGTATTTAAGATTACTTACAAAGACAATAACATTTTGACACTATTAGAAATGTTCGTATTGGTAGTAAACACAACTTTTTCATTGGATACTCATCTAACTTTTTATCAGGGAATGAAATTGAAGCATGAAAACCTTCACCAAAATGACCTGATTCGACATTAAATAACTCGAAAAGGGTTGATATGCCGTAAAACAAAACAACCAAACCAAACCAAACACCATTAATAAATATTTGAACATATAAAGAACTTGAAGCATAAAAACCTTCACCAAAATGACCTGATTCGGCATTAAATAACCCGAAAAGGGTTTATATGCCGTAAAACAAAACAACCAAACCAAACACCATGAATAAATATTTGAAGATATAAAAAGAACTTTAAGCATAAAAACTTTTACCAAAATGACCGGATTTGGCATTAAATAACCCAGAAAGGGTTGATATGCCGTAAAAGAAAACAGCGAAACCAAAACAACCATCTTAAGACTTTAACTCTGTAAACTTTGTAAACGAAAGATCTTAAAGTTTGTCGTACTTAAAGAGCTATAAGGTAGGATATAGTATTTTATTGATGAAATAAATGGGATTTTCAAATTTAGTTTTTAATAAGATTGAATGGGGGTATGATAGATCGTTACTTCTGAAGATGAAAATAAAAATGAAAAATAACGAGTGCAAATAAAGAAAAGGAAGAATTTTTTTTTTTAAATGGTACAATAACGGTTGGTGTGAATTAAATAATTGTTCTCTTATGTGTGAATATTGCCACGTGTTTTTTTTTTGTTTTTTTTTTGTAAGTCAAATATGAACATTCTACCGAAAGTAAACAAACAAATGTTGTGGACATAATTGTTTATAATGTATACCTCAATGATCGATTGTGAGACCAACTCTCTTTTTGATCTTCATTAATGATCTTTCAAATCATATTCTGAGATAACTTTTTAACTTCTGTGTAGACAACACAACTATTTATGGCTGCACTTCGAAGAGCATCGGTCATGAATATCTTGCTGATTCTCTCTTTTCTGATTTGTAGTATTTGGTGTAATGGAGAAAAGGTGGCTTGTTACTTTTAACATGTCGAAAAACAAGCTACTCTCCTTTCACCACCAAAGTTGCTTTGCTCCAGTTGAAATGAATGTATTTCTCCTTGTGTTGATTAGCTTCTAAAACTGACTTTCACTCCAGATCTCAAATGGAAGACTTATATCCCGTCTGTTTCTAAAGTTGCTGGAAAAATGGTTGCCGTATTCTACCACTCTAGAAAGTAGCTGCAATCCTCTACCTATATAAGCATTAGATACGTATTAAGATGGAGTATTGCTGCCACATCTGGGAAGGTGCTGTTTAAAGCACTCTTTATTGTCTTCACAAAGTTAAAAATCAACTTCGCAATCTAGTGGGGATGATCTCTTCTCCTTTCTTCTCTTCTCTACTGTCCCTTTCTTACTAAAGAGACGTTGCTAGTCTTTCTCTATAGTTATTCTCATGGAGTTTCTTCTTGTAAAACTTTCACAGCAAGCATTTGTCTTTTTACCCCTTACTGTAGAGACCTTTCCTTCCTTCCCCATGTGCTTAAAATCAAACGAAATTTCCATGAACAAAGTTTCTTTCCAAGAACCTGCCATCTATAGAATACGTTATCACAGAATTGCTTCCCTGATGGCTATAACATAGCTATCTTCAAATCTAATCTCACTCCTGTCTCTCTTTTTTTTGTAGCATCTGTAATAGTTGTGTCTTGTGGCATTAATAACAACAGCACATATTCGTTTGAGGTTTACTACTATTCAAATTTATTTCTCTTTAAATTGCTTTCAGCAGAATACATAGTCTTTTCTTTATATATATACAGTAATATTACATTCTTAATATTTGCCCGGTTCCCGTGGGGTGTAGGGAGAAGCTTTCCGAAAACACATATGTCTTGTTCAACAAACTAAAGCCAATAGACTAGACTATTGTTTGTGCGACAGCCTCTATCTCTGACGTCACTACCTGTTTGTCTACATCACTTCCGTGAACACGTTCGTTAAATTACTAACCCTAATTTCGAAGCAGAAATTTCTTCTTTACATAATCTAATTTTGAAGAATGAATGTCCTTTCTGCATCAACTAATACATCCTATATAGCCTCTTACTGCAGATTTTATTTGTTCGTTTTTACTTAAAAGACTTATTTCGTTTTGTATTCATGAGAGTAAAATGTCAACAATAATTGTGGATATCTTCTAAGTTCGGTTTTTGAACACCTTTTGTCCGTGTAATGAGAGATATCTATTCACATAGAACAACGAACAGAAACTAATGTTGTAATTCTTTTATTTGTAAACAAAAAACAAAGAATTATTCAAATCTGAAGAAAATTGAAACATTTATTCAATAAATCATATATTTTTTAAGGAATATATATTTTCAAATTTAACATCATAACGATTTACAACAAGTGCAAATTTGAAGGAATTTAATTTTGGACAAGATGAATGCACATGCGCAGAAACATATTTTAAAAATATGTTGTTTCTGTTAAAAGCGACTCTATATAATTAATTCCATCAACAGTTTAAGTAAGGGTTCCAAAATAAAAATAATGGAGTTCTTCAGAATTCTGCTACTGAAACCACCTTTTCTGTTCTGTCTTCAACGATTGCAGGATTTAGACATAGGCAGGCACTCAGAGAATGATCCTTATCTTCAGAGTTCCCAGTATAAAGAGATATGTCTTCTACCAAAAATATCCCTGGTCAGAGGTTATCCCTGTCTGTATGCTCTTCACTTCACAATGAAACAAATCCTCGAGGAATTATACCTGATCTAGAATCGATGACTGACCAAATGATAGGTTTTCTTACACTCGCTCTGGGGCGCGCCACATACACTGGACCCATACCTGGGGTTCTTACAGGTCCTACTAGAGCTTGAATGAGCCCCTTAGTTTTAGCATATTTTTATGCTTAATAAAGATGGAACATATTTTTTGTGATCTAAAGTTTTTAGAACTTAATTCATAGATTCATAGAATTTGGCCAGCATTTTGGAAGGCTTGATTGCAGAGAATTTATTGAATAAGAAGGAAAAAGAAGAATAAAAAGGAAGTCTATCGTTTCCAAAAATAATACCGACATCAATGCAGGCAGTGTTGTTCCCACAGATATTTATATGGCTTCTCTAAAATGGATAAACATATAACATAACAAAAACTTTTATTTTCTTTAGAAATATTTAATTCATTTTTGTCTTCACCTTTTCGGATATATATATATATATATATATATATATATATATATATATATATATATATAATTTATATTTCCTGTGATTTGAAATGAATATCTAAGTCGATGACAAACGATTTAAAAAGCTATTAGATAAATGCACATGGCGTGTGGATGCTGCGACTTTGACCTTTAGGAGTTAACAGCTCCAGTAGTAAAATAAAAAAAAGATGACTGTAATCAAGGCTTCATTTTCCTGAAAAATTCCTATTTTCTTTTTCTTTTTTTCATTGTTTTTCTGTGTTTATGTACGAGCACTGAAGATAGCCACCCCAGGAAATACATGCATAGGATACAGGAGCATTTTATAAATATCTTGGTAGTAAGCCGAAACAATGTTATGTTGGAAATAAAAACAGGTTTTTTTGTGAAATTGCGTGAATCTGTTCTTCCTAACATTTGACGTGGTTTAAATTAAATAAATATATTTTACACCATAGCTCTAGCCTCACACTATTGAGCTATTACAATTGCTTTATGTTATAAAATTTATATTTTAAATACAAAAACTTTAAATATAAGTACATATATATATATATATATATATATATATATATATATATACATATATATATATATATATATATATATATATATTGTTGGCATCTGTCTGTCTCAAGAGACACTGGAGTTATGTGCCTCAGTTAAGTCTGTTGGTGAATTACAGCATCTGCTGTGACTGTGCAAGCCTATCCTGAATCGGCGGTCTCTGTTGCAGTTGACACAGATGTAGGTGGTGTCTGGTTGTGAGAGCTCTGTTACAGCCCTCTATTGTATGTGTTCTCTTCTCTTCCTCCACTGCTAGTCTCTCCTCTCCCCACTCCTCTTGGAGCATGCTTTTACAGCACTTCTCCAGCGGCTGAGGTCTTTAGCGATGGACTCCAAGCCTCTTGGGTCGATGCCACCTGCCCTCATGTCTTGCAGTGTAGAACAGGTCTTCTTGCTGGTCTGGAGCTGGTTGCGAGCTCGCCATAAAGAATATCCTTTGGTATCCTCCCATCGTCAATTCACCTTTGAGTGAGCAGAGCAAACATGCTTAAGATGTCCACCTGATCAAGGACGCTCTTGTTGAGACATGGTCCTGTCAGGTGATGCTGAGCACGCAGGCCTGGTACACCATCATCTTGGTATTGGTTATACGCATCTTCTTGTTCCAGACTCTCTTCCTCAAGCGAGCCATTGCTGTTGCCACCTTACCCATACGTTTGTGGAGTTCTGCATCCAAGGTGAAATGGCTGGAGATGGTGGAACTGAGATATGTGAAGTCCTCGACAGCCTTGAAAGTGTAGTCGCCAATGGTACTGCTTATATCCACGCTGAGGATATTAGTGTTTTTAGGCTGATGGTCATGCCAAACTCTCTGCATGCATGCGTGAAACAGTTAATGAGGCGCTGCAATGCTTCTTCAGAGTGTGCTGTCAGTGCTACATCATCAGCTAAGAGCATCGCACGTATAAATACCTTCTGCACTTTGGTCGTATCTCACAGGCAAGCAAAGTTGAAGAGGTCACCACTGCTTCTGGTAAGGAGGTAGATTCTATCCTTTGACTTATTGAAGGCGTAGAACAACAGCCGAAGAAAATGTCAAAGAGTGTTGGGGCGAGTACGCACTCTTGTTTCACTTTGCTCTTTATTGGGAATGAGTCTGAGGAAGAACCATCGTACTGTACGGTGCCCTGCATGTTCTCATGAAAAGATGTGATAATTTTCAGGTGCGATAATTTACAAGGTAAAATTCTATTTTTTCTTCTATATAATTAAATGAAACCGGTCTATTCATCTAAGGTTGTCATGATAGCTTTGAATCTGATAAATTGATATTTGATTTTGAGTAGCCGATTTTAATTTTTTTATCCTTGCACAACGTTCTTTACAAGAAAAATACATTTTAATTTAGTTTCTTCAAAAAATTACTTATTCTGGCTAGGAAGATTTTTCACTAATGATATAAACAGCAGCATCATTTTATGTCATTAAAAAAATAATTTCTACATTGCTATATCTACTTCAACTTTAACATAAAAATATATTTTTGCAAAAATATTAAAGTTTTTATTTCTAAAAAATACTTGTATATCATAATACTAGACAAAACGTTTTATTTAGAACAACTAATTAAAATGTGTTTCAATGAAATGATACAAACGGCAATATTGTCGTAACAATGTTGGACACTACATCGGTTGAAACCATCTATGTAATAATAACATAACTCGCTCTCCATAACTACTTGCCTCCTCACGATGTCAATTTATATATACGATTTTTAAAAATTTATTAACAAAAAACGTATTCACACAACTTTTTTAATTATTCAATCATGGAATGCTAAAAAAAAGAAATTTTGGAGTTAGTTTCATTATGATGATATATACGATACTTTATGTATCTGTTATAACTTCAAGAAAATTAAATAAGAAACCTCAAGGTTTCCAACGTTAGCAAAGCATTTCTCAAATTATATAGAAAGACTTTCGTTTTGATTTTTTAAAATAACTCTCGTTCAAAACATTTTTTTTTTAAATAATACAACCAAGGAATATAAAAAGCACTAATTCTTGAGGAATGTCTTATCATGGTGATAGGTACGATATTAATTTTTTAGATTTCTGCCAAAGTTTCTACTTGTATTCCTAAAATAGTGTTGTTTAAATTTACAAAATATCACATTAAAAAAAGAATGTTTTTACAATAAGCTACATCTTGGCTGGAATTAAACACTAAATTCTGGAAGCAAGTTTTATTTTGACGATATATACTATATTAGATTCTAAAACTCTTCTCCAAAACCAAAATAAACACATTCCTATCATGGTGCGACACACACGCTTTGCGGATTTAGCCATCGGAAGTTTCTAGGGAATATTAAATTCACAATCGGTCCTCAGTTGTGTGTGTATCCCGCTCAGGCAAGATGGTTTTAAAAACGTTAATTATTGCATTTTTTGTCAGGGACGTGTCGCTGTCCTCCCACATAGAGTGTCTGCTATTCCCAAATGATCACCCCTCTGGTACTGACCTGGATTAGCATCGCTTAACTTGATCAAAATTGACGCTCACTCCTAAGTATGCCTTTTTTCGAAACAAAAACATTTTTTGCCCCGAAGTCGGACTAAAATGTCATTCATTTACTTAAACTATGCTTTAGTAAAAGATTTTTTTAAATACAGCATCAATCCCGGTTCGGTTTCGTAACTAACGACGGTTACAGTCAGATGAAACCGGATTTTATTAGAGAGGGAGAGAGAGGGGGGGGGAGTTTTGAAATAAAACAGATGATTGTTTCTTAATCATTTAAAAAAAAAAAGATTTATCTAATAATAATAATAATAATAATAATAATAATAATAATAATAATAATAATAATAATAATAATAATAATAATAATAATAATAATAATAATAATAATAGGGCACGCAAAATCGTCGTAAGGAACAACGCTCTACTAACGAATAAATTTAAATTTGTTTGTTCTTTGCTGTCAACTCGTTTGAAATAATGAATATTCTTTTAAACGGTGACGTCCACAACTGAAATTTAACTTATAACCATCTCTTTTAATTAAAAACAAAGTGATTTAAAAAAAGAAAAATCCGACGCAGGCGAATAATTGAATCCAAAGTTGAAAAAGTCAGATACGTTAGCGTTCCTACCTAGTATAGCCGCTACCCACCCTGAAAGAATCCTCTCGAATTCTCAACGGGGCACACGAAATAAACTAGAAAGATAACAATTAAGCAGTGCCACGGTAAACAGAGTTCTAATTACATAGGTACCAAAGTTAAATGGCTCTTCTTCCAGCCCTCCCCCCCACACACACAGACATATTTATATGAGAGGAACCTACCTTCAATGTTTTATTGGTACAGGCAGAAAACTTATTATAAGTAGATACTATATATATATATATATATATATATATATATATATATATATATATATATATATTATGTTACTATCTCGTCTGTTGTGTTGTCCCTCTTTTATGTGTGTGTGTGTGGTAGTGTATCCTTTCCCCCATGAAAATGAGAGATAAACACTACCTCTATGACAGGATTACAGGTAAAGTTAGCCTGGGCCTGGTGTTGCCACATACATCAAAATATGACCATTGCTACATAATAACGATACAAGCCATGGGACTTAGAAGAAAGATCTGAGTGTCACGACCGGCAGGTGCTCCCTCGTTAGGCAACATTGGGAACCCGGTCGATACTCTGTGAATGTTTACTCCTTTAATTTCAGAAACAAGATCACAGACGAAAATCTGCTAAATAACCTCTCTAATTCCAGGTACGACAATAACACTGACCAAACACAGGAGAGCCAGAATAAACAAAATAACAAACTAAGAAGCCATAGAAAGAAATGGAGCATACAAGAATAGAATGGTAATTGAATGCTATTACAGAAGTAAAACTAAAAAATAGGCTTTCGGAAGCTAATGAAAAATCTATGGGACATGTCTACTGACTACTATGCAACGGAAGAAAGGATATCAGATTAAGCAAGACAGATCCTCAAGAAAGAGTGTTTCTTAGAGCTGGAAGTACTGGAAATCAAAAAAAAAAAATAACTGTTGTAACCAAGAAACATCCATTAGGTAAAAGAAGAAGACTGGCAATAATCACTGAAACTGAAGAGACTGATAACTATAAAATCACAGAACTAACTGAGGAAGAAGCATCAGAAGTTGAAAGTATCAAAGGATTTATAAACGAGGACAAAACAAAACTACCATCCTTATAGAACATAGAATGAGAGAAGTTAAAATTAAAGATATAAGAACTGAACAGACTTCCCTCATACGCCCAGCAGATACTATCACAGACCTAAACAACAATTCATGCAGAGGCCAAATTAGTAAGTATGAAACGTAAAGTAGAAACACAACGCCACCAAAAGAATGGACCGACAAAGCCTGGTTGAAACCTAGATCAGAAAACTCCCAAAAAAGAAGTTAAAATCGTAAATAGTATGAAAGAGAACAGAAAACGATGGAAGAAGGGAAATAGGACTCGCAAAGAAGAAAGACTAAATAGGAAACATGAAAAACTGAAAAAAAATAGCAGTAAGAGCGGGAAGACTGAGACGATACACATACAAATCGGAACAGTACTACAAAATAGGACTTTGAAAACAATAAAGTCAGTTGTATCAAAACGTAAACGGAAGAAGAACAAAAAAAGAACAACCAGACTCGACAGAAACAAAAGATATAGAGACAGCGACAAGATCACAACAGAAATGACGAATGGCTGAAAAACATGAAAGAAGAGCTTCTAAGAATTCAGGAAGGAGCAGAAACCGAAATTACAGAAAAAACATTCAAGATAACCCTAAGGAAAATGGCAAATTGGAAAGCACCGGCCCATGATTAAATGCACTACTGAAAGGCTGATGCAAGATCTGAGAAGATGTATCTATGAAACAAATGCACCAAAATGGATGACTAAAATAAGAACTACTTTAATACAGAAAGACACTAAGGAGGGAATGATCCCAAGAAACTACAGACCAATAACCTGTTTACCTACTATGTGGAAAATCTTAACGACACAACTGAGAGAACAGATCTACCATTCTATGTATAATTGTGGACTACTCTCCAAGGAACAGAAAGGATGCCGGCAAGGGGAAAGAGAGGTACACAACCTGCTATGCATAGAGCAAAAGATTCTGAAGGAGGTAAAAAGCAGAAAAAAGAATATAGCCATGGCATCGATTGACTACAAGAAAGCTTACGACAGAATCCCTCAAGTATGGATAATTGAATACTTAAGAATGTACAAAGTATCCGACAAGATAATCAACCTTATTAAGAAAGCAATGTGAACATGGAGACTGGAATTGACAGCTGGAGGATAACTCCTAACAAAAATAAGAATACAACGAGGCATATTCTAAGGAGACTCCTTATCACAACTATCATAGCCATGATGCAACTCAACAACATATTCAAACAATGTGATACAAGTTAACAGATACAGAATAAAGAATAAACCACCTCATGTATATGGACGACATGAAGCTATTGGCAAAAAGCAAAAAGGAACTTGAAAAGCTGATGAACACTACCAGAGTCTTCAGCCAGGACAGGAATTCGAAATGGAAAAGTGTGCACTGCTAGAAATGAAAATTGGAAAACTGGATACATTGGAGGGCATGGAACTGCAAAACCAAGATTAGATGAGGGCACTTGGCGAACATGATACCTATAAATATTTAGGATTTCTGGAAGCAGATACCATCAAAGTAACAGAAAGAAAGAGAAAATTTAAAAAGAATACTTTAGACGAACCAGAAAACTCTTAGAAACTAAATTATATAGGAAAAATCTAGTAAAAAGAATTAACACATGGGCAGTTTCACTAGTAAGATGCGCTAATCTAGTCATAGGCTGGACAAAAGAAGAACTTAGGCATCTTGATTAGAAGACTATGAAACTAATGATCATGCACAATGCACTACACCCAAAAGATGATACAGACAGACTCTATGTGAAAAGGAAAAAAGGAGAAGAGGACTGGTAAGTATTGACGACTGTATAAAAGACACAAAAAGAAAATTTAAAAATACATAATACAGAACACAGAGAGGCTGATCCCTGCAGTAAGTGACGCCGCTTAAATGAACAATACAGGGGGTCGTGAAATCCGGAAAAAAAGACGAGAAAAGAAAAGTGGGAAGAGAAACAGCTACATGAACGATTCATAAGAATAACAAGAGAAGAAACTCACAAAAACACCTAGACATGGCTACGAAAACGACATTTGAACAAAGAAACGGAATTGTTACTGACAGCCGCACACAACAATGCAATTAGAACTAACTGCATCAAAGCTAAAATAAATAAAACCCTAATGAAAACAGTAAATGCAGACTCTATGGGCAAACCGAGAAAACGGTAAATCACATAATAAGTGAATGCAGCAAATTAGCCCAAAAGGAATACAAAAACAGATATGAATGTGTAGGAAAAGCAGTACACTGGGAACTATGCAAACGACTGCAGTTTGAGCATGCAGACATAAACCGGAGACAATACTGGAAAATGAGAATCACAAATTCCTTTTGGACATGGAGGTACAAACAGATAAACTCATCGAAACAAGGAGACCGGATCTGATAATATTTAACAAGAAGGGGAAAAAAGCTACCAAATTGTAGCTTTTGCAGTCCCAGCAGATCACAGGGTAAAGATCAATGAGATAGAAAAACGAAGCAAATATACAGAACTTGGCAGAGAATTGAAAGGAATATGCAACATGAAGAAAGTCAACATAATACCAATAATCGTGGGAGCATTGGGAACAGTTCAGAAAGACCTGGAAAAAGACTAGGAGAAATTTAAATCAAAGAGAAAACTTAAACCATGCAACGGACGGCAATGAAATCTTATGGAAAATCCTCAAATGCGGAAACTAACCAACATAAACTACGAACTCTAACCAGCCACATGAAAGTTAAAACATAAATAAAACAAGAACAATAAATGAATCCGAGGAAATTGAAACCTCAAAACGTCTCATAAACTACCCGCTCCCCTAAAAAAATGTCACCAGCCTTGGCTGATACTACAGTAAATAGTCGTAAAAGTGTCAAGGAGGATAGAAAGACCGAGGAGGGAGAGCACTAAGCAGACCTCCACTGTAAGGGTACGGAGAGTACTGGGACCTTGGGGGGGGGGGGTTATTACCACCTAAATCCCATAGAGGAAACCAATGATCATTGCTAGCAAGAAATCAATGGTAAGTCGCTGTCGCGATAACACAAAATCATTTGCAATGGTTATCAAAAGAGATGGAGAGTATTGGAAATCTGATAAGACATAGTTGTTGTATACATATATTTATTCAATGGACACTATACATTATTTTGATCATCATCGGTACCTTCGGTTTCATGGAAACATTGGACACTTAACCAATTCATCGACGAATCGATGATAAAAATGATATAGAGGTGTCCATTGAATAAAAATGTATATGCTCTTAAAGAAAAAGTAAAAGAAGTGGTGCGAATTGCTAATGATCGTGTTAATATCTTCCCAACGACTCCTCTTGAAGTTATGGAATATCAATCAAAGTACATTTAATAAAACATATATATGCTCTTGCACAAGTAATTGAGCACTCTTGTTACATCTCTTAAAGCACTGAATTACATTACATCTAGAGGAAACAACTGATATATATATATATATATATATATATATGTATATTATTTTCTTTTTCTTTTATATTTCATCTTATATAAGGTGTTCCCCATACAATTCAATATATATATATATATATATATATATATATATATATATATATATATATATATATATATATATATTATATATACATATATATTATATAGACATATTTTTTAAACCATTGTTTCGTAATAATATTTTTTTTGTTTTTAAACCATAACAATGGTGGTGTTAAAATAAATAAAATTTAGCTTAGCTTTCGAGAATTACAATTCTCCTTGTCAAAGAGTGTTTTTCTTTTTCTTCTTCATTTTTTTCATCGTCCGAAAATCACGTTATGTCTTTCTAATTCAAATTGGCGCAACCTTGCCTTCAGACATAACGTGATTTTCTGACCCAGAAGTCCATTACCATCGGACGATGAAGAAAAAAGAAGAAAAAGAAAACCACTCTTTGACAAGGAGAATTTTAAGTCTCGAAAGCTAAGATTAAAATAAATTTTATTTATTTTAACACCACCATTGTTATGTTTTTTTCAAAAAAAATACTATAATATACATATTATATATACATATATATTATATATATACATATATATATATATTATATATTATATATATATATATATATATATATATATATATATATAGAGAGAGAGAGAGAGAGAGAGAGAGAGAGAGAGAGAGGGGGGAGGCGATGGGGGATGAAATAGAGAGTGAGTCGGAGTGCAAGAGATGTTGGTAAAAAAAAAACGGACACCTGATAACAGTTTTGTTTTTATGAATTTTTCCAGCGATCTGATTATTTTCTTACTTCTCTAGATAAAGAATAAAGGAAACATTGAAAATTCCCCATTTGTTGATTTATTTATGTCCAAACTGTCATAAGTCTTCATCACGAGAAGAACGAATTCAGAGAGTGTTTACTTATATCATTGGTAATCGTTAAAAGAATCAAGTTTAGTTTTTTTAATTTGTATTCTTATTTAGTTTTCTTTCTATTTATTTCTCTTTTTATTTATTGTTGTTCTTGTATCAATTATTTTTCTTTCTCACTTGGAGTTCTCTCACAAGTGATAACCAGTAATCGCGCACTGGTAAAAACCGGTGATGTTCCCTGGAGTCTGAGTGACAGCAAGTCTTCCAGATTTACAGTACTCGCCACTTTTTTTTTAATGTATTATATTGTGGTCAGGTTCTTTCTAGTTTGCCATCTTTTATAGTTCCCCTTAAGAGTTTCTTCATTAATTTCGCTTTCTGTTCCTTCTTCAACTTTCCAAAGTTCTTTCTTCATTTTTTTAGCTATCCTGTTGGTGTTGTTGTTTTCCCCATCTCTGGTTCTGTTTTTGTCCTTCATTCATTTACGTTTTCGTAAATCTGGCTTATATTATTCACTCGTTATGAGTCATTAACAACGATCGCTCACTAGTAAAAACAGGACCCAAGAATGCTGGTCGCTTATCCCGCTCCCTGGTAGTCTTTTCTGTTAAATTGCTGGAATGATGCTCACGCGGGAAAGGAAAAACATGGCGCCAATTTAACTTTTGTCTGAAATTATTATTCTTAAATACTTGGATCCGTTTTCTGTAGCTGAGAGTTGCTTCTATACAAATTTTACTAGCAGGCACGACGGTTCTAAAGACAGGTTCTGTTTATCCGGACTCTATAAGTTGTAGACTGCAACTCATTCAAATCTATATCTTTATCCATCTCTATGTAGTCACCTGATTCGATCGACCAATATCGTTTTTCATATATTTGGCTACTCTAACCCTACGGTCAAAACGTGTCCATCAAACTCGCTTACGAATTTAACATGTTACATCTCGATCAATTCTCTGGTCAAATTCACAGAATAATAAATTTGGTAATGTTAAAATTACTTTCTCTATGATACAACCCGAAGCAATGACTTTTCTTTAAGGCAATCGTACAAAAATAATGCACTTTTTTTCTATTTACAATTAGTTTTTAGTGAGAACATATGCTTGCATATACAAGGTATTAAACCCCAACTTCCAGTATACAATTTCAAAATATAGCACAAATCTACAATTCATTTCCTAGACTATTTTTGTCAAAACCAATGTCACGAACCTTTGACCTTCGTTCAACAGGTCACAGAGTTTGTTCAACGTGAACACTTAGAGATTCACTAAATATGCCCCAAAGCTCGCAACATAAAACATTAAAGATGTGGTCCAAAGATATTTACATATTTTTCATTGGTGCTTTCTTAGATAAGGACCTACGCTAAAATCGACTTGGCGTCGGGACTTTTCGTGTGTTTCCGTAAACCGCCGGAAAGTACCGACGCCAAGTCAATTAACCTACCTGCGTCCGAAAAATCAAAAACGAGGCTGGATTTACAAGTGGAAAAATAAAAAAACATTAACCAGCATTTAAAGCTAAAAAAATCAAATAATACATTTAGTCAAATTGTATGAAAGAAATATTTATTTTTTTAACGATGAAATAAAAAATAAACAGGTGATAAATTATATTTTTTTAAGTGTTTTTTTTTTCCTGAAAATTATTTTTGTTAAGGTCAGAATTTCATCATTATGATATTGAGAAGGGCAAGAGACACTAAAGGTTCTGATAGATCGAACGAGGTCACGTGAGGTTGGTGAGAGAGGTTATTTTTGAAATACAATAGTGTAGTGAATAATGGTCAATCTACGATTCCCCCACTTTCAAACCACAATGATGTCGTTTGCACGGCCACTGATAAGGCTGAACTACTCGCACAGCGTTTCGCTTCTAACTCTACTTTAGACTCGGGTAACCACCCTCTCCCTGAATTACCATTGCGGACTGAAGCCACACTTGATAACCTGGTCATCACCCCATCCCAGGTCAGAGACATTATAAAAAGCCTTGACACCTCTAAAGCTTGTGGGCCTGATCTTATACCTGTAATAGCAATAAAGAAATGCTCTGCTGAACTGGCCCCTGTTCTCTCCAAACTTTACAATAAATGCCTAGCCGAATCTTGCTTGCCCGATAGCTGGAAAATTGCCTCTGTGGTACCAGTCTACAAGAGTACTGGGAATAGAACCGACCCTCAGAACTACCGCCCAATCAGTCTACTGCCGATCTTTGCCAAAATCTTTGAATCCTTAATCAATCTAGCGATAGTACGTCACTTAGTTAATGCTAAACTTCTATCTGACCGCCAGTATGGATTTAGACAAGCACGATCTACTGCAGACATCCTAACGGTCATCTCTGAACGCATGTATCATACTCTCGACAAGGCAGGTGAAGCTAGGGCAGTAGCGCTTGATATATCCAAGGCCTTTGACAAGGTATGGCATAAAGGGCTTCTCCTGAAAATACGCTCATACGGTATTACTGGGCAACTACTTAATATAATTAGATCCTTCCTAAACAAAAGAAAAATCCAGGTTGTCCTCGATGGCCGTTCATCTAAGCAACATGACATAAATGCTGGTGTGCCCCAGGGATCTATTCTTGGACCTTTGTTGTTCCTGATCTATATAAACGATCTCCCTGATGACATAGTGTCTGAGATCGGTTTATTTGCTGACGACACCACGCTTTACTCTCGCCATGTTGGCAAAACAGACGCGATCATATCTGAGGCAATGGCTGCATCCTTAGAAGATGACATCCAGGCTGTAGTGGATTGGGGCCATAAATGGTTGGTGACTTTTAATGCCGCAAAGACAAAGCTCCTTTCCTTCAACAACTACAAGAAGCCTCTCCATCCACCGATTGTCATGGCAAATAACACCCTACCTGAGAGTTCATCATTCAAACTCTTTGGCCTAACCTTCACAGGTAACATGAATTGGAACACATACATTGAAGACATTGCCAAGGCTGCTGCAAAGAAGGTTGGCTCTCTCTACCGTGCTAGTGGACTCCTTACACCTGACATTTTCCTGTATCTCTACAAAGCCACCATTCGCCCATGCATGGAGTATTGTTGCCACATCTGGGCTGGTGCATCATCTACTAGTCTCTCCCTCCTTGACAAAGTCCAAAAAAGAGTAGTCAACCTAATAGGTCCCTCACTGTCAGCTAAGCTCCAGCCCCTGTCCCATTGCCGCAATGTAGCATCCTTGTGTTTGTTTTACAAATACTTCAATGGATTATGCTCCGATGAGTGTGCTGCTCTGGTGCCCCCTCGACGTAAATTCACTAGACTAACTCGACATTCTACTAAATCTCATTCATTCACTGTGGAGGTCCCCAGATGCCGGAGAGCATTCTACTCAAATAGCTTCTTTCCTCGTGCTGCTGGCCTCTGGAACTTCCTCCCTGCCCTCTGTTTCCCCGACAGTACTGACATGCAGAAATTTAAAACTAATGTAAACAGACATCTCGCTGCTCAGATCCCAATTTAAGCTGAACCACCAATCCTTCCCCCCTTTTCCTTTTTCTCAGTAGCCCCTTACGTTTACAGTGGCGTCCTGCCTTGTTTGGGGTGAATCATGTAAAAAAAAAAATAAATAAATAAAAAAATAGTTAGCATTCAGTTAAGATAGTTGGCAAGAGACACAAAGAAGACAAGAAAAGAGAATGAACAGTGAAAACTCCTAAGAATATATAACCCAACAAAAATCCAGCCGGAGATGAGCGTGAATGTTAATTAATAAACTAATACTATTATGAATAGTTAGTGTCTTTCAAACAATACAGCCACTATGAAGAAAGAAATGCAATATGGCCACACGGTAAATACAAAGAGTTTCCAGATGAACGGACATCCGACAATTACAAAAGTGATATCCAACAATGGCATGTTGAATTGTTGTGATAAAATATGGTAGAGACAACAAAGAGGACAGGGCTGATGCAAATTAAAGAGATATTTTTATGGAATGTAAAACATGGATTTTATTTTGTAAAAAAGTAGTATTACAAAAAATGAAAGTCAAATAAAGCAAGAGAACACATGAATAATTGTAATATAACATAGACTTCGGTTTAAAACAAAAAGTGTCAACTTTTTAGCTGGCACATTAAATCTCAGTTTAGTTAGAAGTTGGTATTGTTTTAATGTTAGTCGTTGCAGGCTAGAATCGAAAACAGACATTAGATATTAAGTCTGATTAATTTGTTTTGTAGGCAAATATTTTGTAAATAAATAGTTTCAATAAACGATTGATGCTACTTAACGCATAAATAGGAACCTGATGTGTATCACTAGTCAGTGTCAGAGTGGACCTGGGAGTAATAAAAAATAAGGGGAAATTCTTGACCTGATGGGTTTGTATTTGTTATTTTTTTTATTTTATTAATCTCCCTCTCCCAGCGGTAATATGTGACCCAAGGTCGGGAAGTGGAATTGAAAAACCAGCTCCCTAGAGGAAGAGCACTCTGGCCTACAAAAAATGGCTGGGTAGCCCCATCGACATTCCCAAGTATGGGCGCCTCAGGTGATTAGCAATAAACTAACCCCTTCTCAAAAAGTGAAAGGGCAAAGCCTGGGAAGGTGGACCTCCTGGAACTGCACAGGACAATCCCTAAGATCGGCAGAATCAAGGTCTGAAGGCCAAGACGATACCGGTCTAAGGGGTGTAGCATCCATCGGAACAGATACTACACTTTGATCTCAGACAAAAGGTCGAGAAACATTACATCATTTCTTAATCTGACATCGCTTGATAAAGCAGCAAGAGCCAGTCCTTGTGTCATAAAGTTAATATTTATTTGGTAATACGAATCGATAGTGCAGCCTTAGCAGGTAGAATAACGGCTTGAGCAGAAATCTTTTGCTCAGACCCTTTAAAAAAGAGGGACCCTCTGTTACAAAAACAGCTTACTGACGCGCTATATAATCCACTTGAAAATGTTCAACATAGTTGATCCCCAGACAATGCTGAGTAAATCTGCTCAGATATATTAATCACGGTAAGTTTACTTTTCTTATATCGAATTGCCCTTCTCCACGATCTCCGTGTCCCCTTTCTCTCTCATGCTTTCTTTTCTCTCTCACTCTCTCTCCACGTATGCCCTCCCTCACTCTCTCCTCCTAGACCTCTCTCGTCTATGTCTCTCTTTCTCTCTCTTTCTCTCTTTTTTTCTCTTTCTTGCTATTTAACTCTCTCTCTCTATTTGTTTCTTTCTGTTTCTCTCATTTTTCATTTCTCTTTTTCTCTTTCTCCCCCTTTCTATCTCTTTTGCATTTTTTTCTTTCTCTCCCTCTCTCTCTCTCTCTCTCTTTATCTTTTTACTTTCTTTCTCTCTCTCTCTCTCTCTCTCTCTCTATTTCTCGATATCCTCACCTTTTAAAAACTAAATTTATAATTCTTAACTTTGGTTGGTTAGTTAATTTTTTTTTTTTATGGCATATCAACTCTTTTCCGTTTATTTTCCACCGAATCAGGTCATTCGAGTAAAAGATTTTCTGATTCAATTTCTTAATATCTTCAAATATTTAATCGATTCCATATTTTATATGAATCGTTTGTAGATTCATTTGCTTTTGGTCGCAAATATATTCTCTCAAAGATTGATTCAACTTAACACATAAATGGAAACCTGATGCGTATCATTAGTCAGGGTCACAGTGGACTTGGGAGTAATAACAGATGAGCCAATATCACTCTTCCTCTCTAGAGTGAAAATTCCCACCTTCCGACCTTGTGTCACATTCTACTTTGTGGGACGTAGATAAATAGCTGTCTTTGATTTTACATCAGTTTTTAAATCTGACATTGCTTGATAAAGCAGCAGGAGGCACTAGTTACGTCATTAACTAAACTGTCATACTCTGTGACGTCATAGAAGTTATATTGTAAAGAATTAAGGTTTAAATTTTTCTTCCCAATAGCATGTTTTTGTTTTTTTTTGCTTCGGGCATATTATAGTTTTGCAAGCCGATAATCTTAAGTTGGCCTGAGATAGAGTGGCGAAGACCCTGCATCAAACTGAAGATGGATCCTCTATGCTGTTCCCACCACAGTAAAGATCATCAGCAATTTTTGCCACATATTACTCTACCAGGAGGTCACTGAACACTCGGCACATCAGCTCCTCCAGAGCTGTCTCTGAACCCTGACATGCCTATCGCATACCTAGTGTAGACACGTATGCATTTAAAAGGGGTCATTTAAAAAGGGGTCACAACACCACAACACTTCATGGCTTCTTTTGACGAGGAAATCTGGTAGAAGGCACTAGTGAGGTCAATTTTGATAATATATCATACCTGGCTTATCTTCCTCAGACTAGAGTAAACGTTCAGCATTTCACAACTTAAAAAAAACAAAACAACAATAACAAAAATAACAACAAAAATGATAACAACAACAACAACAACGGCAGCGCCACCATGGAGTCGTGTTTGTTATTTTCACTATTTACTTCATTAAAGACAAGGAAGTGGATCTTTTCGCGGCTCTGAAAAACCAAAGTCGTTGGTTTCATAACGTTTTTAAAAGACAAACCCAAACAAGAAGAAGAAGAAGAAGAACAACAACAACAACAACAATAACAACTACAGTGTGGAGACGTTTTTGCAATTTTCGCTCCACTTTGAAAACAAGAAAGTAAATATCTAGCGGAGACTACTCCACTTCAGTCTCTTTATAAATGTTAGTGTCTTGGCTTCAGGCTAGCAACCTGTGCCTGTAAAATATTCTTGCTATGAAAACAGTCAAAACTATGGCGAATTCAGAGTTTTATGAATGCGATGGATAACTTTGACTGCCTCATGTCTCTCAGGACATAGGAGTGCCTAACTAACTAACTAATGGTGGACGGCTTGGGCTTTAAATAGCAACTAGGCTTGCTGAATAGCAAGGAGGGATTTACAGCTACTCTGATAACTTTGGCCTGTTCTAGTTCATCGAACTTAAGTCATAGTTCTCTGAGCCATCTTCGTTATATTGGGAGTCGGCCTTGGCGCTGAGGTTGTTTTGTAAGACCCATGTTGATTATGGCTTAAAAATGACCAGGTGAGCCTTTATATCCATGTAGGTCCTCTCAGAATACATTGGAGAATACGGCATTGGGTCATTGGAATCCAGTCTTTTCTTATGGAAAAAACATGTGATCATGATCAATGACCATGCAGGAAGTAATGTTCTCTTGGTGTTTGGTTGAGGTTGGGTAGGCACTTGCCAGGTCAGAAGCTGTTGTTTTTGGAATGAACGTGGGTGCTGTATGACAGAGATGTTGTGATATCCATATCTGTTGCTGTTCACTGGTGGTGTTGGCAAGCCGCATCTTGTAATTGTATCACACTCCTTATAATTATGGGTTGCAGCCAACGTCTAACTGATACTATGTAGCCTGAATTCTAATGAGGCTCAATGGCAAGCTTGTCGTCCTCACAATTAAGCATAGAGAGTTGTAAGTATTGAAATTGTGGCTTGTCGGTGTGGGGCACACAAAACGTGAGCACGTTGGACCTGTCTTATGGTAGCTGGTGACACAGTTGAGCTATACCTGATCCGGGTGTCGACAATCCATATCTCTGATTTAGCAGGTCGTTTCTGCGCATGAATGGGACCCCACCAAGTATCTTGATATCGACATCGTTGATAACAAACCCCCCAAAAATAATGTGTTGTTTCCTCTCTTCAGAGTGAACTTGGTTTCTCCAGTCACATCGAGTGGAGAGGAGCAGTTTGCTTGTCTGTCAAACTGGGGAGTGTTCATGATCTTCACGCCTAAGCTCTTGGCTGTGGAATGTCAAACCATGTTCCCTGTGGAACCACTGTCCACGACAATTCACATCGAGTGGTGATTTGTAAATATGTTGATGTAGGGGAGCTGCTCAGTCTTCACTTGCCATGAGACTATTATAGCTTCATTGTCTATATGTAGCTCATTTAAGGTCTCGGAATAAGTGGGTACCTCCTCATTGAGAATGTCAAGGATTTAGCAAGCCTTGATCATATATCGCCGGTCTGATTCAGGAAGGTTAGTGCATTGACACAGAAAATGGTTTGTATTGGACTTTTTTGCCTGACTACACAGTAGGCAAGTCCTTCCTGGTTGAGGTTTCCTAGCATCACAGTATGGTGTAGTAAACGCTCGATTCACAAACGTCTCATTTTCTAACTCTTCGAGTAGAGAATCCAATTTCAGGTTTGATTGACACCAATGTGTGTGAATTCAATTCTGTCCTATAACGTTGATTGACTAATATAGAGAGGGCCGAATGGAGTAGGCGCAACACTGTGAGGACTATTAAATTCTCCAATGTGGAGATGACTTCCTCATGTACTGTAGGGAGTCTATCCTGGAGTCTGATATGAATGCCAGTTGTTAGCAAGGAGTCATCAATGAAGGCTGTTAATCTCTAGAATAAACCTTCTGGGCGTTCGTCCAGTTCGAGTCTTATGGAATCGAAGTCCAAGAGGTGAGAGCCACGAATTTGGAAGCCATAATGCTGTCTTATGGTCTGCCAATGCTTTGACAATGGCAATCCATGATATGTCAGGGCAGTAATTTGCCATCTGTATAAACATCATCTAGATGATATTATTTTTTTGGATAGCAGTAGGCTGTTGAGATCAGATACCTCCATACCATCGTGTGTGTAGCCTCGGTGTAGGTGTGTCCATAATATCGTCTTCTAGTTAGCTTCAAGGAATGGGGCATAGTTGCAGTCAAGAGTATGTAAGATAATTCTTCCATGCCTCAAAGGAATAGATAGTCTTGTTCTTTTCCAAGCACAACTGCTTCAGGGCACGTGCAGACATACAGAGAGATATTAGAGCAATTAATATGTATTAAGACGAGTACATAGTTTGTTTATGAACTATCTGACGACTTGAATGAAGTTGTACCAGTACTCACTAGTCTGACTAGGTGTAAAATCAAGAGACGTGTCGGTAGTCTCTCCACGGTAATACATACAAGCGGTCGCCCAATTAGTTAGTGGGTAATATCATACTTATTTAATTTTATTTTATTTTTGGAGCCTTTCAAACTGGCATACGTGAATAAAAACAATTCTAGCCAGAGTGTAGTGGTAATCTTTTAGAGCATGGTTCGATCCTGTGGAGAAATCTGCACAAACACGGATCTCATTTTTTATTTTAATGTAAACTGTGGGCGAATCCCACTCACTGTATTCCACTTTCGATAATACTCCAATTTCCGAATCTATTTAATTCCTCGTCAATCTGATTTAATGAATGGAACATTTCTTTTGATTTTAAAAACTGTTTTTGGTTTTAATTCAAACTTGGCAGTCATTTTTTTTTACATCTTATCAGTTCATCAGAGAAACCTTCCAAAAAGGTTTCTTTTAATTCTTTATTTAGTCTCTCTGCTTCGGCATTTACATTTTCAATATTTTGACAGAAACAGTTTATGGGCATATTGCATAATTAAAATTTCTCCATTCAATCCGCGCTCAGGAGACTGCATGAGTTGTTCAATACGAACATTCTTAATTTCAGTCTTTCCTTTTAATGTAACAATATTTTTACCTGCAAAAACTTCCTGATATTTTCAGCTTCGTCACTTTTAGCAATTTTACTAAAGCTTTTTTATCTTATTTTTAACTCTGCAGTGTGTACTTTTGTGTCACATGCAGCCGCAATTGAAACACCTATTCATTTTATATGGACAATCTTTGTATCAATACAATTGCCCGCAACCAAAACATGGTAAAGGAGGCAAAATATTTTTATTTTTCTCTTGTTTATCAAATTTAGTTGACGAATTAATATTCTTCTTATTACATTTTTTCTAATATGTGACACCCCGCTTTGCTCAATATCTTTTAAATATAGGCAAGCACTAATAAAACGTTGGCAGTCCTTTGCGATTTGTTGAAGCGTTTAACCAGGTTAATTCTCTAGTTTATTAAGAACCTTTCGTTTAATTTCAGCGTCCATATTTGATACTAAACCTTGTGCTGTAGCAACCATCATGCAGGTCCACAGGGAAAACGGGTTAAAGTTGCACCATGTATTGTCCATCAGGGATTGAACCCAGAGTGTTCCAGTTACAAAATAGAAACATGTAACTTTTGTCACGCGACGTGAGTTCACGTATGCAAATGAGGTTTGGTTTGCATGGGCTGATTCTCGTTTTTATAAAAAGCGTAGACACTTCGTGGAGAAAGGTTGACGTTGTGTCTACGTTGAGTGCTGAGAAAAGAGAAAAGAAAGAGGAAAAGAAAAGGGAATTGAATTTTTGACGAGACGTTTGGTTGTTCACGTGCGTGTTGGATTGCTGTTGCTAAAAAGAACAGAAAGCATAATTTGGCGTTTCGTTTGAATTCAGTGGTAGAACATTCTTTAACTCTTCGTTACATGTGCGAAAATTATTGTTAGCGCTCAACTCCGAATATTTGAAATCCTCACTATTTTTGTTGACTACGCTAGCGAAAGTAGTGTAGTCTTCATCTTCTTTTCTTGTGAGATTCATACATTTCCACCTTTTGTGAAAAAGAGACGTTTTAGGGCTAAACAATGTAGTTGATAATTGTACCACTTCAACAAATGTAAGGTTGCTGTTTTTGTGGGAATATATGCTTGACGAATTTGGTATTTTCAACCGTACCCAACTTTCTTAATAGCAAATGAACCTTTTTTAAAATCGGTCCGATTCGCACAGTCCATATTATAAAAATCTTAATATCGTCTAAAATACGAAACAAACGTAATTTCGTTTTCAGCGAATCATAAGTAAGATTATCTCTTGGGCTCCAAATAGCGTTTTGTGAAAAGGCACTTTGATCTTCAACATTTTGATCCCTATACGATCATTTGTATAATTTGTTTCTGTTCTTCTTAGAGATGAAGAAATATTTCTTTAAATTCTTTCATTTGCTCCAATTGCTTTTCCATGAATGTATCTTCTAGTTGAATTTATTGTTCTTCCATTTTCTTCTGATATTCCATTTGTTCCCTTTGTAAGTGCACTTGTTGATCTTGTTGGTGTTTAATGTGTCCAACATGGGACTATTAAATTCACCCATTTTCGTCCATGAAAATAGGCTACCGACTTTTACGCATATTTTTTAAACAGTCGTAACTTTTCCATGGGAAGATAAATTCTTCACTTCCTATCAAGAGAAAAAATATATAAGTTTGTTCAACTAATTTAACTGATTAAACAAACGAAGAAAAATTGACAGATCTTTGTTGTTTTTTTGTTTTTTTCATGGTCGAACGATTTAGATTTCAAAACCTCAAAACCTCGTGTTAGGTGATTGACTCGAATCCTATTCAGGAACGAGACTATTTTTCTTTTTTCAATCCTATTTTCTGACGTTGGAGACTTTCTTTCCGCAGATTTGGAACACGTTGTGTGTTAAAATTCCCGTATGGTTTCTAACCCTTCGCTGTCACTGATGTAAATAACAATTCTTTCGAGCACACCACCTACGTCATTTTGAAAATTCAACATCGCCAGTTGTAGTAATGTAAAGAATCAAGGTTTCAATTTTTCTTCTCAATAAAATAAAGAAACAAGAGAGTTTGGACGCAAACCGATCGTCTCATTTAAAGCACGAGGTTGGAGGTAGAGGATAGTGTGTTTGTAAATAGACAATCTGATTCCCCTCATCCACAGCTATCACAAGCACCAGAGGAGGAGGCGATTCCTAGACTTCTTAAACAATACCCCCACCCAATGGGTCTGTATTTGTTATAACATCATTTATTAACTTTAATATTGTTTTTTTTAAAGCAGCTCTTACCAGTCCTTACGTCATAAAGCTAACACTTTCCTCTCTGACGTCATAGAAGTTATACTGTAAAGAAAGAACAAGGGAGTTAGCGCCAAAACAGATGGTTTTATTTAATAAAGATGTGTGAGGAGTAGGATAATGTTGTAAATAAACAATCCGATTCCTCTCATCCACTGCCATCACAAGCACCAGACGAAAAGGTTGTTCCCTAACTTCTTACTTAATAATCCCCACCCAATGGGTCTATATTTGTTATAAAATATTTTTTTAACTTTGACATGAAACTAACATTTATCCTTTATGACGTCATAGCAGTTATATTGCAAAGAATTAAGTGTTTTGTTAAATAGTCAAACCGATTCCTCTCATCCATTGCCGTGAAGAGGAGGCGATTTCCAGACTTCTTACATAAAAAACCCCCACCATATGCGTGTGCATTTGTTATAACATCATTTTTAACTTGATATCGGTTGATAATGCAGGAGCAGCTAGCCGTTACGTCATAAAACTAACATTTATATATTTTACGACGTCAACCATTTTCAACTGGCACACGCTAGGAAGTAAGTGTAGTATCTGTTCCGATGGATACTGCACCCTATAGACAGATGTCGTCTTGTCCTTCGGGACTTGATTCCACCTGTCTGTGGGTTTGTCCTGTGCAGTTCTAGGAGGTCCACCCTCCCAGGCTTCGCCTCCCCTCTTTGGGGAGGAGTAAGTTTATTGCTTACTGCTTGAGGCGCCCCTACCGCGGAATGCCGACAGGGCTGCCCAGGCAATTTTTAAATGGCCAGAGTGCTCACCTCTCGAGCGCTGGCTTTTAACCCCACTTACTCGACCCAAGCTGTGGTCACATCTTACTTGTGAGAGTAAGATAAAACTGGCCTTGTGCCTAACTCCTGCAGAGGAGTAAATAAATATAAGCATTTCTTTCTTGCTAAAAGCAATTGGCCTTTTGTCTAAGATGAAAGTGTACTATCTGTTCTGATGGATACAACACACTATAGACCGGTATCGTCTTGGCCTTCAGGGCTTCTGTGGGTTTGTCCTGCACAGTTCTAGGAGGTCCATCCTCTCAGGCTTTGCTTTCTCACCCTTTGAGAAAGGGGTTAGTTTATTGATAATCGCCTGAAGCGCCCCTACCGGGGAATGCCGACGGGGCTGCCCAGGCATTTTTTAAAGGTCATAAGTGCTCTTCCTCTAGGGTGCTGACTTATCAAATCCCACTTTCCGACCTTGTGTCACATCTTACTGCTGTGGGAGGTAGATAGATACCTGATAGCTATCTTAGCAAGTAGAGTAACAACTTTAGCAAAAGTCGTTTCTACCCCCTCTAAAAAAAAAGAAACCTCTGGTGCAAACGCAGCTTGTAGTTCAACATATTTGATCCCAAGACAACGCCTTCTAAATCTGCTCGTACGTATTAATAACGGTAAGTTGAATTTTCTTATATCATATCTATATTAGTGGAATAGATTAACGTAAGTTTTCCGCTTTCCTCCTTAATTTCTCTCCCCCACTCCCCCCTCTCTCTCTCTTCCTCTCAATATCTACACCCTCTCCCTCATTATCTCTCTCTTCCTGAGTTTCTTCCCCTTACTTTGCTTTCTCTATTTCTGAATGCACTTACATTTTTTAGATGAAAATTGTCAACTTTGTCATCACATCATTTGGGTGAACGTTTTCGTGATTCAATTTCTTAATATCTTCACATATTTGATTGATGATAGAAATCGATAGTGGTCTTAGCAGATAGAGTTGCAGTTTTAACAAAAGTCTTTTACTCAGAACTTTTTTCTAAAAAAGGGGTGCCCCTCTGATACAAACACAACCTGAAGAATACTTTACTGACGCGCTGTATAATTCACTGATAGATGTGCAACATAGTTAATCATGTGACAACAGTCGGCAAATCTGTTCGTATCTCTGATTATAAATTTGAAAACGCCAATAATAAACTTATCATGGGTATGCTGTCGACGTATTAAATATAACTAATTTGAATATTGTTTTACAAAAACACATCTCATTAATTAACTATTCCTTCTTATTGTTTCCTAATTCAATTTTTATATTCATTTTATTATCATGCATAATTTTATTGATGCATATTTCTTATATCGTGGATAGAAAATTAACATTTTATGTGAAAAGAGTACTTCCTGTATTTTTAGGTCAATTTAATTTTGGGTGGGGTGATCCGTTTCTACATTGTAAAACGAAACCACCATCTATATAAGTAAAATAGATTGATCGTCGTGGATTTCTTGATCTCCCACTACACACTCTCTTTCTATTCCCTCCTCTTCTCTCTCTTTTTCTTTATCTTTTTATCTCTCTCTCCCTTCTATGTGTTTCTTCCCATCCGTTCTCACTTTTTCAAAACTAAAATAAAAACTGTAAACTTTGGTGGGTTGGGTATTTTTTTTTTGTTTTGTTTCATGGCATATCAACAGTTTACGTTTTTTTTTTTTGCCGAATAAGGTCATTTGGGTAAAAGATTTTATGATTTAATTTCTTAATATCTTCAAATATTTAATCGATTACATGTTGTATAAGAAAGTATTATTAAATTGTTTTGTAGGCAAATATTTTGTAATCGATAAATTTTATTTAACACATAGATAGGAACCTGATGTATCTTCATCGTCAGGGTCATCGCAGATTTTTTCCGTCTTCATCTACCTCTTCTCAATATATCTACCCCAGCCCCTCTCTCTCTCTCTCGCTCCCTGTGTTTCCCCGCCCCTTCTTGGCTTCCTCTATTTATCTCCCCTCTCTATCATAACCAACGAACGCTAACATGCCATAAATAATTTTAAATAGAAAAAGAACAAAACATGTAAAAAGAACATCACAGAATCCGAAACTAAGTGAAAACTGCCAGAAATCCAATAAACTACCCCCCCACCATGCATGTGGTGATACCAGTCTCCATTTGCACCACACAAACCTGGTGTGAGGTGTCAAGGTGAATAAAATGACCGAGGAGAGAGAGCACATACCAGACCTCCACTGGGAGTGTGCAGTGAGTATTGGACCCTTGGGAAGGCTTATTGCCACTCACATTCCAGAGAAGACCTAGGGTCGTTGCTAGCGAGAAATAAATGATAAATATCTGTTAAGATAACGCAAAATGATTTGCAATGATTATCGAATGAGGTGGAGAGTGCTGGAAATCTGTGGAGACTTGTTGTCTCTCAGACTCCAGGGAATGCCACTTGTTATTGCCAATGAAAAATCACTGATAATGACTTGGGTAAAATCTCTCACGCAGCAAATAATAATAATACATATAAACTGGTTTTAAAAATTGACGACCTTCCATGAAGGTTAACGCAAAACCTGAGAAGATGTAGACACATAAAGACATACCAGATTAGATGACCGATGCCAAAAAACGAAAAGGGGGACACAGGACCTGTTATACATAGATCAAAAGATCCTAAAGGACGTAAAATACACAAAAAAGAACATTGCCAGTGCATGGATTGACTACAAAAAAGTCTATGGCAGAATCCCCCACATCATGGATAATTGAGTGCTTAAGGATGTACAAGATATTCGACAAAATTATCAACCTTACAAATAAAGCAATGGAAACATGGATGCAGACTAGAACTGACAGCTGGAGGACTACACCTGGCTAAGTAATATACAGAGAAGCGTTTTCCAGGGACAGAAAAGAGAAACAGACAGACCGAAAGACAGACAGATAGAAAGAGAGGGGGTAGAAGGAGACCGAACAATCCGCGACCATCAATCTATTTCATTAATATAGATTCGATATATGAAGGTTAAACTTACCATTATTAATATATTAGCGGGACCCGTGTCACAGCATTGCTCGGACATTTGAGGAAATTGACCGAAAAAGCAACGAATGGCTCCTACTGTTTTATCAAGCAATGTAAGAGTTTGATGTTACAAAACAGACAGATCTACCGGGCCAAGAATCTCCCCTTATTTTTTATTACTCCTAAGCCCACTCTGACGTTATCATAGGCGCCAGTGGACTCATGAAGAAGAACTTGAAAAAGTATTTAACAAGTATACCTGGTGAACCAAGTGCAAGAGAAATCCAAACAACTGCACTCAAGGGAACAGCCAGAATCCTGAAAAGAGCTCTCGGTAGGAGTCTGTAAATAGCGGGTGATCGTATGCCATTTGGAAGAATGCCCCGTCTCCAGCAAATGGATGAAAAGAAAAAGAAAAAAAAGAGAGAAACGTTTACTAATGATACACACCTGGTTCCCATTTATGTGTTAAGTAGAATTAATCGTTTAAAAGAAAATATTTATTTACAAAATATTTGCCTACAAAACAAATGAATCTACAAACCATTCGTATACAATATGGAATCGATTAAATATTTGAAGAAATTGAATCAAAAAATCTTTTATTCAAATATCTTGATTTGGAAGATAATAGACGGACTGATATGCCATAAAAAATAATTAACGAATAAAGTACAGTTGAGAATTTTAGTTTTGAAAAAGTTGAATGTATCCAGAAATAGAGTAAAATGAGAGAGAGGAAGAGAAAAAGGGAAAACGGAAGAAACTGCTAGAGAGAAGAGAGAGACAGAGAGAGAGAGAGAGGGGGAGAAGAGGGCAGAGAAGGGGGTATGCAAATAAAAAAAGAGGAGAGTGGGAGAGAGGGGAAGAGTGAGTAGGAGGAGACAGAGAGATCCACGAGGATGGACCATTCATGAAAGCATCTGGATATTACAACAAAAAGGTAATCTGAACAGCTTCCTCCTCCCACCTTTCTCTCTCTCTCTCTCTCTCTCTCTCTCTCTCTCTCTCTCTCTCTCTCTCTATATATATATATATATATATATATATATATATATATATATATATATATATATATATATATATACACGGAGGACATGTGTTATGTCGTTACTGCGGCTCATCAGCATGGCTGAATATAGCAGAATTCGAAACCTCGACCACAGAGACTGTTTTCTGGCGCTTTACAACTAAATCACTTATAAGTGAATTACTTCGTGGCCCTTTGAAATTTGAAAGAAATTAGGAAGCATTTAAACTCTCGAATTGAAAGTTATCGATGTTTTGAATCGCTATATTTCGAAGCAATCTCCCATACGAATAGAGCAGCTATCTCACTCTTCCACGGAACTTCGTTCAACCCCATAACTTCTTTCTTGGGATGCAAACCAAACTCGCGGAGGCACCGGCTATGGCATCGACATGACTTCCAAATTTAACATGGCGACAGCTGCACGCACGTGGACTTAACATTGTAACACAGATATTTAGAAACACACATGAACACGGACTATCTTTAACTAAACGTACGTACGAACATTCTCCTCATATATCAACTCTTCACTGTTTCATACAAACGGGACATTGATCCTACACATGAACTCTTTCACATTTTCCCTCGTCCAGATATTCGGACATATTATCCTCTGCTACTAACCCACCAATCGTTCCTGCTTTTATCCACTGGATTCCCTAGCAACCGCCATCTTCACTTAAAGATAAACTGCTCGTAGACTTTCGGCAGCCAACGAACTTTCCTAATTTATTTCCTTCCCATGTCAATGAAGATGGCCAATAAAGTTGCTTTAAATGTTAGAGTGAGGCTTCTGTCTTTCTATTCTATAAGGATAGTGAGTTTTGAATTAGTCAAACCGATTCCCCTCATACAAATTAATTTCTTTTGTAGGCAAATATTTTCTGGATAAATATTTTCTCTAAACGATTGATTCAACTTAACACATAAATGAGAACCAGACTAATATATCACTAGTCAGGGTCAGAGTGGACCTGGGAGTAATAACAAATAAGGAGATATTCTAGACTCGATTTGTCAGTATTTGTTATTATATAATTTCTTAACTTTGACATGGGTTGATAAAGCAGCAGCAGCCAGTCCTTACGAATTGAGGTTTCAATTTTTCTTCTCAGTAACATAAATAAACAAGATAGTTGGCGCCAAAACACGAGGTTGGAGGGGGAAGATAGTGTGTTTTTAAATAGTCAAACCGATACCCGCCATCCCTTACTATCTCTCTATTTTTATCTGCCCTCCTCTTCTTTCCTTCTCTTTCTCTATCTCTCTCTCCCCGTGTTTCTCTCTCCATCCCGTCTCACCTTTTCAAAACTAAAATTGTCAACTTTGGTTGATTGGTTCACTATTTTATTTTATGGCATATTAACCGTTTTCAGTTTATTTTCTTCCGAATCAAGTCATTTTGGGTAACATATTTTCAAATTCAATTTCTTAATATCTTTAAATATTTAATCGATTTCATATTGTATACGAATGATTTGTAGATTAATTTGCTTTTGAAGGAAAATATCTTATAAATAAATATTTTCTTCTAGACGAATTATTCTACATAACACATAGATGGGAAGAACCTGATCTATACTAGCCGTCAGGGTCAGAATGGACCTGGGAGTAATAACAAATAAAGAGAGATTCTTAACCCGGTGGATCTGTCTTTGTTTTTACATTATTTTTTAAACTCTTACATTGGTTAATGAAGCATCAGGAGCCAGTCGTTCTTTTTCCGGTCAATTTATTCAAATTTCCCGGGCAACGCTGATACACGGGGCATACTAGTATATTAATAATTGTAAGTTTAACCTCCATATATTGAATTAATATTAGTGAAATATATAGAAATAGTTTGATCATCGTGGATTTCTAAATCCCCTCTACCTCTAACCCTTTGACTCTTTGTATTATTATTTTAGCCGGGTGTAGTACCCCTGCTTTCTATTCTAGTCTCCATGTTTTCACTCCTTTATCTATAAGTGTTGTGGGTCTGTAAAGTGTCCGGAAGGAAAACACGAACTCAGAGTTTAGAGAAAACAAGTATATTGAAAAAAGTATAATACAACAGAGAACAAGAGTGGATGTACGTCAGTCTTGACTGCCAGTATAGACTGGTGTGGTTCCAACCCTGAGAGGCAGATGCTCCCAGTATTTATTGTGAGTGAAAGAGTTCAAGTAATCCGTAGGTAAGGAACAAAAACACTCCCTCCCAAGTCTTACCTCCCCAGGAGTCACAGTATTGTTTTCTTTTGGGATTGCCGCTATTCTGAGGCTGCTTGAGATAGCTGTATGTCGAAAGTATCGTATCTGGTAACCATAACTTTTTCCTCGGGAGTGCTGTGAGGGTCTCTATCAAATTCAGATTTGATATCCTCCAAGCTTTTTAATTCTAAACATCTGATTTTGGAGTAGATTTTTAAACTTTGAAAAAATGTATTTTTTGCTTCGACATTCAACTTCAAGACGTCACCTTACCTTTCATAGTCTTTAGCTCTTCTAAGACATCTTTGAGTTGCAACTTTAGCGATTCCAGCTCTGGAACTTTGAGTTCACTCTCTTTAATCTTCAACTGGTTTTGTGCTCTTATTGCTTTAATTTCTGCCGACAATTTATTTTAGTCCATTTCATACGATTTTTAATCGTTGAAACAAATTCCTTCTTTCGTTTTTCTGACTCTGTTGTCAGATTTTTTATTTTCTGGCCGAAAGTGTTGGTTGATAACCCCCATAGGTTGAACCACTGCATCAAGTCTGTACCGAATAAATTGTTGGTATTTTTTAATACGAACATTTTTACTTTTTTGGTAGTTCTGTTTAAAGTAATGTCGGTAATAATTTCACCCTCGAATTTAATTTTTTCACTAGTCAGCGTTCTGGCTATTTTGTTGCTTTTTAGCAGGTCGGTTTATCGAACCTTCTCCATGTATGTATGTTGATAATCGACACGTCTGCACCAGAATCGAATTGTAATTTGACATTTGTATTTAGGATTTTTACCTGTATATATTTTCTTATAATTCTGCCGCTGTGTTCGTTCGTTTCTGTGGATTTAACTCGAGTTTTATTTACTCTATTCCTTCTGCAATATGAACTCTGTGTCCGACTTTATTACAAGTGAGATAAGTTTGAAAACGGTATGGGCAATCCGGTACCCAATGAAGGTATCAACAACGGAAACAGGGTCTAGGCGGTAATTTATCCTGTTTTTTATTGGGTTGGCTTGTTTTTGTAGAAGTTTGAAAATAATCCCTTTTTTGTTTTGAATTTTAATTTTTGACGTACCTTTCTTATGAGAGCAATGCCCGACTCTTCAATGTCTTTCGAATCTTATTTAACACTTATAAATCTCTGGCAGTCTTCAGTTAATTTCTGTAATGTTAAATTTGGTTCACTTTCTAACTTGTTTAGAACCCTACGTTTGATACACGAAAATTAAACGTTTAAAGTTATCTGCGCTAAGATCAGCTAATTTGATATCGTCAGTGTTTATTAACGATTGACGCAAAAATTGCGTAGTCTCCACTCTTTTTTTTTTACTAAATTGAGGCACTTCCACCCCTCATCAAACCGAGCCCCTCAATCCTATCATCTTGAACATATCCCATCACCATAACCCGATATAATGCCTTTCAGGACAATATCTGGGTGTCAGAGAGGCTTTCTTTCACCCGTAAGAGAAACTTCAGTGCACGTCGAACACTCGCCTCAGGGCAACCTGCGTGCCTCTCCCTCATCCAAGTGCACACTTTTCAAAGCCGGAAAGGCTTTCTTAGTGTCTTCCTTCCAGAAGTCCCCGTTTCTCTAACATTTCAGGTAATATATTCTTAGTGTATGTTGAATCTCAACGTTAGGCATACTCATATGACCTTCAGAAGGATGCAGATAACATACTTCATGACGAACTTTAGGGGCCCTACCAAGCCATAAGAACTTGAAAAGGTGAAAAGGGGCCGCTGCAATTGAAACAGCATATTAGACAAGAGTGGAAGCCTTGATAGACGATATAGGATGATAGGATAGATAAGTGAACCACGCATTTCTCTCTTCTTTAACGAAATATTTCTCTGGATCTACAAAGCAGCTGCAGCCCGAATCGCTTTCAGTACTTCCGACTAATTTTTCTCCAGCTGAAAATCCGGACCAAACTAGACGCTTAGTAGCTTACAAGGCTCGTCAGTCCAGATAAAGGGTCATTGTAGGGATACACTCTTTCAGGCACCAATGTACCTGTAGGGATACACCCTTCCAGACACCATCATGCAAGCCCACAGACTTGTCTCCATCAGTGCACCAGGGAATTATGAATTTTAGAACATAGCTGCTAGGCGCCAGGGGTAGTAATGTGCGCTATATTTAGCTTAATTCAGTTTTAAGTAAAGAGAGAAAGAGAGGGGTAGAAGCTCTTCATGAAAATCCAGATACTTCTGATTTTTGTGAAATTTTTACAATAAGTTAGACATCTATCTGAAAATCAAATTGCTTTAGATTTGCATTAAATTTGATCCATAGTTATGAGAAACCAATAAAGCAAGATTCACTGAATGTAAATTTCTTCTTAAAACCCTTTAAGCCTAAGCCTTAAATTTTAGATATTCTCTATTTCCATGTAATGGATCTTGATCAAAATTAGAATAATGATTCTAGACATAAGGTTTAGTAGCATTATATCTATAATATCTAGAATGATTGTCTCATAACATAACAACTGAATAGATCCTACATTATCTCCCCTATTTCATTTCAGACTATTTTACAATAGTACAATAGTCTTAACTAGAATATTTTCGGCTTCAGACAGATACCGAAACTCCATTATAAATAGATTATTTTTATACTCATTAGGAGTTTTCGCATAGGTCATTATTAATGACTCCTCACTGACAATAACAAGTAGTGTTCGGTTGGAGTCAGAGTGACAACAAGAACTCTCAGATTTCCATCCTCTCCCCCTCTTTCGATAAGCTTTGAAAATAATTGTGCGTTATCACAACCAGCAATTCACCATTGATTTCTTGCGAGCAACAACGGTTTGTTTTCTCTGGAATTTGAGTAATAATAAACTTCCCAAGATTCCAGTTTTCTCACACCCTTCTGCTTTCCCTCCCCGAATGTTCTCCTTGAACCTCATGACCATTTTATATGGTATCAGTCGAGGCTGGTGTAACTTTTCTGAGAGGGGTGGTTGTCATTTTATAAGATTTCTTGTTGTTTTAGTTCCATTGGGCTTGTGTGTTCTTTCTATGTCTGCTTTATTTTTATTTAGACTTTAATGTGGCTGGTTAGCGTTCATAGTATATGTACATAGTTTGGAACATAAAGAAAGCCAGTATAATACAAATAATTGTTATTATACTGACTTTCTTCATGTTCTATATTCTTTTCAGTTTTCTGACAAGTTTCATGTATTTGCTTCGTTTTCATGCCTCCTTGATCTTCACCCTATGATCGGCTGGGATAGCAAAATTTACGATTTGATAGGTATTTCCTTCTTTTTGACTATTATCACATCGGGTCTCCTTTTTATACCTCCATGTTCCAGAGGAGTTTGTAATTTTTATTTTCCAATACTGTCATTGGTTGGTGTCTGAATAATTTGCCTGCATGTTCGAATTGCAGATGCTTGCTTAGTTCGCAGTGGACTCAGTGGACTCAATGGACTGACTGCCTTTCCTATGCAGTTGTGTCTGTTTTGTATTTTGGGGGTCTAGTTTGCTGCATTCACTTATGTAATTTATTGTTTCGTCTTTTTGTCAACAGGATCTACATTTACTGTTTTCTTGGGTTTTGTCTGGGAGTGGGAATCTAATAGCAATAAAGAAACAGGGGGGGCAGGACTTATTTATGGCACGCACCATGCATAGGCGTGGAACACGTTCAAATACACATAAGCTAATGGTGCGTATACACCTCTTTTTAAATAGTGCAGAGTGCAATTTCCTCCTATCACCTCTAATGTTTACTCTAAGCTAATGTTTAAAGTGATGAATAAGATCATAATGAGAATGATTCAACCGCTATGGCTAGTATTGTGGAAAACACCATTCGTTTCACCCTGGACCACAAAGGGGATATAAAAGGTCACCTCGTTGACATAACTCAAAAACTCACTAAGCTTGCTGCAGTTAAAAAAGTGTGCTTAGCCGTTTCTTCTTCATCTTCTTTACAATGCACACAAAAAGGGTTGTCGACCCTGTTAGCCTTGTAGAGTCTGTAATTGAGGGGTAGCGTATCCCAGACCAATCGCCAGGTCAAAAAGTTGGCCAAACAGTTTATGGTCAGAGATGAGGTTGGGTAAGGCAGTCTCAACTTCAGGGCATCACACAGACTCCTCTATCAAAGTTGACTCAGGAATGACAGTCTCTCTGCATGTTGATGACTTGCCAAGTCAGGCATTCCCAAGCCCCCTTAGTTCAGACATTAAGTACAGACCTGTTTGCAGACTAGTGACTTCCTGCATTGTCATAAAAGTAAGAAGATCAGGTGTGTAAGACTCGTCAAGCAGTCTGCGGGCAAAGGTAATACAGCCAATCGGTAAAGGATGAGAGGAAAGACATAAGTAGAGCACGCCTCAGCTCTACCTTTAAAGGAAAGCCTCCTTCAAAGCCAAGTCCTTACAGACGCTTCAACCTTCGACTCTACTTTCGATCAATTCTATTCAAGCTGGAGACCCGATCCTAACCAAACGCTAAGGATCCGAACTGGGCTCTCTGACCAGTTGAACAGCAACTGCGCTGCTCCGGGCAAACAACTTCAGGCTTTTGTAATTCAATTTTAATTTAAGTTTTGAAATGTTGAGGGTATCTAGAATTAGACAAAGAAAAGGGTAAGGAAAAACACAGAGAGAAAGAGAGAGAGAGTGTGTGTGTGTGTGTGTGTGTGTGTGTGTATGTGTGTGTGTGAGAGAGAGAGAGAAAGAGAGGGTGGGGATAATCAGATAACGAGAAAGGGTAGGGGGACAGGGAGATCAAGGAAAGGAGAAAGAGTGACACTTTGGACATGCAGATAGAAAGAACACATTACAGATTCCCTCTTCATGGTCTCAAATACTTCCTCACTTTACATGTGATAAACCCAAGGTCATATATTACATCTTTTGTAGAAAATGTCTAAATTGTAGACACAAAAGGGGAGACAAAACTACCTTTTAGATTTAGATTGTCTAATAGCCAGTTTGCAGTTATTACTGCAAACTGATATTAGACAAAAAACATCGTACACTGAAATAAGGAAATATTTCAACCAAACAAACCATACATTTCTTATCATCAAATATATTTTCATAGACACGAAATTCCAGTCAACATATGCATACAAAAAGCAAAACAAAGTTAAAGCACATAAACCAGATCTGAACTACGACATGCTTTAATACATATAGATTAAGAAGAATGTTTGTTTAGGAATGAAACTTGGCTAAAGGGATTATTTGCTTTTAACAGTAATTCTCGACGAGATGAACCCGCATTAGTTCATTTAAAAATAGACATTTTTTTTGCCTTCAAGCAGAGAGACTTCGCGTGGACTAACTTGTATATTAAGACAAAGAATGACCGCAACACAAAGTTGAAAAAGTCTAATTTTTTTCACAGCGGTTTCATTTTAATTCATTTTCTTTTATCAAATAATACATTTTCGATCAGTTATAATAACACCTATAATTTTACATGCTTTTACGCTTTCCATAACGCTATTTATTGAGTATGGGCAAAATGAATGGTCGATACACATAATTTAACAAAGTTTTAACCCCTCCTCCTTCAGTTAGAAAAAAAATCACCAAAATTGAGGAAATCAATCAATCTTAATGAAGTTTTCAATATTCATTAATTAACGATCACAGAATATCATTAACCGATTATTTTATTAGAAATCTGAGTGAAAATGTATTATTTCATGTAAACAAAAAACACTTACTAAAGTTATATCTCAGGGTCCAAAAAGTAACACATAAATATTTTTTTATGGAAATAAAGCACCGATGCTGTTAACAATAAGAAAATCTTTTAAAATATAGTTTGTAGCAGTCACCAATAGGGACTACTTTTGAATGTGTAATCCCTGTCCCTGTGAGCTTGCTTGTCCAATCAAATCACAGGGCGCAGTAATATCGTTAGTTCCCTAAGGGACTACTTATGTTCCCTTAGAGTTCGAAGAAAACGATCAGACGACCTCCTGGCACCAGCTTGGACACATCGCAGAGATCACCGGCGAGGAACGAGGAAACGCTCTCTCTCTCCTGCAGCCGTCGCCCACTCGACGACTACTACCATCTTCACCTGAAGAAATCCATGGGCAGCCCTAAGAACTCTTATATTCTTCCTCTTCCTCAGACGGACACTGTCCCACTCTCTTCTACCTATACCAAACGGTATAGGTAACCTTGAGTTAATAAAACCCCTTTTTGTTATTGTTACAGAAATACTTTTCGTTGTTCCGATAAAAGGAGAACCCCTTTCATCCTCTCATCATCACCTTACAAGTTCTTAAATATTACAAAATATATCCCTTAAATTCTGTGTTAATAAAATCAATATAACTCGAACAAAAATAAATTTCTCTAATTGACGATATTATCATTCAATTAAGTATTGTGTATTTAATATTTTCACCAAAACAAATAAAATGATTGCAAAAATATTATTATATGATTTTAACGATAACATTTTACATGAAATATTACACCGCGATTTTATATTTCCCCTTTGCGCATGTACGTGTAGTCAGAAGAGTAAAAAAAATATATTTAAATCTAGAAAACAAAACAAAAATGAATTGAGATATTGGGCCATTCAGAAAAATATAATTTAAAAAGTGGGCTAATTTTTACAAGCGATTAACCTCAAAATCTATGGATGGGCAGTGCTATAATAAACAGACGGGATTTGCACCGTCACCCAACAGTGGACGTCATCAAAGTTTTATTTTCAGAGATGCAACAACGTCTTTTTCACTGAACGTTGGGGGGGTACTTAAAAACACACACAGAAATTACAGAAAAAGAGATATAACCAATGAAAAGGATAAGTGTGGTGGTTAGTAGGAAGCTCCCAAGTCTACCTAGGTATGAGCTGCTCACTGTTTTCCGAGTTGTTTCAAGAACCGAATGAAAATATTTGGTCAAAAGCTCGCTGAATCTTTTTCTGAGAAGGGATATTACGTTATATTATGTTTGATAGTTCCATCAAATACAACAGCGACTGGGGTAAATTCCTGGCTGATATTTATTACGGTTTAAATAGCTGGTTACATAATTTTCGGCCAAGTCTTAAAGTCGGGTGTTTTGGTCTAGTCTGAGAAATTGTTGTAATATCAAAAATGTGTAAGCGTTCTGTGAACGGCAGTAAGCATCCGTTCCTGTATTTTTACGTTAAGGGATTTTCACAGCGGCAGTCAGAGTCTATTTTTGTTTTGGAGGCGTGGCTTACGCCGTGCTTTAAAGAAATCGTGTTGACTTTGTGAATGCTTCTAACATCATAAGAGTGATGGTGGGAGGCACCACGTCAATCTCATTGAGCTCAATGAAATATTAATAGGTAAAACAATTAAAACTGTCGAAGTACCAGTGGTGGCTCGTGTATAGGAAATGCGTAACTGCAGCACACCCAAGTTATTCCTGCTCAATATTATCGTTCAATTAAAAATAATACGTTGTTTTTCTTTAATTCTTTGTTTTTACATGAACATTATACGATCCTTAAGTTTAATGTCGGTAACCATCCCCAAATTCATGTAAAAAAAATCCTTGCATGAAGCTGTGAGATTCATAGTTACACTTGGTGTTTGATGCTGTGTGCATACGCGAGTTAGGCAGCGACACAATTCGCTGTGGAGAACTGTCGCTCCTCGACGCGACGAGACTCCGATTCTGGGTATGCTGGTTGAATGCAGTGTTTCATTGAGACTCTGCATGTGCCGTGCTTATATATTGTCTACCATATTCTTGAATGTGATATAAAGTGTAGAATTCAGAGCCGTGTCCTGCTAAAAATATCCACTTTCTGAGAAAATCAAGACGAAAACTGGGGAAAGATCACTAAGTTTAACCATATCTTGAATAAAGACGAAGATCTAAATACATCTTTTTGACACCATCCCTCGCGCACAGAATATTCGTATGAACTAAAAAAAAAAAGTTTGCCCTTAACTAGTGGTTTCCGATTTAATGAATTAGAGAAAACGAGCATTCACAGCTGATAGCCGAGCAAACAGAGATCGAGAGCTGGCACGTTGAATTCCGAGGTGAGTTTTCTCCCTTGATTTTTTATGATTCTATACATCCCTTAGAAACATATGGCCAAGTACATAAGGTTGGTTGACGATAATGTATGTTTTATATAATAATAAAGATTATTATCTGCATACAAGTGCAGACTTTCCGATTAGGTCTCACCATCTATAAAGTAGGCAGTTTAGGCTGTATGTATATTAGAAAATTAACTTGACATTTTTATTATTTTTGATTCTAGGTTATTTTTGGCTTTGCCTGATAATTTCATATATATATATATATATATATATATATATATATATATATATATATATATATATATATATCATCAAATATCATCAGATTGTTATAATTAATCAAATATCTATAGTATTTTTCTATATTGTATTAGTAACAAGTGATTTTTGGTAAGAGCTACTATGTCTTTGAATGCTTGGGAATCGAATCCGTGATTGTCTATTTAGGAACCCAAAGCAACCTTATTCTGACATTACACTATTAGGAGAAAGGCAATAAAAAAGTGAAAATTAGGAGTAAATGAACGGTAAAAGTCATTCAAAACTATAAAAAGATCATGTAAGGATTTTGCTAACCTACCGCGTGTTTCAAAGGATATCGTATTATAGTTCCCATTTTTGAGATTTGTTTTTGCAAGTGTTTACAGATGATTTTCTTATAAATGAAATTAGATTATTATACTGCTTCCAGCTATTTTATGTCACTCATTCTTTTTTTTGTTACTTTTATTTTACAGAAAATTTAACCATGGCTTCCTAGCACCCCCAAGAAATAAGATTTTTGACTGTAAGTGAAATTCAACAGGAGATGATGAAAAAGATGATTCAGAAAATCCAGGTGTATTTAAAGGATTAATAAGGTTTGCATCTAAATTAGATCCAGATTTAAAGAATCCCTTAGAAACCAGTACGGTCTTCAAAGGTGTTTCTAAGACCATTTTCTTCTTAATTATATTTTTCCTAACCAATATTACATTTAGTGTTGCTCAAGTAAAATGCGACCAAGTTCGTATTATAAGCAATGAGCAATAGCTGGGTTTTATTTCAGTAATAAAAATGTGGATATTTTTGCCGACCATTGTAAAAGCGGCAAATTCGGCACATAACTTATTCATGCTGCTGAAAGGTACGGATTTAGCCTGCAACCGTATCTAGTATCACCAAAACGCCACAGCTTCCCAAATCTGAACAACACATAGAATACATATATTTATTGATTTTGTCTCAGAATAAAATTTTGTCCATTAATGTTTCTTTTATATTTATGAAAGAAACTAACAAGATGTAAAACTTTTTTGTGTTTAAAAGAACTACATTAAAGTTTGACATCATGAATTCCATTGTAATTCCAGGAAGTTGTACATTCTTGAAAACAATGTGAGCGGCATTGTCGTTAGAAAACAAATTAAAACACAAAAAGTCACAAATATTTCCAGATGTCATTCAGTACAGAAGAATGCTCGATATTCAGTGAAAAATAATGATGCTTTGAAAAAGCTATTGTGTCTTTAAAGTAGAGTGTTTCAAGAATGACAAAAGAAATTGTTAGATTAGTTTCGAAGTTGTTCTTCATGTTGTTAAAAAAATGATTGATCCATTTTCTTATTGCTGTTGTTTTTATCTTCAAAAGTTCATCATTTAAAAGAGAAGTTTTAGACAATTTACATCAGAATTGAACATTTTTGTCCGTCTGTCGGTTGACCTCTTATAGGCTCCAAAACTAGTTGAAAGAATTGCATCAAATGTGGCATGAAACACCTTTGGAGATATTTGGTGTGTCATGCGGGTATAAATGGCAATAGCACTACTGATGTTACTACTGAAAACAATGAAAGCTTATTGGTTTCAAATCTATAGATCTAATTACACCAGATTTGACACAAAGAACTCTTGAAATACCGAGTGTGTTGCAGAGGATCAAGTGTATCTTCCTACTCCTAGTCAGTATCCCTAAGATTTAAACCTCGTGGAGGCTGTATATTAGTGTTAGTATAGTACCATGTTCATCGGGAATATGGAAAACGGGAATAATTCTGTATTGTTTGCAGTGGGGTCTGTTTTTGTGGATGGCATTTTTTGTTTATAGCCTATATAAATTAGTGTTTTTTGCGTGCATTATATTATTAATGCTTATATATATATATATATATATATATATATATATATATATATATATATATATATATATATATATATATATATATAGTCTAAAGAAGCTTTGAGTTATTTTAAACAAAAAGACAAAAAAAAGGAAAATGCAGTTTTAATTCCCATAGAAACTAACTAAATCCAAAATAGTGCAGACTTAACATTCGTTGGAAAATTCATAAATAAATAAAATATATAATAGTAAGTAAATAAAATAAAAAGGGGGATTAAGTATCTAACAGTGAAACAAAAACAGGAAACCTTAACATAAGCATCTAATATTAACACGGGGATCATCAGCTGTTTACCATGTAACTATTTTGGAGATTTAAAAACAGGACAGTTATATGCATGGCTCTCCAATGGTACAGATCAAACTACCATTTCCCCAATCAAGTGTCGAAATAATTCAGCTTAAAATGTTACTTATATATAAATAAATAATAATAATCAAAATAATAATAATAATATACTACCCTTAAGACTACCGTGCGATATGGTAATTTGCATATCAAATAAAATTCTTTATAACAATTGTAATACTACTACTACTACTAATAATAATAATAATAATAATAATAATAAAATGCTATCTAAACACTACACGCAAGAACCATTCTGCGATATGGTAGCTAGAAATAAAATTATATAGGAATTAAAGTTGCATTAAAAAAAAAAGCTTTAGTACCTTAGGTACCAGAAAGGCAAATAGATAAGAGGAAGGAAACCTAGATGTGTGTGTGTGTGTGTGCGTGTGCGTGCGTGCGTGCGTGTGTGTGTGTGCATGTTTTTTCTCTCTCGTGTATAAATGACTAAAAGCTTATCTGAATATATATATATATATATATATATATATATATATATATATATATATATGGGGTAAGGTACACGATAATTCATGAAAAAGAAATGTCGTGGTGGACAAAATGTGTGAAAAAAATGACAAACGGAAAACAAATTAAAGTGCAGGAGAAAAACAAAAACAAGAGATTTTGACCGGTTTCGTTCTGTTGGAGAACGTCTTCAGAAAATTTTCTGAAGACGTTCTCCAACAGAACGAAACCGGTCAAAATCTCTTGTTTTTGTTTTTCTCCTGCACTTTAATTTGTTTTCCGTTTGTCATTTTTTCACACGCACACACACACACACACACACACACACACACACACACACATATATATATATATATTATAATATAAAATGAAATAATAAAATAAGGTGCCAATCAAATTTTATTAGAATTCAAAGTTCAAGCAAAGTATCTTAACGTCCTCAGCTCATGAGTTTCAAAGATAATTCTTCTCCTCAGAGGACCATTACCGCAGTGATATCACTACAGGTAATAAAACTACACTTTGAAAATATATAAAAATATATACAAAAATACATAAAAATATATAACATCAAATATATCAACCCAAAAACATACTTTTTTTGTTAAATCTATACAATCCATCCAAGTCATACAATTTTAAAAACATAATCAGGAAAGATATCCAGAAGGTTGACTGAAGATTGATCCAGGTGATGAGTGACAGTCCAAATACGAGAAACTGAAAGAATTGAAAAAGTTGTCCAGTCGAGAGATGCGTCAGCAATCGATGAAGTGAAAAGTATCCAATGTTTATGTTAATTATTACAACGATAAATAAATCAAATCAAATGATATAAAAAGTTCAATAAACTCACTCAAAATTCCAAAAGTTTGATCTGAGCAGTGCAAATCAAATCAAAGTTCGCTGGTTAAATGGAGAATCCGTTAAATCCGAATTGAACATAATTAAAATTGAAACAACACGGTCATTTCTTCCCCCGGAGCGAATAAAAATAATTAAATTTTCAAAGTATCCTAGAGACCACATAAATGCAGTCCCTAATCAAACTCCACAACTGAACACTACAACTAATTTGCACCATAACTCTAGACCTAATTATTCTACTATCCATCTTCCGCCTCAGCAAGCCGATAATGGATTCCCAATGGTGGGTAACGATAACGCTAACAATAATATACAATCAATTAACCAACCTAATCCATATCATGAAAATGCAGTAAATAGAAATAGACCTGTGAATAGGAATATAAATGGCTCAGGAACAAGAGTAAATCCTAAGATACACACGTATATTGGTGCCACAGAAAATTTAATTAAATCCCGCATTTCTATGCAGAATTACTCCTTCAATAACGACGTCGGTAACAACAAAACATCACTGACCACTTTAGTTAAAAACTTAAGATCCAATAATATTCCACACAATATAAAATGGTCTATCCTAAAAAAATCAAACTCTTATAGCCCAGGATCTAGATCTTGTGATCTATGCAATTCAGAAGCCGTAATGATAGCTACTGCACCTAAACATTTAAATCTGATCAATTCTAGAAATAAATTAGTTTCCGAATGTCGACATGGAAGGAAATTCAAGTATGCTATATAGAAACCACCGCCAATCCCACCGTAGCTGATTGAGTGAGTACAGAGACCGGGGTGTCCAGTTTTCGAGATGTGTTCGTTAGAACCTTCCTTGCCTAAAAGGTTTAGACTCTGAAGTTGTAAAAGTTTAAATATCTAAATTTTCAAACTCTAAATATCTTTACAACTTCTTAATTAGGAAAAATTAAACCTTAAATGAAATTAAACTTCTTTATTAGGAAAAATTAAACCTTAAATTAAACTTCCTAATCTGATAAAATTAAATCTTAAATTAAACTATTAAATTATTAAATTCTAATCACTTTAATAACTTCGTAATTTTTAATCTGATAAATTAAATCTTAAATTAAACTATTAAATTATTAAATTCTAATTACTTTAATAACTTCGTAATTTTTAATTTCATAAATTTTCTATATCATTTGATAGGGCGAGATTTGTGAAATCTGTTTTTCTTGTAAGCTAGATATTTAAGTAGCTATTTGAGCATGTGTACGTGATTGGACGATCTGACCTCAATATGCCTACCGCTTTCCTTTGACCTAGACTTATTCTTTAACCTAGACAAGTAACATCCGGTTTGAGTTGGGTTGATTTGACAAGCTTGCCGATACAGGATGTTGTTTCTTTTTATATATAATGTGTGTTTAAAGAAAAAAACTGGTTTGTTTGGCTTCAAAACTTAAATAAATATTTATTTAAATAAAATTACAAATTTCAAATTATACAAGGCTTACACTGAGGAACAATATATATATATATATATATATATATATATATATATATATATATATATATATATATAAACAGATAGTTTTAATTGGCTACATATGTGCACACATATTTGAACTTTTATATCTCTTCAGGTGACTGACTACGAGAACGTTTCTGTTGAGATTTGTTGTCACATCTGGGCTGGTGCACTATCCACTTATCTCTCCTAATGTAATAGGTACCTCGCTATCCACTAAGCTTTAGCCCCTGCCCCATCGCCACAATGTTGCATCCTGCTCCGATGACCTTGCTGCTTTGGTGCCCCCTCGACGCACATACACTCACCCAACCCGACAGTCAGCTAAATCCCATCCATTCATTGTGACGGTCCCCAGATGCTGGAGATCCTTCTCCTCCAATAGCTTCTTTCCTCGAGCAGTCAGCCTTTGGAACTCCTTCTCTGCTCCCTGTTTCCCCGAGTGTACCGACATCCAGAAATTTCAAACTAATGTGAACAGTATCTCGCTGCACAACTCCCAATTTAGGATTTTTTACATGGTTCACCCCAAACAAGGCAGGACGCCACTGTAAACGTAAGGGGCTACTGAGAAAAAGGAAAAGGGGGGAAGGATTGGTGGTTCAGCTTAAATTGGGATCTGAGCAGCGAGATGTCTGTTTACATTAGTTTTAAATTTCTGCATGTCAGTACTGTCGGGGAAACAGGGGGTAGGGAGGGAGTTCCAGAGGCCAGCAGCACGAGGAAAGAAGCTATTTGAGTAGAATGCTCTCCGGCATCTGGGGACCTCCACAGTGAATGAATGAGATTTACTAGAATGTCGAGTTAGTCTAGTGAATTTACGTCGAGGGGGCACCAGAGCAGCACACTCATCGGAGCATAATCCATTGAAGTATTTGTAAAACAAACACAAGGATGCTACATTGCGGCGATGGGACAGGGGCTGGAGCTTAGCTGACAGTGAGGGACCTATTAGGTTGACTACTCTTTTTTGGACTTTGTCAAGGAGGGAGAGACTAGTAGATGATGCACCAGCCCAGATGTGGCAACAATACTCCATGCATGGGCGAATGGTGGCTTTGTAGAGATACAGGATAATGTCAGGTGTAAGGAGTCCACTAGCACGGTAGAGGGAGCCAACCTTCCTTGCGGCAGCCTTGGCAATGTCTTCAATGTATGTGTTCCAATTCATGTTACCTGTGAAGGTTAGGCCAAGGAGTTTGAATGATGAACTCTCAGGTAGGGTGCTATTTGCCATGGCAATCGGTGGTTGGAGAGGCTTCTTGTAGTTGTTGAAGGAAAGGAGCTTTGTCTTTGCGGCATTAAAAGTCACCAACCATTTATGGCCCCAATCCACTACAGCCTGGAGGTCATCTTCTAAGGATGCAGCCATTGCCTCAGATATGATCGCGTCTGTTTTGCCAACATGGCGAGAGTAAAGCGTGGTGTCGTCAGCAAATAAACCGATCTCAGACACTATGTCATCAGGGAGATCGTTTATATAGATCAGGAACAACAAAGGTCCAAGAATAGATCCCTGGGGCACACCAGCATTTATGTCATGCTGCTTAGATGAACGGCCATCGAGGACAACCTGGATTTTTCTTTTGTTTAGGAAGGATCTAATTATATTAAGTAGTTGCCCAGTAATACCGTATGAGCGTATTTTCAGGAGAAGCCTTTTATGCCTTGTCAAAGGCCTAGGATATATCAAGCGCTACTGCCCTAGCTTCACCTGCCTTGTCGAGAGTATGATACATGCGTTCAGAGATGACCGTTAGGATGTCTGCAGTAGATCGTGCTTGTCTAAACCCATACTGGCGGTCAGATAGAAGTTTAGCATTAACTAAGTGACGTACTATCGCTAGATTGATTAAGGACTCAAAGATTTTGGCAAAGATCGGCAGTAGACTGATTGGGCGGTAGTTCTGAGGGTCGGTTCTATTCCCAGTACTCTTGTAGACTGGTACCACAGAGGCAATTTTCCAGCTATCGGGGAAGCAAGATTCGGCTAGGCATTTGTTGTAGAGTTTGGAGAGAACAGGGGCCAGTTCAGCAGAGCATTTCTTTATTGCTATTACAGGTATAAGATCAGGCCCACAAGCTTTAGAGGTGTCAAGGCTTTTTATAATGTCTCTGACCTGGGATAGGGTGATGACCAGGTTATCAAGTGTGGCTTCAGTCCGCAATGGTAATTCAGGGAGAGGGTGGTTACCCGAGTCTAAAGTAGAGTTAGAAGCGAAACGCTGTGCGAGTAGTTCAGCCTTATCAGTGGCCGTGCAAACGACATCATTGTGATTTGAAAGTGGGGGAATCGTAGATTGACCATTATTCACTACACTATTGTAGATTTTCCAGAAATCGCGAGTACCTAGTTTCTGTGACTGGATGCGTTTTTTTGTTAACTCATTATACCTTCTCTTCGCTTCGCCTATCACGGCCTTGCAATTGTTTCTTGACTCTATGAATTTATGCCTATTAGTAGCTGACTTATGGCGGCCGAATTTACGGAATGCTTGTTGCCTCTCAGAAATGGCAGCTGCACATTCCGAAGTGAACCATTGAGGAGAGTGGGGCTTGCTAAAGAATTTTCGCATGGGGACATAGGCTTCAATGCCTGCTTTGACCCATTCAGTTAATTCGTTTGCACACTGGTTGGCAGGGAGTAAGAAGGTTTCCCGCCATGGGGCGTCACTGATGTGGTCTCTGATTGACTCAAAATCAGCTTGCTCGTAGTATCTTGTTGTTTTGAGCAACGGTTCATCAGCTTTCGGACGACTTTTTAGTGTGATATGTATCATTAGCACAATGTGATCAGCATTCCCGAGTGGGCTATGAGCTTTCGTCACACAAGCCTCGGGTATTGAGGTCAAGAAGAGGTCTAGAAGTGACGCTTGTTGATCCACACGATCGGGGATGCGGGTCGGAAAATCAACAGTCTGAGGGAGGGAGTGAGCTAAGGAGAAATTATACGCAGAGTTGCCGGCTGCGTTGGTAAGGCTGGAGAATCCCAACTAGTCGCGGTGGTGGGCATTAAAATCCCCAAATACATGTATCTGGGCATTCGAGTCAATTAAGAGTGCTCTATCTATGCTTTCAGAGACAGAGTTTAGCAGAGTACAGTCCTGGGACGACGGGGAGCGGTATAGGAAATATAAGTAACTAACGTTGTGATGTAAAGTCAATCTAAATTTGAAATTCTAAAATGCCTTCATAAATATGTGGAATTTCCAGTTATCTATCTACCTCCCACAGCGGTAAGATTTGACACAAGGTCGGAAAGTGGGATTTGATAAGTCAGCACCCTAGAGGAAGAGCACTTATGACCTTAAAAAATTGCCTGGGCAGCCCCGTTGCGATTAGCAAAAAACTAACCCCTTCTCAAAAAGTGAGAAGGCAAAGCCTGGAAAGGTGGACTTCCGAGAACTGCACAGGACAAACCCACAGACCGGCGGAATCAAGGCCCGAAGGCCAAGACGATACCGGTCTATGGGGTGTAGTATCCATCGGAACAGATACTACACTTTCTTCTTAGCCAAAAGACCAAGAAATTCCAAGTTACGTCTACTACTATCGATCTATATAATACTATCAGTCTGAGGACGTGTGTGATGACATCATAAAGAATGAATTGTAGCTTTATGACGTCACCTATTTAAAAATAATAATATATGATTTTTATTTATTTATTTGTTTTTATTAATAATTAAATATTTATTCAATCACAAATAAAAAATAAGAAACAAATATATTACACTGATCCATTCGGTGAAAAGGTGAACTATAAGATTAATAATTCAATAAATAATTAATAAATCCCTTATTTGTCACTTGGACATTGTTTAGTTTGGTAGCAAGAAATCCCGATTCCTTATATATAATCGTATCACAGTCAATAGTTTTCTTCGAATGAGTAGACTCAAGGCGTTTCCATGAATAATGGCGATAGAGAGGCGCTCGTAAAGCCAAGACAATTCGCGATTGTCTCCGGTGTTGCACATCATTAATAGACCAAGGCTGCTGAGGAACTTGCACATGGCAGAGCCTATCACTTCACTCGTCTCCACAGCGATCGGTTGAAATACAAATCTGTCGAGAAGATCGGCATATTTTGACCGCTTGCGGCTCTCTGCTGACGCTGCTGCATGTCCAGGGTGTGTTGCCGATTCTATCACTGACGAGGGCACAAAAGTGTCAACACAAGTCGCATCCCATATCAGTGACTTACCGTTTGTAAGGGGAAACACCGTTAGGCTATCAGGTCGTCTGCCATCCGCTCTGTCAAGGTCAACCGGTTCGAGGATCGACGAGAAACTAGCTGGTTGGACGACATCATTGAGAGTACTGTGCCTCGGAAATATGCCGGCGCTTCATCTACACGAAAGGGTATAATTGAATAGAATTCATTTTTTATTCGCTCTTTCTCACTCTCTCTTTAACCATGTTTCTCTTCTCTTCATCTCTCTCTCAATTATTTATGTCATTTGTCTCCTCTTACTTCTCTTATCATTCGGCTTTTGTGACAGCATTCAGTGTACACGGTGACAAGATACAAAGAAGACGATAAGATTCGCAGAGTCTTAGTAGTATACGAGACCCTTAGGGGCCTAGATGGTTCGTCTAGTAGACCACCCATGACGCTTTGGATTCGTCTAGATAAAATGTCATAAAGGATCTTGACCCCCCCCCCTCCTCTATCTCTCTCTCTCTCTCTTTGGTTTGATGGATGACGTCATCATTTTGTCATTTGGTTAGTCCCCATCTCTCTGTTTAAATTGATAAAATCATCATGACGACATCCAGTGCACTGATATCCCGACTGCATTGAGACAACAAACAAGCAAGACAACAAACAAACAAACAAACAAGCAAGCAAGCAAGCAAGGTCCACAGTATATATAGAAAGAATTATATTTGGTAACATTAAATAAGGCATGATCTGATCACAAAATAAAACCATATACTAAAATGCAGAAACGATTATCCATAAACTAGTTCAGCCTTCCCCCCACCCTTGTATTTAAACGTGTATATTCTATGTTTTTCTATCGAAGTATATGTAAATCACCGGACAATATATTAAATTGCTAGACTGTATGGTTATATTAACTTTACATCCCTTTGTATGTGTTGCATTTACTTGTACAAAAATACCTGCTGTACTATATTTAAATGCTCAATTCAGGGGCATAGTGTAGTGTAGTATAGTATATGTTCTGTTGTCATGATACCATCCTCCCAGGCATGTTCTCCTCCTTTTTTGAGAGGTGTGGAGGTAATGTAGTATCTGTTCTGTTTTCATGATACAATCATCCCAGGCATTTCCTCCTCCTTTTTTGAGAAGTGTGGAGGTAGTGTAGTATCTGTTCTGTTGTCATGATACCACCCTCCCAGGCATTACCTCCTTTTTGAGAGGTGTGGAGGTAGTGTAGTATCTGTTCTGTTGTCATGATACCATCCTCCCAGGCATGCCCTCCTCCTTTTTTGAGAGGCGTGGGGGGTAGTGTAGTATCTGTTCTGTTGTTTCACATCATCATACTTTATTTTCATTACGTTGTTAAGACAAGGTGTTTTGTTGTAAATTGAAGTTAAGCAAGGTATATCTCGGCCATTAGTAAATGGGTGACAATTTTAGACAAATAAACTGCTGACTCATCCTTCCGGAAGTGACGTCATTGTGAGAGGATTTTTTTCACATTATCATTCTTTATTTTCATTACGTTAAGACAAGGCGTTTTGTTGTAAATTAAAGTTAAGCAATACATATCCCGCCCATTACTAGATGGGTGCCCATTTTGGAAGAATTAATTGCTGACTCATCCTTCCGGAAGTGACGTCATTGTGAGAGGATTTTTTCACATTATCATACTTTATTTTCATTACGTTGTTAAGACAAGATTTTTTGTTGTAAATTGAAGTTAAGCAACAAATATCTCGGCCATTACTAAATGGGTAACCAGTTTGGAAGAATAACAAAACTGGTTCTTTGATATGACGTAGGCGCCTTCAATAGCATATTTACACATGAGTTCTTTGATATGACCGAGGCGCCTCCTCAATTTTTTCTTCTTTTCTTAACTATGTATGGGGGAGGGTAAAAAACAAAAAATTTTAGGGGGGATCAAATTTTTTTTTTTTAACTGAAAATATTAATATTTATGGGGAGTGTAAAAAAAATTTTCTTTTTTTGGGGGGGTTGTAAAAAAAGATTTTTTCTTTTCTTTTTTTAACTAAAAATATTTCTATTTATGGGAGAGGGTAAAAAAATTGGGGTGGGGGTCGACATTTTTAAAAATTTATTTTTAACTAAAAATATTCTTGGACGGAAACAAAGAAAATCAATGTCTACTCACCCAAGAAATATGACTGGGGCTCCATCGGTTACGGGTGAGTGTTCATTTCTGACGTGGCAGCCTAGCAAAAATTTGCTAGTTAATATAATGTGTCTATTTACCTGCCTACTCACAAGGGCTGAAGATGCCACAAAAATCATGTCTGTTATGAACTGCTATAAGTGAAAATTAGTTTCGCATATTTACTGAGAAAAATGTAACATTTATCCGATGCTTTTTGCAAAAGTGTTTTTTCATTATATTTGAAGCTAAAAGTAATAGTTTTCTTTATTATATTTAGTTTGCTAATAATTTAACTAATTATTTATCTACTATTTAGCAATATGTGAGCTTTATTAAAGAAATTTTTAATTTAAGCAACAATTAAAATGTATTGCTTGAGTCAAAATAAATGGCAATAATTCTTTTAACTTTTTTGTAAATACTAAAGATGTGTGTCTAAACACGGCCGTCGTAAACCCAGGCCAGTTCACTGAGTCGAGTTTTTCTGGTGACGTCATTGATAGTGGTTAGTAAGAACCACTATAAATGAAGACCGTAAATGCCGAAGGCGCTGAGGCGCATGCATGGGAGTCCATCATTTTCCGCAAATCATCAGAGCGAGCAAACTGCCCCCTAAGGATTATTCATTATCTTAGAAATCATTGTTAACTTGTTCCTGCTATTGTGACTTTATTCCCCTACAAAGAACACGGTTACCCCCCTAGAGAGTATTCATTCACTTGGAAATCATTGTTAACTTGTTCCTTTTTTAAAACGTGTCTCCTTTTTATAGATGTCAAACGCGAAAGAAAATAAGAAAATTACAACATGGCTGCCAACGATAAAGATGTATTAAAGTTCGATTTTCAAGTCTTAAAAAATAAATTAGAATTTTATTTCGGGATGAAAATACAATTTAAGACTAATTAATAAATTTTATCCAAAATGTAAGCGAAAATCATACGAAATAAGCGAAATATTCAAATAATAATATATTGTAAATAAACTGTTCGTTTTGAAAAAAAATCACATAAAACTGTTCGTTTTAATTTTAATTTCTTCAAAAAATTGTCCGTTTTGAAAAAAAAAATCCCCTCCCCCAAAAAAACTTTAAAAATTGATTACGAATGTTTACTATATTGTAAATAAACTGTTCGTTTTGCAAAATAAGACAAAACAAAAAATCACACATTTTAATTTGTTTCAATAAATGTTTTATTAATTAATTATGTTGAATTATTGATTGTGTGTTACTTTACTGAATTCGTAATCTTTCATGTTTGATTTACTTTTCATGCTTGATTTACTTTTCATGTTTGATTTACTTTTGAATTAAAAAAAGAATTATCTGCCGTTTACGCTCTGCAACTCTTTACAAATGGAAACAAACATTTCTATTCTGCACAAGTGCCTTAATTTGAACTATTTAGCAATTTGAAAAGTTTTTAAAAAGTTTTAGGCGCCTATTAGTAATACTCCACCACCCGTTTTTCTCAACTTTTTTACTGGCAGTTTTTTTTCTTTTTTCACTGTATCATGTCGCTAGAAAATTCCGTGTGTTTTTGTGATTTTTAAATTCTTTTTTCTGTGTACAATTACCTATCATGTCACTAGAGAATTCTGGGTTTAGTATAATAGAAATACAAAAGTAGTTTAATTGCTAGAAATTGAAATTGCTACTCATTCAGCATTCTTTATTAATGCGACAATCAAGAAACATCATTTATTCTTTTCGGAAATGAGAGCAACTCTTATCAAATTATTCAGCTAAAACTAATGATTATGAAATGTTCATATAAAGAATAAAACTGCCTAAGAATAGGGATTTCTTGTGTTTATAAACCAAGAGATATTTGCATGCAGTATAACTGATAGTCTTTTCATTCAATGTAGACCAGGTTGTCATAACAATCAACTCAAACATTAAAAATAATCTGGAAAGAATGAACTTATTTTAAGAATGAATATTAAATCAGATAAATTATTTTTCAAAGAAACATTTTCATGTTTTAAAAATTTATGACAACACCATTTTATTATTAAGTGTTAATTTAATGTTTGCTGTCAAGCCTACGCAAATTACACGAAATAATACATTTGCATTAACATTTCTAATAAAATAATGGATTCATTATGTTCCGTGATCGTTAATTAATATATATTGAAAATTTAATTGAAATTGGTTGATTTCCTGAATGTTTATGAATTTTTAAGTGAAGGGAGGGGTCAAAATGCCCATAGTCTGACTGTTCGATAGATCTCGTTTGTTACTTTATATGATGACGTCATTTTCCAGTGCACTGACCCGGTTATTACGATGGTCGTGGTCTAAGACAATTCTTTTCTATGTTATAATTAAATTTATTATTTTTGCCGTTTTTTTTCCATAAATGTTAGGCTTTCTTGTTTAGATGAAATGTTAAAATAAGTGTTAATTAAATGGTTTTGAATTTCTCATAAAATGTTACATTTCTGGTGCATCTGTTTTCGTTAAAAATATTCGTTATACCTCGAACACCTCTTTGCAGCTATGGATCAATGTTTTGGCGTTAAATAATACTAAAGGGATTGTTGTACAAGCAGACCAACCAGACCATCTAATGTATCGTTTACAACATTTTTTTTTTACATCAAATGACCCCAAAGGGTTGATATGACAAACTAAACCATTCTTGAAACCTTATTATAGGCAAACTCGATCACAAAAAATCCTACTATTCTTCTGAGATTAAGTTCTACAGACCCCCCCCCCCGCCACTTGCAATAGCTGACCTATAGAAACAGTTGTCCTTTATAGACTGCGTTATTTGTGTGTATGAAATCATGATGTGTTAAGTGATAATTACATTTCAGTGATATTGTAGCCAGTGCATCCTTTAAACGTTGGATGAAAACTAAACTTGTACAAATGTTAGAAGAAAAAAAAGTAAAATGATGTTTCCCTTTTTTATGTTGGTTTATTTATCCGTTGGAGTCGACGTAAGTAAAAAAGAAAAAAAGAAGAAAATTGCTGGGCATTTGTCATTTCCTTTGTAAGAATTTGGTAAAACTGAATCAAAGTTACTTCTTTCCTTTATTTTCTCTTCTATTCTCACGTTTTTGCAAGAAGACAATCATTATTTGACAGAGAATTCTTCTTTGTTAGGCACTCACCTGCTTTGAACTTTTGGGGGGGGGGACTTTTTCACCTGCAATCTACTCTGGAGATAAGTTTTCTTATCTGTCGAGTGTTATCACTGGACAAAATGGCTGCCATTGTACACATATATGCATCGATTCTGTCAAATCTATCTAATATATAAAGTTATCTTGGTGGATTACCAAAGTCAGACTCAAATAGCAATAGATCTGAGGACCTCAACAGTGAAGGGGTGGGATCTTACTGATTAACAGGTTGATCGGGGGTATTTACATAGAGGGGGCAGCACATTCGTTGGAGCACATTCCATTAAAGTACTTGTAACAAAAGCACAGGGATACAGCATTGCGCCAATGGGACAGAGGCTGGAGCATGCTTTATAGTGCGAGACCTATTAGATTAGATACTCTTTTTTGGATCCTGTCCAAGAGGGATAAGCTAGCGTTTAGTGCACAAGACCAGATGTGACAACAATACTTCATGCATGGGCGAATTGTGGCTTTGTAGAGATATAGAATACTGGAAGGTGAGAGAAGTTTTCTAGCTCGGTAGAGAGAGCCCACCTTCCTTGCAGGTATCATAATAAACCTTGACACCTCTAAAACGTGTGCGCCTGATCTTATGCCTGCAATAGTCTTAAACAAATGCTCTGCTGAGCTGGCCTCTGTTTTCCCCAAACTCTACAACAAATGCCTTGCCGAATCTTGCTTCCTTGACAATTGGAAAATTGCCTCTGTAGTACCAGCATTCTAGAATTCTGGTGAAAGAACTGACCCACAAAATTATCACCCCATCAGTCTTCTCCTGCTCTTTGAACCACTAATCAATCTAGTGATAGTCCACCACCTCATTAAAGATAAACTTCTTTCTGACCAACAGATAAATTTAGGCGAGTCTGTTCAACTGCTGATATCCTAACAGTCATCTCGGAATGCATATGTCATACATTGGATAAAGCTGGTGTAGCTAGAGTGGTAGCGTTTGATATATCCAAGTCTTTTGACAGTGTTTGGCATCATTGTCTTCTCATAAAAATTTAGTCGTACGGTGTTACTGGACAAATATTTAGTATAATCAGATCCTTTTTAGCCTAAAGAAAGATCCAGGTTGTTCTTGATGGTCGTACATCTAAACAACATAACATTAATGCGAGTGTGTCCCAGGAGTTGATCCTTGGACCATTATTATTCCTGATCTTTAAAACCGACCTCACTGATGAAATTGTGTCCGAGATTGGTATATTTGTTGATGACGCCACGCTATATACCTGACATGTAGGAAAAACGAACACACATATCAAAGGTAATGACTTAATCTTTAGAAAATTACATCATGTCGGTGCTGGAATGGGGACATAAGTGGATGGTAACATTAAATGCTACAGAGACAAAGCTCCTGTCCTTCAACAATTATAAGAAACCTTTTCAACCACCGATTGCCATGACTAATAACACCCTACATGAGAGTTCGTCATTCAAAACTACTAGGGCTTCACATAAAACATGTCTAGGAACAAATACTATATATATATATATATATATATATATATATATATATATATATATATATATATATATATATATATATATATATATATATATATATATATATATATATATATATATATATATATATATTCTTTGTGGTACAAAACTTAATTATTGCTATATACAGACCATATTTATTTAACATAATTAAATTAAAAGATAAGAGAATGAAAGGGCAAGCTGACCGGTTTCGAAAATCTTCTCGGACTGTGTGGTTTCTATTTGATTCAATTTTTTTTTCACCCTTTCCCTCGCTATAATACACATAGCATTTTTTTTCTCTTAATCTTAACCTCGGTCTAGCTCTGTTGAGCGAGGTTCGAAACCGGTCAGCTTGCCCTTTCATTCTCTTATCTTTAAATTTCATTATGTTAAATAAATATGGTCTGTATATAGCAATAATATATATATATATATATATATATATATATATATATATATATATATATATATATAAGGGAGTCTTTTTATTTTCATTTTTATTTCACTCATCCCCTTGTCCCCAATTTTGTCTTGCTTAATTCCTACTAAGAAAATATTTACATTTTTAGATAGATAATTCAATAAAGATATATTTGTTATTCATAAAAAAATTGGTTTTATAATAAAATCGATTGGACGTCTTGAAATCTTGTAAATACTTTCAATTTTCTTTCTCAACTATACCATTTTTTGTTTTCGTTTTTACCAAAATATTTTTAATGGTATTTTTTAAGTTAAGTTTAATTATTACGCTATAGTTTGATCGTTAAATTATTAATGGAGCCAAATTGTCATAAAACTAAGACTAAAATGGAGATAAATTTACTGGTTTAGAAAGATTAAACGAGCAAAGCAGAAACAAAGTGGGGAAAACATTTGCTTCTCTGGCATGTTTACAATATCAGGTCTGAAGAGAGAGTGACTGAATATTTACGTGATGAATGCAGGGGGGGGGGCGGTTACGTGCTGTTGTATTGGAATTTATTAACGTCCCCCTCACTGACTGGCTGCAGCCTTGTCCCTTAGGGTCTCACGGATTGGCTGTCAGGCATCCCAACCCCTACTCCCTTAGGGGTCACGTGAGTTATCCCATAAAAACGCTTGCACGCTGTGTCCCGGCTCTTTTCGACTCACCTTTTGAATCTGGTAGGACCGTGGCTGGATGCTTTTGGACAAAGCCCTCGACGGCAGTCGCAGAGAGCCCCACTTTTTCCATGTTACCAACCATCTTGGACTGAAGTGACTACATCTCGACAGGAGCCAGAATGGAGGCGGGCGCACGTGCAACCTGTTACCAAAACTTTCACAAGATAAGTTCGCGAAGCACGTTTTCGCAAACCTAAATAAACTTCCTCCTTTCTTAACTTTGAACTCACCACTTGTTGTATATATTTGCCCTCGTGTTTTTTCACAAGTAAAACTGTTTGAAACTTATATACGATTGTTGTTGTGTTCCTTCTCACAAAAGCTGTTGCCCTGTTTCTATTTTGAACTTATCTGCATAATTGTTACTGCATTTTCACGTGCGAGAATTGAACTTTCTTCCAGGGATATTTAATCCCAACAGTTGGTCTAATATGCGAGCGAAGGAGATGAGAGAATTTTTTCTTTCTAATTAAATAGATAAGAAACTGAAATGCATTCTGGTAGATTTGTGCGAAAATAATTTTTTTTTATGTAATTTGGTTTTATTTTATGCTATTGCATTTTTGGTTCCAATAAATTGTCGATTAATAGTAAATAAAAAAAAATTAGTTGTGTCATTATCAAAGTTACGTCGACACGAGGAAAACAGACACACACACGTGAAGTTGTCTCATAATTTTATCAATATAGGGAGGCGCGATAGCGCTCTATCTCTTAATAGACTTCGAAAACGACCTATGCTAGAAATCTCATTTCTTTGATCAATCATAACTCAAAAACCAATAAACCAAATTAGTTAAAACTTTGCACAAAATTTTCATTTGATAGGTTCTATAAGTGTGTAGAATTTCAGCATCATTAGTCAAGGCAACCCAGAGATCCAGAAAGGTCAGGAGTGATTTTGTGTTATCCGTGTGTACGTACGTACGTGTGTGCCACCCTGTATCTCATCAACTATTTGATGGATTCAGCTGATTTTTGGCAGAGATAGATGTTCTAGGGTCTAGTTGATGGCATTTTAATTTTAGTTTACCATATACCTTAGTTTTCCAGAAAATTCAAAAAAACCTAAAAAATTACCATTGTCTTGAGGCATAGACTTTACAAAAGTAGTGACATTCCATGATAAATGCCAGTATACTGAAATCATATGCCCTTAATAGGGTTAAGATGAAAATTCATATACACTAAATGTACAAAAGCAAGGAAATTCCCAAACTTTTACACTTTTATTGTCATTAAGGGTATGACTACATATCAACCAAACTATTTCATTATCACATCACTACAGTATAAATCTCTATGCATGAGTGGATGAAGTGTGTGAGGTGCGCTGAAGAAAAATTCTTACAAATAAAATACATAGTCCTGTTGTGCTTGCATACCCTTAATGACAATAAAAGTGTAAAAATTTGGGAATTTCCTTGCTTTTGTACATTTAGTGTATATGAATTTTCATCTTAACCCTATTAAGGGCATATGATTTCAGTATACCGGCATTTATCATGGAATATAGATTCACTTTCGAAGATGGAAGTTAGTCTTTGATAATTGAATGTTTTCAGTGAGTTTCGTCATCATCTGCTTAGTAAATTAGTCATCAATTTACAAACCAAATGATGACTAAACTTTTCTTAAACGCATTAGTTTTGCCTTTTAAAGACAATCACTAAAATGGTTCTACCGACTGTGTTGGATCGGAAGACAATTTGGGGACTTTTGATATTTTGTAAAGGCGTTTTAAAATGTGTACATGAAATAAAGTTATGAATAAAGATTTGTAACAATAAAGATATTTCCCATAAATTATTTATTTTCTAATTTATTTTTCTTTGATTTTGTTTTGTTTCCACTTTTTTTCTCGTTTTTACTTGAAAAGTTTCAAAAGAAAAATTAATTTCAACAACAATAAAAATGAAACTGTTTAATTGTAATGACAGACCAAAAATCGCATCTGATGGAAAAAATGGAAGTCTGCCAGGTGAAGACAGAACATCTCTTGAATTAAAAACAGCCTCAAGTAGACAGAAAGATTGCAGAGAGCTGAAGAACTCCCATTTCTTTTTTGCAGTTCAATTATAAGGCAATCGAAGTGAAAGAATAGAGAAGCGAGAGAGGCGCCTTTGCCGTACAAGATTCCCGGGAGAAATCAAAAAAGTATTCACTCTGCTTGAATAAGTTTTACTAAGAGAAATTCAGAGTGAGAAAAAAAAGAGAGAAAGAGAGAGAGAGAGAGAGAGAGAGAGACACTTGAATAATTTCTTCCATGAGAAAGATTAAAATGGCAAGTTTCCTTTAATAGATAGGCCTTTGTAGAAAGTTGATTTGCCGTATATATTGCCACATCTACACAAAACAACATGTGCTGAGTTTCGAGACAGAAATAGTTGCGGTGAGCTGAGATGATAAATAAAAGAGAGGCGGAATCTACACGGCCATTGGTCAAGCCAGTAAGAAATAGCATTGACCTCAGTTGGCTTCACTTGATCATACAATTGGGTTCATTTTCTATCTGAAATGCAAATCTTTGTGAAAAGTGAAAATAATAGGATAATATCTTTTTCAATATTTTCTTTTTAGTGACAGAAAATGTGGACGCGAAGGGTTATCAGATTGTTACCCAAATACAAACTTATTGATATTTTAGAATATAAATATTTATCAATAGATAACATTATTTATAGAATATTATGCCACCGTATCTTTTATTTTTCTGAATGACTGAAATATATTAGAGTGTTGTTCTCGATAACAAAGCATTTCTCATACCAGCTTTTGAGTTTGACACGTACTATTTGTGATAGAAGAACCGGAAAGACGTGACTAATGCAATGTACTATAAAAGCCGTTAACTCTAGCACCGTCTTGTCGGAAGCTTTAGTTGATTCAAACTTGGTTATCAGCAGCAAATTAGATTCTACCCGTTGATCATAGATCGAAAAACATGAGCATCAATACAAATAAGCATACTTTGTTAATAATCATATTACTAATAGAGATTTGGTATCTATCTGTCTGAACCCGAAACTATTATTACTATCTTTTAAT
>OY744516.1:118680492-118770492 GCA_963556195.1 Sepiola atlantica | reverse complement strand
CAAATGTTCTCCTTCTTTCTCCCTGTCTCTCCCTCCCTCTCCCTCTCTCTCTTTCTCTCTCTCTCTCACTATCTCATATATATTTACCAGATATATTTTTTTTAAATAACTCAGAGTAAACTCTGAGACTTTCTCTTCTTTTCCTTTTTATTGCTAACTAATGGTTAAAAGAAAAAAAAATCAAATAATTTTGGAGCGAGGAGCACGGAGCGATAAAACCACCGCTCTTTAGTCCCAAATGGAGTTGCTCCCGCTCCACTCCCGCTGAATATAAAATGAGCCCTCCTCTCATTCGCTCCAGCAAAAAGGAGCGTGCTCCTGGAGCGTGCTCCTTTTTTGGAGGGCTCCATAACGCCCTGTATATATATATATATATATATATATATATATATATATATATATATATATATATATATATATATATATGTGATTTTATGAAGGCTTACCAAAGCATTCCTTTCAAGACACCAATGATCACCATTAAATATATTTTTTCTTACAAATACTATTTATTCAAATTAAATGTTTTTTCCTACACGTGTTTCACTACCAAGCAGTTACTTGCTTGGCAGATCATCAGGGAAATTAAATGTCTGGAATACTGGTTTCAACTGCCGACAAAACACAATGTGGCGTTGTAATAGTTGAGGTCACTTGAGAAGAGAAGAGGAAAAAAATAAAAATAAAAATAAAAGTCAAACTTAAAAAGCAAGGAAGAACAACGATAAAAAAAGAAAGTCCTAGAAAAGTCTTCGAACAAAAAGAAGAGATGCAACCTATGTGCATTGGAGTCGTACCATATCATGACATCTAGAGATAATTTACTGAACGCTAGGCAGGAAATACTACAATGCTGTCTGCATAGAAACCGTTACCTGTTATCAAGCCTAAAACCTGGATAGGAGGGGAATTGGGGGAAGTATAAACTTACAGCAGAGATAGGCAGGATGGACACTTCCTGAGGCAATCTGGGGCAATAATTAGTGTATAATATGGAGGATGAGAATTAGTAACACGTACTTATGCTAAGATATGTCTTGATTCAATTATTAGCGGATACTCGAGACTTAGGTTGGGGGTGATAAGGTAGGAATATTCTATTGGAATAAGGCCCAGTGATAGTCAACTATAGTAAATACTTATTCAGCGGAATAGAGGGGGGAAATTATGTTACATATAAAAAGATAGTGGAATAATAAATAATAAATCACAATTTATTCTCAGAAATAGATATATTATACGAAATGCATTGGGGATTTCAAGTAATTTTAAGTGAAAAATAAGAAATAGCAACCTGGATGCTATCACTATTTAATTAAATTAGGTTAAATTAAATTAGTTTTTAATTAGATTAAAATAAATAAAACAATTTGGTGGCAGGAATGGGGAAAAGTAATTAAGGAAAAAATAATTTTAAAAAACATGCATGCCGACACGGACTTAATTTCTAAAAATAGAAACAATTGGATTTTTATAAAAAGTATTTTCTACGGGATTTTAAATTAGTAATAATAAAGTCTCTTGTCATTTAACGAGTAAGAGTGATATTTTTCCGTAAAGTTGACAAAAAAATAAACCGGTCCATTAAAAAAAAAAAAAAAAAAAAGTTTGTTTTTTTTCAAAATAGAAAATAGATTTCTGATAACGATATTCCGTAGTAACATTTATTTATGGAATATAGAATAATATTCTCCACAGAGAGTTGCAAACGGCTGTGTCAGCCGTTAAGGAAATATTTTAAATGATTTAAAATAATAACTAGATTTTTGTAGAAGGCCTTTTTATAATAACAGTTTATTTTTGATATATGAATAATTTTTTAAAAACAAATTCTGCGGGATAGGCTTTTTTCGCTTCGTTAAACAACAAAACGATAATAATTCGGCAGTTAATTAAATGAAGGATATTTTCCCAAAATGTAAAATGACGTCCCAGACACTAGATAATTAATTTCTATAAGGAATAGGTTTAATAATAAATATTTTTAGAAACAGTATTTTGAATAAATAGTTTCTATATTAAGATTTTTTCTTGATAGAAGGGAGTTTTCTGCGGGATTGACATTCAACTCGTCGTGTGTTTATTTCGAAGGGTAATAAATCAACAATTGAAATAAGACTCTTTGAACTCGGACGAACATTTGTGTTGACTTTTCTTTGTGAGAAATTGGATTTAGAATTCTCATACTATCATTGGATTGGAATGGTAACTTGTGAGCGGTATCTTGAATGATTTAGTTCTTTGGTTTCTTGTGGGGGGGGGGGGGGATTTATTCATCATTGTACCGGCCGACGTAAAAGTGTATTATCGCACATTGTTCCGGTTTTGTGGTTTTATTGAATGTATTTGGGACCGATTATTTGCTTGTTGGCTTGGTGGAAGAAATAATGCACAAGCTACTTTTCTAAGACTTTTCTAGGACTTTCTTTTTTTATCGTTGTTCTTCCTTGCTTTTTAAGTTTGACTTTTATTTTTATTTTTTTCCTCTTCTCTTCTCAAGTGACCTCAACTATTACAACGCCACATTGTGTTTTGTCGGCAGTTGAAACCAGTATTCCAGACATTTAATTTCCCTGATGATCTGCCAAGCAAGTAACTGCTTGGTAGTGAAACACGTGTAGGAAAAAACATTTAATTTGAATAAATAGTCTTTGTAAGAAAAAATATATTTAATGGTGATCATTGGTGTCTTGAAAGGAATGCTTTGGTAAGCCTTCATAAAATCACATATAAATGCTCTGTACTCTGTAATCGAGTATCATCGAGCTTGTTTTTTATTGGAACAACCCCGGTCTTCACTGAATGATCTATTTTATAAGTGAAAAATCTAAATCTATATATATATATATATATATATATATATAATTTTTTTTATTACAGCTGATATAATGAATCTAATTTGTGTGACATTTTTTGCCTACAGAGCGAGGGTTTCGTATGGTTACACTTACGGCCTCCAAAAGTGATGAAAATTAATATTTTATTTTGTAAAGCTATATAAAGGAATATAATGGATGTAATTGTTTATGATCATTATAATCTCTAACTCGGTTTAGATATTTAGGTTCGCTAGTAATACACACGAAGTCAATCTTTCCTATAATAAATTATGCCATTTTGAAATTCTGATGTTTTTATTTAATTGATTGTTGTAAATGTACATACTTCAAGAAACAGGAAGAGAGAGAATAGTAGAATACTTTTTAAATGGTCGAAAAGAAAAATGGAAAAATAGTTAATCAGATACTAACTTGTAAAAGTCAATGGTTCTGACTGCTGATCTAGCCAAACAAATTGGTTCCAACTGTCGAATATCCACACATTTTCAACATTTACCTGACGCTGCTGTCGGAGTAACAAGCATGCTTGATACTCGATTGTGACAGCTGGTAATTCGTTACAAAACAGATCTATGATTGCGATTCTTTAACAAAAGTACTTTTTAAAAAAATATTTTCACAACAATGACAACTTGTTGGAAATTTATTTTTTAGTAATTTGTAAATTCCTATTTTTTTGTTAATATATTCTTGCATTTTTTACCTTTGCATTTTTCCTGTTTTATTTTTTATTTGTTTCCCTATTTTTAATTTTTTATACAAAACTATGCAAGGGAGATAACCCAGGGGCCAACTCTGTTAGCTGCCATTTTGTTTATCTTCTTATTATCATATAGCTATGTCATGCTGAGGAAAGCTATGCTGAAAATTGAGCGCACACGGGTTCTTGGATCACTTTTGTTTCTTCTCTTGGTGTTATACCGAATGTCCCATTTGGAAGACTAATGTTCAACAGGTAGCCACACGAATTTAAAAGAACTCGTTTGTGGAGCTTGACAAAATTCTTCATCCTAATGTAAGTATATTTATTATTTCAACATCAGAATTTTCAAGAGTGATTTCAATATTGGTTAAATTTGGACTGGGCTTCTTACAAGGAGTCCTACTTTGAAGCTTTTAAATTGACCATTGGACATTGTCTGTCTCACATCTTTGAGATGGGCACCATTTTTTTAATAGGTTGAGAACACTGGCGAGAGATCCTCGTCTTTAAATTTGAAGCCTTTAAACTGACAAGTGGAAATTTTTTAAAGATAGAGATCTTTTTTAATGTTTTTCTTTTAAATCTATGTAAGTACCCACCCCTTTTACCTTTCCTGTTATTGCTTGTCTAACATTTATCAAAAGTTCTTGTTTTTTGTTCATTTCTGTGTTCTTCGGTCAAAACTATTTTCAGAAATAGCTTTTTGCTAATTGGCACATTTCTTGTTTGACATGACATTCGCATAGGGAATTATCTGAAACTTTTCTTTTTATTTACAAACTTGTTTTTATTTTGTAATATGTCAAATAAACTCAGTTTTTCTATTTCGAACAAGACCATTTTAATTTTTTTTATCCTATCTTACCCCCCCCCTTTCTTTCCTTTTATTTTGAACATCGAATTTATCTGAAAAGAGATGACATGTTTTTGACTATAGCAAATGACATTCTCCATTTGCTTCTAAATAATAATAATATTCTGTTGAGTAAATCTACACAAAGAGATTCCTATTTTTTTATGCCTAAAATAAAAATATGGATAGTTTGTAAGTTCCAGTAAAATAATGTATAGATATATGTAAATATGTGAACAGAATAAGGCTAGCAATGTTTGGGTTTAATATGGTGAGAATAATTTCTTCTCACCTCTCTCTATATCTAATCTGGGCAGCATTTTTTCTTGAAGGCATATTTCGTTAAATACTACAAATGACTTGTTTCTGCATATGTTTTCCTTTATCCTTCCTAGATGCGAGATACAGGCTGGAACTAGCAAATGAATTTGCCGTGCTGGTTGTTGTTGTTGTTATTAATATTATTATTATTATTATTATTATTATTATTATTATTATTATTATTATTATTATTATTATTATTATTATTTGTACTCACTAGGAGTTCTCACACAGATCATCGTCAGTGATTACTCACCGACAACAACCAGTGGTATTACCTGGAGTCTGAGTGACAACAAGCCTCCCCATTATTATTATTATTATTATTATTATTATTATTATTATTATTATTATTATTATTATTATTATTATTTTGTTTGTTTGTTTATTTGTTTGTTTGTTATGCCTCCTTGAGCATCTCCCCTTTTTAATTAAAAAAAAATTATAGTCTTAGTACAGTATCGATATCCAGATCAAATTGTGTACCCTAGAACTTTCAGTTCCTTCCGGAACCATCTTCAGGGGGTGCTTATTGATTAATGAATATATATATATATATATATATATATATATATATATATATATATATATATATGCATAGGCATGCAAAAAGTAAATAGACACGATTATTATCATTAATAATGAAAACTGCCCTCAGAGGGTCATGAACAAGATGATATTGATTATTTTCTCCAGTGATGAATGAAATAATTAACAATGGAAATTTGAATCACAAGGTTTGCACCGATTTTATGCTAATTAAGTCTACCTTCAGATTGACCTATAACATAGCTCTTTTGAAACTGAGCATTCTAATGTTATTTTGGTCCATGTCATACTTAAAAGGTGATATATGATAGAGATTTTGATATCTGAAACATACAAAATTATATTCAATATAAAATATCGATATTTCAAACTGTTACTGCTGCTTTGTATGACTCTGAGTGCTGGCCGTCGACGAAAGAAGAGAAACTTTAAACACCTATTAATTATTTTTGTATGGTGTCTATTTATCTCTTTCATGTCTATGTATATATCTATCTTTATCTCCCCTTTTTAACTCTCTTTTCCTCTGTCTTGTGAATTCTAGATCATCAATGTTTGTTCTCTATATTTATCTATTATTTCTTTATCATTTTTACTTCTATAATACAGCACTCAATAAGTCTCGGGCCTTCCACGTAGATAACGCCACTAATAAAATCTAATAAATTACTAACCTTTAAGTGTCAAAATTTGAGCTCATTCCGATAATTAGTTTACAAATTACAGTTATTTAAGTGAAGCTACTGTTGCAAATTTTTAAAACCATGTAAAAACCATGTAAAAATCTGAATTTGGTGTGTTAATAAAGCATTGCTTTCTGATGGGAAAAAATACTGTTCACGCAAAGCAATGGCTTGATAAGTGTCATTCGGACTTCTGTATAAGAAACAATGCTTAAGAGGTGGTATGCTGGCTTAAAACACGGTTGTACAAACACAAATGATGCTGAACGCTCAGATTGTCCAAAGTCGACAGTTGCCCAAGAAAGCAAAAAAAAAAGTCCACAAACACGTTTTTGCTGATCGTAAATTGAAATTGCGTGAGAAAACAGAGAAGTTCAAGATACCAGAAGGAAGTGTATTCACCAATTTTACATAAACATTTGTCAATGAGAAAGCTGTGTTCATAGTGGATACCGAGTTTGCTCACAGTCGATAAAAAGCAACAATGCATTGATGATTCAGCGCATTGTTTCCAACCATTTTAACACAAGAAAAAAAGAGTTTTTGCATTCATATGTGATAATGGATGAAGCATGGATCTGTCACTTTACTCTGGAGTCAACTCTACAGTCAGTTGAGTGGACAGAAGCAGGTGAAAGTCGTCCAAAGATACAAACATTAGATGTATTTTGGGATGTGCAAGGTATATTATTCATCGATTACCTTGACAAAGTAAAAATCATAAATAGCTCATTTTATATATAATTATTGGTGCGTTTGAAGGAAGAAATCGCCCCGAAAATGGGCATAAATGAAGAAGAAAAAAGTGATCTTTCATCAAGACAATCCACTGTGTCACAAGTCGATCGCAATGATAAAAAAACTACATAAATTGCAACTCAAATTGCTTCCGCACCAACCCTATTCTCCAGATTTGGCGCCAGTGACTATTGCGTGTTTGCAGACCTCAAAGGAATGCTCCAGAGAAAGAGATTTTGCTTCAGTGAAGAAGTGATATCAGAAACTGAGGCTTATTTGGAGGCCAAAGATAAATCGTTCTATAAAAAAGGCATCGAATTGCTAGAGAAGCGTTGGAATCAGTGTATCATCCTGGAATAAGACTATGTTGATGAATAAAATCGAATTTTGCCTAAAAGTTTTTGTTTTATTAGTTAGGCTTGTCACTTATTGAGTGATTATCTGCCGTTTTGGTTTATAATTTCGTCTTGTTGCACAGATCCCAATTTAGGATGACTCCCAAAACTTTCACCCTAATTCTCGGTAGTACCTTACGTCTACAGTGGCAACTTGCCTTGTTTGGGGTGAACTAAGTTAAAAATAATACTTTATACTTTGTCAATAGATATGTGCGGGCACCTCATAACTCCGATTTTTGTTAAATATCAAAGTAAACAAAATGACATAGAAATAAAATACATTACTCAAAATAACGTTGAATGAACAATAACACATTTTTTTTTACAGTCAAGATATAAACAGTGTTTGAATATTTGTCTATGTGTCGAAATATACTTGTCGAAACGGATCATTTCTTTTGTGCGACTATAATGACAAGAGAAGGAAATGTAATTATATTTATAATGTCAAAATGTTAGCATGTATTTATTTTTATATTCTTTCATTTCAGAACCATTTAAGGTATTTAATAGTGGAAACGCACAACTAATAACTGTTTCTGTATACCATTGATGGTTTTGAGAGCTAGATACAATGGATGACTGAAGAGCACTGAAATATTTGAAAGTAGTGTACTGCATCATGATGATTCGTATCGGATTAAAAAAATTCGGAAATCTTAACTGCAGCCTAGTTCTTCTTGAATACAGTGACAGTCGTGAGATGCAAGTTGGAGAATTGTAACAAAGATGTGAAAGCAGTAACTAGCAGGATGGATCGTAGACGTTCTGACTGTGTTCGCACAACGAAATTCCTCAAGAATTTGCAAAAAATGTGCGACAAGATCCAGACCAGGCAATACAGACTTTGGCGAGAGAGATGAGCATTGGTGTCACGCCTCTGAAGAAAACACTGAACGAGGATCTTATAAAAGCCAAGAAACTCCTCAACAAAATCAAACTCTAAGTTAAGGCGGGGATGCTCTGGTTTTTCTCAGATGACCACACACAAAACAACAGGTGGTTAGTCTACAGTTAGCACGAAGTCCCACACACCATGAAGAACAAGTACACTCAAACTGTGATGGTGTTTAGGTGTGTTTCCAACAAAGCCTGTATCATGCCGCCCAACATCTTCTATAATTCAGATAGCTATATTGAGTTGCTATCCATTGCTTTCAAGATGGTGGCTGCAGCAAGATCATATGTGTCACACTTCCAAGAAAACTTATAAGTGGCTGTTTGCGAACTTCCTCAACTTCACCAGTTTCAATATCTAGCCTCCCTACTCGCCTGATTGCAACCACATGAACTATAATTTGTAGTACAATTTAAAAAGACACTAACCGTACCGCCTGCAACACCAAGGACAAACTGATTGATAGGAGTAATCTGATATTCAGACGTCCTTCAAGGAACACTATAAAGGCCGTGTGATCCAGGTTCATGTTCCCACCTAGAAGCCATGGTGGAGGTGTAAGGTAGTTTCTTCAGCCAAAGATCTTCTAAGAGGTGCACTTTGAATTTTGAGAATACAAGACGTTTTTCTTCTTTCCTTCCAAAAAAGTATCAAATTTATGTGGAACACCTTTATGTGATTCAATAGCATTTTTAGAAAGAGAAAGAAAAAAGCATTTCAAGCTTATGATGTGTTGATGTCAATAAAATGTATAGTGAGAAGCAATCATTGGCAAAATAGGGTCTGTGATATTTTGGTTGAAATAGGAGGGTATAGTTCGCCAATGTATTAACAGCAGCAGTCGACATAACGTTGCTAAGTTTTGTGTGTCTTTATTTCATTGTTCTTTTTCCAGAAGTGAATTTCGCGTTGTTATGCATTTTTTTTTTTTTTGCAAAATCGGCTCTTTGACTCACTTAATTTCTTAGAATTTAATTGACTACAAGATATCGTGTTTGTGTTGGGCACTACGACTGCTGTGAGTGTTTAATTTGGAGAAACTTAATTTTGCATTTTCTAAGAAATCACATGATGGAAATCTACTGTTCAGAGGTATGTTTTCTTTAGTTGTAAGCTATATGTGTGTGTAATTCGTTGATAAATATCTTTGAGTTGCATCTTTTTGTAAAACTGTTTTATGGCTGAAAAATGTTATCATCCCATAGACATTTTTCCCAGATGACAGTCATTATTTTAATCATTTATTATCAAAATTCGGAATCCCAAATTTAAAGTGATCAAGTTCTGGCAATAACATTCTCTCGTAGTTGTGTAATACAGGTGGAGCTACGGGAGTGGGATCTCTAGGAGCCTAATTCTTTTGGGGTGAAATATTTAACACCGAAAAATAGTAATGCTAAATGCAGTTAAATAGTGTGACACACTCAACAGTTCGTCGCATTAAAACTAATTGACTTTAAATAAATTTAGATATATACTCGCCTTAAATATGTTTATTTGTTTGATTTCTATATGCCCCCATGGACATTTCTCTAAACATTCAATGCAAAAATAAATTCACAATCTCATTTAAACTAAAAAAAAAAAGATTATTTCATTATTTTTTTACTTTATCTTTACTCTTCAATTCCACTTTCTTTAAGACATCAATAAAACTACCAGACACTTCAGATTCTTTTTAAATATTTCATCTGAAAGCTCACAATACTGTCCATGAAATTCATTCTTTAATGCATTTTATAATAAAATATATTAAAATATTATTTAACAAAAAATGATTTACACTAGTCATATTAGTTTATTGCATTAATAATTTTAAATAATTTAGGAGAGACGTTTCAATATAAGTAAACGGAACACTAATGGGTTAGGGGATGGAATGCTTTACTCCTATTGGCGGTTGGTAACAGTGATTTATTGTTTGTACACACATCATAGAATTAAATGAGTCTGAAAGTGAAACTAATAAGAAAGAGAGAAAGGGTATTTTCAGTCAACACAAAAAGGATACAAAAAGTCTCGCAAACACGAAACATTATTGCAACACTGCAAACACATTGCAATTTGCTTAGAGCATGTTATTTATCTACCTCCCACAGCGGTAAGATGTGACACAAGGTCGGGAAAGAGGGATTTGAAAAGTCAGCGCCCGAAAAAGTGAGCACTCTGGCCTACAAAAAATGCCTGGGCAGCCTCGTCGGCATTCTCCGGTAGGGGCGCCTCATGCGATTAGCAATAAACTAACCCCTTCTCAAAGGGTGATAAGGCAAAGCCTGGGAGGGTGGGCCTCCTAGAACTGCACAGGACAAACCCATAGACCGGCGTAAATCAAGCCCTGAAGGCCAAGACAATACCGGTCTATGGGGTGCAGTATCCATCGGAACAGATACTACACTTTGATCCCGGCCAAAAGGCCGAGAGAGCATATCCGACGTTACTGAAACATAAAGTTGCGATCAGTTATTTTTTTGAATCAAACAATGACACCGAGTTATGATAACGTTGTGAAGTTCTGTAGCTGATGAAATTCGCAACTATTTTTTCTTCATATCTTACTTGGATTATCTGAATTACCATTCTCATCTTGACTGTTATTTTCACAATGATTCGGCCGATGTAACAGGTATCACATTTTTCGTTCCCGAGTTTGCCATAAAGATTTCCAAATTCAAAGAGATACACGCAAAGAAAGTCGGAGGTTACATTGGCCCAAACCCTTTATGAAAATAACAACCACGATGAGAATAGTAATCCAAATAATTTTGACTGTTACGAATTTTATCAGCTACGGACTTCACAACGTTACCATTGTGACATTGTTAAATGAAATTAGCTGATTGCAACCTTATGCTAAAGTAGCAATGATGTCGAATATGCTCCGAGCAAATTACAATGTGTTTGCAATGTTGCAATAATGTTCCATGTTATCTGAGATATTTTTTGTATTCTTTTTCTGTCAACTGAAAATTACCTTTTTCTCTTTTTTTTATTACTTTCACGTTCAGATTAATTTGTTTACATATTATAATTGATTGATGATATAAATTATCAACCTCATCTAAACATTCCGAAATATAATATTTTTCTTCCCATAACAATATTTATAGAAGACATAAAATGTCTCTCCATATTGTTTTTACTTGAGAATCACTAATTTAGAAGATGAGTGCACATTATAAAATATTTCTATACTTTATTATCCATTTTCTGCAAAGCACATGGCACAACTAACATATTTGGTTCATGTAACGTTGGAGGGAAACGTTACATTTGCAACAGGGTGAGGTAACGTTGTGATAACGTTGTGATCACGTTGTGATCACGTTGTCTACAAAAAATGGTAAATCAATGTTGTAGCAACGTTATCTTGTTAACTGATTTATTTATTTATTTAAAAAAAAATCACTTTGCTTTAACAAACTTCTTTTTTTTCGCTAATTTCTATAGAATAATAATAAAAAAAATTACTACTATTTTTTTCTTATCACTTTATTGGGTGTTATTGGAGCGGATGTTAGAAAGTTCCAAAAGTAAAATAAAAGTACACATTATAAACAGCATCAGATGGAAATCAGTGGAGAATCACAATGGAAACATCGAATTTAGAAAAATACCACAAGAATAAATAAACCAATTCTTTCCAAAAGTTTAAAATAAATTATCTCAGTTCTTTGAAAATAAATTGTGACTAATCAAGTGTTTGAAATTATCACATTTGAAAGATAATTTTAAAATAAAACTTTTTAATTTTGTTAAATTTCTATTGAAAATAACATTTTTGGTAGTTTGGTATGGTAGTTTTGTTTTACGGCATATCAACCCTTTTTGGGTTATTTAATGCCGAATCTGGTCTTGTTTTCTTCTCTTTTTTGTTTCTTTCCCCTTTTAATATCTGTTTCTATTTAACCCATAGTTGGGACCCTAACAGGTACTACCACTCCGGGTCAGGGTGGACCTGGGAGCAATGGTAATTAAGAGGAGGCTCCACATTCCCCAAAGTCCGTAAGCCGGATCTCACCATCGGATGTAGTTTAAGGTCATATCCAGGACCGGGTAGGAAAAATAAAAAAGGGGAGGGAGAAAGGGAGAGGGGCTGTTGTTTTTGGTTTTGGTTTTGTAGAACATAATTAAGTTTTACAAACAAAAAAAAAAAAAAAAAAAAAAGCGTCAATGTAGGTGAATTTCGTCTCAGGGAGCCACAGGGCAGCCTGATCTGGTATCACCAGAATAACATTTTTATAATTTTGAAGAAGTTCACTTGAATTCTTTACTTCCTTTTTCATCTTCTATAATGACTCCAATGCGTGAAAGATCACATAAAGATTGGCAGCAAGTTTTTCCAGTGTTTAGTTTCAATTTTGTGAGTTATTTTCACTCTTTACCATGTTTGGCCGAGGAGAAGGTTTTCTTCGAGAATAGACATATTCCAGAAGAAAAAGCTTTTATTTTCCTTTTGGTAATTAGTACAAACCGTTTTTTTTAGATGCACCCAAGCATCTTTCTAAGAGGCTCTGTCGGTTGATCGGTCTTTCACTCTTAAGTTTGAAGTAGAAGTTTTAGATGCATCCACACATCTCTATCAAAGCTGATGTCTGTCAGTTGGTCAAAACGTTGATCTGTTCGGTTTTTGCTTTAAATAAAAGTTTCATTGTCAAATGCACACATTGAATAGATCTGTTCTTGTGAAATTCTCTATACTTTCGCCAATGTCCCGAGAGTGTAACTGCAATGAATTAGTGAAACAAAGAAATTTTAAACACAGAGTTTTTCATATCTACAAGAGATCTACATTTTTTTGTCTGAAAAGAAGAGACCCATTTCTGTTTTTTTCTTGTTTGTTTTAAAGTCATCTGTCCATCTCAGCAGTTTTGGTCCAAGTCTGAACGATGATTTAAGAAACAAGTTTATATTGTGGATTACATTATGAAAAGACAATTTCCTTATTACTGCAGAGAATAACAGATCTGACTTTTGCCGAGATGTCAAAGATTGCTTTGTTGAAATCGGCTGTCTCTATTGATTTGAAAAGAAATGACCTAAAATCTGTTCGCCACGTGTCAGGTTCGAATGCTAAAAAGATCAGATAAATCAAACCAATTGCTACAAAACGGTCTACTAAACTAAACTTTAATAAGGAAGCTAATAATTCAGGTTGTGGCGAATTACACTTGATGAGAGGTTGTCCAGACAGTCAGACATTATGTTGCAAGTGCAGAAAAAAACATTTGCATACTCTGTATCAAAATTCGGGGTAAGAAAGAATCTTGAAAACATAAACAACAACTCTTTGAGTAAAAATACCAAAGTTCCTACGCAAATGTGACCATAATTATGAAGAGAGTGTATTTGCAAATATCAATGTTTCATTAGATAATTCTATTTTAATCCAAGTTCTCCTGAAATATGTTCTTGTTAAAATGAAGTTGGATATAAGAAGAGTACATTCATTGTAGGCAAACTTACAAAGAATTGTGCTCTTAGGGTAATCATCCTACATCACACAAATCTATAGATAAACTGTGCCTATATTCATTTTACGTTGCCTATCATTGATAAACTGCACATTAATATGATTACAAGAAAACAAATGGATCGAGAAAATTGTCTTGATCTTTATTGATAATTCAGGTCAACTTTTAATTTGTAAACACCGGCTATTCAGTCTCTTTTCTTAAGTGAGTTCAAAGTTTGTGAAGATATTATTAATCACTTTGCAGAAGTGTTTTCTTCTTCAGACCTTGGTTGTCTTAAAGAAGAAAAAATTCACAATGAGGTGAATTAAATTGCAAGTACTGTCTATTGCAAATGGACGAGGAAATTGACAGACTAGTCTATAAAGTCAACGTTTCACCCATAACCGACTCTAACTAGGATTCTGTTGTCGTGCTTCTCTTGAAATCAGATAATTCTGGCATCATTCTTTGGCGATTTCAAGTTCACTGCTAACAAGCTATTAAGCATGACAGCTAGACCATTCAAAAACGAGATTACTTAATAGCAAGTTCATCAGATAGAACGACGTTAATTCTAAACTTCATATGTCACAAACCTCCGTGCAGTTGTTTCTAAATAATTAACCTAAAAAATACACTATCATCAATAGAAGGCATTTTTTTTTATATAAGGATTGTAATGAAAGTACTGACATCCGCTAACTTATATAATGAACTATTTTGAGCTGCACATCAACGACGACGATGCTAGTTTTGAAGAGTACAAGTAGGATTATAGTACCAGTACAGCTGGGCCCTTACCCGTATACATTACAAGCCAGTTATCAAACTTGTAACTTCCTATTGCATTCTTCAGTAATAAACCCTTTTATATGTTTTTATTGGCTGTTTGAGTTATTATTAAATAACTTTGCATAACATTACAAAAATAAAAGACTCCCTTTCATCTTTTTTCAGCTACTGAGATGTTCAACAGTGTCATCAGTAGCGTGGTGGCAGGGGGGGGGGGCAGCCCCCCAGCCAAGGTTTCTGGGGGGGCGCCAAATTGGGGTTTTAGGGGGCGCACCCTTTGTAGGAGACCCAAGAAAATTTAAAATAAAGACCTTAATAAACAAAATTTTCCGGGGCTCCGCCCGGTACCCCACTGAGGGGGGGGGGCTTCCAGCGCCCCCCAGACCCCCCAGCTGCATTTTTTCGTGACTTCGTCGCTCATATCCGGGGGGGGGGGGGGGGCGCCAAATCAGTGATTGGCCCCTGCAGCCATCAACCTCCCACCACGCTACTGAGTGTCATGCAACAACTTCTTCAGAGCTTACCTCACATTTTGTGTTATCAGGATGACATATTGATTAATGGTTCCACTTAATCTTAGCAACATAAAAGACGAAAGTCAGTTGTGTATCAACTTCAAAATAACTGAACTTAAACTTCACGCCCCCTTCTCCCCAATATTTGTTTTCAAAGTCACTGAGGTTGTTTACCTTACTATAATAAGATAGAAAAAGATGACATACAACCGACGACGGAAAAAGTCAAAGCTAATATTTATACTCTTTTTACTATTAAACAGTTACAATCGTATTTTCTCATGTTAAATTTCTACCGAATATCCTAAGATGTCCTTTAAACTCGAACATCTAAATAAAAAAGAGAAGAGTTAGACGTGATTTAATTGAAACTTTCAAAATAATTAATGGCGTCGTTTCTAACTATATTTAACATTTTAAGATATGTCTTCTCAATCTGAAAATTTATTGTCTGGAAGATTTTTAAAAAAAATACTATATCTATTACCTAATTGGATTCTTTTGCTAATAGAGCAATATATTAATATATTTTGAGGACAAGTTACCAGATCCGATTAGGAAAGCCAATAGCATAGGAACTTTTAAGATGAAATTGGATACATTCAGAAATAATGGTAAAAAAGGAATTAATTAAGCATTTTTCGAAGAACTATCGGATGAAATATTAAACAGAATTTAATCTGTATATTAATATTTTATTAATAATGTAAATGTTGTTTGTGCAATGATATTTGTTTTAAGGGTCAAGTTGAGAAGTTAAAAAGGGGTTTCCAAAAAGGCAAAAGAAACAAAAATAATAAAAAATATGAATACGTAAGAGAATAATCTATTAATAATGGACTATTTGTACAACAGTCTGAAATAAGGGAAGATAGTGTAGTATCTGTTTTGTTGTTATGAAACTATCCTTCCAGAAGACGGGGGTCCTCCGAGGTATTACCTGCTCCTTTTGTGGTGAGTAGTGCAGTATCTGTTCTGTTGTCATGAGACAATCTTCCCATGAATCACCTCCTCCTTTGGTAGGGTGGTTTAGTGTAGTATATGTCCGTTTGTCATTGTACCATCCAACAAGGCATTACCCGCTTTCTTTGGAGAGCACAGTGTAGTATATGTTTGTTCATCATGTTATAATACTCACAGGCATTACCTCCTCTTTTTTTGGGAGGGGAGTAATGTAGTATCTGTTCTGTTGTCATGCAACCATCTTCCCAGGCATTACCTTTTCCTTAGAAAGAGTAGTCTAGTATCTGTTTTGTTGTCATGAGACCATCCTCCCAGGCATTACCTCCTCCTTTTGGGAGGCGGATAGTGTAATATATGTTGGTTCATCATGATACCATTTTCATAGGCATAATCTAGTCTTTTTTCGGCTGGAGGGTTGGACGGGTAGTGTAGTATCTGTTGTCATGAGATCATCCTCCCAAGCATTATCTTCTACTTTTGTGGGAGGGGGTGTAGTATCTGTTCTGTTGTTATGAGACCATCCTCCCAGACACCACCTCCTACTTTGAGGGGAGTGTTATGTACGTCAACAAGAAATTGTCACAATTGACTGTTCATTAACAAACTCAACACTTACATTATATATACTAGCAAAAATATGCACTGAGAGAGAGAATATATTTGTTAACAATAATGTTTTTTTTTAAAGATTTTTTTATGGAAATCGCTCCACACAAAGCATGAATCCACTTGATGTAAGAAGCTAATAATAATAATAATAATAATAATAATAATAATAATAATAATAATATACTTCTGGGAAGAGATACACATTCGAAATGAGGATGAGAGCAAGTTAATGCTCACGAAAACTCAGAAAACCTGTGTTGCAACTCCAGAGCAGATCTTTATGTGAAATGACCAATCGCTGTTGTTGTCGATTGCTGCAGTACTCTATTACGTCATTGATGGCCATGGGTGCCCTAATACTATTTCTTTGAGAACTTTGATTAAAATGAAAAGGAATTGTTCCAAAGTAGAGAAAGAGGTTCTAGCTATCATTTTTAAGCGGAAGAATTATGTATGGGTTCAATCTTCCTTCATTTTGATAACTGACTATAAACGATTTCAGAGTATTTATTCTTCTGACAAGCCCATTTCTGCCATAGAATTCAGCGTTAGTGTGTTATGCTTCAGGCGTACAATTTCAATCTTTCTCATTAATCTGGCACCCTTCTGCGAGAACTGCAGGTACCTTCAGCAAATTGCTTCTACTTGCAGATTTCTAAAATGTTCATATTCTGCCGAGTGGACACATTTAATAAATTCCCTTCAGAATTACCCACTCACTGTTGCTGATATCATTATTCTCTCTAAGCTATTCGGATCACATGAACCTGAGTGACCTTTTCCCCGATTGGTAATTATCAACCTGAAATATTTCCTTTTTTCACAGAAGAAATGAACTGTGTTGTGTACATTGAAGGTTATGTGGTTATTATTGTTTTGTCAACAGCCCATACAGTCTGAAATTCATGGTGGACATGTTAGCACAACTTGGATAAAGAGTTGTATGTTGACTGAAAATAGACAAGGATTCATACAAGGATTTATAATACCATATCAAAAACCATCAATCCTGCTGTTATGATATTCAAAGTATATGGTTCACTTTGTAGATACGCTGATGGGGTGCCGGGTGATTGTATACAGCCTACTTGTAGGCGATAAAGCTCACCAATATTAATTACTATATTAACCAAACCAACCACATTACACCTGCCAAGGTAGAAGTACATTCTATATGCTATAAAAGAATGCTTTAAAATATTAATGAGTGTAGAAATAGCATTCGTGAATAAATTGCTGTTGAAATATAGCATGACACATTTTGCTACTACAGGAACATCTGCAAGCGAACTACTTTTCGAAGGTTGTCGCTTAAACTTGCTGAATCCAGCCAATCATTTAGCCATCATAACAACAAGAAATCGATGGACAAAATTATTCTTCTTCTGACAGATTTCTTAATCTTTAATCTTCTGTACGAATTGCTATAAGAAATTATTATTTGGGGCCTAACTGGTTCCCCCACACCATCTTACGAATGTGAATTGTCGAATTGTGATTTAATGAATCGCCACTAAGACCAAATCATCATATCTTGTTCATTCCATTCACCATTTTAATATTCTCATAACATAGTATAACACTAACAATCCATCCATCTCATTAATCCTTACCCCCGATTGGCTCTTAGCTTTGATAAGTGGTGCTTCATTGGTAAAATATAAGATCGATTGCTTGTACAGAATTGATTCTTGTTTCTATTGAATGTGTTCAGTTTAAAATCCTCTTGACTGATCCAAGAGATAACAGTCATTTTTCCTACTAATGCCAAGATAGCACTCAGACGATCTGACAGGAGAGTTAAAGATATTGACAGATTTAATCTATAAAATCAAATCTTTAAAAGCTTAGAGAGAAGAGATGTCATAATGTGACGTCAGAGATCTACTGTGATCGCATGATTAACAAACTCTGCCTATTAAAACTCATCATGTAGTCAGTATTAAAGCAGTTGTAAATCTATGCATAACATAACAGACCACAAAATGGCCAATATTTTCTACTGCTATTGGATCTAAACATTCCATTATAAACTCACTAATACCTTTTCCTTGCACTAAAGTATTTCTTCCTACAAAAAATACTCATCTACACAAAAATACGAAGATCCAAACAGAAACAGCAACTTAATACTTTTGTTTTCAAGTTCAACGAAATCGCATGCTTCCATTTTTTCATGAGCAAAATCTTTAAAATGAACTATTAGATTCTGGCGTGTCAATTTGGGATTAATATGTCTTAATTTGATTAATTAATCAAAATGAATGATGCATTTCTCATGTCTTATCTTGCCTCACACATTTCTGGACATTTACATTTGATAGCAGATAATATCTCAGTTCTTTAGTTTGACCTAAACAAAATGGGAATGGCGTCTTTTGATTGAGATAACAAAGTTTCTGTATTAGACGTTGTGCTGGCTCATAATCTTATGTTGTGGGGTGCTATTTCACAAAATTCAAAGAATTGTTTTAATATTTTGTAACAAACATAGATATATACAATAATCGGTATATGTTATTGTAATGGAGATTTGGTGTCAGTCTGTAACAAGCTTTGTCATTGTTTATGCCACAATTATCCCATATATTCGCAGAGATTTTTGAATCTGTATAAAATATGCTTATTCACATTTGTATGTACGTTATCACCTTCAACATTCATTAAAAAAAATGAAATCGACTGATCGCCAAAGACGACATATGTAAATAATTGAAAATTAAATGGTGTCGCTAAGGTAAAAAGAAATTAGACTTTATCTATTTTAAGATGAAATGTTTCAAAATAGAATTCTATCGTCCATCAACTTAACCAATTTTAAAACCTATCCTTTGTATTCTTTTTGTTCAATTCAATTTTAATAGACGTCTAATTGCTACAATTTTGAATAAATAAATTAAAAAAGTGACATTCGTTTTATTTATCTATGAAATATTAAGCTGACGATTATTTTCAGGGTAGGGAGAAAGAGACTATTTATTTAAAAAAAGATTTAGATTGTTAAAATAAATTTATTACTAAAACATTTTATTATTAAATTCTTTACTTCATTTATTTAAAACTATTTTGTTGACAATTATTTTCACGGTGAGAAGAAAGAGACTATTGTTTTAAAAAGATTTAAATTATTACAACATTCAATAAATAAAGAACAAACATAATTCGTAAAAGAATATTTAACTGACAGTTATTTTTATGGAAAAAAAAGAGACAATGTCTTCTTAATATTATTCAACCATTACAAGCATTTATTATTTTGAAGTAATATTATCATTAACAGATATGATAATGATAATATTACTTCAAAATAATAAAGAATGTAACTGTGGAATTTCCACGGGTCCTGCTAGTCTAAATTAATACATTAGATTGTATGGTTCATTTGAATGAGTGATTTTGAAATAAACAAAGTTTTAAAGAAATAATTCGCTGTTATTATTGATTTCTAATGTAATCTTTAATTTGTTAAGTTGTTGAAATTCTCTCATTGTGATAGAAAACTTTTCATGTTTTTTGTAAATTACAAAATTTGTATGACTAAACTTCAGTAGAAAATCTGTTTTCAATCACATTTTTTTTAATTTATCGAAAGATAAATCAGCTAAAATTATAGGATTGTAGTTTAGTAGAGTATTATGTATTAAAATATTACCTAATGTTTCTCATTTGTAATCTCATATTTCTATTTGCTATTCAGATTCACCAATACACTAGTCAGACATTGTGCCCTGACAAAGAGTAATTCGTGCCTACTCATTTAAAAATCTTTCCTTAAAACAAAAAGATGATTCTAACAAGGAAAATGTCTTGGAAATGGCATTTTATATTTGAGTATTTTGGAAACTTATTTAAAAAACACAAACAAAAGTGACCTTTAAGAATACTCTTTCGTTGTGATCTTGAAGGGCCGGTAATGATTTAGACAACATGGTGGTATATTTACTAGAGTGTATTTACAGAAGTACAGAATAGTATGTTATAAAAAGTCTGTGTTCGATACTGTGGTTATGACTGCCACTAATGGCTGCTGCCATGACGGTATTAACTTCCTTCCCATTGCTGGAAGATGTGTCACAGGACCGGAAGGTGGAAAGAATCCAGCCAGTGCCCCTAAAAAGGGGCACTCTGGCCTCCTAAAAGTAGCTTGAGCGACCCCGTTGGCATTCCCCGATCAAGGCGCCTCATGCAGTTATCAATAAACTAACTCCACCACAAAAAGGGGAGGCAAAACCTGGGAAGGTGTACCTCCTTAGACTACACAGGACGAATACCTCAGTCCAACAGATAAAAGGCCATCGAAATGACCCAGTTTCTGCCAGACTGGTATATATACCGACAACGACGTTGCATGACTATTGCCATGACTACCACGACAGTTAGTCGTAACTTTATTCATTATCTCTGGAAAAGTCAATCTACACCCGAAATAGGGTAAATCAACATCACACCATAACACCCCCTCCACCTTTTTAGCCTTGCCCACTATGAAGTCAATACCCTTTTCTTTTCGGATTTATGTTAATGAAGTCCGCAATTTATGATTTCTTCTTCATGTAATTTATGTTATATATATCAAACGCTTTATGGCATTCTCTCGTCCGGACCTAATCTTTTCCATTTTTCTCTTTTTTTAAATATCTCATTAACACACGCTCACAAATCTTGCATATTTTGACTAATGCTTTGTAACAATTCGCAAAATTAAGAGAACTTTGTTGAGCCGATACATTTGCCAGAGTTGGCATATTTTTTTTACATACTCGCTCGCACTGAGTTTGATCTTTTAATATCGTTGTCCATGATTTGACTAAGGCATTTTAATTTCTTTTCTTTTTGTAGACTGTAGGCGAAAACCAATTGCTGTATACTACATCCATTTGTTTTAATTCATTCCTTTTCCCGTCAATCTTATCTAATGACGCGAATGGAACATTTTTCTTTTTAGAAACTGGGTGAATATGTATTTTAAATTCAGATGTGTCAGTCATATTTTATCTCTTTCTAGTCCACCAGAAAAAAACTTCTGCACAATTTTCTTTTAATTCTTCTGAATAGATTTCTTTCAATTTTTTCTTTAACCTTTCTGCTGCAGAATTTAAGGTTTTTATACTTTTACAGAAATAATTTCTAGGTATACCCCATAATTGGAACTTTTCCATCCAATCTGTGGCAAAATCTTACTTGAATTGTTCATCACAAACATTTTCAATTTGTAAGTTTTTCCTTGAAGTGTAAGTGTAGTTATTCGTTCGCTCTCGAATTTGATTTGTTCTCAACTGACGCTTTTGGCTACTATTTTAGTCCTGAATAAAGTCGACTTTTCAAATTTTCTTCCATGTCTGAAGATTTGTGATTGTCAAATCTGCGTCTGAGTCAAGTTGCATTTTAATATTTCTATTCAATATTCTTACTGTGACAAAATTACTAATATTTCCACTTCGTCACATTTAGCGATTCTAATATAACATTATTATTTTTTTACTATGCAGTGTGTATATTTGTGCCTGCAACGATCGCATTTAAAGCACTTTTTCGTTTTATATGGACCATTTTTGTACAAATGCAGCTGTTCGCAACCGAAACATGGTTTAGGGGGCAAATTACTTTTATTTTGATTATCAAATTTAGCTGGTGAAGGACTTTTCTTCTTGTGGATTTTTTTCTATTTCTGTTCAATATATTTTGAATCTTGATGCACGCTAATAAACTATTTGCAGTCCTGTACAATATGCTGGAGTGTTAAATCTGGTTCATTTTCAAGTTTATCAAGGACCCTTCTTCTGATTTCCGCATCTGTATTCGATACTAATATTGTCCAAATATAAGGCATTTGAAATTGTTAGCAATCAACTCCGACAACTTTGAATCCTCGCAGTGCTTGTTAACTATGCTAGCAAACATCGTGTAGTCTTTGTTGTCTTTCATTGTAAAATTCATGCATTTCCACCTTTTGTGACAAAGAGACGTTTTAGGGCTAAACAATTTAGTCAATAATTGTATCGCTTCAACAAATGTAAGGTTGCTGTTTTTTGTGATAAGTTATAATTTGCGAATTTGGTATGTTTAACCGTACCCAATTTTCTTAAAAGCAAACATACCTTTTAAAAATCGTTCCAATTCGCACAGTCCATATTATAAATGTCCTTGTATCGTCTGAAATACGAAGCAAACGTAACCTCATTGTCAGGATCAGAGTTAAAATTATCAATAGTGTTCCAAATAGTGTTGTCTGAAAACGCACTTTCATCTTTACCCTTTTGACACCCATTTGATAATTCCAATAATTTTTTCTGTTCCTGTGTAGGAATAACGAAGGTCGCAAATCACTCTTAACTTTCAAAGCAGCTCTCACCGTTCGTTACGTGCACTTGCTTAACACACTGAGTTCCCCTGAGACGGTACGAGACCCGCTTTTATAATATCGAGGCACACCTAATTTCCATACGTGCAACGAGACTTTGCGAGATTTTGCGTGAACTGTATGTAATAAACATTCATGGACGCCATGTTGGATTTCTTTCTTTCACTTGCAGCGCACAGGACAGGCAAACGCGAGGACGTTTCGCAAGTAAGCCCCCTTCAGGTTTATGTTCCCTACATCCTGTTGTGTGTGAAGAAACATTTCCTCAAATCTTTTTATTTGTACAAGCTGTTCTTTTTGTTGTTCTTGGAATTTCTCTTATATTTTAAGCTTTTATTTCTTGTTCTTTCTGCAATTCTATTTTTCTGCATCCATTTTCTTTTGAGATGATGCTTGTTCTTTCTGCAGTTGCAGTTGCTGATCTTGCTGATGTCTGAAATTTCTAAAATTGCATTTTTGAATTCCTCCATTTTTTCCTGTCACTTCAATTAAACTAACTTTTTTTACTATATATATATATATATATATATATATATATATATATATATATATATATATATATATGCAACAGTCCGACTCTGTCGTTGAGTGCTACGGAATGTTTAGATGTCTATGCTCGCCGCTTTCAGTGCAAACATCACTTAATTTCTCCGTTATTACGTGACAATCTCTCGTGTTCTAATTGGATTAGGTGAACGCCCACAGATTCAAGGTGTATCTGTGAACAGGGTTCGTACCCTATGAACATCTGAGATTGTTATTTCCCTTCGCTGATGAGAACCGTAGACGCTAAACGATATCGTATGTAGGTAAACTATTTAAAAAATAATTTAATATTATTATAAGCCCCTTCTATGTAAAATTGAAAGTTAAGCACTGTCGGAAAAATTTAAAATAAACGGAAATATTAAAAATAAACATTCACATAAAAGCTTCAGTGCAACGCTCCAGCTCTGTCGTTGAGTGCTATCGAATGTTTAGATGTCTATTCTCGCCGCTTTCAGTGTAAACATCACTTAATTTCTCCGTTATAACATGACAATCTCTCGTGGGACTATGTGAACGCCTACTGATTCAAGATGTATTTGTGAACCGGGTTCGCGCCCTATGAACGTCTGGCATTATTATTTCCCTGCTCTGATGAGAGCCATAAGCTCAAAACAACGCCGTACGTAGATAAAATATTTAAAAAATAATTTAATATTATATATATATATATATATATATATATATATATGTATATATATATATATATATTTATATATATATATATATATATATATATATATATATATATATATATATATATATATATATATATATATATATATATATTACTGGGAGATAAGTTTGTAACCTCTCAGTGGAAAGAAAAATGTAAGCTCGTACAAAACTTATTTACGTGTTTCTCATTCACGAAAAAAGCGACAGACCTTATGTTGGGTTACTTTTCGCTTTTTTCTTCGTGGTAGAAAGACTTGAATTTGCTAACATTGCTTTTAAAACTGTTTCGTTCTACTCAGAAAACGACAATTTCTCTTTAATCCTTTTCGCGACGTTGGAGTGTTTTTTGTCACAGAATGTACACATTTTACTTGTTAAAACTCAGTTGGATTTTAACTTCTTGCTCTATAGTTTACAAATATCCAGAGCATACCAACAAAGTCTCTTTTTTTCAAAAATCCAACATTCCAATTGTAGGCATAAATCCGAATTCCTTATCGCCAAAGTTATGCGACATATGTTCGAAAACAAATGTTGGTCCGAATAAGTCCGAGTACCTTGTCGTGGGATATAGGTTTCGAATCCTCGTCGCCAGTGTCGTGGGATATAGGTTTCGAATCCTTGTCGCCAGTGTCGTGGGATATAGGTTTCGAATCCTCGTCGCCAGTGTCGTGGGATATAGGTTTAGAATCCTCGTCGCCAGTGTCGTGGGATATAGGTTTCGAATCCTCGTCGCCAGTGTCGTGGGATATAGGTTCTGAATCCTCGTCGTCGGTGAAGGGTCGGTAATAATTTAAATAACACGGTGGTATATTTACTAGAGTGTATTTACAGAAGTACAGAATAGTATATTACAGAAAGTCTGCATATGATACTGTAGTTATGACTACCACCATGACTGACACGACACTTAGTTGTAGCTCTATTCATAGTCTTTTAAAGAGTCTATCCACACCCGAAATAAGGTAGATCAACATCACACCATAACATCTTTTAATATTGAAAATCAAAAAAGTTATTACATTTTAATGGCCAAATATTTTATGCTTTCGGAAACATGCTCCCTTCTCCACAAATATAGGGCAAACATAATATAGGAGTTGATTCGGTCGAGTTAGTGGTTCGTGAAACGGCGCCTATTTTCACCAACACTATTCCATTTTAAGGCTGGTAACATTGTGGAGGTACACAATATACCCCTGGCAATGCTGTAGCTTAACGAACCACTTTAAGCAAAACGTGGCTTGGTAACTAGTGAAACACCAATTACTCAGTATGATCGGCAACAGTACAAAAAGTAGCTCAGAAATGACTGATAGAAAAGCTGCAGCTAAAGATGCATGAGCCAACTTAACAAATAGAAACGGTGTGTAAATAACAATTAACATTTCAGCTGCACAAATTGCTCTCCACAACAAAAAGGCCCAAAATACAATCACATATAAAGAATTAAATGAATCAGTTATTAACTATAAGAATCCAAAGGTCTCGATGAGAATGGCCGGTCTTAAATAATGATGAAAATTCGAACAACCTCTGCTTGAATTTCTCGGTGGCACATATCTCATTTGATACCACACCAAAACCTATCCCCCTTACTCCGCAACCACCCAACCTCATTCACGTATGTAAATTCGTTATATTTTTCTACAATGTATAACACATAATTGTTTTCTCATATTTAGTGCAGAAAACATGTTTCCTATCTGTTGTATGGCGTTTTATATATTTAATTCTGAAATGTAAAATTTGTTGCTGTGTGTTGTTGGGAATGCAATCCAAAATGCTGTAGCATTACCTACTCTTTTTTACACATTAAAACATACAGATGACATTTCTGACCCAATTATTTCTCTTTTGCATTAATAGAGGGCGCATCAATCGGTGGATATAAAAAGGGACACAAACATTCTCTATCTGTTTCCTTCTGTTTCGCCTCGCCAGCACACGTGCACTATGCACACACATTTCACAGTATGTAAGACATTCCCTTCCACTTCCACAACCATAACCGTACACATCCTTTTTCAGACTTTATTATACGCATTGTAAACTATGTGCACATATTGATGGACACCATCTCAAAGCTAACTCTGTCGAGTTTGCAAGGAATAAATGTTTTTTTTGCATACATTATCGTTTCAGTGTTGTTTCTTTATTTCATTTGTAATTGCTTGTATGAATATGTGTAGAGGAGAGACGCTGTGCAAGGGTCTGCAAACTCCTTCAAGATTAATATTTCTTTATAGGAGAATAAAATGTCCCATCTGATATCACAAAGTTGATTTTTGAAATTGTTGAATAAGTGGAAATAAATGAAAGGATGTTATATACAAGTGTAAAAACGTTAAATTTGATCTTCTGCTAAACTAAAAGAGATCTTATAGCTCAAATGGTTAGGCAACTGATGTTGCATGTAGCCATACATGATGCAAAATGTATTTGAGCCTGAGTTGAACAGCAAAACATATTCTTTTGTTATTTGTAAACCAAAGAGTTTGCATGTTGTCATAGTGTGACGTTTTAATAAAAGTGCAATAAAAAAAGTACTTTTGAAAGAAAAACCAAAATCACATTTTTAACATTTTCTGAGTTCAAGACAAAATAATGAGTTTGTCAAGAATGTAATAAGTATCAACAGAGTGAGTGATAGCAAAATGGTTCAATGTAAAAAAAAAATGCCCACTTAGGTTTAAGGTTGACTTGAAATCTCCTGAGATTACTCATCTTATGAAGAATAAATAGACTTGTGACTGTGAGGAATTATGTTTCTAATTGAGATGAACACATCCTAATGTTTTGCCAATGTCGTTTCATTACTTTCATTCAGAATCTTTGTTTTTCTCTTTTGGTGATTTCACTTCTCAAAGGATTTCTTAGTTTAACTTCGTCGTCAATAAGGTAAAAGGAACATTCTTAATACTAATCAACTCTTATCAGGAAACCGAAAAAAGACCATCGAAACTTTGGAGTAAACAACTATGAAAATTTAATCGACAGATGCTTGGTAATTATTTTTGAAATTTTTTTTAAAGCAAAATAGGCAGAGAATTTCAAAAGCATCGAAATGCCTTAGTTAAAATAAGAATATGATTCTTGGTCCATACTGATTTGATTTAAATTTCAGCTCAAGTCCTTTATTGAACATTATACCTCATTAATAAGAAAACGTATGAACATTAGAAATATATATATATATATATATATATATATATATATATATATATATATATATATATATAAAGTTGATTTTGAAAAGAAAGCGTTTCCCAGATGATGCAGCATTGATTTCTGAATTTACGACGTGGTTGGAGGACCAACCTGGGGTATTCTACAAAAACGGTGCCTAGAGCTGCATCAAACGATGGGAGAAATGCATAACTCTGGGTGATTCCTATGTAGAGAACGACTAATAACTGTGCCATTTTTCATTAATCTACAACTATGGAAAATGGGTCAGGGGCATTACTTATTGAACGCCCCTCGTGTGTATATATATATATATATATATATATATATATATATATATATGATAATTTTATTTACACAGACATGTACACAGACATGTGTAAATAAAATTATCATACATAAAGCTCTATTTTGATATTGAGCACTTTTTATAAACCCAGTTAAAATTCTCTGGATTACCACCCTGTGGATATTTTTCACCTGGATTATTACCATTATTATATATATATATATATATTTATATATATATATATATATATATATATATATATATATATATATATTTATTTTTAAATACAGATTTTAATCAGACATGGACCAGTGGTTTCTGACAAGAAACGGGTTGAATTCCCGATTCACGTCGTCTTCAGCATAGTCTGAAATAGTAAATGATGGAATTTCTTCAAAAAACATCCAATTGTTATGAAACGCTGTGTACACCGAATTTTGAAATGGAGAGCCGACGAGAAACGCTTTGGACAGAAAAGCCGTTAAAAGATTCTATATTTAGAAGTAAAGCAAGAAAGAAAGAAAGAAAGAAAGAAAGGAGTGGGAAAGTAAAAAAATTAAATTTATAATAATAAAATATTACTTTTATATTTATATATATTATTTTCATATATATATATGTAGAAAAATAATTAATTAAGGTACGCAACTCCAATTAATTAAATAATCTAAAAAAAGGGGAGGTAACTATTTATCATTATATAAAATGTATATATATGTTTTTATGAATTACGATCATTTCAATTAATAATTCTCAATTCAAAGTAAAAACATAAATATAGACAAATATATAAATAAAAATATAAATATAGATAAATATATAAATACATAAATAAACAATCAATATATACATAAAAAATCAATCAATATATAATTAAAATATCAATATATAAATGAAAAATCAATATATAAATAAATCAATATATAGATAACAAATATAAATAAAAATTCTATATAAATAATAAAATATATATAAATAATAAAATATATATAAATAAAAAATCAATATATAAATAAAAAATCTCTATATAGAGAAAATATAAAAAAATAAAAAAATCAATATATAAATGAAAAATTCAATATATAAATATAATCATAATATGTAAATAAAGAATCAAAAGTCAAAATGTAAATAAAAATATAAATAAAGATATAAATATATAAAAATATAAAGATATAAAAATATAAATAAAAAATATATAAATATAAATATATAATATATATAAAAATAATAAATAAATAAAAATAAAAATAAATGTAAATATAAAAATCGAAATATAAATAAATCAATATATAAATAAATAAAAATCATATAAAAAAATCATATAAAAATTCAAAAATCAAAATATAAATAAAAAATCAATATATAAAAAAATTCATATGTAAATAAGAATTCAAAATTCATATATAGATAAAAAAATACAAAATTCATATATAGATAAAAAAATGTATATATATATAGACAAAAAAAATATATATAGATAAAAAAAATATATATACATATACATAAATAAAAAATCAATATATAAATATATATAAAAAGTAAATATATAACCATAAATAATCAATCAATATATATATAAATAAATATATATATGTATATGTATATATATATATATATGTATATGTATATATATATATATATGTATATATATATGTGTATATGTATGTATATATATATATATATATATATACATAAAATAATGAATGCAAAATTTTGTATCACTCTATCTTTACTATCAAAACGGGTTTCTCTTATTTAAATCAATAATACAACAGTTTATTTATCTCCCCAGGAGGTTAGGCACAAAGCCAGTTTTATCCTACTCCCACAAGGTAAGATGTGACCCAAGGTCGGGTCAGGGAAAGTGGGACTTGAAAAGCCAGCGCCCGAGAAGGTGAGCACTCTGGCCATTAAAAATTGCCTGGGCACTCCCGTCGGCATTCCCCGGTAGGGGCGCCTCAGGCAGTAAGCAATAAACTTACTCTTCCCCAAAGAGGGGAGGCAAGCTTGGAGGGGTAGACCTAGAACCGCACAGGACAGACCCATAGACCGGCATAAATCAAACCCCGAAGGCCAAGACGATACCAGTTTATAGATTGTAGTATCCATCGGAACAGATAATACAACATTTTATTTACCTCCCTAGGAGGTTAGGCACAAGGCCAGGTTTATCTTACTCCCGCAAGTAAGATGTGACCCAAGCTCGGGTCGGAAAGTGGGGTTTGAAAAGCCAGCGCCCGAGAAGGTGAGCACTCTGGCCATTAAAAATTGCCTGGGCAGCCCCGTCAGCATTCCCTGGTAGGGGTGCCTCAGACAGTAAGCAATAAACTTACTCCTCCCCAAAGAGGGGAGGCAAAGCCTGGGAGGGTGAACCTCCTAGAACTGCACAGGACAGACCCATAGACTGGCGTAAATCAAGCCCCGAAGGCCAAGACGATACCAGTTTATGGCGTGTATCAATCAATGATACAACATTGTATTTACCTCCCCAGGAGGTTAGGCACAAGGCCAGGTTTATCTTACTCACACAAGTAAGATGTGACCCAAGCTCGGGTCGGGAAAGTGGGGTTTGAAAAGCCAGCGCCCGAGAAGGTGAGCACTCTGGCCATTAAAAATTTCCTGGGCAGCCCCGTCGGCATTCCCTGGTAGGGGCGCCTCAGGCAGTAAGCAATAAACTTACTCCTCCCCAAAGAGGGGAGGCAAAGCCTGGGAGGGTAGACCTCCTAGAACTGCACAGGACAGACCAATAGACCTGCGTAAATCAAGCCCCGAAGGCCAAGACGATACCAGTTACAACCTAAGATTATTAAAAACGATATATAGAGTACTGATGAAAATCCTTAGACAGAATTTAGGTATCCTAATTTGCATATCTAGTTTGTAACCAGTCTATATTTAATTAATGCTTGGTGTTATAGATTTCAAATTATATTATACCTATTCCTCTCATATATATGCAATAATTTAATCGATATTAACAGTAATTAGTTAAAGGTACTTAATTTTAAAAAAAGGATGAATTCATTCATTTTCTAAAGAATGGCAAGGTCATTTAAATGAAACCTATTTACTTTATACATATATATGCTCCCCTTTCCCCAATTCCCTTTTCTTCCACCCCCTCTCTCTCTCTCTTTCTCTGCCGCAGCCAAATTTTCTTTTTTATTATTTTTTCGAATTGAATTCTTTTTTCTATCCATTTATTTCTTATTTAAAAGATAAATAAATTTGTATCGAAATTACCAAAATATTAATATTTATTTTTTTCATAAATAAATGCGAAAGTTTTTTTCCTGTGTTTCCAAGACACTTATGAATTACATTTTTTAAACATAGGCATAAAGCCCTAATCGTTTTTTGGGAAAAGGTGTGTGTGTGTGTGTGTGTGGGGGGGGGGGGGGGGGTGGTGATGACCATTACTTTTTGTCTTACTCTACGCTAGACACTCTCAGCAAAATACCGCATTCACTCTATGACTTAATTCCTTACTTACTTTGTGAAGCGATAGCAAGCTGGAACTATTTTTTTTGATATTTGAGATAAATTGTGTGTGTTATTTTTGGGGATTCACTTTTTAGGCGATTACGTGTAGTTGTACGACCTTGCTAGTCGGGCTTAGGGTTAGTGTTAAAAATATATATTATTTGACTACTCTAATATATTAGAATTACCCTAAAAAGTAGAATCTCATTTTTAAGGGGGTTGATACTTTAGCTAAGGGTGTTGATTTACAAATTTAACAAAGTTTGTTGCTAAAATTATGAAATTCTCTGAGTAAAAATTATTGTTTTAATTTTACGCCCCCCCCCCTCCACTCAGCTTTTTAAATTACAAAAAAAAAATAGATTCATATTTTTTTTAAATCGTCATAAAGTTTTTATTTTTATTTTTCTTTCGTTAGGATTATCCGGTAGGGGCGCCTCAAGTAATTAGCTTTAAACTAACCCCTTATCAAAAAGAAAATAAAGCCAGGTAGGGTGTACCTCTTAGGACTGAACAGAACCATACATCAGCCGACAGTACTGATTTGTATCATAATTCTATGGTAATATATATATATATATTAGGGTAGGTCGATTTTACACTTTTTTTTAAATATTAAAAAAAGGCACGTACCGAAAGTTGTATATAGACCTATTAAATACTCATGCAAAAAATTAGATCAAAAACTTCAGCGGTTTTTTGAGCGTTTGGTATCAAAGATCGTAGACAAGAATATACTGAAAATTCCTCGTTTTTGCAAGATTTGCTTGAATACTGGTGTTAAAACCAAATAATTTGTGCATTTAAAATCAGCGAATGTCCTTTTATTTTATAAAAATGATATTAATTAAAGAAATCTTCAAATTAAAAATTTGCCCCCCCCCTCATTTTCAGTATCTGCTTTTGTAAACTACCTTTTAACGTTATGAATTAAACAGTAATATTTGAATACCTAAAAAAATGATTTTTTTCTGTTATAAGTGAAAATATAACAAGCAAAGAAATAAGGAAAAACCTAACACTATTTTAATGGAGCTTAATATTGAGTCAAATTGCTCCATATAAGACCCCTTAGACAAAAATGCTGGTCTCAATTTCTGACTCAAAACTTTGGCTGTAATGTGTTGATGCCTTGCTTCAAAACCATATATAGTTTGTGAAGCTTCTGTTATTAACTTAACTGCCCGTTCCACGCCCTGAGAATGCCAAAAATGCAGCATAATTTTAAATCTATTAATTGTGTCCAATGTGTGGCATTAAAATTAATAGGTGGTATTCTTTTTAATCTTTTTCTGGTTGACTCCTCACTCCTGAAAGAACACATTAATTAATTGAATTATTAAAAAATTCCAATCTGTACTGCTTTAATAATTGTGGTGAAATTAGATAAAATCTTTAAAAATCATTCTATAAATTGGAATAAATAATTGAGTCAGAAATATATGAATAAATATTACTTACCTAATGGCCAAAATTCTTTTTAAAGCTTCTTCTCTTACTTCAATCTCTTCAGATTTAACCATGGAATATAGAAAGTTTTCAGGCAGTAAACAAAATGTATTACCTTGTATATTTCTAAATGTGATATCTTGGATTTCCTGAGGCTGCTCCTTAATCCTCTGGGTCATATTAAAAATGTGCACTTGCTGATTGTGGAATTTACTATTTCTTTTAATTTCAAACCAAGAAGTGGCATACACATTTACAATAAAATTTACTACATAGTGTAGTTTTGTCGTGTGCCTTTGTTGGTATGCACCACGAGTCCATAAACACATGAGCCTGATGGCCAAAGTTAACCATCTTGCTTGGTTTAAAGGACCAATTTTCCAGGAGGTATATCTAGAGTAAACCTTACCTCTAGAAATACCTACTGTGTATTCATAAAGGAGTCTTTGGTCAGAACTAAGATCATGTATTTCATCAATTTTAAAAATTGACTCTAGAGGATTGCTAATAGTGGAAAATGATATTTGGGGTAAATCATAGCAATCATTTGAGCATAATTTCCCAAGAGGGCCACTGAATGTTGTAGGGCCCTTTGCGCAACCATCTATGTTTTTAAAAAGGGCTCTGAAAGGTAGTTCATTATGATGCAAAGAGCAACCAATTGTGTGAAGATTTTTAAAGTTTTTTTTCTAAAATTGCAACCATTCCACCTTTGCAACCTGTGTTGGTATTAGTGTTGTCAACAAGTATAGCCTTGATACTGTTCTCACTGTGGAATTCATGCAAAACATCCACCACTTGATCTGCATGAACAGCACCTGTTGCACCACTATTAGGAAGAACTCTGTGTCAGATATTTACTTTCACATGGTGTTTCTTTTGTAAAAGTTAAATGGTGTTCTGGTCCCTTAGTTTTTTTTCATAATTCTTTGTCTATTTTCATCCACAATTTCCTTATACATCAATGTGTCCTTATCCATTCTCCCATCAACTCCAATACATATAATATTTTAGGTGGGATAAAAACCCCTGGCTGAAATAGTTTTATTTGTCTACCTCCAACAAGGTAAGATGTGACACAAGGTCATGAAAGTGGGATTAGATAAGCCTGCGCTATAGAGGTGAGCACTCTGGCCATTAAAAAATTGACTGGGCAGCCCCGTCGGCATTCCCCTGTAGGGGCGTCTCAAACAGTTAGCAATAAACTTACTCCTCCCCAAAGAGGGAAGGCAAAGCCTGTGAGGGTGCAACTCCTAGAATTGCACAGGACGGACAAGCCCCAATAGACCGGCGTAAATCCAGACCCAAAGGCCCGGACGATACCGATTTATTTGGTGGGGTAAAATCCCCTGGCTGAACTAGATTTTATTTATCTATCTCCAACAAGGTAAGATTGACACAGGAAAGTGGGATGAGAAAGCCAGTGCTCGAGAGGTGAGCACTCTGGCCATTTAAAAATTGCCTGGGCAGCTCCGTCGGCATTCCCCGGTAGGGCCGCCTCAGACAGTAAGCAATAAACTTACTCCTCCCCAAAGAGGGAAGGCAAAACCTGGGAGGTGCACCTCCTAGAACTGCACAGGACAGACAGACGGGCGTGAATCCAGACCCAAAGACCCGGACGATACCGGTTTATTTGGTGGGTTAAAAAACCCTGGCTGAACTAGTTTTTATTTATCTAACTCCCACAAGGTAAGGTGTGACAAAAGGTCGGGGAAGTGGGATTAGATAAGCCAGCGCTCGACAATTCAATATATATTTGTGATAATTACATTTGTAAACACAAAATCAACACGTGAATTCAAATTCGCTCGTTGAATTTTCAACCGGTGAATACCATAAAAAATATCCAATAAATAAAACGCCTATGTAAATAAATAATTATTTATATATAACATTAAATATTATAGTGTTTTATTCCTTTTTAATTTGAATATGTACATTTAATTTCTTAAGAAAAGGAATAATAAACTTTAAAATATTTATTATTAAGTAATGTATTACTTTTTTTTGTTAAAACCCGGGTTTAATTTAAGGCGACACATCTGCCGGTGAAATCTAGGCTGTGAGAAAAAATCTCGATTTATTTGATCTTAAAGTTGCAATGCTCAAATAAATACAAAGTTTTGAAGAAAAATATTTCTTGTAGTAACTTTTGACATTATTTGGCAACTTTCTTCGAGTGCGATAATTTACAGTTTCAAAATCGACCTCCCCTAATATATATATATATATATATATATATATATATATATATATATATATATATATATATATATATATATATTAATTGATCAAGTTCAAATTTGTTAATAAAGTGAACATAAAACCAAGTTTTTCAAGAGTGCTCAATACCAAGTAGAGCATTTATAAAAAACTACATAAAAATATTATAGCCTTATGTCAATCAACCAACGTCTCAATGCGTATTACCACATCTTGTCAAAGGCAGAGGTTAAATATCATATATATATATATATATATATATATATATATATATATATATATATATATATAGGCAAGCATTATTAACTAACAGAGAGTGTTTTTTCTTGATTAGAATTTTTTTTTTTTTGAATTATCCAAATGTTTCGGTCAAATGGCTGTATGTAAGTTTTGTGGGTTCCTTGTTCCATTTTCTTTCCTTTTTCGCGAGTACTTTCGATTTGATTCGTCAAATCATCTTCAGATGAAGTTAGTCTTGGTATCTTTAACAAAAAATCCATGGAACTTACATACACCAATTTAACCGAAACACTAAATGGACCATTCGGAAAATTGAAAAAAAATTTTTTAAAGTCTTCGCAAGCAAAAACACTCCGTGTTATTTAATAATGTTTGCCTAAATGAAAATATCCTGCCTAAATACACACACACAATATATATATATATATATATATATATATATATATATATATATATATATATAATATTAAATTATATTTTTTCTATTTTACCTACGTACGACGTCGTTTCAAGCTTACGGCTCTCATCAGTGCAGGCAAATACCAATCTCGGATGGTTGCAGGGCGCTGACCCGATTCACAGAGACTCCGTGAATCTGTAAATGTTTTCTTTATGCCTATAGGCCATGGGAGATTGTCACAAGAAATTATGTTATATTCATACTGAAAGCGACAAGTATAAATAGCAAGACATTCGATAGGATTCAACGGCAGAGCCGGAGTCTCTCTCTCTCTCTCTCTCTCTCTCTCTCTCTCTCCCTCTCTCTCATATATATATATATATATATATATATATATATATATATATATATATATATAGCTTATGTTATCTGTCGTTAGGCAAATAGTATATTTTCCAAATTTCAAAGGGGTTAGTCTTGTGCTATTGAGGGTTCTCTTAAAATATATACAGAACATGCCAGAAATAAAGGGAAACATGGATAACCTCCAAACACAAAAGACAAATCAATTCGAAAATATTTTGGATAACTAATATTTCGTTCTATTTATTTAAAGAACTTTCTCAGTCCATAGCTAAAAAATTTATCATTGATATATGCGAGATATTTTTGGAGTAAAATAGTAGAAGATTATATTGAGGAAGAAGAAAAGGTTAAGTTTGTATGGGAGAAAGTTGGAAGGGAAACAGCAGTATTTATGAATGCACTGGGATTGATTAAGGAAGAGGAAGTTCAGATGTGTGAGATGACTAGTGTCAAAAAGGTTAGTGGAGTCAAAGTATCAATGGGTTAATTGCTTCGATGTTTGTAATAGGCACCATATACTGATGTTGAAAGTGGCAACATAATTGGAAATAGTAAGGATTATTCTGAGGCACAGAACTCTATTGTCTCCTGAGATAGACGAATGCCAACCATTTCTGTCGTGGAGAAAGGCGAGAAGTATGTATCAAAACCTTATTCTATTTTTATTTAAATTGTGGAAAGGAAAATGAGTATCATTTAATGTGTATGCGAGACAGTGTGTAGTGGTTTATGAATTAAAGTAACTTATGTATAGTGCAATATTGCTTTCTTGTATAATATTTTTCTTTTAATTTGAAATAATCCCATATGCTGTTATATTGGGAGATAATAGCTGTTTCCATTAGCTGACAAAGCCTTTTGTTTTAAATACGTTTGATCAGCGATGCCATCAAAAAGTCAAACACGTGGTGACAATCTGCCATGTGGGTAAATAGGGCGTTTTTATCATCATTAAGCTTGATAGATAGTTTTTGTTTACATTCTCATTTGTCTTAGTTATGATGAGTCATTCCAATATTATTTTATTGCATGTGTTGCAGGGAATCGTGTAAATTTCTTTGTAATAAATAAGGTGTCTATGTTTTTTAAGTTTATTAATGAGGGTTTTGCTAGTTTGTGAGGTTGTTTGTATGATATGGATATCCAGTTTAAATAATGTGTTGCAAAGATGTTTGTTGTGTGTATTTGTGCATAAGGTGATAGGTCTAGGTGGATTGGAAGTATTATTCTTGGATTTGATGTTATTGTATATGTGGAGGAATATTTTTGTTTTAAGGATGAATATTTAGGATATTTTAAAGATTTAAGCGAATTCTCGATCTGTTTATTCGTTTAGGTGTTATAGGCTGCATGTTCTAAGGGCTTGTAAGTGTTATTATGAGTGAAGTGTTAATGTTAATGTTGTGGTGTGAGTATTGATTTACTCCTCTCCAGGAGTTAGGCACAAGGCCAGTTTTTATTTTACTCCCACAAGTAAGATGTGACCCAAGATCGGGTCGGGAAAGTGGGGTTAAAAATTGCCTGGGCAGGCGAAGCCTGGGAGGGTGAACCTCCTAGAACTGCACAGGACAGTCCCATAGACCGGCGTAAATGAAGCCCCGAAGGCCAAGACAATACCAGTCTATGGGGTGCAGTATCCATCGGAACAGATACTACACTTTGATCTTAGCCAAAAGGCCAATGGTGTGAGTAGAAATGTAGATAATCGTTCTTGTTAGAGGGTTGAGCTATACCTGGAAAATTAACATGTGTTTTGAGTTCTTTTGTATCATTCAGTTGAACTGCCTCTACTGTTGTTATCCAACCAAATCCGATAGATTGTACTTTTCAGGACAAGATTATTTATACAACTACATGTAAATGAAGTAAATTGTCCTTTTCAGGACAACTACTACATGTCAATGCGACAAACTACCTGAACCAATGGTGTTCATTTTTCTGAGAATAAAACTTGACTATAATACCTTAACCTTTTGACTCTTATTCTTGTTTTGTTTGTGCTAATCTACTTTTATTTTAGGGAAATGTTTGTGAAACCAAAAACATTCTAAGTGCTGCAGTAAATTAAAAATACATGTCTATGTTTCTTTATTTCCAAATTCTACGTAAACATTTTGTCAACATGAGATTGAGATTAATTAAAAGTGTTACATTAAAACGCCATCGTTTTACAAATGTATTTGATGCAAACACCAACAAAAACCTAAAAGATACTTGTATGTACTTTGTGAAACCTTTCATTAATTAAATCAAATTTTGTCATTTCCTTCTTACAAAATTAACAAATACAATCAGGAAAAATATGAAAAGATTCTTATTCCATTCTTGTGGTTTCTGCTTCCTTTACCAGAACGATGATAGGAAGGAAATGTGTTTCAAAATATTTTATTTAACAACGAAACAAATAAACCAAATAACGAGTATGTGAAGATAATGGTTGATAAATGTTTCATTATAAGTTTTTTCCATCCGGTGTTTGTGTGGCTGATGTCCCTTTTGAACATACATCCGGTGGTTTTCCAGTCTGAGTGTATGTACATTACATATAGTAATGTGTATTATCATTAGTATTAGTTACTATTAATATTAGGTTTATTCTTTGATTATTGTTAGTTTTATTGCATCATCTTAGTAGGAGATATATCCAAATATGTTGACGACCAACCCCTTGTGAAAATGGGTATTGTAATAGAACTCAAGATGATAGGAGCAGATAACTCATACATGAAATGGCAAAATGTATCTCATATGTAGCTTGTATTTTGGCAAATATTTGGCCGAGTATTTTTGATTATATTTTAGTTGTATGCTAAATTTGTTTTAGACAAGCTGTGTATAAGAGGAATCCAACAAGAAAACCAATGAACAAAGATGCTATAGTCTCGAAATCTTTATTTTATTATAAAAAAACAACTTTCTATGACTGTGATTCGCATATAAACAAGCGATGTACCAAATAAACGACATAGATTTTTTTCACAAATGACAGATAATGGAATCTTGGGGAGAGTGACACTTCAGGTTTAAAACCTTTTGATAATTGCAGCCTACTTTATATTCTCAAAGCCAATAATATTCTCATCATTCCAAATTATATCAGAGTGAACGATTTTTCAAAAATGATGCAATTAAACTAATTCTAATTTTTACTCATTTACAAAGCTTACATGATTACATTTGGAACATCCGGAAATTCAATCAAACGTTAAAAACAATTTGTCTGAAACCAACAAAATATATAAATCAGTTTTATTTTAGCAATTCTGGCTTACCTGATTTAAAAAAAATATGTACATTTAATGTACATACTTTTTTTAATCAGGTAAGTCAGAATTGCTAAAATAAAGCTGATATGTTTGGATTGAAAACAACCGATTCAGTTTTTTCCATCGTCAATCTAAACATTTTTTATTTAAATTGTTTAAATTTAAATAAAAAATGTAAATAAAAAATTGAATAAATAAAATAAAGATTCAAATGCGAATAAGACAGATGTGTTATGCAATGTTTAGAAATAGCAATGTTCTTCCTTTTATGTCATTATTATGTGTTGTGTTTGAATCAGTTCCAGCATTTTTTATACATAAATCTTTGATGGGAAAATATTTCCTTTACAACGGAGTCAAGTCTACGCATGTTTAAATTTCTTTTCTTTTGTCGTAACTATCTCCTTCTCCTTCTCTCTTTCTACCTCTCTCTTTCTACCTCTCTCTTTCTCTCTCTCTCTTTCTCTCTCTATCGATCTATCTATCTATATTTATATATTTCTTTCTCTCTTTTTCTTTTTCGGTTTTGTTTCTTGTCTTTTGTAAATCTTGAATGTAGATTGAAGGCAACATTCGACATTAGAAATCATTTGCTTTTTAAGTGTTGAATCTTCAAATATCGGCTGCATCTTCGACGCCGCGAATAAATTGAACTGAACATCTATTTCTGTCATGGCATTCTAACCATGCCGAACATTGAAACTTCAAATGATACAAAGGCATCGAATTAAAACGATGGAAAAAAAAAAGAAAAAAAACAAACCTTTTGTTCGTATGACCCTTTATAATGCAGCAAATAAAATCAATTTACTTTCACAATGCTTTTAAAATTTTAGAAAGATGATTATTTTTTTTTCAATTTATTCTTTCAATTCATCAAATTATTTTTTCTTTCCCATTTTTGAACATTCTTTAACATTTATGTTAGATTCGTTGATTTTTCCCTTTTTTTTTGACGGATTGAAATTTCATTTTTTTCAGATTTCGATTCATAACTGTCAGTCTTAGTTTTTAGGTATCAGATTTTAGTGAGTGATCATGCTAACTATAACATTATGATGCATATAACTATGATATTATGGTGCATATAAGACTAGGACTATTATAATATTATGATGAATATCAGATTATAATGAGTATAATATTAAGATGAGTACAATGTCATTATGACTATAATATTATGATGCATACAATATGAGGGTGAGGATAATAGTATGCTGAGTTTAAGATTATGATGATTGTAATATTGTGATAAGTATAATATGATAATGACGATACTATGATGATAACATTATTATGATTATAATAGTATGATCAGTATTAGATTATGATGACTATAATATGAAAATAACAATGTTATAATGATAATAATCTGATGCTTATAAGATTATGATGACTATCATAGTACGATGAGAATAAGATTATGATGACTATAATATGATGCCTAAGAGATTATTATTGTGAAAACAGTATGATGAGTAAGTCTGAGATTATGGAAAATGATTATACAAAGTATAAAATTATAATTATGATATTTATGATGATAATTATAATAACTTTATAACGAGTAAACAATTATGATATTTATAGAATTTTGATGAGTATGCGTATAAGGTTATAATAGCATAAAGTGATGATTTTCATCAGATTTGTTTTTTTTGTTATTTAATGCTAAAACCTATTGTAAACGATCCATTCTATAGGATTTGTTGAAGATTATTTTCAGTTTTACCCCTAGAGAATTAAAGGTGCATACCTTACCCAATAGAACTAGTGTGTAAAAAAAGATTACCGATTCCATAGTCCGTGATGATATCCATTAGGAGAATCACTAACCCCAGTGATTAGTGTAAAATTATAATAAGATCATAAGTATAAGACTATGTTAAATATACGAATATGGTAAGTATAAGATTATGGTAAGTATAATGCTGAAATTTGAGTAATTTTCTTTTCATATGATCTACACACATACGAACACACAGCATGAAAGAACTAACTGTTGACTGACTCACACTTTCCGGCTTAGATGAACAACAAAAGCGTTTAGCAGAGTGTGGCATTCTGGTCTCCTACATAAACTTAGTGCTGAGGTTCTTGACATGATTAAGTCATTTCTTTCTGATCGCAGCTTGCGGGTAACTTTGGACGGTGCCTCTTCTTTCTCTTTTCCTATCAATGCTGGTGTTCATCAGGGCTCTATTCTAGACCCACCACTGTTTCTTCTCTATATAAATGATCTTCCAGAGAATATTTTTCAGAAAATTAACATCTATGTTGATGATACCACTCTCTATTCTGGTGTTGCTTCTCGCCCATCTCCCTCGGATCAGTCGAAAGATGCAGCTGATCTAGAAGTGTACCTGGGTTCAGTTGTGGATTGGGGTACGAAATGGCTTGTTTCATTTAATCCAGTTAAGACTCAGCTCGTGTCTTTCAATCGTATGCGTGTCCCTTTTGTTCCTGAGATTCTCATGAATGACTCTGCTCTTGAGGAGAGATCGACTCTGAAACTTCTCATCAAATCTTTCTTGGAGTTCATAAATTAGATCCATTGCTCTATCTGCTTTTCGTAAAGTTGATTCTCTCTATCACTCCAAACACTTTCTCACACCTGAGCCTATTCTCTATCTCTACAAATCCACAATCAGACCATGTTTGAGCTGGTGAATCTGTCTCATTTGAGGGTTCTTGGTGAGGTGCAGACACATATCTGTAATTTGATTGGCCCGACCCTTTCTTCTTCTCTACACCCCTCTCTCACAGACGTGATGTTGCTAGTCTCAGTCTTTTCTATAAATACTATTATGACATGTGTTCTGCAGAATTATGTAATCTATTCCCCGCTTCTTTTGTTCCAGCCTGTTTGATTCGTTCGTCTAGTGGTCTCCATCAATTCGCTGTTTTGATACCTCATTGTAATACAGCTTCCTATTCCAGTAGCTTTTTTCCAAGAACCGCAGGCTTGTGGAACTCTCTTCCTCTTGACTGTTTTCCTCCTACCTATAATCTTGGTCTTTGCAAGACTATGGTCAATAGGCATCTTCTGTGTTTGCGATAATCATATTTGTTCTTGTTAGCTCCTTACATCAAGCGGCTTCATGCCTTGTCTGGGGCGATTTCCATAAAAAATAAAAATAAAAACACAGGTTAATTCGAATTGAGCAACACATCAGAACAAATGAAATGCCAAGCCAATGAATTGCCAAAGCTACTCAATCATTCACTCACTCAAATTATTAAATTAGCAAGGGGGGATAACCCTCAGTAACTAATCTCAGAGAGTTGATAAATCAACATAAGATTATGAAAAGCATATGATTATGATCTATATCAGATAAGTATTGAGTTATGTTTAGCATGAGATTATGATAAGTATTAGAATAATCATTAGCAAAAAGATATATTTATTCTGTTGACTTTATCAAGAATATTGTTTTCATAACTTTAAAATTCATACTTTTTAAACTATTTTTAATCGTCACTTTTAAATAGTTCAATGTCAAGTATTATGGATAAGTAGATAGTTTATAAAAAATTAAAGTCAGCAAAAGCATTTGTCTGGAGAAAGGTTTTCCGATAATAAATAGTCATCCTATGAAGGTGACCAGGATCTACTAAACGATAAAATTGAAAAGCACTTAAATCTAGGCAAGGAAATATGGAAGACCTTTCTATTTATAAGACCAAACCTGAAGCATCAAACTTGGAATCATTATTATTCAACTCAACATATAAAACTGTTCTTATTCATAGCATGCGATGAAATTACACATACTCTTTTCCTACTCTTCAATCACTTTTTTATCAATAAAAACAAATCGAATAGAAACTACAAAACCCTTGAGGCATTCATTTTGTATAAATTGACTGAAATATGAATCACACTTCCCATGGTTTATATATAGACCTTATTTTAATAATAACTTGCAAGGCATTATTTGAAAATGACAACAACAAAAAAAAATGAAGAAAAAAATAGAAGGAGTTAGAATTATGAGAAGGAATGAGTAAACAAAATAAAAAAATAGGTAAAAACGAAGTTCGAAGAATGATAAATATCAGTAGAAATGTTCTCTAGAATTTTTTGTAGAATTCTTTTTGGAATTCTTTTTTTTTTGAATAAGCAAGGACTATAATAGAGTATGTCAACCAAAGTTCAGCACTGGATCTTGTGAGATTTCTTTTCTAAAAAAAATAGAATTAAAAAAAATCATATAAAACTTGATCATGGGAAAAAAAACTTTATTTTGCGAAAATGCAACCACCACCAGCACCACCATAACCTTTAAATGCTGCTGTTTGTAAAATAACATTTCTATGTAAAATAATCCTATATATAAAGTATAGCCAACCTGTTCCTCGATTTTGTAATTAATAACTTTTTTAAAGCAAAGTACATATTGAATTCTGTTTAGCCAGTTATTTATGGCAAATATCGGTCCTTGTTATTAAAAAATTGTACTTACAATCCGTTTTGATATTTAGTCCTATGAACATTTTTTTTAAATTTTGACATTATAAAATATTATAGAGAAGGTAGGAAGAGCTAACTCTCCCATAGTCTAATTCCTCCTACTGTCACGCATTAAAAGTCAAATTTTATTTAATAATAGACATTTTAGTGTGCACCGGTGTCAGATGCATTTAAATTGGCTGATTGACATTTCTTCCAAATTACAGAATTTGAACTTTATTTGATCTAATTACACATTTAATTATTATTTTTAATTTGTTAAAAATAAAATGAAATTTTATATAAAAAATATTAATTACTTTAAAGGAATTTCGAAGCATTTAATTATTTCTACCGTTTTTTTGGGGGGGGCAGGCGAATACGATAACGGACATCGTAATAAAGGAAACCAGAGCGCTAAACTTCTATCTGACCGCCAGTATGAATTTAGAAAAGCACGATCTACTGCGGACATCCTAACGGTCATCTCTGAACGCATGTATCATACACTTGACAAGGCAAGAGAAGCTAGGGCAGTAGCGCTTGATATAGCCAAGGCCTTTGACAAGGTATGGCATAAAAGGCTTCTTCCTGATCTATATAAACGATCTCCCTGATGACATAGTGTCTGAGATTGGTTTATTTGCTGACGACACCACGCTTTACTCTTGCCATGTTGGCAAAACCGATGCGATCATATCCGAGGCATTGGCTGAATCTTTAGAAAATGACCTCCAGGCTGTAGTGGATTGGGGTCATAAATGGTTGGTAACTTTTAATGCCGCTAAAACAAAGCTCCTTTCCTTCAATAACTTCAAGGAACCTCTCCAACCACCGATTGCCATGGCTAATAACACCATACCTGAGAGTTCATCATTCAAACTCCTCGGCCTAACCTTCACAGGTAACATGAATTGGAACAAATACATTGAAGACATTGCCAAAGCTGCTGCAAAGAAGGTTGGCTCCCTCTACCGTGCTAGTAAACTCCTCACACCTGACATAATCCTGTATCTCTACAAAGCCACTATCCGCCCATGCATGGAGTATTGTTGTCACATCTGGGCTGGTGCATCATCTACTAGTCTCTCCCTCCTTGACAAGGTTCAAAAAAGAATCGCCAACCTAATAGGTCCCTCACTGTCAACCAAGCTCCAGTCCCTGTCCCATCGCCGCAATGTAGCATCCTTGTGCTTGTTTTACAAATACTTCAATGGATTATGCTCCGATGAATTGGCTACTCTGGTGCCCCCTCGACGTAAATTCACTAGACTAACTCGACAATCAACTAAATCTCATTCATTCACTGTAGAGGTCCCCAGATATCAGAGAGCCTTCTACTCAAATAGCTTCTTTCCTTGTGCTGCTGGCCTCTGGAACTCCCTCCCTGCTCCCTGTTTCCCCGACAGTACAGACATGCAGAAGTTTAAAACTAATGTAAACAGACATCTTGCTGCGCAGATCCCAATTTAGGTTGACATCCCCCCAAAACCTTCTCTTCTCTTTTTTCTCAGTAGTTCCTTACGTTTACAGTGGCGTCCTGCCTTGTTTGGGGTGAACTATATTAAAAAAATTTTTTTTTAAATGGCGTAATGCGATAAAGTAACAAACGAGATCTGTCGAACAGTCAGACTATGTTCATGTTGACCCCTCCCTTCACTTAAAAAATCATCTATATTCAGGAAATCAACTAATTTTAATGAAATTTTCAGTATTTATTCATTAACCATCAGAAAATATAATTAACGCATTACTTCATTAGAAATCTTTGTGCAAATGTATTATTTCGTGTTATTTGCGTAGGCTAGACAGCAAACATTAAATTAATACTTAATAATAAAATGGTGTTGTCATAAATTTTTGAATTTTTAAAACATGAAAATTTTTCTTTGAAAAATTATTTGTCTGATTTAATATTCATTCTTTAAATAAATTCATTCTTTCGGTCTACATCGAATGAAAACACTAATATCAGTTATATTGCATGGAAATATCTCTTGGTTTGTAAACACAAGAAGACAGAACCCTATTCTTAGACAGTTTTATTCTTTATGTAGACATTTCATTATCATTAGTTTTAGCTGAATAATTTCATAAGATTTGCTCACATTTTAGAAAAAAATAAATGATGTTTCTTGATTTTTTAACTTAAAAGTAAATTAAACATGAAAAGTAAATTAAACATGAAAGATTACGAATTCAGTAAAGTAAAACAAGATCAACAATTCAATAATTTAATCAAAATCAATAATTTAAAATAATTAATTAATAGAACATTTATTGAAATAAATTAAAATGTGTGGATTTTTTTTTTTTGCAAAACGAACAGTTTATTTACAATATAGTAAGAATTTGTAATAAATTAAAACAGTCATTTTGAGAGGAGGGACGGGATTTTTTTTCAAGACGGACAGTGTATTTACAATATATTATTTTAATACATTGCTTATTTCGTTTGATTTTCGCACACATTTTGGACGAAAATTGTATTTTTTATCTCAAAATAAAATTCTTATTTATTTTTTTTAAGACTTTAAGACATCCATCTTTATCAGCCGTTCGTAGTCAAAATCAATCGGAATAGACGAAATCGTCATTTACCTTTGCCATGGACGTCAGGACTCTGAAGATGTGATCATTTTAAGGAAATACGTTTGAAAAAAGGAACAAGTTAAAAATAATTTCTAAGTGAATGAATAATCCTTAGGATGGTAGCCGTGTTCTTGGCAGGGGAATAAAGTCACAATAGCAGGAACAAGTTAACAATGATTTCCCAGTGAATGAATAATCCTATGGAACTGAGCTTGCTTGTCTGATTACTTGCTCTGATTACAGATGGATGCATACGCATTAAGCGTTTCGAGGACTTCCGGGCCTCATTGACAGTGATTCTTACTACCATTATCAATGACATTACCAAAAAAACTCGACTCAGTTGATAAGCTTTCTTTTTACGATAGCCGAATATTTTTACACTGAAATTGTTTATTAATTATTATTATTATTATTATTATTATTATTATTATTATTATTATTATTATTATTATTATTATTATTTGTACTCACTAGGAGTTCTCACACAGATCATCGTCAGTGATTGCTCATCGACAACAACCAGTGGTATTTCCTTGAGTCTGAGTGACAATAAGCCTCCTCAGATTTCCAGTATTCTTCACCTCTTTTCGATAACCACTGCAAATAACATTACGTTATCGCCACAGCCTCCCACCATTGATTTCCCGCTGGCAAGGACCATTGGTCTTCTCTGGGATCTGGGTGGCAATAAGCCTCCCCAATGTCCCAGCACTCTCCGCACTCTTCCAGTGGAGGTCTGGTTTGTGCTGTTCCTCGTCGGTCTTCTCATCCTCCTTTACCCTCTACAATTATTATTATTATTATTATTATTATTATTATTATTATTATTATTATTATTATTATTAATAAAACTACAACCGTGGCAAAATGGCTCAGAGACTAGCCTCCTTCCAGTGGGAGAGACAACAAAATATTTTTTTACATTTCTTCATAAAAAATCTTTACCTTCAATAATTATTTTTTTCTTATTTACAACAACATTACCTTAATATCATTAGTTACAATTGTATAACAATTTGGTTCAATTAATGATTTCAGAACGAAACGTTGTGTTCGCAAATGATTTTGAAGCCCTTAAATTGTCAATGGGTAAATCATTTCAAGCTTGAATCAAAGTTTAAAGGCAAAAGTTGGTCTGTTTGTCTCCCTAAACCAAGATCTCAATTGTATATATATATTTATAAACTTAAATAAACACTTTTGTTCTCCAAAGAATTAGGTTTTCTTCACAGATAAATGTGATATGATTGTAGAACAAATCTCACTGGAAAATTATTGATTCAATTATTATTTGAAAAGATGAAACGATAACGTAATTATAAAGAATTAACTTTCAAAAGCATATTCAGAGAAAATGAAATCTGAAACGAAACAAAATTGAAAGTAAAAAGACTCCCAGGCAACGCCGGGTGAGTACCGCGAGTATTTCATATTTCAAAACTCGCTTCGATATTCTTGTATGCATTAATGAGGTTATAACGTTCACTTATTAACACATGCAAAGCTAAATGAAAAATAAATAATGATAAAATCATAATTTGCTTATTGGAGTAATTGGTCTGCTCTTAAATGTTCAAACACTATTTCACATAATGTTTTAATTGGTCAATATTAGTACGAGTTGAATATTTGTATTTAAATAATACGGGGAATAATGTCGAAAATTTAGATACTGGAGCTAGCCGAATGTGCGAGGTTGCAAAAAATTTCTTCACGATCTTCTTAGATCTTTAAAAAAAATTTTTTTTTTTTTAACATAGTTCATCCCAAACAAGACAGGCCGCCACTGTAGACGTAAGGGGCTACTGAGAAAACAGGGTGAAGGTTTTTTTGGGAGGGTCAACTTAATTTAGAGGCTGCGCAGCGAGATGTCTGTTTACATTAGTTTTAAATTTCTGTATGTCAGTAACGTCAGGAAAGCAGAGAGCAGGGAGGGAGTTCCAGAGTCCAGCAGCACGAGGAGAGAAGCTTTTGGAGTAGAAACCTCTTCGGCATCTTGGGATCTCCATAGTGTATGGATGGGATTTGGCAGATTGTCGGGTTGGTCTAGTGAATTTACGTTGTGGGGGCACTAGAGCAGCAAGCTCATCATAGCACAATCCATTGAAGTACTTGTAAAACAGACACAAGGATGCAACATTGCGGCGATGGGACAGGGGCTGGAGCTTGGTGGATAGTGAAGGACCTATCAAGTTGGTGACTCTTTTTTTAACCTTTTCTAAGAGGGAAAGACTAGCGGATGATGCACCAGCCCAGATGTGGCAACAATACTCTATACATGGGTGGATGGTGGCTTTGTAGAGATATAGGATAATGTCAGGTGTGAGAAGTTTACTGGCACGGTAGAGGGAGCCCACCTTCTTCGCAGCAGCCCTGGCAATGTTTTCAATGGATTTATTCCAATTCATGTTATCTGTGAAAGTCAGGTCGAGGAGTTTGAATGATGAACTCTCAGACAGGGTGCTATTTGCCATGATAATCGGTGGTTGAAGAGGTTTCTTGTAGTTATTGAAGGAAAGTAGCTTTAAACTGTCAATTAGGTAATCAATTGACATAATTTGTTTTAACAATAACTCTCCAGTAATTAGGGGAGAAAGGTTTTATAACAACTGACTACGTTCTCGCATCTACTCATATAAATGCTTAGGAGTAAGAGGCCATCGCCTTTGGTGGTTGAAGAACATCCTCAATCGAGAGTCACACCATCCTCTCATATTTTTTACAATAATGTTGAATTTTGTATTATTCAAATTTTCCATTCAATTTTTAAATAAATACTTATTTTAAGCGGTTACTTTTATATGCCATTTTAAAGCGCAACATTTCTTTATATTCATATGTTATGTTATTTACTTTAAATATTAGGTTGCTGCGAATTCCGGTTATTCGAAAGATATTGAAAGGAAACAAATGCACTCAATTTTATCGAATGAGTTCAAATGTGGTAAGAAAGCAGCACAGGTAACCTGCAACACACACGTGTAACGAGATTATGTTGATTGTAATTGTTCTTTCCTTTGATAAAGAAAATTTAGTTTAAACTTATCAAACATAAGTTTACATTGTCTGATTTTCGAACTTAGCCCTAAATACCAATGCATCTTACAAATCGATACTTAATTCAGACTAGCCTCTTTTGTTTTTGTTTTCTTCCACTAGAATATAATTTAATTCGCTTAAGTTTCTTTCTGATAATAATTAAGCCGCCTATGAAGTTTGTTAGACTGTTAGTTTTTTTATGATCAAAACAGAACCACCCGCTTGCAAAATTGATGAAAAGAATATCCTAGATTTAACTATTTGTGTCCAACTTCCGATATCAGATAAATAATTATATATTTTTAAAATTAGATATTAACCTACATAATTAATTGTATACCATAAAACTAGATACTAGGAATATATTTTCCTTCTAAAACCTACTTACTATGATGGCTGTAATTTTTAAGCATAAAACAAAAAGGCTAGTCCGATTCAACTATTGATTTGTCAGATGCTTGCTATTTGGGTCTGACTTTGAAAATCTAACAAGATAAATGTATATGTTATATATACACATCAAAATTCTGGTTCACAGAGTGAATTTTATTGCTAATTAACATATTGATTATTTAAAACTCATTTTAATAAATATATTACCGGTAGTAATGATTTCTAATTCTTTGTTTTTCTTTTTAAATATATATTATAAATAATTTCGCCAATAAAGCTTAAAGAAAAGCATTAACGCATAATTTTAACCGGAGAAAGTAGAAAATAATTAATTACAAAGTTCAATTCGGTGAATACTACAATGGAAGACCCAGTAAGGTACGTTAGCGTAAATGGAAATTACTGAAAATAAACGATTGTGTTATGCAAGTTGGTCAAATGACACTTAATGAAAAAATGAAAACATAGTTTTACTATTTAGGACACTAAGATTACGACTGTAAAGATGGTTTCTGATTGGTTCAAAGTTTTATGAATGTAAATTTTGTTATTCAATTCATTCATTAGAGACAGTGAGAGATTTATTTGTCACGGGTACAGAGGGAAGGGTGAAACAATTTGGTCGGATTTTTATGGCCCCACTAGTAATCATTATATTAAAGCATATTATTGTAAATGTTACAGGGGAAATAAGTAGCTAACTAATCTTAGATATAAACAAACAATGTTATGATTTAATCATGTAATCTCCTTCTGATATATTTTCTGTAGAAAGGAATTTGCGATCTCGATGACAGATCTATGGATTACATGATCAACTTCTTATTATTAAAAGGAGGAAAAAGCTGAAGATAGTCTAAGCAGATCAGTCAGCCATGCAAAAAAAAAAATCTACCAAAGCTGAGAACTGGATGGACTGATACTAAAAGCGGCAGACAGAAAAATGTTCAAACATCAAAGAATAGACATGTGTGGTTGTTTACAATCTACAGCAGAGATTGTATAACATATGAAGAATAGGATGGAGGGAGAGGAGGAAGAGAAACGATATTTGCTGTCTGAATGATTCAAACAAAGTTTAAGAACCAATAAATCTCAATCTTGTGCAAAAGTTTATATATGGACCTTTCCTTATAATCAGAATAAGGATGTTTTTTTAATGCCCATATCTAATTCCATAAAGAATTTTAAAAAATAATTAAAAAAACTAGAAATCATCTTATGTATAAAACAATTTTATCGGATTTCCCATGTTAGACCTAAATAGCAATGTATCTGACAAAACGATATCTGATTCTAACTAGCGATTTCTTCCTTTTTATCCTTGAAGCATGTTCTTTACACTAAAACAAGTGTAATTTGCTTCAGTTTTCTTTTTCCAAAAATAATTATTCCGGCAGAAGAAAGTTATCACAATAGCGATAATTTAAAAGAATAATATAATAAAAAGCTTAAGATAGAGATAATTCTTATTTTAACTTAAAGGTAAAAATATTAGTTATCTCCCTTACATTTAAACCTCTTTTTTCCATCTGTCTGTCATTTACGCATTGTTATTTTTTTTTTTAATTTAGAAATTTAAAGTAAAATGACATAAATATATCCCGAGCTACGTCGGGTAAGTACAGATATTAAATATATAAAATTATGAGTAACTGTAATTCAATACAGAAACGAGTAGAATACCCGTCCCTTTATTTGCTGTATTTGGTCTGTTTACATTTTGTTAAAGAGCTGACAACCAAATAATCTTGTTATCAATAAGTCGAAGAAATTAGAAAGTCAGTGCAGAATGGTGGAATTCATAATTATGATTCCATCATGCACTAATTAGTCATGCACAAAGCAGAAGCAAGAGTTGATTGGTGGGATTGGAACTTTGATCTTCGAAAAGACGCCCCCCCCCCAATAACAACTAAATTAGAGAACGTCATTGACTATAAAAGAAAGGTAAAGAAAAAATGGATTGCAGAACAATTTTTCTGAAACCAACGCAGGTAAATCTATTTTCTGCTAGCAATTCTGGTAAACCCCAATCTAAAATAAGAACCAATTTTTAAATAAATATATCGTAAAATCCCTGAAAATATGTCTGAATTCGAAACAACTGCTGTTATTTACCTCCTATGGAGGTTAGATACAGAGTCAGGTAACGATTGAAAAGCCAGAGCACGAGAGGAAGTGCACCCTGACCTACAAAAGGATGTCTGAGCAGCACTGTCGGCATTCCCCGATAGGAGGGTTTCCAGCGATTAACAATAAACAAACTCCTTCTCAAAGATAGAAATGAAGGCCTAGGAAGGTGGACCTCCTAGAACTGCACAGAAACCTCAGCCCGACAGAAGCAGGGTCACATCTTGGCTGGTGCACCAACCACTAGTCTCTTCCTCTTGGACAGGGTACAAAAAAGAGTCTCTAACCTAATAGGTCCCGCACTGTCTACCAAGTTCCAGCCTCTATCCCACCGCTGCAATCTGCTTGTTTTACAAGTACTTCAACGTAATGTGCTTTGACGAACTTACTGCACTTGTACGCTCTCAACGTAAATACACCTGATGAATCCAAATAGCAGCAAAATCTCACCCCTTCACTGTAGAGGTCCCCAGATACCGGGAAAGTTTCTACTCTAATAGCTTCTTTCCTCGAACAGCAAGCCTATGGAATTCCCTTCGTGCTCCCTGTTTTCCAAACTGCATGGAGTAATGTTGTCACATCTGGGCTGGTTCACCATCCACTAAGCAAGAATTGTATTACTGGTTAGCAATAGTTGTATTTTCAAATGTATGCTAACCAGTAATACTATTTTTTGCTGATTTTTTCCTCTAATGAAAACAGCTTATTTTTGAAAATCCATGGATTAAGGAAAAGAAAAAAAGTGTTTTTATATTCCTTGTTTGAATACTTGATAAATATTGTATTTTATCCTATTTTTATTTTCATCATTCATTTTCTTATGTTATTGCTCTATCTAGTATATCAAACATTAACTTACCACGATAGAATCTAATATAAGGATATAACATTCATCTTTATTGTTTCATTTGTATATATATATATATATATATATATATATATATATATATATATATATATATATATATATATATATATATATATATATATATTGTTACGTGGCATATTTCGTTAGGACTACAAAAGCTTTTATGCAATACAATAATAAAAAAAATAAAAGTCGAGATCCCAGAATTCTGATTAAATAGCAACAAAAAAACACAAGGAAGGTGTCTCCAATTCAAAACACCAGTGAAAATAAAGGAAAAACAATCAACAAACAAGTGCAAAATAACATAAGATAACCAAGTTGGTAATTCAAATACAAATATTTACTTACACAAATACAGGAAATAAATATAAAACAAAAGATCAAAATTTAATATGGGAAAAGGGATTTAAAGAATAACTCTAACCAACGAGCCAAGAATACATTCGTATATAAAATATCGGTTTATGAGAGAAAGTGGGGTTTCAACTTACAGTATACCGGTGGGCAATTCACAAGGTAATCTACATTAGAGTTAAATAGTTCAAAATGTTATAAAGTTCTCTTCATATGAGACTGATGGTAAAATGAAAACGAGTCAATAACCAAAGTAAAAATGAATCCGATACATATATGGCACAGAGGCGTTCAGTTTTAGGTAGTACAATTGTTGCTACATAATCATGCCTCTGTGGTATCAGTGTTCAAGAATTCTGGTCAAAAAGCAGACCTGCTAAATCATCGCCTCATCAGTCTCCTTCTGCTCTTCGCTAAAATCTTTCAATCATTAATCAATATAGCGATAGTCAACCACCTTGTTAATGCTAAACTTTTTTTCTGAACAACAGTATAGATTTACGCAAGCCTGTTCTACTGCAGATATCCTAATGGTCAGCTCTGAACGCATATACCATTCACTGGACAAGGCTGGTAAAACTAGGGCGGTAAAACTGATATATTTAAAGGCTTTGTATATGGTCTGGCATGAAGGTCTTCACATGAAAATTAATTTGTACTGTATTAGTGGACGAATATTTAATATAATCATATCTTTCTTAACTAAAGGAAAGATCCAGGAAGTCTTTGATGGCCATACATCTAAACAACATAATATTACTATTACTTTACTTTATCCAGGTAGTCTTTGATACAACTAGTATTTTACTTTGTCCAGGTAGTCTTTGATACAACTAGTACTTTACTTTATCCAGGTAGTCTTTGATACAACTAGTACTTTACTTTATCCAGGTCGTCTTTGATACAACTAGTACTTTACTTTATCCAGGTAGTCTTTGATACAACTAGTATTTTACTTTATCCAGGTAGTCTTTGATACAACTAGTACTTTACTTTAACCAGGTAGTCTTTGATACAACTAGTACTTTACTTTATCCAGGTAGTCTTTGATACAACTAGTACTTTACTTTATCCAGGTCGTCTTTGATACAACTAGTACTTTACTTTATCCAGGTAGTCTTTGATAGAACTAGTATTTTACTTTATCCAGGTAGTCTTTGATACAACTAGTACTTTACTTTAACCAGGTAGTCTTTGATACAACTAGTACTTTACTTTATCTAGGTAGTCTTTGATACAACTAGTACTTTACTTTATCTAGGTAGTCTTTGATACAACTAGTATTTTACTTTATCTAGGTAGTCTTTGATACAACTAGTATTTTACTTTGTCCAGGTAGTCTTTGATACAACTAGTACTTTACTTTATCTAGGTAGTCTTTGATACAACTAGTACTTTACTTTATCTAGGTAGTCTTTGATACAACTAGTACTTTACTTTATCTAGGTAGTCTTTGATACAACTAGTACTTTACTTTATCTAGGTAGTCTTTGATACAACTAGTATTTTACTTTATCTAGGTAGTCTTTGATACAACTAGTATTTTACTTTGTCCAGGTAGTCTTTGATACAACTAGTACTTTACTTTATCTAGGTAGTCTTTGATACAACTAGTACTTTACTTTATCTAGGTAGTCTTTGATACAACTAGTATTTTACTTTATCTAGGTAGTCTTTGATACAACTAGTACTTTACTTTATCTAGGTAGTCTTTGATACAACTAGTATTTTACTTTATCTAGGTAGTCTTTGATACAACTAGTATTTTACTTTGTCCAGGTAGTCTTTGATACAACTAGTACTTTACTTTATCTAGGTAGTCTTTGATACAACTAGTACTTTACTTTATCTAGGTAGTCTTTGATACAACTAGTATTTTACTTTATCTAGGTAGTCTTTGATACAACTAGTACTTTACTTTATCTAGGTAGTCTTTGATACAACTAGTACTTTACTTTATCTTGGTAGTCTTTGATACAACTAGTACTTTACTTTATCTAGGTAGTCTTTGATACAACTAGTACTTTACTTTATCTAGGTAGTCTTTGATACAACTAGTACTTTACTTTATCTAGGTAGTCTTTGATACAACTAGTATTTTACTTTATCTAGGTAGTCTTTGATACAACTAGTATTTTACTTTGTCCAGGTAGTCTTTGATACAACTAGTACTTTACTTTATCCAGGTAGTCTTTGATACAACTAGTACTTTACTTTATCCAGGTAGTCTTTGATACAACTAGTACTTTACTTTATCCAGGTAGTCTTTGATACAACTAGTACTTTACTTTATATATATATAGAGAAGAGATTTTCCACATTTGTCTATCAATGCAAACAATATTTCATTTGCACGAAACTCAGCAAAAAAAAAAAAGAATATTTTATCGCAGGTTTTCAATCACATTCTATATTTCTCTATTGATTCTTAAATACGATTGAACCTTAACTTAAGACTATTCATCGATCACATGTCAGCTATCGGATCGAATGATCTGAAATCATTTTATAACGTTTTAATTTTTTTCTGCAGGTTTTGATAAATTATAAGCTTAAACTAGAATTGATTCAAACCAAAAAAAATTAAAGACATTTTCATCTTTCGCTTTTTTCCAAACTCCAAAGAAATATTTTTTCATTATGAGATTGAAATCAATGAAAATTGTTAGATTTAAGCACCAACAAAAACCTAAAAGTAATTTTCATGCAATTTGTGAAAAACGTATTAAATATGCTAACAAAGTGTAGTCCTGTCTGTACTCAAAAGGTAAAACACATGAAAGAGAATATATAGATGGGAATTATAGCATATTTGGTTAAGAACTAGATTTTTGTTTTTTTTAGAAAATAGACCGGATTTATGCCTCAAGGGACCACTGAACTGAAAAGAATTATTGGATCATTAATTACTTATTCAACTACCTGTAAGCAAAACAAGTATATGCTTTGGTGTAAAACATGGACAACTTCAGATGGAAATTATAACGATTTTGAAACTCGTCCACTTTATGTTATTTCTTCGAAGGCCCAAACTACACTGACATTTTCATATTCAAATTCACTAGAAAAGCCTCTTAAAAACAAGGAAAATTCTGACGATGTAGCAGTCTGAAATAGGATCTATTTCTTATGCGTCCACTGTGGGCAAGTTGGTCTAAAACTAACCAATCGGCTCACAGGGCGTATTGATTTCAGCTAGTCCCTTGCGGACTATTTGCATCCCTGTTGAACGGTGGAACGGATCGTCAGAGAGACCGTGGCCGTCAACCTAGAAGGAACTCTTCTTCACCTCTCTCCTGCCCCTCCATCCACTGGATTCCCAAGCACCGCTCCCCGGGCAGTAAAAGAACTTCGTTTCCTTCCATCGGACACCAGTCCTACCTTTTTCTAAGCTATACCCCAACGCAGTGGTTTTCAACCAGGGTTCCGCGGAACCTTAGGGTTCCGCCAGTACAGTGCAGGGGTTCCGCAATTTCTAAATTAGAACAACGAACAAATAAACAACATATTAAATTCAATTTCGACAATCTATTTTATTAATATATGCATATCTTTTAACCCTATACGGTCAGACATATGAAAACATGCTTTAAAATTTTTTATATTTATACAAATACAAGTATACAAATATTATTATTATTTAGTGTATGTAGTTATAAAATAAATTGTCTATATGTAATTTCCAAGAAAACTATTGCTTAAATATGATTGGCTGATAGCTTCCACTAATTATAAGTATTTTTCATTCTAAGTATGTATATTGCCGTATGGAAACTGTGGACTGTAAAAAGTTAAATATTTTAATATGATTAAACTCGTTACAGTCATTAAACTCTTTTACCGATTTTACAACCATGGATAGATTTGTGAAAAACGCAAGACAGATGCGGATGAAGAGACACAGGATCTGAGGCACTCCTTTGAAGCTGAAACCACTACCAGCGATGCTGCCTCATCGAAATCAAGAAATGATGGAATTAACCTACAACTAAAAGTTCGTCAATATTGTGAAAAGTACATAGCTCTGGGATTTACTTGGACTGGAAACCCAGAGTGCCCTTCACCTTTGTGTATTGTTTGTGAGGAGAAGCTGGCTAACAGTGCTATGGCACCAGCCAAACTGAAACGACATTTAATAACTAAACATCCAGAGTTGTCGAGCAAAGATGAACAATATTTTCAACGAGAAATGAAATGTAATAAAAGGCAGGTTTCTATGTTTACCAAAAAGTTCAAGTTGAGTGACAAAGGACAAGAAGAAAGTTATGCTGTGGCGGAGATAGTTGCAAGAAAAATGAAATCTCATACCATCGCTGAAACTGTAATTTTACCTGCATGCCAAGAAATAGTGAGGATAATGTTTGGAGAGGATGCTGTATCAGAGGTAAATAAAATTCCACTTTCTGACAACATAATAAGTAGGCGCATTCAAGACATGTCAGGAGACATTGAATGCAATCTTAAGTCAGAAATACTGAAACATAACTTATTTGCACTTCAAGTTGATGAGAGTACGGACATTAGTGGTAAAGCACAACTCCTTGTATTTGTTCGATTTATTGATGATGAAGCTATTGTAGAAGACTTCCTGTGTTGCAAGGAATTGCCAGGCACAACGAAAGGACAAGATGTATTTGATGTTTTAAATTCATATTTAGAGTATTGTGAATTGAACTGGAAAAACTGTGCTGGTATTTGTACAGATGGTGCCCCTGAAATGACAGGATGTCTTAAAGGCTTTGTCCCAATCGCATAAAAACAAAATCCAAATATTATCCATACTCATTGTTTCATTCATAGAGAAGCACTAGTAGCTAAAACTCTTGGATCTGAACTAAAATCTGCATTGGATATGGTAGTTAAAATAGTTAATTACATCAAGATGAGGCCACTTAAATGTCGACAGTTTGAGAAACTTTGTATGGGTATGGAAGCAGAACATTCCACCTTAATCCAGCACACAGAAATACGATGGTTGTCAAGGGGGAAAGTATTGTCTCATTTTTACGAATTAAGAGAAGAGTTATTGACCTGTTGTTTGCAAGAAAACCTGAAAGACTTTGTAGAATGTTTAAGTAATGGCCATTGGTGTTCGAAGTTAGCATATCTTGCCGATATATTTCATGAACTTAACCTCTTGAACAATAGCATGCAGGGCAGGAACGAAAATATCTTGTCTTCTACTGACAAAATAAATGCTTTTCAGAAGAAATTGACAATATGGAAGAAACGCATAGCTGCAGGAAATTTGGAAATGTTTCCATGTGTTTTTAAAAGGAATTGTCAAGAAATTAGGCTACTGATTTTGAACCATTTGGACACTTTGTTAACAAATCTTGACAAATATTTTCCATCAATATCTGTTGACCAGTATGACTGGATTAGAAACCCATTTGTAGAATTTGAGCCGTCTGAAGAACAGTTCACATTAACAGAAGAAGAAGAACTTGCCAGTGTTCTAAATGACAGGACATTAAAGCTGAAGCATTCTAAACTTAACCTGAATGCATTTTGGCTGCTGGTTGAAAAGGAATATCATGCAATTGCCCAGAAAGCGCTACGACTTCTTGTGCAATTTTCAACCTCCTACTTGTGTGAATTTGGATTTTCAGCTCTGACAACCATCAAGCACAAGAAACGAGCACAATTGCGGTCTGTGGAAGATGAACTTCGTGTGTGTCTATCAAAAACACGACCAATCTTAAAGAGTTGTGCAAGAAACACCAGGCTCAAGTTTCCCATTGACTTTTTTCATATGAATAAATGTAATCTATTCAAACAACCATTTTTGTTTTCATTTCATGTACAATACTCTTAACATGAGTATTTTCATTTTATTACAAATTTATTTTTTTTGTATAATTAAATGCTGTTTTTTGCATAAGACAACCAAAATTTTGCACAGGGGTTCCTCGAGCCAGTGGAATGTTTCCATGGGGTTCCACTCCAGGAAAAAGGTTGAAAAGCACTGCCCCAACGGTATAGGATACCCATTAAATATTTGTTTAATGTTAAAAGAAGCGTTAAGTTTTTCCTCGTATGACTACCGTCTACCGTGCTTATACTTATAGTGAGGCTACGACTACTAGCCCTAGCTATTATAACATGCGATCTGAGACCACTACAGCTGAGAGAAATGTTTTATTTTGTTGTTCAAATTGTTAACATCGAAGAGTCAAACTTGGGGACCCATCATGGGTCCTGAGATTTAGCCTATATATAATTCCTTCACTGGAAACAAACATAATAATTTATTCAGTTCAAGATGTTTTATGTTATTCTTTATTTTTCTTCTACCAAGTGTTATTGTATTCCATCAACAAACGCATAAAAATAACCAAAACAGGAACTACATTGAAATTCTTTATAATAGTCAGTGATTGCTAAGAGCAATTTTGAGAGAGTAAAATATTAATTCAATCTTACTTCTGTAGAGTAGTATGTCAGACGTGTTATCTTGTGGAAGGAGGTAGATGAAACGCACTTACCTTTCTTGTGATTGTTTTAATTTTATACAATTATGTAAATGCAGGGAAATCATGTGACCTGCGAGGGTCATGTGACATTTTGCTCCATTGCTAAAACAGCCATTTTACAGTGTTAATTTTTGTTTTGTTTTCTCTCTATTATTCTACCTTTAGGGCGGTTCTCTAAGAGCTGATTTCTACTACGTTGGATTATAACTAACATATTTTAGAGCAGGGACTCGTTTTATCCTAGGTCTCAACCGGCAATATGTTGCAATTGCACTTATCTGAACAGGACTAGAGAGGTAAGGTCGTTTTCTTTCTCCCTCTGTCAGTTGCTTTTGTTGGGTCGGGAGTAATAGATAGTTCCTTCTATTAGATTACCCTACTCCCTTTATGCTAAAGTCCTTCTTCTTTCCCTGCTCACATCATTCCCTAATGACGGGTTTGCTATAATGGACAGACATACCAGTAACCCCCAAACAATATTGCACTAACCTCTCCACATGCAACACTTTACATAAGCAGATAAATGATGGCAATACATTTTTCTTAGCTGTTTCTGTGTGCGGTCAGTTTGAGAGCTGGAGGCCTGGATAACTGGAAAGTACCGGGATATTGGAAGAGATTAACCTGTATCATGATAATTCGCGCTGGATTTTAAAATATCAAGAAATTCTAGCTGCTTTTTGAATAACTTGATTGCCATAGCAGGCCCAGCAGGACAGTTATAAAAGTGGGGGGTTCTCCTAAAAAGTGGGGGGCCACGGTTAAACGCATGCATATCAACATAATTATTGATGACCATAAAGTGGGGGGGCCCAAGTCAAAAAGTGAGGGATCTTGAGTTCCTTGCCTCCCCCCGTTGCCGCCGTCCATGCATAGGATGTGAGCTGTGCAATTGCTATGGAGATTTGGAAGCAGTGGCTAGTAGGAAGGATCATAGCAGGCGTTATCACTATGTCTGCACAACGAAATCCGTTGAGAAGATGCAGAAAATGGTGCAGCAAGATGCAGGCAAGAGAGATAAGCGTCGGAGTGGCGACTATGAAGAAAGTGCCGGATAAAGATCTTCGATACTCTGCATAAGAGAGTTGTAACGGCCAACTACTCAACACCAAGATCCAAGAAAACCAAAAGCCAAAAAACTCCTCAACAAGGTCAAATACTTAATTGATCTGAGAATACTCTGGTTCTTCTGCCAATGTTGTCCAAATACACAGAACAGCTAGCAGCTACCATAGTCTGCACAAAGTTCCATGCATTATAAAGACCAAGCCCCCTAAAACGGTGATGATCGTTGAGTGTGTCTCTAGCAAAGGCCACGTCATACTGCGTCACATATTTGAAAAGGGGCTCAGACTCAATTCAGATCGCTATATTGAGTTGCTATCCACTGCTGTCAAGCACTGTGTGGAGAGGGTAGCTGCAGATAGGTTATACATGTGACAGTAGGACTCAGTTCCATGTCATGCCTCAGGGAAAACGCAGAAGTGTCTGTCTGAGAACTTTTACAACACCAATTTTTTTTACAACTTTTACAACACCAATCCCAACATCCCCACCACTCGCCAGATTTTAACCCCATGTATGGAGTTCAGTTGAGAAAGACACCAACCGTACCACCTGCAACACCAAGAACGAGCTGATTGCCATGATCAAACTGGTGTTCAGGTGTCATTCAAAGAACACCATGAAGGCTGCATGCTCTCAGTTCAGGCCATGCTTGGAGACCATTGTAGAGGTTTGGAGCGGTCTCTTTGAGTGAGCTGCATTCTACAAAAGATCCTTTAAAGATTCCCTTTTAATTTCGAGAATACATCAATTATTGGCTCAGATACGATGTTTTTTCTTTCCTTTCCTAAAAGTGTCAAATATATCCCGAACGTACTGTATAAGCTAGCTTTTGTAAAACAGTATTAATTCAACATTCGAGACGCGGCCACTTTACAGCCGTCACCCTGACACTTTCCAACGTATAATTAATTCATGAAAATATAAAGGAAACCATTTGGGAGTTTTCAAGTCCTTGTATTTCACACTTTTCAGCTTTATAAAATATTTCTCTGAGGAAATATAGTTAGGAATTTATTATTTATTTCAAGTTTGGAGACTACACTCACAAAGATTAAGAGACTCTTCAGCTTTGAGAAATTCTTCTCCAAGCAAACAATGCACAAGACAAGCAAATGATGTGTAAGACAAGTTGATATAGTTTCTTTGCAAAGTCGTTCCCGTTTATGCCCATAGATTTTAAAGATTGTTGTGGATTATTGTAGCGTTCCCGCTTTGAATTTGAGAGTTATCGCCCCTGAACCATTTTGGTGAATAAAGAATCGTGTTTGCAACGTGTCACTCCCAGTACGCATTCAGAGAGCAACGAAGTAATAACGTGTTTGTGTGTCTTTGATCTTTTCCTTTTGCTTGTATTGCTGCTTACTTTATAATAAGAATAACCACAGCATAACAATTATCTGTCAGCAAATTTTAATTTCATCTTTTTCATAAATATGGATGTAAGTTATCATGTCACCATTTTAATAAAAAATGACCATATATTGAAGTAATATTTATAGATTCACCCTTTATTAACCCGAGCACTAATCCGAAGCCGTCGATAATGCATTGATCAAGATCTAGTTCATAAATTCGACTTTGACTCATAATTCAAAGCCTCATGTAAAGATTGCACGGCAGTCAAAATGGCTGCTATATAGTGTTTTAAAGTTATGAAATTTTCCAAATCTAAAATGGACAAACTACTAGTTTGTTTTCACTCGAAAGAAAAATTGACGAATTGAGAAACTAAAAATGGAAATATAAAGTACGAAGTGAAAAAAGGAACGAAAAGTATTATCCCAGAAATAATTGAAAAATTAGAAAACACATTTGAAATTATAAAAACGAAAAGAGAAAGAAACTAAATAGCTGGGCGGATATAGAAGGTGGACAGAAAGAAGTGGTGAATGTTCATAGAAAAAGCGTTTTACATAATGTACAGATATAATACAAGAACAAAACTTGAATGAAAAAACGAAACAAGAAAAACAAGATCATTATTTCGAAATATAAAAAAGGATAAAAAAAAAAGAACATTTAAAAGACTCTAGTTTCAAAATAAATAAAAATCAAACTGAAATAGAAAAACACGACATTTCACCTGGTAAAACCTACCAACAACAATAGATTGAGAATGGGGACATGAAGACATGGGAAGAATTGAAAATGTCTCCATAACTACAATTTTGGAAGAAAAATTAGCTTAATTGTTGCTGAACATGCTTGGATTAATCTCGGTCTGATAAGGAGAGAACGAGAAACTGCAAGAATAAAAAGAGACGAAATTAAAAGTGAAACAAAGGAAAACAGATAACATTATTACTACTACTTCTTCTACTACTATTACTACTACTACTACTACTATGATTGAACGTAAACATGAAAAACATGTTTATTAGAGAAAAATAAAACGAAAATTTAAATTTAAAAAGATAAAGAACAGTGGAGAAGATTTAGAAATATATATATAAATTACAATTCACATTGCACATAAATAGAAAACAATATATATTACAGAGGTGAAAACTGTAGAGAACACGGAAACGTCTATTCCTAACTTCAACTTATTTAAGTAAGATAGAGAACGTTCAAGTTTTGGGGACTTTACTATTTACATTCACAATTTCTTATGACTTGAAAGTAGAATCTACAAAATAATATTCTTCATATAATAATATGTTCATACAGATCTCCAAATTTGAGTAAAGAAGAAAACGAAAACATTTTAGAACAATTAAATAGAATACCATTTGATTCAGATCCAAAAGAAAACATTGTAATAATTTGTGACTTTCATTTGCACAAATCTAGATTGGGTTAATGGTAGTTTTAAATCTTCTCCAATCAATAGCCAACTCTGACAGCCGCCATGCGTTTGTAAGACTGAGGTATGTTTCTGTTCAATTCTAGGTCAACCCTACAGGCTTTACCTTTTCCTCTTGAGAAGGGGTTAGTTCATGCTAATCACCTGAAGTGCCCATACTGAGGAATTCCGCTGGCTGCTCAGACATTTTTTGTAAGTCAGAGTGCACTTCTAGTGCACTGGTTTTTCAAAACCTCACCTGACCTTGTGTCATCAGGAGGTTAATAAAATAAATTGATTAGTGTTTTGTACAACGGAATGCTTATTTAAAATGATTTGCATCTCAGAGGTTCCATTGCTTAATAGAATAAAATGATTTAGAAATATCTATAGAATAAAATGATTTAGAATAGTTTATAGAATGAAATGATTTAGAATGATTTATAGAATAAATGATTTAGAATAATTTATAGAATGAAATGATTAAGAAGGATTTATAGAATGAAATGATTTAGAATTATTTATAGAATAAAATAATTTAGAATGATTTATAGAATGAAATGATTTGGAATTATTTATAAGAATGAAATGATTTAGAATGATTTATAGAATGAAATGATTTAGAATTATTTATAGAATAAAATGATTTAAAATGATTTATAGAATTACATGTTTTGGAATTATTTATAGAATGAAATGATTTAGAATTATTTATAGAATAAAATAATTTAGAATGATTTATTGAATGAAATGATTTGGAATTATTTATAAGAATGAAATGATTTAGAATGATTTATAGAATGAAATAATTTAGAATTATTTATAGAATAAAATGATTTAAAATGATTTATAGAATTACATGTTTTGGAATTTTTTATAGAATGAAATGATTTAGAATTATTTATAGAACAAAATGATTTAGAAGTATTTATAGCATTACATGATTGGGAATCATTAATAGAATGTAATTATTTAGAATGATTTATAGAATAAAATGATTTAGAATGATTTATAGAATTACATGATTGGGAATCATTAATAGAATGTAATTATTTAGAATGATTTATAGTATGAAATGATTTAGAATGATCCATAGTACAAAATGATTAAAAATGATTTATAGAATGAAATGATTGAAGTTGATTTATAGAATGAAATGATTTAGAATGATTTAGAGAATTAAATGATTTAGAATGATTTATAGAATGAAATGATTTAGAATGATTTATCGAATTAAATGATTTAGAATGATTTATAGAATGAAATGATTTGGAATGATTTATAGAACAAAATGATTTAGAATGATTCATAGAATTACATGATTGGGAATAATTAAAATAATGTAATTATTTAGAATAATTTATAGAATAAAATGATTTAGAATGATTCATAGAACGAAATGATTAAACATGATTTATAGAATGAAATGATTGAAGTTGATTTATAGAATGAAATGATTTAGAATGATTTATAGAATTAAATGATTTAGAATGATTTATAGAAATAAAATAGTTTAGAATGATTTATTGAATGTAATGATTAAGAATTATTTATAGTATAAAATAATTCAGAATAATTCATACAATGAAATGATTTAACATAATTTATAGAACAAAATGATTTAGAATTATTTAAAGAATGAAATTATTTTGAATTATTTATGAAATGAAATGATTAAGAATGATTTATAGAAATAAAATAGTTTAGAATGATTTATAGAAATAAAATAGTTTAGAATGTTTTATTGAATGAAATGATTTAGAATTATTTATAGAATAATATGATTTAGAATGATTTATAGAATTAAATGAGTTAGAATGATTTAGGAGAATGAAATGATTTACAATTGTTTATAGAATGAAATTATTTAAAATGTTTTATATAAAGAAATTATTTAAAATGATTCATAGACTGAAATTATTTAGAATGATTTATCGAACAAAATGGTTTAGAATTATTTATAGAACAAAATGATTTATAGAATTACATGATTTAGAATGATTTATAGAATAAAATGATTTAGAATGATTTATAGAATGAAATAATTGGGAATCATTAATAGAAAGTAATCATTTAGAATGATTTATGGAATTACATGATTTAGAAGTATTTATAGAATAAAATGATTTAGAATGATTTAAAGCATGAAATTATTTAAAATTACTTATAAAATGAAATGATTTAGAATTATTTATAGAATAAAATAGTTTATAATGATTTATAAAAATTAAATAGTTGTAATGATTTATAGAATGAAATGATTTAGAATGATTTATAGAATAAATGATTTAGAATCATTTATAGAACGAAATGATTTAGAATAATTTATAGTATGAAATGATTAAGAAGGATTCATAGAATGAAATGATTTAGAATTATTTATAGAATAAAATAATTTAGAATCATTTATAGAATGAAATGATTTGGAATTCTTTATGAGAATGAAATGATTTAGAATGATTTATAGAATCAAATGATTTAGAATTATTTATAGAATAAAATGATTTAAAATGATTTATAGAATTACATGTTTTGGAATTATTTATAGAATGAAATGATTTAGAATTATTTATAGAACAAAATGATTTAGAATGATTTATAGCATTACATGATTGGGAATCATTAATAGAATGTAATTATTTAGAATGATTTATAGAATAAAATGATTTAGAATGATTTATAGAATTACATGATTGGGAATCATTAATAGAATGAAATTATATGGAATGATTTATAGTATGAAATGATTTAGAATGATACATAGTACAAAATGATTAAAAATGATTTATAGAATGAAATGATTCAAGTTGATTTATAGAATGAAATGATTTAGAATGATTTATAGAATTAAATGATTGAAGTTGATTTAGAGAATAAAATTATTTAGAATGATTTATAGAATTACATGATTTGGAATGATTTATAGAATGAAATTATTTGGAATGATTTATAGAACAAAATGATTTAGAATGATTCATAGAATTACATGATTGGGAATCATTAATAGAATGTAATTATTTAGAATAATTTATAGAATAAAATGATTTAGAATGATTCATAGAACGAAATGATTAAACATGATTTATAGAATGAAATGATTGAAGTTGATTTATAGAATGAAATGATTTAGAATGATTTATAGAATTAAATGATTTAGAATGATTTATAGAAATAAAATAGTTTAGAATGATTTATTGAATGTAATGATTAAGAATTATTTATAGTATAAAATAATTCAGAATAATTCATACAATGAAATGATTTAACATAATTTATAGAACAAAATGATTTAGAATTATTTAAAGAATGAAATTATTTTGAATTATTTATGAAATGAAATGATTAAGAATGATTTATAGAAATAAAATAGTTTAGAATGATTTATAGAAATAAAATAGTTTAGAATGTTTTATTGAATGAAATGATTTAGAATTATTTATAGAATAATATGATTTAGAATGATTTATAGAATTAAATGAGTTAGAATGATTTAGGAGAATGAAATAATTTACAATTGTTTATAGAATGAAATTATTTAAAATGTTTTATATAAAGTAATTATTTAAAATGATTCATAGAATGAAATTATTTAGAATGATTTATAGAACAAAATGGTTTAGAATTATTTATAGAACAAAATGATTTAGAATGATTTATAGAATTACATGATTTAGAATGATTTATAGAATAAAATGATTTAGAATGATTTATAGAATGAAATGATTGGGAATCATTAATAGAAAGTAATCATTTAGAGTGATTCATGGAATTACATGATTTAGAATGATTTATAGAATAAAATGATTTAGAATGATTTAAAGCATGAAATTATTTAAAATTACTTATAAAATATAATGATTTAGAATTATTTATAGAATCAAATAGTTTAGAATGATTTATAAAAATTAAATAGTTTTAATGATTTATAGAATGAAATGATTTAGAATGATTTATAGAATAAAATGATGTAGAATGATTTATAAGATTAAATGATTTAGAATGATTTATAGAATGAAATGATTTAGAATAATTCATAGAAGGTAAGGATTTAGAATTATTTATAGAATGAAATGATTTAGGATTATTTATAGAATAAAATGATTGATAACGATTTACATAATAAAATGATTTAAAATGATTTATAGAATGTAATGATTTAGAATTATTTATAGAATGAAATGATTAAGAATGATTTATAGAATGTAAAGATTTAGAATGATTTATAGAATAAAATGATGTAGAATGATTGATAGAATAAAATGATTTAGAATGATTTATAGAATGAAATGGTTTAGAAGGATTGCTAGAACGAAATGCTTTAGAATGATTTATAGGATAAAATTATTTAGAATGATTTATAGTATGAAATGCTTGAGAATTATTTATAGAATGTAATGATTAATAATGATTTATAGAATTAAATGATTTAGAATAATTTATAGAATGAAATGATTTAGAATGATTTATCGAATTAAATGATTTAGAATGATTTATAGAATTAAATGATTTGGAATGATTCTATAGAATTAAATGAGTTAGAATTATTTATAGAATGAAACGATTTAAAATGATTCATAGAATAAAATTACTTAGAATGATGTATAGAACAAAATGGTTTAGAATGATTTATAGAACAATATGATTTAGAATGATTAATAGAATTATATGATTTAAAATGATTTATAGAATGAAAAGATTTTGAATAGTTGTTGTGGACCTGGGTAAAGCTGAATGAATGACACAGGAACACATGGTTTAAATGAACAAAGGTATATATTATATAATAGAAAGAAAGAGATACAAGGAGATGTTGCTCTCAACCGCCATTGCCGGTTTGCCTGGGAAGAAGAGAACAAGTGTCACGTGCTTCCCGTATTTATAAGGTGGACGAGTCCATTAGTTCTTTGTAGGTAGGTACAGCACCATAACAACCCCCTTTCCAAGCCTTACCTCCTCAGGGTCTTAATAACGTTTCCTTTTCGGATCTATCTCTAGGTAGTCCGGAGCCATTCGTTTTCTTTTTGGTTGTCGTTTACGTGTGACTACCTGGGGTGCTGGTAAGTTGAAGGTGTCATATATCACGTCCATCACGTCTTCTCCTTGTGGGGTGCTGTCAGTGTCATCTGACAGTCTTTTTCTGATCTGATTTAGATGTCTCTTATGCGAGAACCGTGGTCCTTTTATGATATAGACCATCGATCCGATCCTCTTTTCAATTGTACCGGGTTCCCAGAACGATGCATTGTTTTTGAACATCTTAAAATATACCCTATCTCCTGGGTTGTATTTTTTCTTCGGTACCGTAGAGATTCGGTCATAATTATTATGTTTAGGTAATAATTTATCAAACACGGACTTCACATTCCGCGCAAACATCATCTCTGCGGGGGATAATGATGATGCTATGTTCATGTTTTTTGTAATTCTATATACTTGTAAGAATTGTTGTAAAGCCTTCTCCTTAGGAGTATCACCGGCCTTTTTTAATGCTCTTTTTAATGTGTCTACGAAGCGTTCCGCCTGGCCGTTTGACCTAGGATGATACGGGGGCGTCATTATATGTCTGATTTGAAATGTCGCGCAGAACTCCTCAAAATCTGATGACGTGAACTGCGTCCCATTATCACTCACCAAACAATCCACTACCCCAAAACGGGCAAATAGTTCATGTAGGAATCTTATCGTAACCTCTGACGTGGGACTCTTGCAACGTAGTACCTCGGGCCACTTTGAAAAACTGTCGACTACGATTAAGTAGTAAAATCCTTCCAATGGTCCCGCGAAATCCACGTGAATTCTTTCCAACGGACGGTCGGTCTTTGGCCATGGGCTATGCTTTATATGCAGTGCTTTTGCCGCTAAGGCACAGCCTTTACACAGTTTTACTGCTTTTTCAATGTCATTGTCCATACCTGGCCAGTACACAAAACTCCTCATTAACCCCTTCATCCTGGTTATCCCTGGATGGCCAACATGAAATTCTTTCAGAATTTGCTTTCGTAGTTTTTATGGGATGACCACCCTTTCGTTATGCATGAGTACGTCATCACAGAGTAAGAAACTCTTTGCCGCATGTAAATCCTTATCTACCAATTTCATTTTTGTTCTGGTGATAAATTCATCCTCTTGAGCTTCTTTTTTTATCTCGTATAGTGTCACCGGGAGCTCTCTCACTGCGTTGCACAAAATCTCTTTAAAATCTCCTTCTATTTGAAGAGACGCAATCACTGTGTCTTCTAGAGTCTCTCTCTGTTTTGGCACTAATCTCGACAATCCATCTGCATGATAGATTTTATTTGAATGCAAATGTTGCATTTTAAAGTTGTAGTTTAATAAGATAGTTCCCCATCTTTGTAGTCTATTAGCTGTATATACAGGTAGGCCTTTTTTAGATCCATAAATTGTAATTAGCGGCTTATGGTCTGTCTGTAAGGTAAATTGTCTACCATGTATGTATCGGTGAAACTTTGTTACTGCAAATATTATTGCTAGGGCTTCTTTCTCGATTTGAGAATACTGTTTTTCCGCTGGGAGCAAGGTCCTTGATGCATGTGCAATGGGTTTATGGGTTCCATCAGGCATTTTGTGTAGGATACATGCTCCTAAACCATATGAACTAGCGTCGCTAGCTACGATTATGTCCAATTCTGGGTTGTAATGCGTTAGAAATAACTCTGACGTAAGTCTTTCTATGATTTTATTAAATGCATCCTGACATTCAGGTGTCCATACCCAGGCTTTACCTTTTTTTAATAGCTCATTTAATGGAGCACGCAAATTATGCATTTCTGGGATAAAAGCCTGGTAGTAATTTGCTAGGCCCAGAAAACTCTGCAATGTCATGACGTTTTCTGGCGCCGGCATGTTTTTTATTGCGGTAGCCCTTTCTGGGTCTGGTCTTCTGCCGTCCTTGTCGATCACATGACCCAGATATTTTATTTCCTCCAGGAAAAAATCACATTTTTCTTCTTTTACTTTGAACCCATAATCTTGGATTCTCGCAAACACTTGATTTACATGTTTTTGGTGTTGTTCGATATCTTTGCTGTTAATCAAGATGTCATCGAGATACGCTATTGCGAAATCGAGTCCGCCCAGCATTGTGCCTATTACTTGTTGGAAAATGGCTGGCGCGACCTTAACTCCGAACGCTAATCTTTTGAATTTATATAAACCACGATGTGTGTTTATACATAACAGCTTAGAACAATCTTTATCCACCGGTATTTGTAGGTATGCCTCACTTAGGTCTATTTTTGAAAAAAATCTTCCTCCATTTAAGCTTGCAAACACTTCTTTCGGGGTATGGAGTGGGTAGTGATAGTCCGCGAGGGCAGTATTCAGTCCTGTTGAAAAATCTGCACATACACGAATCTCATTAGATTTTTTCTTTACATAAACCGTGGGTGCTGCCCACTGGCTGTGTTGTACTTTTGATAAAATACCCATCTTTACCAGTCGGTCTAATTCAGCGTTTATTTTTTCAATCGAGGCGAAGGGTACTTTCCTTTCTTTCCTAAATACCGGCAGTACATTTTCTTTTAGACGGAATTTTGCAGTCATTTTAGTGCAGCATCCAAGACCGCCAGAAAAAACCTCTGGAAACGAGTTTTTTAATTCTCGTTGTAGTTTTTCCGATTCTGTTGCGCGACTACTTATTTTTTTACAAAATGTATTTATCGGCAACTTCCATAAATCAAATGCCTGCATAAAATCTGAACCAAAAAGATTATTCGAATCCTTCAGTACCAGTAGTTTGAGTTTTTTAGTATTTCCCATTAGGGACACATTTGTGATTAATTCTCCTTCAAATGTAATTCTTTCACCAGTAACTGTGCTTGCCAGCCTGTTTGTTCTTGATAGAGTAGGTTTATTTAATCTCCTCCATGTATGTAAATTTATAATGGAAACGTCTGAACCAGAATCCAATTGCAATTTTATATTTTTATCCAGGATTTTCACCTGTACATATTTTCTTATGTTCATGCCAGTTTCCTTCTTTGTCCTAGTGGCTTGAATCCGCATTTTATTTCCTCTGCCCGTTCTGCAGTGCGAACTTTTATGTCCAACTTTTTTGCATTTCATACAGGTTTTAAAACGGAATGGGCACTCATTGTACCAATGTGGATTACCACAGCGTGAACAAGGGCTTGGTGGCAATTTATTTATTTTTTTACTGGTTTGGTTTGTCTTTGTTACATCAAAATTATTATTTCTTATTTTTCTATAAGGTTGAGCTTTTTTTTTTTGATGTACCTTTTTATGTGCGCAATGCCGGACAATTCAATGTCTTTTGAGTCCTGTTTTACATTTACAAATCTTTGACAGTCCTCAGCCAACTTTTGCAGCGTAAGGCTTGGTTCATTCTCTAATTTATTTAGAACTCTACGCCTTATCTCCGTGTCATTTCCTGAGATTAAACCTTGTACAAAAATTAGACACTTGAAATTATCTGCACTTAATTCAGCTAGTCTAAAATCGTCACAATGCTTGTTCACTATCGATGCAAAAGTAGCGTAATCTTCCTCATCTTTCTTTACCAGGTTCATGCACTTCCATCGTTTGTGGAATAGTGTAGTTCTTGGACTAAACAGTTCTGTCAATAAACCAACCGCTTCTATGAAAGTTAGCTCGCTGGTTTTCCGAGGCAAAATGAAATCCACGAATTTCGTATGTTCTGTGGTATTTAGTTTTCTAAGAAGGAGGCGTAGCTTCTTCGCATCACTCCAACCACCGCAGTCAATTTTATATAGGTCTTCATATCTTCGGAAATATTCTTCAAATGTATTATTTTCCGTGTATGAGTAATTATCAATACTGTTCCAAATTTCGTTCTGCGAAAACGTGTCGTCTTTTTCATTTTTTTGATCACTGCGCGATATTGTTTGTATCAGAAATTCCAATCTTTCATCATACTCTTTTTTGTGTAATAAAATATTTTGGTTCTGTTGTAATAAAAGCTTTTGAAATCTTTCCTCAGTTTGTTGTTGCTGGGAGATTTGGAATTTCGTTAGTTCGGCGATTATAGACTTAATATCTTCCATATTCAACCATTTAGTTTCTGATTTTATTTAGAAAATTAATATTTTCTCATTATCTTATGATTTTATAAGAGTTCTTTTCTTTAAATTAGCGTTTGCTAGGCGCCGTTTTAATTATGAAAAGATTATGAAACTTTTCCTTTTCTCTATATACGCGTATATTCACTTATTTTTTTATTTTTTTATTTTGAAAATTAATATTTTCTCGTTATTTAATGAATTTATAAGAAGTTCTTTTCTTTAAATTAGCGTTTGCAAGACGCTGAGTTTTAGTTATGAAAAGATTATGTAATGTTTTTTTCTTATACACGTTTTTAATTTTAACGAAGAGAAAAAAAAATCTGTTTCACAATTAATTCTTTCTGCATTTTAAAATATTTCAGTACAAGTCGGAAAAAAAAGAAGAGAGAGAAAATAAAACTGACCTTTTTTTTTTCGTGCGTCTTTTTTTTTTTATAGAGTAACGCACGTGTGTTCATTTCATGTTTAGTTTCATATCTGTTCTTAAAATGAAGCACGTGGTGTCGGTTTCATTTTTTTTTTGTGTGTGTGTTCGTCAAAAAAACTCGCTGTGACGTTCGTCTAAAAAAAACAATACTCGCTTAAGCTTGGTGTTCGGTATTTCTTTTTTTTTTTTTTTTTTTAGTTTTCCAACCCAGAGAAAAAAACGCGCTTTCAATTTCAGTTGTTTTTGTTTTGTTTTGTTTTTAAACTAGTTTTCCCAAACTAGAGGAACGCGCACCCAATTTCAAACTGTTTTTTTTTTTCGATAAGCAGTTTTAAAACTTAGCGCACAACATGTCCATTTCAGTTTTCTTTTTCTTAAACGAAAACAATTTTCTCGCACTTAAGAATTCAACGTGTTTTTTTTTTTCAGTTGAGTTCTCTTTTCTTCTCTCGACCGTACGGCAAAAACCTTTGTTTTTTTTTTGTTTTTGTTTTTTTTTTTTTCGTGCGGCTTCCTGCATTACCGGTGTGAGTGCATTTTCACGTGGTATTTTCAGTTTTTTGACCCAAGAGTTCGAATTGCCTCGTCGCCATTTGTTGTGGACCTGGGTAAAGCTGAATGAATGACACAGGAACACATGGTTTAAATGAACAAAGGTATATATTATATAATAGAAAGAAAGAGATACAAGGAGATGTTGCTCTCAACCGCCATTGCCGGTTTGCCTGGGAAGAAGAGAACAAGTGTCACGTGCTTCCCGTATTTATAAGGTGGACGAGTCCATTAGTTCTTTGTAGGTAGGTACAGCACCATAACAATAGTATATAGAATTAAATGATTAAGAATGATTTGTAGAATAAAATGATTTAGAATGATTTATAAAATGAAATGATTTAGAATGATTTATAGAATGAAATTATTTAGAATGATTTATAGAATGAAATGATTTAGAATGATTTATAGAATGAAATGATTTAAAATAATTTATAGAATAAAATGATTTAGAATGATTTATAGAACTAAAATAGTTTAGAATGATTTATTGAATGTAATGATTTAGAATGATTTATAGTATAAAATGATTCAGAATAATTTATAGAATGAAATGATTTAACAGAATTTATAGAATAAAATGATTTAGAATCATTTATAGAACAAAATTATTTAGAATTATTTAAAGAATGAAATTATTTAGAATGATTTATAAAATGAAATGATTAAGAATGATTTATAGAAATAAAATAGTTTAGAATGATTTATAGAAATAAAATTGTCTATAATGTTTTATAGAATGAAATGATTTAGTATTATTTATAGAATAAGATTATTTAGAATGATTTATAGAATTAAATGATTTAGAATGATCTATAGAATGGAATGATTTAGAATGATATATAGAATACAATTATTTAGAATGATTTATAGAAATAAAATAGTTTAGAGTCTGATGATAATAATAAGCTTCCCAAGGTTCCAGTACTCTCCGCACTATTCCAGTGGAGGTCTGTTTGTGCTACCCCTCCTCGGTCTTCTCATCCTCCTTGACCCTTTACACATATTTGGTGTGGTGTCATTTCATTTTTTTTTGGGGGGGGGGGAGAGCTTATTGTGTCGTTTTTTGTAATTTCTGGTCATGGGTTCATTTTAGTGTGGTGTCAGCTGAGGCCGGTGTAATTTATTGGGGAGGGGTCGCTTATGATGAGATGCTTCTTGCAGTTTCTGTTCCATTGGTTCGTGATGTGGCGTTCTTCATGAAGTTTTGTTTTCCTCCTGTTGTAAATTCCATGTGACTGGTTACCCTTTGTAGCTTATGCAGGTTGGTTTCCACATTCGAGGATTTTCTGTTAGATTGCAGCTGTTTTGATCATTGCTATCCTTTGTATGGTCTCAGTGATCCCTTTGATTCCAATTACATCCCATCTTTTATCCAGGCTTTTTGGGACTGTTCCTAGTGCTCCTACAATTATTGGTATTACACTGATTTTTTCATACTCCATATTCCTTTCAGTTCTCTAGCTAGTTCCATGTATTTACTTCGTTTTTCCGTCTCTTTGATCTTCACTCCATGGTCTGCTGGAACGGGGAAGTCTGCAATTTTGCAATATTTTTCCTTCTTATCAATTATTATAATATCCGGTCTCCTTGCTTGTATGAATTTGTTTGTTTGTATATCTATATCCCAGAGGATTTTGTGTGTTTTTCGTTTTCCAATACTGTTTCTGGTTTATGTTTGTACCATTTGTCTGCATATTCAAAATTCAATCGTTTGCATAGTTCTCAGAATACTGCTTTCCCCATGCAGTCATGTCTGTTCTTGTATTCTTTTTGGGCTAGTTTGCTAGATTCACTTATTACATGAGTTATTGTTTTGTCTCTTTGCCCACACAGTCTGCATTTACTGTTTTCCTGGGTTTTATCTATTTTAGCTTTAATTTAGTTTGTCCTGATCGCATTTGTCTGTCCAGCCATCAGTAAAGATTTCGTTTCTCTGTTCAAGTGTCCTTTTCTCAGCCATGCCCAGCTATTTTCGTTTGTATCTTCTCTTGTCAGTCTTCTGAAGCGTCCATGTAGATGTTTTTCTTCCCACTTTTCTTTTCTTGTCGTTTTGTTTCTGGTTACGGTTCTTCCTGAGTTGCTTGTTGGAACAGTGATTAGCCTTCCATGTTCTAAGTTATGTATTTTTGCAGCTCTCTTTTTGAGTCTTCAACACAATCTTCTATACTTATCAGTCCTCTTTCCTCTTCGTTTGTTTTCATGCAGAGTCTGTCCTATCGTCTTTTGGGTGTAGTGCGTTGTGCATGTTCATTAATTTTCTAGTCCTCTGGTCGAAGTTCCTGAGTTCTTCTTTAGTCCAGTCTATGAATGATCCAGAGTATCTTATTAGTAATACAATCCAGGTGTTTATTCCTTTTACTAGATTCCTCCTATATAATTTCGTTTTTAGGAGTTTTCTTGTTCTTTATAAATATTCTTTTCCAATTTTCTCTTTCATTTCAGTTGATTTGATAGTGTCTGCTTCCAGAACTCCCAAATATTTGTAGCTTTCCTGTTAGCCTAGCGCCCTCCTCTACTCTTGGTTATGGAGTTCCATGCGATCTGTCGTCTCCAGTTTTCCTCTTTTCATTTCTAGTTGTGCACACTTCTCCATTCTGAATTACATTTGAATGTCCTGACTGAAGATTCTGGTCGTATTTATCAGCTTTTCCAGTTCCATTTTGCTTTTTGCAACTAGTTTGGGGTCGTCCATGTATATCAGGTGGTTTACTCTTGGTTCTGTGTCTGTAAACTTGTATCCAGCATCACATTTTCTGAGTGTGTAGTTGAGCGGCATCATAGCTATTATAAACAGTAGTGGTGATAGGGAGTCTCCTTGTAAAATGCCTCTCTATATTTTTATCTCAGTAACGTGTTGTCTACTGGCTATCAGTTCTAGTCTCCATATTTCCATTGCTTTTTTAATAAGATTAATAATTCTGTCGGGTATCTTGTATATTTTTAAACATTCAATCATCCATACTTGAGTGATTCTGTCGTAAGTTTTTTTGTAGTCAATCAATGCCATGGATATGTTCTTTTTTCTGTTTTTGCATCCTTCAGGATCTTTTGATCGATGTATAGCAGATCATGCGTCCCTCTTTTCCATTTCCGGCATCTTTTTTGTGTCTCGGGGAGCAGTCCACGATTGTTCAGGGATTAGTAGATTTTTTCTCTCAGTTGTGCCGTCAGGATTTTCCACATTGTTGGTAAACAGGTTATTGGTCTGTAGTTGCTTGGGATCGTTCCTTTCTTGGCATCTTTTTGTATTAGTGTTGTTCTTCCTTTGGTCATCCACGTCTGTTTTTCAGATACACCCTCTCAGTTTCTGCGCTAGCGTTTCATGTAGGGTCGTGAATTTTTAAAACCAGTATGCATGTATTCAATCATGGCCTGGTGCTTTCCAGTTTGCCATTTTCCTTAGAGTTGCCGTAATCGTTTCTTTATTAATTTCTGCTTCTGCCTCTTCATTAATTTCCTGTACTTCATCTTTCATGTTTTTCAGACACTTGACATTTTTGTTGTGTTTTTTTTAGGCTTTTCCCATATCTTGCTGCAGAAGTGTTTTGTCTCTGTTGGGTCCGGTTGTTCTGTTGTTCGTTCTCCGTATTATTATTATTATTATTATTATTATTATTATTATTATTATTATTATTATTATTATTATTATTATTGGAGCCACTCACTATTTAAGTTAGTTTAATGTTACTGATATAAGAAAACAAAGGAAATTATTGTAATATAACTTTTGGGACTATTCAAAGATAATGAACTGCAATTTCTCATTCTTGCCATTCATAGTTAAGAGAAGGTCAAAATGAATTTGTCCTCAAAGATCTGTCGACACTAATCAAAGATGAGTGACAGATTAATTCAATCACTTTTCATTATTTTCTATCTATATTTATCACTTCGTTATTACATTTCCCTTTTCTTTTTCTTAATTTCCAATCAATAAATAGTTTACCTCTTCAAATAGTTCACCAAGCAAACCTTCTCAGTACACTGAGTAGTTGACAGATAAACTTGTCATTATTTCAAGATCATTTGATTCTCATTAAAATTTAGAATGGTTGATTCACAAGAGCTTCCAGATTTTAGCAAATTACTATGCATAAGGTTCTATCAAAAGTCGTTTTCATATTTAAATATCCCTATCTTTTTTTTTATTTAGTTTTGTTTCTTCCTTTGAGTTTTGCTTCGCCCAATTTTTTTTACACGGCTAAATGATCTTATGTTTCAGAATGTTTTTAGATGAGGATTGATAATTTGTATTATTGATATTATTCAGACTACTGTTCTCATCAACACTGTTATACTCACAACGTTTCACCTGATGCAACTTCCGACCTTCTTCAGGGGCATCTTGTCAAACTATGGAATCTTTATGCCGAACTCAGGAATCTGTACGGATTTCGAACAGAACCCTTTTAGCTTGCGCTTGTTCTATAAGCCATGACTGGGTTAAATTCTTAAGTAATTTGTAGTTGTATTATTAGTATCGCACACACTGAGTATTGAACCTTAAACCTTCGGAAGTCTGTCACTTAGAACTGATTATTATTTAGTACTTTTATCCATAGGACCATGGGTTTTGCATAGTCTGGTCAGAGTTCAGGTATTCTGCAGGCAGCTTGAATTTCAGGAACAAGTTCGCAGATAAAAAATAAGTAAGTACTCTCTCTAATTCCAGGTACGACAATAACACAGACCAAGCACAAGAATGGACAGAACAATAAACCAAAAAGTGATAGAAAGAAATGGACCACAAAAGTGAATAGACTGGTAATGGAATGCTACTACTACAGAAGCAAAGCCAAAGAAAAAAACTTCCGGAAGCGAATGAAAAATCTATGGAACATGTCTACTGACTTACCAGACAACTGAACAAAGGATTGCAAACTAACCAAGACAGATCCTTAAGAGAGCAAGAACTAATAAAAATCAAACAAAGCATAGATGGTCTAACAGACTTACTGAAGACCAACAGGTAGACGAATGGAAAAAGCAGTAACACTGAAGGTGAGAAGACTGCAGAAGACAGAAATCACAGAATTCACTGAGGAAGAAGCAAGAGAAGTTGAAAACATCAAACGATTTATGAACGAGGACAAAACAAAAATTCCATCTCTAAGGAACGAAGATTGGAAGAAATTTAAATTAGAAACAGAAAAGGTAAACAGATTCCCCCCATAGATCTCAGAAGATACTATCACAGACCTAAACAATTTAATATATGCAGGGGGGCAAAATCAGTAAGAATTAAACTAAAAATAGAAACAAAAACTGGTCAAAAGAATCGACCGACAAAGCCTGGATGGGAAATCAGACTGGAAAGCTATATCACCAAACTTCAGAAAGAACAGGAAAAAGAGGGAAGAGGGGAAATCTGACTCACAAAGAAAGATTAAATAAGAAGCATGAAGAACTAAAACAAAATATAGCAGAAATGCACAATGTACAACACCAAAAAGATGATATTAAACAACTCTACATCAAAAGGAACGAAGGGGGAAGAAGACTGGTAAGTATAGGAAACTGTGTGTAAAACTAAAAAAAGACATGGACAAATACATAACTCGGAACACAGCAAGACTGATCACCGCAGCAAGAGACATCATTAAAATGAACACTACAGGAAACAGCAAAGCCAGAAACAAAACGACAAGAAAAGAAAAGTGGGAAGAGAAACAGCTACATGAACGATTTATAAGAATGACAAGAGAAGAGAATCACAAAAACACCTGAACATGGCTAAGAAAAAGACACCTTAACAGAGAAACAGAATCACTACTGACAGCTGCACAAAACAATGCGATTAGAACTAACTACATCAAAGCTAAAATAGATTAAATCCAGGAAAACAGTAAATGTAGATTCAGTAGTCAAAGAGTCGAAACGGTAAATCACATAAACTAGCTCAAAAAGAATATAAGAACAGATATGACTGCGTGGGAAAGGCAGTACACTGGCATCTATGCAAACTACTGCATTTTGAACATGCAGACAAATGGTACAGACACAAACCGAAGACAGTACTGGAAAACGAAAACCACAAAATCCTCTGGAACATTAAGGTAGAAACAGATAAACTCATCCAAGCAAATACACCGGACGTCATAATAGTTAACAAAATGAAAAGAAACTGCCAAATTGTAAATTTTGCCATCCGAGCAGATCACAGGGTAAAGATCAAAGAGACAGAAATAAAAGCAAATACACGGAGCTTGCCAGAGAATGTAAAGGAATATGGAACATGAAGAAAGTCAATATAATACCAGTAATTGTAGGAGCACTACGAACAGTCCGGGACTAGGAAAAATTGGAATCAAAGAGAAAACTTAGACTATACAACGGACAGCAATGATGAAAACAGCTAAAATTTTAAGGAAAATCCTTGAATGCGGTAACCAACCAACAAAAACGACGAACACTAACCAGCCATACGGAAACTGCAACAGAAGTAAAACAAAAACATGGAAGAAACACCACATTAACCCAGGAGAATTGAAACTGCAAAAAATCTTATAAACTGTGCCCCACCAAAGAAAAAAGGGCAACAGCCTCTGCTGATACCACACAAAATAGCTATGAATGGTCAAGGAGGATGGAAAGACCAAGGAGGGAGAGAACTAACCAGACCTCCACTGGAAGAGTGCAGAGAGTAATGGGACCTTGGGGAGAGTTAGTGTCATGCAAATCCCAGGGAAAGCGAACAGATTGGCTAGCAAGAAATCAATGGTGGGCGGCTGTTTCAATAACACAAAATGATTTGCAATGGTTATCTAAAGAGGTGGAGAGTACTGGAAATCTGAGAAGATTGTTTTCACCCAGACTCCAAAAAATACCACTGGTTATTATCAGTGAGTAATCTCTGATGATGACCTGTGTGAGAACTCCTAGTGAGTACAAATAATAATAATAATAATAATAATAATAATAATAATAATAATAATAATAATAATAATAATAATAATAATAGTATCATGATTGATAGACAATAAATATGTAGATTAAATAATCTTTGAAGCTAAGATTTGTGAGAAGCGAAAATACTTTTGATACATCCTAATTTCTCCAGAAACATCGATAGAAGCTTAGGAAGCGAAGAAGAACAAAAAATTGAACTAAATATTCTTCGAAAAAGGATTGGATCCCTCAATTATTGGATACATTATTCTTTCACATTGGTTGATATCACATAATGGTTCGATTCTCCAAATTATTAGATGTATCAATCATGTCAGAAAACGGACCAAAATCTTCTGGATTATTGATTAAGCTTTCTAATTCAATATTTCTAATATGATTAAAGATTTTTTATATAAATTGCACGTGATACTTTTTCTTTTATAATAGAAGAATCCTTACATTGCATGCGTTTAAAGAAAACGAATTCATTCCCAGTGTATTTAATTGAATGTTATGCAGTTATTCTAACTTAGATTCAATTGGATATTTAATTTCTGTATTCACTAAATTCTTTGGTTTTCTATTGTATCACTAAAATCAGGAGTTCCCAAACTATTTTGCGTTGATGCTATTCTTGCTTCCCAGGATAAATCCTGAACACATCTCAAATATGAATGAATGCCAACTTTATTGGTATTATGTCTCACATTCAAAACAATAACTAGTCTAATACTGTAAACACATGGATATATTCCATCATATCTGGGTGAAATATTTCACCAATGGAACTCAAGTTACTTAGTAAACTAATGTATTAAGCTGTTTTAGCGATTTAAATTTCTATTGTAACTATATTGTCTTTATAGTTCCATAGTGGTTGGCACTGATATATCAACATTAGGTATGGAAGGTATTAACCAGAAGCCTTAGATGTTCAGTGATATCAATCTTGCCAAATAAAAAGAATATTACTTTGTTTCAATGTTCTCCTGCTGCTTCTTTCCTTGCTTATTTCTTTTTCCCACTCTTTCTCTTAGTCCACTAATTTTGTATCAACAACTGTAATCTTGGGTTGAAACATAATATAACTGTCAATTTGCATTGTTGAATTCATTTCTGTTATAAAAGAGAATCCTAACAAAATGAAAATAATTTTTTATTTTTTACCTGTTGTGATATAGTAAACCTTTTGGATATATCCACCAAACTTTACCGGAACTATTTACCTGTATTTTGTATTATTTGGATTATTCGGACTACTGTTCTCATCTTGGATGCTATTCTCACAACGTTTCGGCCGATGTAACCTCCGGCCTTCTTCGGGTGCATCTTGGTCAACTCGAGAATCTTTCTGTCGAACTTATGTATCTGTACAGAATTTCAAACTGAACCCTTTATTTAATCCACGGGGGTAGTTTGCTCTCGTTCTGTCAGCCGAAACGTTGTGAGAATTAACATCCAAGATGAGAACAGTAGTCCAAATTATCAAAATAATACAAATTATTAGTCCACATCTAAAGAATTCCGAAACATATTACCTGTATTCATTATCATTTGTTACTGCTTTTCTGGAATTATTTACTATTACTAGAAATAAAAACCTATTATTGTTTTTTGTGTTTTGGGTTTTTTTTAACATAGTTCACCCCAAACAAGGCAGGCCGCCACTGTAGACGTAAGGGGCTACTGAGAATTAGAGTGGAGGTTTTGGGTGACATCCTTAGTTGGGAGCTGTGCAGCGAGATGCGTATTTACATTAGTTTTAATTTCTGCATGTCGGTACAGTCAGGGAAACAGGGAGCAGTGAGGGATTTCCAGAGGAAAGAAGCTATTGGAGTAGAAAGCTCTCCGGCATCTGGGGACCTCCACAGTGAATGGATGGGATTTAGCTGATTGTCGGGTTGGTCTAGTGTATTTACGTCGAGGGGGCACTAGAGCAGCAAGTTCATGGAGCACAATCCATTGAAGTATTTGTAAAACAAGCACAAGGATGCAACATTGCGACAATGGGACAGGGGCTGGAGTTTTGTAGATAGTGAGGGACTTATCAGATTAGAGACTCTTTTTTTAACCTCGTCTAAGAGGGAGAAACTAGTGGATGATGCTCCAGCCCAGATGTGGCAACAATACTCAATGCATGGCGGATGGTAGCTTTGTAAAGATACAGGATAATGTCAGGTGAGAGGAGTTTGCTAGCACGGTAGAGGGAGCCCACCTTCTTTGTAACAGCCTTGACAATGTCTTCAATGTATTTGTTCCAATTCATGTTAGCGGTGAAGGTTAGGCCGAGGAGTTTGAATGTTGAATTCTCAGGTAGGGTGTTATTTGCCATGACAATCGGTGGTTGACGAGGTTTCTTGTAGTTATTGAAGGAAAGTAGCTTTGTCCTTGCGGCATTAAATGTTACCATCTATTTATGACCCCAATCCACTACAGCCTGGAGGTCATTTTCTAAGGATTTAGCCATTGCCTCGGATATGTACGCATCCATTTTGCCCACATGACGAGAGTAGAGCATGGTGTCGTCAGCAAATATACCTATCTCAGACTCAGTTTCATCAGGGAAGTCATTTATGAAAATCAGGAACAGTAGACGTCCAAGGATGGATCCCTGGGGTACACCAGCATTTATGTCATGTTGCTTAGATTAACGGCCATCGAGGACAACCTGGATCTTTTTTTTGGTTAGGTAGGATCTAATTATATTAAATATTTGTCCAGTAATACCATATGAGTGAATTTTAAGGAAACCCCTTTTGTGCCAGACCTTGTCAAAGGCTTTGGATATATCAATCGCTACTATCCTAGCTTCACCTGCCTTGTCCAGTGTATGATATATGCATTCAGAGATGACCATTAGGATATCCGCAGTAGATCGTGTTCTCTAAATCAATACTGGCGGTCAGAAAGAAGTTTAGCAGTAACTAAGTGCTGTACTATCGCTAGATTGATTCAGGATTCAAAGATTTTAGCAAAGATCAGCAGGAGACTGATTGGGCTATAGTTTTGCGGATCAGTTCTATCCCCAGAATTCTTGTAGACTGGTACCACAGAGACAATTTTCCAGCTATCAGGGAAGCAAGATTCATCAAAGTATTTGTTGTAGAGTTTAGAGAGGACAGGATCCAGTTCAGCAGAGCATTTCTTTATTACTATTACAGGTATAAGATCAGGCCCACAAGCTTTGGAGGTGTCAAGGTTTTTTATGATGTCTCGGACTTGAGATGGAATGATGACCAGGTTTTCAAGTGTGGCTTCAGTCCACAATGGAAATTTAGGGAGAGGGTGCTTTGCCGAGGACAAAGTGGAGTTTAAGACGAAATGCTGGGCAAGTAGTTCAGCCTTATCAGTTTCTGTGCAAGCGACATCATTGTGATTTGATAGCAGGAGAATTGTTGATTGTCCATTGTTCACCACACTATTATAGATTTTCCAGAAATCGCAAGTACCTAGTTTCTGTGACTGAATGCGTTTTTTGGTTATTTCTGTATACCTTCTCTTTGCTTCACCTATCACTGCCATACAATTATTTCTTGACTCTATAAATTTTTGTCTATTCGTAGTTGACTTATGGCGGCCGAATTTTCGGAATGCTTGCTGCCTTTCAGCGATGGCAGCTGCATATTTCGAGGTTAACCATTGAGGAGAGTGAGGTTCGCTGAAGAATTTATGCATGGGGCCATAAGCTTCAATGTCTGCTTTGACCCATTCGGTTAATTCATTTGCATACTGATCAGCAGGGAGTGAGAAGGTTTCACTCCATGGGACGTCTCTGATGTGATCTCTGATGAACTCAAAATTAGCCTGCTTTTAGTATCTCGTTTTGAGCAACAGCTCATCAGCTTTTGGACGAGCTTTTAGGATGATATAAAAATCATTACCATAATGTGATCAGCATTCCCGAGTGGGCTATAGACTTTCGTCACACAAGCCTCGGACAGTGAGGTCAAGAATAGGTTGAGAAGTGAGGCTTGCTGATCTATTGTTATGTCATAAAATACTTGATTATTAGTAAAACTATTTTTTTGTACATTTTTCTTACTGATGCGTTAATCAAGGCCAAAAGCCACTTGAGGATAAATGACATGGAAGAATTATCAGATGAATTATTAAGAATATTATGAGAGGATTAAAAATGTTGAATGGGATGAACAATGTTGATTACTTATGAGACGGTTTATGACAAATATTGTTGACATTGGATGAAAAGATGACCATGTTATAGTCTGTAGGAAAGCAGTCCCGTAATAATAATAGTTTCTGGAAAGAACATCTGCTCATAGCAATTCCACGTGATGCTAGGCACATGGAGAAAGAAAGGAAAGTTTGTTTTTGTTCAGAGCGACAAAGTAAAACAAGTTTCTTTCTTCCCACGCAGAAAGCCGGTATTCAACAAAGAGATAATAAAAAATGATCATTTGGGTTTTCCGTAAGGAAGAGAAAATTAATTTATCAACTTATGTGATAACATGAAAAGAACGAACAATGGAAAATGCAAAGAGAAATATGCAAACGACGAACACCAGAGGAAATGAATGGCGAAAACTGCAGATATTGGGGTGATAAAGCATGTAGTAGAGATGCATGGAAGCTTTCCTATTTCAGCTTACAAGATAAAAAGCCAAGTCATGTGATACCCGATATTAAGGGAGGTAATTTATGTAAGAACAAAATAAATGAAATAATAACATTCTGCAAAAGAAAAAGAAAAAGTTAACTCCAGAAATAAAAACATGTTTGTGAAAATAAAGAAAGTTGAACATATTTATATTTTAGCTTATATATATATATATATATATATATATATATATATATATATATATATATATATATATATATATATTAAAATGGGAGAGTTCATATTTTTCTTTTAAAAAATCTTTTTAAGAATTTAATAATAAACGAGGCTAAAATGCCTTTGAAATCATGTTTGGATGCGATATTTATTAATAAAATCAGAGCAGATTTTTTTGTTTTTATTTTTTTACTTTGATCTTTTGACTAATATGAGTATGAGGAGTTGTAATAGTTCCGTATGTTTGTAGCAGTCTGTAAGGATGGAAAATGGAAGTTGTAACGGTTCATTTACTTTTTAAATATGAGATAACGTGCATGTACGTGAGATTTCTATAAAAATAGGAGAGTTCATATTTTTATCTTTTTAAACATCCTTTTAAGAATTAAAAAAGCCTTTAAAAGCATGTTTAGATGCAATATTTATTAATAACATAAAATCAGAACAGATTTTTTTTTAAGTGAATGAACCGTTATAACAACACAACGTCCATTTTACATCATTACAAACTGATACAAACATACGGAACTATTACAACTTCGCATATTCTGAAGATGCTAGAAATTATTAGTCAACAACGAAATTATTAGTCAAAAGATCAAAGTAGAAAAATCAAAAAGAAAAAAAGCTGTTTTCAACATTTATTTATTATTTTGGTTTTTTATAATTTTATATAACGCGTTTCAAGCGGTGGTCCGCTTTCATCAGATATGTAAATGGATTTACATATCTGATGAAAGCGGACCACCGCTTGAAACGTGCTATATAAAATTATAAAATAATAAAATTACAAAATAATGAATAAATGTTGAAAACAACTTTTTACAAATGTTGGTAGCCTTACTCCTTTACACACACATACACACATACATATATATATATATATATATATATATATATATATATATATATATATATATATATATATATAGAGAGAGAGAGAGAGAGAGAGAGAGAGAGAGAGAGAGAGAGAGAGAGAGAGAGAGAGAGAGCGAGAGAGAGCGAGAGAAAGATGTTAATTATTTATACGAAAATGTATTTTACTGTAATGCTAGTTGGGAATAATTTTCCCTTTAATTATGTGATGCCCCCAGATGGGGAATGACATATATATTTTGGATAGTTAAATCAAATTATATATATATGTATACATACATATATATATATATATATATATATATATATATATATATATATATATATATATATATATATATATATATATGAATAAATGCTAAAATTTCCGAATATTTACAAAAGAAAATGTCTAAACAGTTCTAGTTACTGATTTTTTCACTTGTACTTGATATTGTTTCTAAAGATCTCTAATCGCCCACCGCCATTTCTCTGAGGATTCTTGTCTGGGTTTACTGGATTCCTTCGGATTTGTCGGCTTTCTGATGAAACGGGGGGAGGGCGTTACAGCTTGGATTGCCCGCGATTGCTGCTAACTTCTCCAGAAATATGTGTAAAAGTTACTTTTTTCTGAAATTGTCATTAAATCATAGAATGATATCACTTTACTTCAATACTTTAGTGTATATATATATATATGTAAATATATATATATATATATATATATATATATATATATATATATATATATATATATATATATATATATATATATATATTGTTCATTTGCTTTTGACACATGAGGATGATTCGACGAAGAATCGAAAATGTTCGTTAAACCTATGGAACATTAGTTAGTTTTTTTGATTTTAATACAAAAAAGACTATCAGAAAACTTTTTTAAATAAAAAAGGTATAATTAAACAGACGAATTCTGTTATTTTTAACAATGTTTGCATAAATGAGAAAATGCTGCCTAAATACGCACACAATATATATATATATACATATATATATATATTTATATATATAATTAGTTATCCACAGACAACTGTTTCATCGTTTCACAACCCATCAGCATGTCTGAACCTCTTTAGGTCAAGTTCTTAGTAAAAAAAGGGAGTGATGAACCGCCTTCATCTTAAGAATTTTGCCTGAAAAGGTTTAATTGTCACAGCTATAACTGAAACATGTTTGCATATGTGTAGCAATATAAAAATGTATTATATATATATATATATATATATATATATATATATATATATATATATATATATATATGGGTGCAAAAATATGTTTTAGCATATACCTTTTATACTTTATGTATACCAAACTCTTTAAATTTAAAGCTCGATGATTGCAAAATGCAACAACAGAGCATATATAAGTAAACAAGATTTTGTTATATTCCAAAGGCCAATATTTTATTTATCTCACGAAATATTCTAAAGACAGTCAATCTTTAGTGCAATTTTTACTAATTCGTTCATAGGGGACAAACCAACATTAGTATGTTAATATTGGATCTGTCTCAATTCAATTCTTCAAAAATGACAAAAAGTTATTAGTTTGAAAAATTATACATGGTGGCGTTTCTGAAGAGTTCAAGGAAGACAGATTCAATATTAGCATACTAATGTTAGTTGGTCTCCTATGAACGAAACGAATTCGTAAAAAAATTGCCCTTAAAATTGACTGTTTTGAGAATGTTTTGTGAGATAAATAAAATCTTAGCCTTTGGAATGTCACGAAATCTCGTTTACTACATATATATATATATATATATATATATATATATATATATATATATATATATTTGATATAGTGGTTATTATTATTATTTTTATTATTATTATATGATTATTATTATTATTATTATTATTATTATTATTATTATTATTATTATTATTATTATTATTTGATATACAAATTACCATATCACACTGTAGTCTTAAGGGTAATGTTTTATTATTATTATTATTTATTTATTTATTTACTTATATATATATATATATTAGTGAAATTAAAATTGAATTTTTTCTACATTTGATTATTGGGTAAGTGGTCATTTGATCAGTACCACTGGAGAGCCATGAATTGTATAACTGTCCTGTTTTTAAATCTCCGAAACAGTTACATGGTAAACAGCTGATGACCATTGTTTAATATTTCACAATTTAAGTTAAGGTTCCCTGTTATATACTTGAATCCCCTTTTGTATTTGTAAATTTTCCAGTGGTAAGTCGGCTTTTGCAAGTGCTAAGTCTGCGATATTTTGGATTTAGTTAATATCCCTGGGAATTTAAACTGCATTTTCTTTCTTTGGGAGGGGAAAAGAAAGAAAATTACTAAAATGAAACAGAGAAATTACTAAAGTCGAAATTTATATCGCTCGTCCAAACAAAGGATCAGGCGTTGTTATCCTGAACCACGTTTGTAATATCATCCAAAATGTGTAACATTTCAAGATGGATGATACTTTTCGCATTGAAATAAAAATCCAGAAAAAACTTCTTCAACTTCATAAAAGCCTGTTTGTTTCTAAAGAGATTTACGAGAGAATACGACCTATCGGCTCTCAAAGGCCTAAGATGTACGGCTTACCCAAGGTTCATAAACCCAACATTCCTTTACGCCCTATTCTATCAATGTTGGGTTCTGCGCAACATGAACTTGGAAAATGGTTAGTTGATATTCTTAAGCCTGTACTTACTTTTTATTCGGCCCACTGTATCTCTGATTCCATTCAATTTGTGTCTAATATACACAAATTATCTCTCTCAAAAGATACCGAGTTCTAGGCTTCCTTTGACATCAATAGTCTGTTTAACAATGTGCCATTGGGTGAAACCATTTGTATATGTGCAGATTATCTTTACCGTGGCCCCTTAAAATCTCCACAATTTCATGAACGAATTTCTGTTGAACTGATCGAGCTTGCTACTAAATCAGTTTCCTTCAGCTTTAACAATATAATGTATCGGCAAATTGATGGTATATCCATGGGTAGCCCTCTTGGTCCATCTTTAGCCAACATTTTCGTTTGATTTTTTGAGAACCAATTGTTTTCCAAAATGACCAAGCCGGCTTTTTACACACATTTTGTTTATAACACTTTTGCTTGCTTTCCTTCACAGAGTGAGGCTGAACAGTTTCTTCGTCTTCTTTGTGACTTGCATCCATCGTTGTAATTTACTATAGAGGTCGCCTGAGGCACCCCTATCTGGGAATGCCTATGGGTCTATTCATAGCTATATTTTTGTACTCTTCCAGACCGCTTCCTCGAGTGAACTGGTTTTCGGCACATTAACCTCATGTTACATGTTGCTGCCAGGGGAGGCACATAAACGAATGTCTTTTGTTGGCTCTTCTTTTTATACCAGCTTGATGATCTTTGGCACATTCTGATTCTAGGGTCTGGTTCACTAGGAGGCCTGGCCCGTTTGTCTGACTTAGATGTGGTTCGATTTTATCCTAGGAGGCCATTCTCCCAGACATTAACTCCTCCTTCGGGAGGAGTTGATTTATCGCCTGCCGCCTGAAGTGCCTCTTCCGGGAATACCGACATGTTCGTTCACGGCTATTTTTATATATTTTCAGAGTGCCCCCCTCCTCCTAAGTTCTGAAATGTGAACCAAATAGCAAACAAGATTTATGCCATGGAGATCTTCAGGTGAAAGAACCTCTCATATAACTTTGCCAAATAATTAATGTATTAGAAAATATGATTTTTTTACTCTACCAGAATCCAATGTGAAGGGGGAGTAGTATTGGTCATCAACCGTTCCTAAGTCAGTGGGTCAATAAATGGTAAAGTCTATGACAAGAATAAATTGTTTTTTTCCGGTCGGATTCTCCTGAAAGATTTTTTGCAATCTCAGAATATCAGTTGACTTTAATAAACAGGGGTTTCCTTATATAAGAGATCAGAAAGGAAAGGGGATAGAACTGCAAAACTTTCATTTATTTGAAAAAAGCTAAAAAAAGAAAGAGATTGCCTTAAAAATGATGAAGATATGAGTAAAAGATTATATAGGATCACCTTCTCACCTAGTGTCAACTCTCTACTCTCCGATGATTAAATGCCTACATGTTTTTCAGAGACTCCAAGTTTTTTTCAATGCTCTTATTCCTATGAATACATTAAATATTGAAATAAGGAAAACTGCAAATATTAAAAAAGCAGGGTGGGCCAAAATAAGGGTCCTATCTTTAAATTTGAATAACTTGAATTTGAATAACTTCCACAAAATAAAAGTTAAACTCACCAAACTTTATGTGTGTGTAGACTGACCCTTCCGAGATTTTTTGAAATAAACAAAACAAATTTTAGCCGAAAAACACTTCTTAAAACTTACAAAAACTAAAGTATTGTTTTTTACACTGTTTTGAGTTTTTTAAGCAAAAATAATGTTTTCTAAATGAGGGTACGTTCCT
>OY744516.1:118657992-118677992 GCA_963556195.1 Sepiola atlantica | reverse complement strand
TTAAGGATTACAACTAAAACACATGAAAAATAATGTGGAAAATCAGAAATATAGTTCCAACATATCACAACAACTCTAGATACTGTAAGCTATATTTAAAAGAGAAAATAACGCTCATTACATACCCAACAAAAACATATCTATTTATAGACACAAAAAATATATTCCTACTAAGCCACCTAAAATACAATGATACAAAAACTAAAATAAACAAATACAATAGCAATAACATAACTAAAATCGAATGACAATAAGGGAAAAAGAAGTTAATAAAAACAAATAGATACATATAATATTTATAAATATGTATTAAATTATTTATACCTACAGACGCTAGCATTTCAAGCTTATTGCTCTCATCAGTGCAGGAAAATAACAATTTCAGACGGTCGGGAAGCGCAAACCTGTATCACAGATTCAGCCTTGAACCTGCAAGCAGTCGCCATATCCACTCGGCCACCGGAAACCGTCACATAATTAAGGGAAAGTAAGATCTATATTTACATAGAAGCAGGCAAAAATATAGAAGACTAGTCGAAAGTGTTTGACTGACATATTCAGAACTTTGCCGTAGAGCTTTTTGACAGTCTAATTTTAACATCTCCGAGAGTGCTCGACTATAATTTCTTAAAGGGGCTTATTATAATATTTATAACTAAATATTAAATTATTTTTACCTACAGACATAAGTTTTTCAAGCTTATTGCTCTCATCAGTGCAGGAAAGTAACAATTTCAGACGGTTAACATATAGATACATGTATATATATATATACATATATATATATATATATATATATATATATATATGTATGTATTTATATAAGACGATAAGAGCGTTATCTTTGAAAAGCCATGGCCTAAAGATAAATTTGTAATTGTAGTTCTTGTTTGAACACTTTATGAGTTAATAAACTTGTAAACGATGTAAATTTGATCTATTTCATCACTTCATTATCTGTATATATATATATATATATATATATATATATATATATATATATATATATATATATATATATATTAGTGCCTGGAGGTATGTTGAAAAGATATTAAATTATTTAACATCAGTCGTAAGAATAAATCGACCAATAAATTACACTATACACCCTAACCCCTAAATATGAATACACCACTTGAACAGGCAAGCATACAGCATCCGTAATCAACAATTAAATTATTTAAAAATAAAACTAAGTTACGATTAGGACCCATACATCCGTATAGTACGACCCTATTAACTCGGTACTTTCCCCAAAAGGGACACTTGTGCGAATTTATCGAACGATGAAACTGATGATCATGTAATTCCATTGTTCGATCTTTCTTCATTTCGTTAGTTGCTGAGGATTTAGGATGTATTGCAACGGCCTTTTCTAAACAGTAAAGGTCGATTCACATCAATAAAACCATGGTATGTCTCTGGAATATGTAACATATAGTTTTTAAATAAATAATGTATATATATATATAAATGTAATACTTAGAAGGCAATACAATGCAGAGGTGTGACCGATAGACACAAGTTGGAGCAAATAAGACATATAATGGTGGAACGAATTAAATAGTTTCACCCTTAATACAATGTATACATACACACACACACACACACACATATATATATATATATATATATAAATGTTTTGAGGTACAAAATTTATATTACCCCTCCTCTAATTCTTTGGACTCTGCTATTGGCCAGCATTTGGTTGAAAACCCTAGCTGTGCCAGTGGCTATAAAATAGACCGTTTTGAGGTCTTGCATCGAGCAGATTCCAAGAACCATTTGAAAATATTGGAATCTGTCTCTATTGCTATGCGAAAACCTTCCTTGTGCCGGCAGAAGGAATTTTTAAGATCGCTTAATCTCTTTGGGGAACTTTGAACTCCTTCCCAATTTTTTTTTTTTTTTTTTTTTATCCCCAAACGTAGTGCCTTTTAATCGAGTTTTAACGAAATAATTAAATTGAATTTTAATCGCTTCAACGTTAATTTTGGCACACTCAATTTCCCCATTTGCTCTTTCTTTCGACGTTATTATTAATTAAAACTATCGATTTTCTCCTGACGAGATGATAGTCGAAAGGGCCTTAGAGAGATTTCCGCGTATTCTTTTTAAATGTATATATATATATATATATATTTCACAAACACACATATATCTGTTTATCTACACAATGTTACAATGTAATGTAATACCTGTATCAAGATGGTCTGATGGAAACTCCGTATGATAAAGTTATGTTCTCTCCGCTGCCGGAATCAGTGAAAAACTTTATGTGATTTTTATTATTTCCATGATACTTTGGATAATATAAGAATAAAAATGTTATTTCTTAGATTGCTTTGTGCACATTTTTAGTGGAAAAATAAAGATAAACTGAAGACTAAATAAAATATGACGAATTAAAAGCTAAAAAGAATTTTGAATAATAATTGTTAATCTAATTTCAAATACGAAGTAAAGCACTTGATTGAATTAAAAGAAATATATTCTTGCTTCAAATTCTATTTGCTCCGCCCGAAAGCAAGAGATAATTCATTGTTCCAAAAAACCAAACTCAGAAATGGTAACCATGGAAACATACCAAAAATGATAAGAATATACGACTATCATGTCAGATTAACATTATCTTCATTAAAAAGGACACAAATCTGCTATCTCCAGTCGTTAATTTTATTATCTATGGTCGTTTTTTTATTTACAATTAAATTGGTTTTGGCCATACTTATTTTTACTTAAAATTATCTTTCAGTAAAAAAAAAAATAACTAAACTTTTTGTATCTCAGGGATGAGGTATGGTTGGGTTATCGCAGCTTATTATTTCATACTTATCTCCCTGCAATTTCAGGCTTCCATATTGGATTTTTCGAATATGACCACTTTTTAGTCACAGTTACACATATATCAGTCAACTTGTTATAACTAACTTTTTAATGTCATTTGTTTTACTAAAAGAAAGATAAGTTCTTTGGAAGTAATGCCGAAATTATTGTAAATAAGAAGCAACCATTTATCAAATGACCTTCCAGTCTTCCTAACATCCGGGAAACGTTGGAAAGGATTGAAAGAACATGCAGTCCATATAACATAAAAAATATTCAAAAGTAGAGTTGAGGTTTCATCAAATACGAATATTACTATGATATTCGTATGTAGCGAACGGTTCAGTTGGGGCAAAGAATATGAAGGCAAGACTCGATTCTCTTTAAAGAAAATGTTGGAAAAACATCGAAAAGTTGTATTTTGTGTAAATTCTATGAAATCGTGTATGGCTGATCGAGTCTGAAATGAGTAAATATTAATAGACATAATTCTGAACTTATGGAGTTGTGAATGTCAACATTGCAATATGCAGTTTATTTTAAATTAGGAAAGTGTGAGTCAGCGTTTACTTCTAAAAATTATTAAAGCAAAATTATGTATATCCCGTTCAGGGGAGATGATTTTTGCCAACGTTAGTTCTTTTGTAGAAAGTTGTTGCAATGTGGTGTTGTTGTCTTCTCGTACACAATGCATGATATTCCTAAATAGTCACCCATCTGGCACTGACTAGGCTCGACATTGCTTAACTTCAGTGATCTACCGAGAACTGTGTGTCAACATGATTATACCGTAAACGGGTGTATAAATTTATATATATCTACATGTAAATGTTTGGTGCATATCGGCATTCATGTAAGTGTACAAAAAGGGTATACCACACACGTTTACATGGGTAAGAATTTTAAAAAAGGTGTGCAGTATTATTAAAAAGGACGTTTAGAATTCCGAAAATGTCAGACTTCCTAAGGATCTTTTACTCCCTTTTAATCATTCCCAACATGCCAGTCACTACAAATTCAGCCGGATGTTGTAATCTCAGCAAAGTACAGCAAATTTAAACTTCAGATTACATGTAACATTCTAGTTATGACTGAGGTCATAGTTTATTATGTAAACCTTGGTGATCACCAGAACGTAACAGAACGCTGCTAACTCTAGATAACGCACCAACTGCAGTATTTTCTGTCACCATGACGCTATATCATCTTGAAGGAGAAACAGAAGAGCACAACCTCACAATGTGCTATTTTCTCGTTTTTAATTTTCTTTCTTGGATTAGTATTAAATATAAATTCAACTGATGTTTGTTCGTTTACGAGTGTGAACTGATGTGTCTACACTCACATAGACCCCTTTTTTCAACAGCAGAGTGGTGGTGCTCAAAGCGAAACAGGTTTTTGAAAAAAAAAGTAATGGGTGACTATTCTGCCTCAATGATGCAGCAATTGGATTATCAGTTGCATTCGTTTCCATCACTCGGATTGTAAGATTTCTAGTCATAGAAAATCGCCGAATTTGCTAGGTTATTTTTACTTTTTGGAATACGTCAGAAGCAGTTGATAAGAAGAAACTATTAACTTGTGCCAGTGGATGTATCTTCTCTGGAAAAGAAGAGGTTCACTGAAGTGCTAACCTGTTATCAAAGGAACTGACAGCTTGAACAAAAGTTTTAATACTCAGCATCTGGCCTTATATTCCTTTCATTCACCATGTGCCTTAATTTCACAGTAAACAGACATTTGTCATTATTTAATGTGAGGTTGTATTTGTCAACAGTCGACATGAACCATTTCAGGTTGCGATCAAGGCTTGACTGTTTGAATTCACGGATTGTTACATCATCTATGTAGGCAAATGTGTTCTTCATATTTCCTGTACCTACTAAATTGTAAATAACATTCGTTGAAGACTTGTTACACTGTTAGCTATCTTGAAAGAATTCATCTAAATTGATATGAATAGCTATTCACTCCATAGGGTTGATACTCTGGCTTGATTTCTACTTGGTAGTATGTTCTCCGGAGGTCAAAAGAAATATAAATGCAATATTTGATCATTTCATTCACCATCTCGTTGCATGTCGCCTTTGGTTTTCATTGTTTAGTTATTACACCAGATAACTGGGCCCTTTTCATGGTAAGCCCGATTATTAACAAATTATCGTTCTCTTACACACAGAAATTAATATTATTTTTCACATTTACATTTCAAATCAAACCTTTATTATTTTCTTTTAGCTTACATAATGCACACAAAATTAACTACAAAAATCGTTCACACACAATTGCTTTCAAAAACAACATTTCATATGTATACGAAATAGTTTTACTATTTAAAAGAAAACATTTTTCATAACTCTCACTAGCAACGATAAAATTTTAAACATAAAATATATATTTGAACAAAAAAAAATTCTTTCGCCAGCATCGTCAAATCAGGAAATTACAAAATGGCCGTCCAAAATATTTGTGACGTTGATTACAGCGAGAGAGTTGCAGATTTTCTTTCTTCATATCAAAATATAAAAAAAACACATCCAGTTTAAAATACTAGTAATACTAAATAAATTTCAAGTAATAAAACTTAGCAAACACATTCAAAATGGAGGTTATATTTTCTCTGGTTGCACTAAATATAATACAAAAATAAACGGAGACTATTTGTGCACCAATTATTTAATTTTACTGTGTTTATAGTTTAGAAACTACGGCATTTTACTTCATTTTATTTTATCTATATCTTGAAAGTTATAGAAATTGAGAAATAAGAATAGGAATGGTAATATTAGAGTTACAGCTTGGAACAGGATTACACTGGAACCTACAATAATTCCTGGGAAATGCTGGGTGTGCTTTGGGAATGTTCAGGATTATAAATTTGCTGAAATAATTAATGTCACTTACATCCCCTTTCACTGAATCAATGCTACACAAAATATAGAATATTATAAAATGCACAAAAATAGGTAATATGATGCTATGAGCTAAGTATAAAAGAACAAACTTTTTCTTATTCAATCCCGGGCAAAGCTAGATCTTCCTGCAGGAATATTTATAAAACGAATTAATGTCTAATAGTCGTTTTTGATAGTGGGATTAGTTTCCAAAATTTGATTCGTCAGTGAGATGAAATTTAAAAATTACCATTTTATCTCATTCTCTATTTAAATTCTCCTAAATGTCCAGGGCCATCGTTCCATTCCCTCCCCTTCATGTTACTGAACAGAAATTAAAGCTAGATTAAAATCTGCCTGAAGGTCAGGTCATTTTTTGCTACTTATATACATGCAGTAGTATTTTATTTATAAGTTCTAAATGTAAATATAATGATATATTTCATTTATGATTTCTTTCAATTATTTTCATCTTTGGAAAAATTTTTGTTACTCTTCTTCTTCTTTTCTTCTTCTTTTCTTCTTCTTCTTCTTCTTCTTTTCTTCTTTTTCTTTTCTTCTTCTTCTTCTTCTTTTCTTCTTCTTTTCTTCTTCTTCTTTTCTTCTTTTTCTTTTCTTCTTCTTCTTCTTCTTCTTCTTCTTCCTATTCTTCTACTTCCTATTCTTCTTCTTCCTCTTCTTCTTCTTCTTCTTCTTCTTCTTCTTCTTCTTCTTCTTCTTCTTCCTATTCTTTCTCTGCTTCTTCTTCTCCTTTTACTTCTTTGTTAATCGCGTGGCTCGCAATTTTTGTTACTTTTACTAATCTTCAGAATTCTCTATTTCGCTTCTGATTAAACTTTTTTGTGCCATTTGGCCATCGCTCACATGCAGCTTTCAGTAATGGACCAACAATATTGGCAACAATTTGATGAAATTAAGGAATTTGGGATTTTAGTCCAAGGTTAAAAGATTTGGGTTACCAAGCAATGATTACTTTCTTGGCAATTGCAACTTTTGATTTGAATAGTCTGGGATTGGTTGAATGAATTGACATGACTAACAGGGCGATTCTGTAGTCTTATGAACCACACCTTCCTTCTTCATTTACAGTTTGGGAGTAAATTGACCAGATCCAGATGATAAATTTACATCTAATAAAGAAATCTGAGATCAGTACATTCAAGGTGTGTTCAAAAAAGTAATGAGACCTTTTTTATTTTTCGTGATTCAAAATTAAGTCATCAATGGCATCAATTATGAGCATGTCTGAAAACTTTTCACTCATTTTTTTAATTCAAAAATCAATTTATGTAAAATTGCAAAAGGTTTAGTGATTGATGCCTAAGTAGCTTAGACTTACCCAAAGCGAAAAGACCATGAAGTTTCAACTGATCAGTTAAATCCACCATAAATAATGCAGTCAAAGAGCATGCGTGATTCTAACTCTTTTAAAACATTCACTAATTTGCATGTGTGATAGTAAGGTTAAATAAAATGTATAGGGATTTGTCTTGAAAATTCCGATCTTTGGTGTGTCAACATAAATAGATTTTTTTTTTATTATTTGGATTATTCGAACTACTGTTCTCATCTCAGAATGATATTCTCACAACATTTCGGCCGATGTAATCTCTCATCTTATTCAGGTGCATCTTTTCGAATTCGGGAATCCGTACATAATTTCGAACAGAATCCTTTATTTAACCCACGGGGGTAGCTTGCTCTGGTTCTGTCAGCCATATATTTAGTAATAAGTAGTAATATATAGTGATGATATAATAAATTAAGAATAGGGTTTAGGCTACAAAAATTCATGCTAGAATTATCCACAAGGACCCACATTGTAACAGATAAAGTGCTAAGTAATAATTAGTTTTAAGTGAGAGTCTTCTGGAATTTTGAGATTCAATCCTCAGTGCGAATTCACTTACGAATTACTTAAGACTTCTAATCGATCATGACTGACGAAACGAGAGCAAGCTACACCTGTGGATTAAATAAAGGGTTCTGTTCGAAATCCTATACCGATTCCCAAGTTTCACAGAAAGATTACCGAGTTCGACAAGATTTACCTAGAAGGTCGAAGGTTACATCGGCCGAAACGTTGTGTGAATAACATCCAAGATGAGAACAGTGTTGGATAATGGCCCTATGGGGATGGACGTATCTGTTGGAAATTGTTGGTTTGACTTGCGCGAATTAGCCCGGGGTGGACCCGTGCAGTCGAGTGCAGAATAGGGCCTGTTCTCACAGTCGGAAATCACAGATGTCACAAGGTCACCGCGTGACGAGACCTCGGATCAGGGGTCAATGTGCACCTGTGAGAGGCTCTGTGACGTCACGGGCCTTAGCGTGGGAAGCAGAGGGATCCGTGACGTCACTCGTTCTTCGTGAGAAGCGAGTTTTAGCAGTCTGGGTTTTGGAGGCGAACCTATGAGACGTGATTTTATCATGTAGTCAAGCAACTTACATAGGGGAATTATTCCCTAAGAAAATACAGGCGAAAGATCTCTTTCCCCCCTCCACGACTGGTTAAGACTTATTTGATAAGTAACTACGATAAAGTAGTAATTTGCTGTCTCTCTCTCTCCTTCGACGTTGGTGAATATCTTCCAGCTGATTGATAGCTAACGCTTGTAATATAAACAAGTTAAATTAAAAAGATTGTTTGTCTTCCGACCCGATCATGGAGCTTTTGTTGCAGCAGCGTGGTTCACGGCAGAAGAAGGAGGAAGGAGTTCAACCACTAGACGACATCGAGACGGCGACCCTCTACGCGACTTGGGAGAAATTTAAAGGTATGCAAACTATATGATTTCTGTTTTAAAAATGACGAGTGTACAAAACGCATACTGCCGCGGTCCAAGCAGGAGAGGTGCTATGCAACACCAGTAGTGCGAATAATCTAAAAAATAAAAGTGATCAATCCTCATCTAAAAAATTCCGAAACAAAGACTTGGAAGCAAAATGAATACAAAAGTAAATGCTGCAGCCTCCATACTGACCAGCATCTTTGCTGTATATGATGTTTCTTGTTTTCTAACTGGAAAATCTATCTTAAGGGTAAGACATTAGAGGATGAGGAAGACATTTGTTGCTGTTTTTGTAAATGGAAATAAAACAAGTTTATTCACGGGATAAAGGCGTTGGTTAATGACATTCTAGATTTTATTCTATCTAGAGGTTTTGAGTTCAATCCCAGATGATGGAATTTCAAAAAGATTAACTCATATTAGATAACTAAAATAGTTATTTATACAATATAAAACATTTTCAACGGGAATATGATTTTACTTTCCATTAAGCAATACCTACATTGGCAAACCTTGTTCGAATTTATTTTGAAATCTCAGCTCTGTTCTGAACATATAATCTTTAATTTGTTGCTAGGATCTTGTGCTGAGTAATTCTACTATTCCTGGACATTTCCTAAATAGAAAGTAAGGTGTCTTATTAGCATCGAAAATAATCCTATGCAATTGTTTTTGATTCTATAGAATTCCAGGAACTTTCAATACATAAATACATAAAGGCTTAGATGAAAAATAAGTTCTCAGTCCTAATTACATTTCAAACGATTAAAAATCAACAATGATGCATATAAAATAGTAAATTTAATATGATTTATTTTATTGTTTCAAAAATTGAACAAGTTTGATTTAAAAGTAAAATGTATTTTATCAGAAAATTCGATATAAATTCGATTGAAATTCAAAATATTTTTTGCAAGGATTTTAAACTTTCATCAAGTTTGTTGCATACAAAGCGAATTCTTATTGGCTCTTCATTTTACATAACTTTCCTTCTTTCTTTTAGATTTCTTAAGAAGGATGAGTATATCAAATATAATCAAGACTTTTCACTGTGCTATTCTCTCTCTCTATCTATCTCTTTATCTCTTTATCTCTCTCTGTATATATATACATATATATATTTTATAAAATTCTTACGACTAGAGCTCTTAATTTAACATAATGTAGTTATTCTGAGAACAAAATTCCATTTATCATCACAAAACACTTTTATTTGCAAACAATTGTTTCTGCCCATCTCAAGAACATACACTTTCATGATATACTAAAATGTCACCGATTTTCATGAGGAGGCTTCATCAGTATATCATTTTTTTTTCTCTTTTTGCAGATTTTTCAGGCTGTTTACATGTAATCACCCCCCCCCCAAGTAGAATTTTAAGTTAACAGATATTACTCACAATTCCCAATGTACACAAACAGAATTTGGCCGTTTAAAGGCTTTTAAATTCTACAAATTGTGACAACAAACCTCTGTGTTAAATATCACAGGTTAATTGCAAGGATTGAATGGGATTGGCACTATCGGTGAGCTTGGTGCTGGAATATGTGACGTCAGTCTCAAAGAGTTGGCATTAAAGTTAATGCAAATCATCAATGGTTTCGGACAAAATTCCAAAGTACGAAAACAAAATAAGTATAAAGGACAATATATATATATATATATATATATATATATATATATATATATATATATATATATATATATATATATAGCATGGCCCGTGTCCCGGCGTTGCCAGGGAGGATATAAAGGAATGATTTAACTATAATAAAATAAATATTAGATATCACTTCTGAAAAAAAATCAGAAAAGACAAAAATGTTCTAAAAGCAACTAAACTTGGGATATGCGTCAAGAACATTTTTCTTTGCATATACATTTAAACTGGTAATATTTAATATAATTTATGAGCCTTATCCTTGAATACATTTATAACGACTGGAAGAACGAAACTGACATTGAGGGAGTGTTCGTTCTGTATATGAAGGATTGAACATGGTTTTACATGAAGAAATAAAGTATTTGTTGGTACTATTCCAGGCTATGCACCTAATTTCCGTGACTGCTCGGCCGCAGCGATCTGGCAAGTTGCGGAAACGTGCGAGAGCTGCCGAGTCGAAAACGAGGCTGTCGAGACGAAAACGGGGCTGTATAAACAAAACCGAAAATCGTAAAAAATTGAAAGGTTGGCAGACGACAATATAAGACCATGAATACGGAAAGAAAAGATGCATATATTTTATAAAAAATGAAAGAAATAAACAAACCATAGCTGAAGAACTATAAGTAAAACATTTTAAAATTATTTTTGAACAATTTTTTGAACTTTCTTTTTCAATTAGGCAAGTCTTTTTATTTAGTCTTTCTTTTATAGATTTTTTATGGGGAGAGGTTTTTTTCACAGAGAGGTTCACGGTATTCAGCTGTTGTTGTTGGCGCTTGTTTTGGGGGTTTAGTGAAAGGCAGGCAGAAGAGGAGGAGGGGTTCGTCGAGGATGTGGAAGGAGGAGCAGAAGGATGGTCGACGACGGGATAGAGTTCTGCTATCTGCGACAATATGGCGTCGAAGGGGTCGTTTCTAAATCTCTGACGCCACATAAATTCGCGCAGATAGCCGTCTACGAGTGCCCTGCTCGTCCCGCACTCCTTTTTGTTTCTCTTCTTCGCTTCCTTCCACATCCTCTCTACGTGGTTGGTGCAGGCACCCGTCGTCGGGTCCACAAAGTTTTCGGTGTGGTTCACCGTAAGGTGTCGATACCCCTCCTCTCCTAACCTGTTATAGGCCCTCCAACAATCAGAGACTAACGTGGTCCCAGGGACGCTGTACTGCCTGATTATTGGAAGGAGGGTTTCGGCATTCCTGTTTGGCACTGTCACCAGGAAACCCTCCTTCTTTGCGGGGTCGTATCCCCCGAAGACCCAGAGCGGCTGGAGAACACGACCGACGTTATATTTACGCCGGTTGAATAGTCTCGTCGATCTCCACCATATGCCCTGGGCCTCTGAGTCGTCTAGGGTTGCGCGACAGATATTCAGTGCATACCTCCCGCAGAGAATTCTTCTAATCCACTTGTGTAGTTGGAGCATTCTTTTCGCAGATTTGTTCCTGTCGCCATATCCTGGGACTACAGGTAGATCATCTTGAATATCGTCGCTATCTCCAGACGTGACCGCGAAAAAAAATGTCCCCGATCGCAAAGACACCCAAGCCCTGCATTCCTGGGTGGGGCATCTCCATGCATATTTGTCCAATATTTGTGTTCTCGTCGTCAAGCGGAAAAGTCGTGCACATCTGCCGCACTGCATTCTGGTCGGCAGAAGACATTTCTGATGGCAGAAATTCATCACTTGCTCCAGAGATTTTAAGGTATCACACAACTGCTCGAAATTCATTTTGCGTTTTGCTTAGCGTTTCCTTCAAATTATTATCGGCCACTATAAACTGCTTTGCTGATTGGTCAGTTCTTTTGTTTACAGCCTCGTTTTCGTCTCGACAGCCTCGTTTTCGACTCGGCAGCTCTATGACGTTTCCGCGACCTGCCCGATCGCTGCGGCCGAGCAGTCACGGAAATTAGGCGCACAGCCTGGAGTAGTACCTTTTTGTTAAAAGTAATATTTTTGTAAAAAGAGAATTATTGTAGTAAAAAAATATTTTTGTAAATGAAGGCGTTTTACTGAATGGAGGAATAGGAGACACCATACCGAAATAATGTAGGAAATTATGAAATTGAATAAGACTGACTGATAATTTTCGAAAACACGCATTATTGGCATAAAGCGTGATCATGTGGGAATTCTATATAGTGCTTGTATTTAAAGACCTATAATGACTGTATTTGCAAGAGAAAAATCGAGTGTACTTCATATATATATATATATATATATATATATATATATACATATATATATATACATATATATATATATACACATATATATATATATATATATATATTTATGAATAAAGATTAAATTATATATACCTACAGACGACGTCGTTTCGAGCTTTTTATTCTCTCAGTGTAGGGAAGTGATAATTTCAGATGGTCGAAAGGCACGAACCCGGTTCACAGAGTCACCTTTGGCTCTGCACGCTTTCATTCTATCGTCGCGGTCATAGGAAATTAACATGTGATATAGAGAATTTAAGTGTTATATCTATTGCAGCGTAAACATCAAAGCAGATTATATATATATATATATATATATATATATATATATATATATATATATATATATATATATATATAAATTATTGTTACACCGGCCGTTCTTACACAGGAGAAACTACACCGGTTGTCACTATGAATAGTGCGAGTCACCAGAGACACGGAAGACAAAGCAGTCTTGTAACTGTCTAGCCAAGAGCTAGTCACTTTCTTACTTTGTTAATACACTTGTTAAACCAACCCTCGACTTGACTTCCTTTATTTATTATTTACTGTGGAACAACTTCACAACAGATTGGCGACGAGGAATCGAAACGATTTCACTGCAAAAAAAAAATCACCCAAAGTGATTCGCAAGATCTTCACGGAAAAAAACCCATCTTAGTCAGATATTTGGATTTGCAAGCATTAACAGCAAATTAACTACTGAGTAGTTAAGCGAAAAAAAACACACAAACTCAAAACTTGCTACCAAAAATCGAAAACTAGAAAACGCGAAAGACATTTTCAATTATTGAAATAATTGAATACACTGATACCTTTATTTTTTTCTCTCTTCAAGTTTCACTGACTCGTTAAGATAAATGTTATCCGCGTCAACTATTACAGATATTGTGTAAGTTTGTCGTTATTATTAGGACAACATCTGATATTTGAGCAAGATCCGGACTGACTATTTATTAAAACGATCTACCACAGAATTGTCGAGAGCAAAGGACGGACAGTAAAAAAATATATTCGCGTAAGTCATTTGTGCTTCTAACAAAGAACTGTTAAATAAGCAAGTCGCATTTTTGCAAAATGAAAAGGGGTTAAAAAGATTTCCCATAAAACTAGTCATATTAGGCTTATAGCGACGGACTTGGTTTTGTAAAACTACGTACACATATATAAAAAAAAAATTTAAAAAAAACAAAAAAATTTTCTTTTCTTAGTTTTGTTTTTCAAACAAAAGAACTGGGATTGAATTTTTGTTATTAAGGAATAATATATTTCTTGTTTTGTGTATTAGTTAAGCAAACTAATTATATTAAGCACGTTGTGGGGAAAACTGATTTATTTTTACAAGTGTAAATTGTGTGGTGCATAACTTGAATTCGTGAATGATGGACACTGAATTCAAAGATTCTCTTTTTCAATTAGTTAAATTCCAAACGGAACAAAATGTTGCGTTACAAAGACAGCAAGTTGAACAACAAATGGAACTTCAAAGAAAACAAGTTGAAATTGAGGAGAAATTTAAAAGAGAGTTGTTGGAACAGCAAAAAGCCCCCCAAAAAATGCATGCTGAACAAAAAGAGTTGGCGACAACACGAGAAGAAAGATTCCAAGAAAAGCTGCTACAACAGCAGAAACACTTCGAAGAACTCTTGATAAAAACACAGGAGGAACAGAGAAAATTTCTGGAGGCAACACAGTTAACGAAAGCAAACGAGAATCATAATGCATTCTCCCAGACGGCTGTGTGGAGCGCTATCGAAATTTTCAATTATAATCCAGAAGACGATGTCACTTTTGCTCACTTCTATAAAAGATATGAGGATATTTTGTATCGGACTGCAGTACATGGACAGACTCTAAAATAGTTAGATTTTTGCTAAGAAAATTAGAAGCTGCCGAGCATACAAAGTTCGTGAATTTTATCCTTCCAAAAAAGACCAGTGAGTTGAACTTCCAGGAGGCAGTTACTTTACTAACAGAACTGTTTTCTACAAAAAACTTCTATTTTCCACAGGAGATATAAGTGTATAAATGTCACTAGAAGAGAGGAAGACGACTACATTACGTATGCAAGTATAGTAAATAAACTTTGCGACGATTTTAAATTAGAGGAATTATTATCGGATAATTTTAAATGTTTAATATTCTTGCAAGGTCTGGTCTTAAATAAAGACTCTGAAATCAGACGTCGTGTTTTAAATAAACTCGAAAATGAGCCATGTCTAACAATACAAAACTTAGCGGAAGACTGTGAACGTTTTGTTGCGTTGAAACAGGACAGTCGTGACATAGAGGAAAACGGAGTGTCGCACATTAAAAAAATCCATCAGAAGAAAAAATTTGCCTTCAATGAATAACCAGAGAAAAAAACATGGAAAAGATCCACCTGGACCGTGTTGGAGGTGTGGAGATAACCATTGGTACAATGAGTGTCCCTACATATTCAAACAATGTGACAACTGCAACCAGAAAGGACATAAGGCATCACGTTGTAGAAAAAAATCTGGTAGGAAGACAGCTATTAAACTGACAAAAATTGAACCTGAAGAACAAAATATCCGGAAATATGTACAGGTCAAAATGCTTAAAAAAAAAGTAAGACTACAGCTTGATAGTGGGTCTGACATTTCCATCATTAATGTACAGACATGGAAGAAGCTTGGGAGACCCACTATGATCAAATCACAAAAAACGGCGAGAAGCGTCAGTGGTGAAAAAATAACCTTCGAAGGGGAATTATTGACAAATATTTCTTTCCAGATTAAGATCGTAAAAGCCAAAATTTTTGTTATGCGAAAATCTAATAACCTTTTTGAAACTGATCTGATTGAAAATTTAGCCTATGGGATCTGCCTTTAAGCTCCTGTTGCCAAAAGGAATGTGGATGCAGAAAAACTCAAGAGGGAATTAAAAGAAAATTTTCCAGACGTATTTTCAGGCGGTCTTGGAAGGTGTACAAAAGCGGTAGCAAAGTTTGAAGTCAAAACAAATGAACTACCTGTGTTCAGAAAGAAAAGAAATGTTCCATACGCCGCTATAGAGCAAATAGACGGTGAATTAGAAAGACTCGAGAACATGGTTGTCATTTCAAAAATTGATCACAGTGAGTGGGCTTCACCTACAGTTTATGTTAAGAAAAAGAACAAGGAGATTCGGGTTTGTGCCGATTTTTCCACAGGCTTGAACAAGGCATTAAAAGATCACCATTACCCTCTTCCAAGCCCTGAAGAAATATTTGCGAAACTGAGTGGAGGAAAATATCTTTCTAAAATCGACCTCAGCGACGCTTATCTTCAAATCCCTGTCGATGAAGAGTGTTCAAAATTGCTATGTATCAATACCCATAAGGGAGTATACAAATTTAACCGACTTCCTTTTGGAGTAAAGGTCGCCCCTGCGATTTTTCAATAAATTATGGACATAATGTTAAATGGGATGGATTTTGCAGTAGGGTACCTGGACGATGTGTTAATAAACAGCATTAGCAAAGAACAACACAAGACTCATGTAAACCAAGTATTCAAAAAAATCCAGGATTATGGGTTTAAAATCAAAGATGAGAAATGTACTTTTTTCATGGAAAAAATAAAATATTTAGGACAAATCATCGATGAGCAAGGAAGAAGGCCAGACCCAGATAGGGCAATGGCGATGCGGAACATGCCTGCTCCAGAAAATATTGCGTCTCTACAAAGTTTTTTAGGGTTGGCTAATTACTACAATGTGTTCGTACCAAACATGCATAAACTAAGATCACCCTTAAATGAACTGTTAAAGAAGGACCAAAAATGGGTCTGGACGCAAGAGTGCGAAGAAGCGTTTCAGAAAATTAAAGATATCTTAACGTCTGACTTGTTTCTGGCACATTATAATCCCAAGCGCGATATTGTAGTTGCAAGCGATGCCAGCAACTATGGTATAGGAACATGCATATTGCACAAAATGGATGATGGAAAATTAAAACCCATAGCCCATGCATCCCGAACACTTCTACCAGCCGAAAAAAACTTCTCTCAAATTGAGAAAGAGGCTCTAAGCATTATTTTCGCTGTAAAGAAATTTCATCGTTTCCTGCACGGTAGACAATTTCTGTTACAAACAGACCACAAACCCTTATTAACGATTTTCGGATCGAAAAAGGAACTACCACAACACACTGCGAATAGACTCCAAAGATGAGGTACCATTCTTCTTAACTACAATTTTCAAATAGAGTATGTACCATCTAAGAAATTTGGTCATGCAGACGGGTTATCAAGGTTGATACCTAAGCAGACAGAACCATTGGAGGATATGGTGATAGCAGCCATTCAAGCGGAAGCTGAAGTAAAAAATACGTTATGTGACACAATAAAAGAACTTCCAGTAACGCTTGATGAGATTAAGAGTAAGGCAGAGGTGGATGAATTTATCATAAGCACGAAAGAAAAAATCAACAATAGCCAACTAGATGATGGAATTTATTCAATTTGCGACAACGTCCTGTTATATATCGACAGGGTTGTAATTCCTATGACATTACAGAAAAGAATGCTCAAGGAATTCCATGTAGGACATCCAGACATATTGAGAATGAAAAGCCTAATGCGCTCTTTCGTTTACTGGCCAAACATGGATAAGCATATCGAAGAAAAAGTCAGGGAGTGTAGAGGATGCGCCTTAGCTACGAAAGTTCCTCCAACTCAATTCGGATCGTGGACTAAACCGGACCGACCTTGGTCTAGAATTCACTTAGATTTTGCGGGACCACTGGATGGGTTCTACTATCTCATTGTTGTAGACAGCCTAGCTAAGTGGCCGGAAGTACTAAAATACAAGAACCCCACATCCGAGGCAGCTATCAACTTCCTATACGAACTATTCGCTAGGTTTGGAGTAGTAGACTGCATTGTCACCGACAATGGTACTCAATTCACGTCTACTGAATTTAGACACCTTTGCGAGGATCATCTCATTGAGCATATAACAATCCCTCCATACCATCCAAGAAGCAATGGACAGCGGAGAGATTCGTTGACACATTCAAGAGAGCTCTGAAAAAAGCTAGTGGATCACCAACGGATAAGTCAATCCAACAGTTTCTGCAGGTTTACAGAGTCACTCCGAATGCAAACATCGAAACGTCGAAGACACCAGTTGAGGTCATGTTTGGACGCAAGGTTAGATCGATTTTCCACAAGTTGTTACCAAACCAGGATAGGGCAAATATAAAAAGAACGATAACAAAAAAACGGTATAAAGTTGGCGAAAAAGTTTTTTATAAGATCTACAGAAACAATAGGACTTTCTGGGAGTCCGGCACTGTGGATAAACAAATAGGCAACATGGTCTATATGATTAAGGGACCAGATTTCGTGCACAAACGTCACACTAACCAAATCCGGAAAAGATATTCGAACAGTGAGGTGACCAGATCGCCCGAGGAGGACATCATGGATGCAGTGTTTGATACTTTTCAGGTGCCCATACCAGAGACTGCTCCTGAGATTAGGAGATCAAATAGAAAACGGAAATCGACTGAGTTGATGATGGTGATTCCCAAACAAAAACGTTATTAATCCCCAGAGGGGATATTTTCAAAGGGGGGTGTTACACCGGCCGTTCTTACACAGGAGAAACTACACCGGTTGTCACTATAAATAGTGCGAGTCACCAGAGACACGGAAGACAAAGCAGTCTTGTAACTGTCTAGCCAAGAGCTAGTCACTTTCTTACTTTGTTAATACACTTGTTAAACCAACCCTCGACTTAACTTCCTTTATTTATTATTTACTGTGGAACAACTTCACAACAATTATTAATGACAATATATGTATTAGCATATACTATCAGTGCTCTTTAACTTTGCAGTCTCCTTAAAAGATTAAGCTCAAGTTTGTTCTTTTCTTTGTTTTTTGTTTTTTGTTTGGTTTCACCCAAAAATGAACTACTGTATAGGTAGGTTTTTTCAAGACACTTTAATCCAAGAACCTTTTACTCTTTGTGAATTTTTCTGATGATTTTGTAATGTTGCAGAGACGATATTGACATAAAAATGTTGTTCGGCACAAGACAAATGAAACGGACCGTAAAAAATATATCTCACAGAAATGTTCTGTTTTTTGGAAATGTGAAAAAATAAAAATAATTAAATAAAAACATGGTTATTGTAATATAATATAAACCTGACACATATATATATATATATATATATATATATATATATATATATATATATATATATATATATATCATTATCCGGATTTTGTATTTGAGGTTCTGTGAGTGTCCCGAACTGGGGTGGACAACACCAGGCTACGTCTCACGCCTGCTCTCCATGTAGTCCTGTTCTATCCAGTCATGTTGCAAGCAGTAAAGTCACTGTATACGCACTCAAGCCAGGTTTTCCTTGGTCTTCCATGCACCTTCGTTCCTGGGGTATCCATGCGTGTCATTGAGTTGATGAAGGAGGTGGCATACTGTACAAGTTGCAGAGTGCGTAAGGCATCCAAAATCCTACCAATATACACTTTCTGATAGAGCACGGCTGAAGGGATTCTTTCGTCTAATTTGTTACCACGCATCTACCTTATCACGGTGCAGTCATTACGCTGAAGTTGTTGCAAATCGGAAGCGTTTATATATTAGGAAAAATTCCAGTTGATATTTTAATATGCTGACGAGGAGAATTCTATCAGTTGGAAATGTTATTAAAATGTATTTTGCTAACAAAATCGATTTTTGGAAACGTGCTTATATAAAAAAAAGACGTGCTGATTATTTATTTTTGGTACTTGATTCGAATATTTATAATTCTAATTAATATGTTTTGAGTCTTCGAATTGGCACCCTATTAATTATATATACACACAGACATACAATCAGTAAATAGACCCTATTATTATCATTCACAGTGAAGACAGATGTCAGAGTGTCCGAATCTACTTAAGCAAGATGATATTTATTTTTTCTCTAATTTGACAATCACCCTGTTAACTGTGGAAAGTCGAATATTCAGCTCTACGGCAATTTAACATTAAGTCCATCGTAAATTGTTAGTTTTATTTTTTTGTTGGTCGGTGGGTTTAGTGTGTCGGTTTATTATGTTAGTTATAGCTAAGACAAATATTAACAACTAATACTAAGATCATACATAGAAACAACTGCACTAACCGATTAAAAATCTTCGAAGCGTAAAAACATTACAACCCACAATTAATAAAATAGCATTCATCACTGGTACTAAGGCCCTATCAGTCTAACAATTAATATATAATAATAGCAACAATAAAAAAAAAGTTTAATCATAAATAAACGATTAATAAATAAATAAATAAATAAATAGGGAGTATATATATATGCATATGTAAATTAATAGATATATAATCGAAATAATAAAACTATAAACAATGGCTCTTAGTAACGATAGGACACAACCTCTTGAAGACGGCCGAGAGACCGAAATAGCTCGAGGAATGGCCCACAACACAACGCTAGGGGCCATGCACTTGAGAACCGCAGAATTGCTCGCCGCGTCGAGAGATTGACACGAAAGATTGTGAAAAGAGAGAGCTCTGTGGTTTTCAATGAATCCTGCATAAACAACGACTTGCTGC
>OY744516.1:118547992-118652992 GCA_963556195.1 Sepiola atlantica | reverse complement strand
ACTCCAGGAAATACCACTGGTTGTTATCGGTGAGCAATCACTGACGATGATCTGTGTGAGAACTCCTAGTGAGTACAAATAATAATAATAATAATAATAATAATAATAATAATAATAATAATAATAACAACAACAGATATGACTGTGAAAAAATACAAGAATAGACATTACTGTGTGAGAAAAGCATTACACTGGGAACTATGCAAACGACTGCATTTCGAACATGCGGACAAATGGTACAAATATAAACCAGAAACAGTACTGGAAAACGAAAAATACACAAAATCTTCTGGGATATGGAGGTTCAAACAGATCAAATCACACAAGCAAGGAGACCGTTATAATAATAATAAAAAACTCAACAGTAAAGACATATTTTTAAAGAAACACAGATTAACACTAACTGGAGATGATTTGTTGAATCAAATCGAAAGTACTTGCGAAAAAGGAAAGAAACTGGAACAAGAAACCCATGGAACTTACATAGAGCAATTTGACCGAAACATTAAATGGACCATTCGGAAAATTGAAAAATAAAAAAGTCTTATCAAGCAAAAAGTTCTGAGTGTTATTAAATAATGTTTGCCTAAATGAAAATATGCTGCCTAAATACACACACACTATATATATAAATATATATATATATATAGTCTAAAGAAGCTTTGAGTTATTTTAAACAAAAAGACAAAAAAAAGGAAAATGCAGTTTAAATTCCCAGAGAAACTAACTAAATCCAAAATAGTGTAGACTTAACATTTGTTGGAAAATTTATAAATAAATAATATATAATAGTAAGTAAATAAAATAAAAAGGGGGATTAAGTATCTAACAGTGAAACAAAAGCAGGAGACCTTAACGTAAGCATCTAATATTAACACGGGGATCTTCAGCTGTTTACCATGTAACTGTTTCGGAGATTTAAAAACAGGACAGTTATATGCATGGCTCTCCAATGGTACAGATAAAACTACCATTTCCCCAATAATCAAGTGTCGAAATAATTCAGCTTAAAATGTTACTTATATATACATAAATAAATAATAATTAAATAATAATAATAATAATAATAATAATAATAATAATAATAATATACTACCCTTAAGACTACCGTGTGATATGGTAATTTGCATATCAAATAAAATTCTTTATAACAATAGTAATACTAGTAATAATAATAATAATAATAATAATAAAATACTATCTAAACACTACACCTACGAACCATTCTACGATATGGTAGCTAGAAATAAAATTATAAAGGAATTAAGGTTGCATTAAAAAAAAAAAAAAAAAAAAAAAAGCTTTAGTACCTTTGGTACCAGAAAGGCAAATAGATAAGAGGAAGGAAACCTAGCCATACAGATCTAAATACCCAATATATAGTCTAAAGAAGCTTTGAGTTATTTTATATTATATTTTATTATATATATATATATATATATATATATATATATATATATATATATATATATATATATATATATATATGTGTGTGTGTGTGTACTCATTAGGAGTTCTTACACAGGTCATCATCAGTGATTGCTCACTGATAATCATTGGTGGTAAAAAAAAAGTCTTATCAAGCAAAAACACTCCGAAAGAAAGTGGTAATGCATGGGATGAAGATCTCCATGCATAATGTAACAATTTTCACATACGGTATTATTATAACCTGTGATTATTATTGTTTAAACGAAAATCGTATGGTTTACAAAACGTTAAGCAGAAATGCATAAGAAGTAAATACACATGAAACGGTTAGAATATTGGAAATGACAACTCAAGTGATTCTGGTAATCTGTTATTCTTTTAATCTAGAATGGTAATGAAAGTCTGTGGAATAGTTAATCAAGAAGTCATAAAACAGAAAGTGTAGGTTTAGGTTGTAAATGTATAGTAGCTAAGGATAATCGCAAGACCGAAAAAATATTATAATAACGGTGATAGGAAGTAACAATATCCTATGAAGAACATTTCCCGGTGGTAGTATATCTGAGCGTGTGAGTGAAAATCTATTGAGTTCTTGTATGTATTACTATGTTAGGAGAAGCTTTTGAGCTGGAAAAATGTCGAAATTATTGAACGCGAATAAAACGGAGACATATTTTCTGAAAACATGCATCAAGAATAGACCTAAATAGTGACTGTAGCAGAATCCTATATGACATTTGTGTTTACAGAGGTGTAATAGTCAATGAAATTGGGGGAAAAAACAGTTTACTTTATTATAAAGATGTTGAAAGTTGTAGAAAATATTTTATTTAATAGTCTTTTCTGTTAGGAAATATAGTTCAACAAATGATATCGTAAGAATAAGGTTTTAATTCCAATTCTCTATTAAATAAAAGTTCAAGCCTAAAGTTTAAGTCATTCAAATATGAATTGAAATTTATTTATAAACTCGGTTTAAAAACTATGTAAAAGAGTGGATAGTTATGAAAGTTTAAAGTGTCTATGAACGTTCTTGTTTTGTCTGTAATAAATTGAGCAGACCTGTTAATTTTAGTGTGAGATTGTGCATGGCAATGTGTTAGTTCGGTAGACTGGGTGGCAATGTGCACATTCGTGTTTTCTTTCGTCTATAGGTGTGTGAACTTGTTTGTGAATTGATCTGCTGAGAACCTTTGGTCCAGCAGCCAATCCTAGATATAGGATTGCCCACAAGAAGTCTAGTAGTAATTGGTTTGCACTGTTTTGCAATGTAAACGACTGTTAAGGATTCTTGGTGGCAGGTTTACTCTCACATATGTAGTACCGAATAGGTGCTGGGCTCCTAGATCAACTCTTTCTGATTGATTGAAGTCCGATTTCGGTAACCAATCAGAATTGGGCATTTTCTAAATTCAACCAATCAGAAGTGTTTATGGAAATTCTTTTGCTGCTGTTGCTGCTGCTAATGATTATGATGATGATGATAATGAGCAACAAAACGAATTGGGGATATTCTTATGACCTTGCTGCTGTTTAGGAGACATCTGGTAGGTCGGGAGAGAAGATCCACTTTACCCATATCTGGAGGACAAGAAGCGAGTCATTCGCCAGAGCGTCTCAGGGAGGGGGGATCTGCAGTGGACAGTTTTAGATGACGTGCTAAGCTTTCTCCTCTATCATACCATACTTTCGGCACACTCGGTCGTCAACATGGTCAATCTTCTGGAGCCAATACTTGAGGTCTGGATAGTGGCCACTTCTCAGACTGCTGAGCGTCACTTGCTGTTGCCTGGTGAGAAACTTTTCGGCTGCTCAGTTCAGTTTCTCTCCATAGTCACCGTAGATCCTCTTAACTCGTTCGTGCAGGAACGGTGGTTGTTTAATCACATGGTAGATCACTGCTTTCACCACGTCATAGTGGCAGTGGACTTCGCACTCGTCTTCCGTTCCTTTTTTGGCCTTTTCATCTGCCATTTCATTGCCAGGGACACCACAATGACTGAGGCACCAAGTAAAGGTTATCTGGCACCCGCTGCCACTGAGACTAGAAAGCAAGACCAGAATTTTGCACTCATCTTTTATTGTTAGTGGAATTGATGGGTGAGCTGCTTGGATCGTCTGCAAGGCAGAAAGGCTATCATGGATCACTCATACTCTGGAGACCCTTCTTTGGTTAGGATTTCTTTCAGTCGTCAAAGAATTTGGGCCTTGAGGACTACGTCTCCCAGCAACTTTGAGGGACACCTCCCAGTGGTATTGGGGATCAACAAAGAGCCCTCGGTTACAACAAGACGACCAGGGTTTTTTTAGGGAGTTCTATCTGTTGCTGTAGGATATCTGCTGCTGCTGTCGCGACTACTGCGAGAAACAGAGTTCTGAAATCTTCAAACTGATTTTTTTCAAATTGATGTCTTTCACATTAATGTAAGACATATTTAAAACACATCTGATCATGATGACGACTCAGATCAGGTCACATTTTTCTTGTAGCGACAAGTTATTTTAAATACCTATTTTAAATAAAAAGTATTCATCATATTTGTTTTTTACTGTATTGTTTATAACTGTTAATGTTTATGTAATTCATTTTAAATAAGGCAAACCTGATTTATAGAGGAAATGGCTTCAATTCCCACTATTCATTTTCAGTTATTATTTCTTTTGATGAGGTTGGACAATTCAAAAACCCAACATGTTTTCCTTTAATACTAATTTCATTTATTAGTTTTCCATAAATCTCTTCTAATACGATAGACATGTCTGTCTCTGTGTCGACTAACTATTTTTAGACTATAAGAGACATGAACATGACAATTTTTAGGAATAATCCCATATCTATGCAGATTGTTGTAAGTTTGTCATATTGATCCATTTTCATCAAACGAAAACCACTGAAGGGGACATGGTAGCCACCCAACCATTGACAATAGTTGTACTTCTGATTTTGATCGTATTAAACACCCAAGTTAAATTATACAAAACTTTGGGGATTCTCAAAATACAAGTATTTCTTAAAACCTTCCAATAGCAGCTTTACACCACAAAATTAATATTTCTCCAATCCAAAGGTTCAGATGTGTAATCTCTATTTTCACACAATGTTTCCCCATAAAAGTATTTTATGATTTTGGGGTCTGAATTCTTGCACTGATATTAAAGCGTCCAAGAGTGTGTCAACATTATGAATCTACACTTGTATTAATAATAATACATTCGGTAATACCTTGTGTGGTATTAGTCCTGAGCGGGCATTCGGCTTCCACTGAAATATGAAATCTCTAGGGAATATCAAATTCACATGCGGTCCCCGGTTGTGTGTATATCCCGGTCAGGGAGATGACATACAACGCATAGTAGTCCCAAATGGTCCCCTATCAAGGTAGTGACCAGACTCAACGTCCAAAAGCTCTCAAAATTGTCCATGTCATCCATTCTTCATACCATAATTATGAAATTGGTTAATATTATTCAAAAAATTTGTTTAAATAATTAATTACTGTTTTAGTAAAGTAATAACAATATTTATTAGAGTAAGCGATGAAGTCGCTTGTTCTTTTTGAAATAATATTTTTAATTGCCCGAAGTCTGTTTAAATTCTTGAAGGGTTCAATTAGATCATCTCACATTCTGCATTCTAAAAGTGTTTTAAAACACAATTTTTCATATGCTATTGAAAAAGGGCAACTCAAGTCGCCCTCTTTCGATAGCATCAACAATTTCATTTATCCTCACAACAGAAAATATTTCTTTCAACTTGATTTGTTAAGTATATTTTGAAGCTCATAATTTGGAAACAGCAGGTAAAACCACATAAGAAAAAGTCCAAAACAAAATAATATTACAGACGACAATCCAAAACACACGCTAACAACATTAGCTTGCATGGCGTCCCCAAAAAATCTCTCCCCGAGCAAAAAATGTCACTTCTTTTATTGAGCTCTTTCGGACTGCCAAAAGCACCTATTTTGCATAATCACGCGCGTTTGCCTGTCGCCTCGAAATCAGACAGTTCCGGGTTCACTCTAACGTGCAGCCACTGTTTCTTTTCAGTGGGTGCATGCTAGTTGTGACTACTTATCCTTCAGTCTCTCCGCACCGTCACCACAACTGGTAAAATTCAAAACTAGCTTTTAGAAAAATCATTTTCATTTAAATCTAACCGAAAGACAAAGTAGTTATTTATATTTAATATTTGGTAATTCTTTTTTGAATAAATAATTCCTTATATTGAATTTAACGGCAATGGTGAGTCTTACTAATAGAAAGTGTTTCTTATATATCTTTAGAAATTTAGACACGATCTTATTTCAACACTAAAAAAAGTTTGTTCCATAATTTTTTTTTCACTTAACATATCGGTACTTCCATTATCTCGTCTGAAAGCTCCCAATACTGTCCATACCATCCATGCCATCCATTCTTTATACTATAATCATGAAGTTTGTCAATATTGTTCAAAGTTTATTCATAAAAACTTTTATATAATAAAACTATTTATACTAATTACATTCTTCATTTACACTGCCAATTTGTTCCAATAATGAATTACTGTCTAGCTATTTAATTATTGTGAGCGATCAAGTTTCTTGTTCTTTTTGAAATAATATTTTTAATTGCCCTTAATCTGTTTAAATTCTTGAAGGGTTCAATTAGATCACCTCACATTCTACATTCTAAAAGTGTTGTGAAACCCAATTTTTCAAACCTTCTTTTATAAATTTGGTTTCCCTTTCTCGAGTGCAGCAACAATTTCATTTATATCCTCACAACAGAAAATACTTCTTCTTTTCAACTTGATTTGTTAACCATTTTTTGAAGCTCATAATTTGGAAACAGCAAGTAAAACCACATAAGAGAAATATTAATTGTAATACTAATCTATGTCAGGTCATAGGTCTTTTATTGTTAATAATGTCTTCAAGCAGTTATTTTTACCAACATTATCAAACAGAATTATAGATCTCTTATGATTCTTGCATAACATTAATCTCATGTCAACAACACTTATCATCTGATTATGGCTGGATGCAATTGAATTCTTAAGCTTCTTATCCATCGTAAATTAGCACTTCAGCCAGACATTTTAGAAAATCCAATAAATAACAGGTTTATAAAATGTAATTACATTGTGTGTAGCGATCCACTTGGCATAATGGTAAGAACGTTCACTAATGGACCGAGAAAGCAGGGTTCAATTCCCGGTCGAGCCATACCAAAGACTTAAAAATGGTACTTGATGTTCATTGCTAAACACTCAGTATTATTAAGGTGAGAATCAAGGGTAAATGGAAAAAGGAGTAGCGTCCGCCTTTATATCTTGGTGTAATAGCTAATAAAAAAGGAGCCTTCAGGTCGCCCTCAACTATGGTCAACCACTTTACTACATTTTTACATAATGATGTGATATTATTATAATATCTACATTATAATTACACTGGAAATAATTTTGCTTTAAAATAGTTTTATGATAATATCAAAAAAGTTAAGCAATTCAGTAAAAATGCTTTAATTTATAAAAATTTGCATAAAATATGTGCAATCGTTTACCTGTTAAAATTTTTTGGAGTCACAGTCGTTTTTAAATGATCAAATTTTATTGATGTAATTTTGTTTAACTTCAGCAAACACACTGAACACCTATGATCACATACACACTACATAAAATCTAACAGATTCATGAACATTATATTTTTTTTCAAAACGTGAAAGACATATTTTAATCTTTTCCAGATTGGTGAAATATTTCATTATTCGATAGAATTGTAAAATAATCAGATCTAGACATCCTTCATTTGCTGATCTTGTCTAGCATGACGTGTCAATTCGTTTCTAGAAAACATGCACTTGGCTAGAAATATTCGCTAAGTGCATGTGAAGCGACGATTGATTTTTTTTATAGGAAAATGACAAAATATCATGGAATTGGAAAAAAATGCTGATTATTATCTGTGATATTTTGGTTGATCGATTTAAGGTTAACTGATCCAATATTGATTAGTCAGTAAACGTTTATACTTTATCGGTTTTTAGCTTAATTAGCCAAACACATTCAACTTTTATTCTAGACCCTGAGGGTTGTCGAGGTTTTAGTATAATAATTTGTATTCATAATGTTTTTATATAACACATCCAAAGAGATCGTCATGCCAAATATGGTGTAATGTTAAACAATTGTTTTAACATTATTAGTAGTAGCAATTGTACTAGTAACAAGTTTACTCGTCTCATGTGTGATACACTTGGCATAATCAAAAATTCTTCATGACAAATTTGATGCAATTCTGGCAAAGAGTTTTGGAGCCTATAACTGTAAAAACTGCCTCATCATATTATAGATGAAATGCAAACCAAAAACAATGACATTTTACAAGATTCAGTTGTCAGAATTTGTGCATGACATTGAGACAAAATACAATTTTAAAAGCTGATTGTATTGTTTTTTATGAATTCAAGTGTTTAAACCCATAGATTTAAAAGGGAGATAATTAAACATAGATTCATTTATAGTGCCAAATATATTATAACTAGATAAAATAGGCATTTATACTGAGTGAGAGATTATAATCTTAAAAATGACATCTCTTACATTTCTGTATATAGATTTACTAAATCAAATATTCACCTTTATCATTACTACTAGCACACATAGGTATCCTGTGGATATAAATATTTCATATTTTGTGAATACATATAAAAAGATTAGATATTTCATTTTTGTATCTGTGAGAATTTCACACTGAGTATAAGTAGGTTGGCAGTGACAATGGTATTTATATATAGATGATCCTTCTAAATACAGTCCTTCTTTTACTATATAATAACCATGGCATAAACAACTTAGATTTTGTTGTTCATGTATTTTCACTATTCTATATTTGACTGAGTTAGTATTATCACTCCTTTCTGGGGGGTAAGGTGACGGTGGTTAAGTGGATATCGACACGGCCTGAAGACCTGGGTGATCCAAGTTCGAATCTAGTCGGTTCCACAGTACCACTTTCACTTGGCAACATTCTCGTAGTCCTTCCTCTAAGTACCCGATGTCTTTCCAGAAAGATTTATAACTAGAAAAACATTGGGTAAACTAATGCCAACACCAGAATCATCTGATTCACGCGAAAGAAGAAGAAAAAAGCACTCCTTGCTAGGGTATAGGACGTATGTTTGACTCCCAAAATGAGGACAAAACTACAGGCTTGCTTTTGACCAGGACAACATTAATTCATTAAACTGTTAACAAGAAATTCAGATAGATGTAGATTTGTAAAAATCTTCTGAAATGGATTGACATCTTGGGTTCACATCCCCCTTCTTTCTACAGTTCTAGTGGAATTCAGTCAGAGAATAATTCCAATTCTGGAGACAGTTAAGCTAGACATGCTACATCATGTTTGGCAGAAGTTGGAATACCGACTTTACATGTGTCATGTCGTAGCTGATATGTATACAAGATATTTGTGAAGCTTTGCGCAATCGGTTATAAAATCTACATCTTTGAATATTTTGTTTAGATTTTAATGAATACATCTTGTATTGCTCAAAATTAAGCCTATTTAATTTCGTTTGTCACTATTTACGGACATACCTACACCAACCTTTATTTAATAATATAAATATATAAGTTATAAATGCTACATTTATGTTCTTTTGGGATTCAAACATAAACATAGAGGCAAATAGAACTACAAGACTAACGAAGCCAATCTTTGACAAGTGAAAATATAGAAACAACAAAATGTAAAGCGTTTTGAGTCACACACATTTTCTTTATATATATATATATATATATATATTAATATAAAATATTTTGAAAATCAAACAATCGTGCAATTTTAAATGAAAAATTCATTTATTTAATTTTTTTTTTCGCGAATTTTCGTTGTAAATACAACTTTCTCAAGCGAGACTGTCTTATAGTGTTTTTTTTTCTTCTTTTGTTCCTCCTCCTATTGGTGGTATTAATCCTGAGGGGTCGAAAACACGTCACATATAGTAATCCAGGCAAAGTAGATATCCGTAGGAAAAAATGCACAGAATTTCAACCGGGCTTATAAAAAAGTGCTCAATAGTAAATAGAGCTATTTATATAATTATTTTTATTCATAAAACAATATATATATATATATATATATATATATATATATATATATATATATATATAAAGATAAATGAAAGTAGAGGGGTAAACATATACAAATGACAAATCTATTTCAACTTCGATTGTTCAATGCAAGGTGTACTCGGTAAAAACATGTTTATTATTCTTTCCTTAAGAACGATCGAAGTTGAAATAGATTTGTCATTCGTACATGTTTATCCCTCTTCTTTCATTTATCATTATAATTGCTCTATCTCGTATATTGATCTTACACCATTTCACTATAGGTTCTATCTACTAAAAGTATACTTGTAGTTTCATATTTTATATATATATATATATACGTATATATATATATATATATATAATAATCCAGGTAAAACATCCACAGGGTAGTAATCCAAAGAATTTCAACCGGTTTTATAAAAAGTGCTCAATATCAAATAGAGCTTTTATATATGATTATTTTTATTTACACAGATATGTACAAAATCTGCAATGTACATGTCTGTCTAAATAAAAATAATCATATACACATATATATATATATATATATATATATATATATATATATATATATATATATATATATAAAATTGTTGTAACTACTACATTAGTCATTTGGTCATGCTTTTTTTCTATATTTCAGCTGTTGTAACCTGCAGCTTTCTTTTGATTTCTTGCTATAGAATTTCTAATGAACCCTTTTATTGAATGTGCACGAGTAGATTGTTCGTATTCCATTGTGCATGCTTAGAGGATATCTAGTGTCAATCGATGCTTTCTTAATTAATTCACTTTTCTCATGTCTCGTCGTCACTATCTCTTTCCTTAAAGAGTAGATATGCACTTCCTGACCCACACTTATAATCAATGAGTGCTATTGAAGGGGGGAAAAAAACTCATATGAGGCTGGAATGATGTCTTCTATGTGAGAGGCCTGGCATAGAAACTATCATTAAATAGGAATGTTCGATTAAGAAAGAAAGAAAATCGGGTTAAAGATTTCCGTATGGCACTAACTGTCAGCACCAAATGAAGGAAACGTAATTTGAACGGAAGAGAAAAAGATAATCAAGAGGAATGAAGTCCGTTTTTTTACCAGTGGAAAACAAAGGGGAAAAAGGGGACAAGCGATATCAGAAAAGTGAATTCACAATGGAATAATTAACAAATACAAGGTATACTATTATTATTCTAAAGTTGGGCAAGTGGCGTGCAGATGCCATGGTGATGCTAGGGACCAACTCTTGGGTTATATGCCCCAAAGACCCAAGTATAACTCCTAGTACTGAGAAATATCGTGAGAAAGGGATATAGTTTGAATACAATTGGATGCCTCACCCCAATTTCGATACACACCACTGAGCTGAGACAATTAAAATTTTACCTAAGAATTTTTTTCTGTGTCTTTTAATCGCACAAAATATATGTTAAAATATACCTCAATTGTGGGATTGAGTTTGCTATGTTTGAAAATAAATTCCGTTTTAATTCTTCTAATTAGACGTAATTTGTAATTGAATTGACAAGTCAGCCATCTCTCTCTTAACTATCTATGTATTTCTCTCACCCATTCTCATTCTATGTTGATTAAACCATTCTCTAATATTTCTTAATGTCTCTTTGTTTTCAGCATGACAATCTAATTTACATAGTATCTGTACACACCACAAACACGTATGTAAATTAGATGGCAAAATAATAAGTCTCTTTACTTCTATATTATCCATAACGATAATATTAAAGAGATATGTTATTGTAGTTATGAAGGGAACATGTCTTAAAAGATATGTCACAGTTTATCAATTTTCGAATGAAATCAAAGTAGAAGAAATAGTTATAGTGGTTGTGACCCAACGGGTTACGGGTTACGGGTACGTCTAGTAAGCATATATAATGGAATGAATATAACATGTCCTGTGTATTGAATAGAAGGTTTAGTTTAAAATCCCTAAATTTTACTAAGAGAAAAGTGATGCTTGGGTTTTTGTATCCGATTGTATCAACAGAGAGAGAGAGAGAGAGAGAGAGAGAGAGAGAGAGAAGGGGGGGGATATGACATTTATATCAATGCGTCCAAATTCTGCAGTTATCTCATCAGCTTCAACCGAAAAAACATCACCTAGCTTAAACAGCTGGATTACCAACAATTCTACACATGTGATTTCTTTGCTACAGGAAAGCCAGCTGCTTCTTGTTTTAAAATCGAAGAAAGCATAAGAAATTACTCCAAATTGCCGATTTAAAGTTTATACTATATATATATATATATATATATATATATATATATATATATATATATATATATATATGTGTGTGTGGAGATAAAACATGCGATATATCATAAGATGGAATGCCGTTGAAACAAGATGTATGAAAAAGACAAAAGTTAAATACAGGAAGAAATTATATATATATATATATATATATATATATATATATATATATATATATATATATATGAAGATAAAATACACGATATATCATAAAATGGAATGTCGTTGACACAAGATGTATGAAAAAGACAAAAGGAAAAACAAGTTAAATACAGGAATAAAATCATATATATATATATATATATATATATATATATATATATATAATGATGCTATGATTGATATACATGTGTGTTTGTTGTAATTTAAACTGTGTTTCTTAACTAATGATAAATTTCTTCACATTTGGCAAATAAAAAATAGCCTCATGGGAAACATAAAAACATATAAATTATATTTTTTTAATTTTAATATTTCGGACAGTCCTTCGTCCTTTATACAAGAAATTGGGATTGGGCATCATCAGCATCAGCATCAGCATCATCATCAACAACAACAACAACAATTCACTAGGAGTTCTCACACAGGTCATCATCAGTGATTGCTCCCTGACAATAACCGGTGGTGTTCCTTGGAGTCTGAGTGACAACAAATCTCCCTACATTTCCAGTACATTTCTAGTACTCTCCGCTTCTTCCGATAATCATTGTAAATGATTTTGCATTATCGCAACAGTGTTGGCAGCGACCATTGATCTTTCTCTGGTAATTTGAGTGGAAATAAGCCTTCCCAAAATTCTAGTATTCTCTGCACCCTTTCAGTGGCGGTCTGGTTAGTGATCTCCCTCTCGGTCTTTCCGTCTTCCTGGACCCTTTACGACTATTTTGTCTAGTATCAGCGTAGGCTGGTGCAATCACATTCTTTTTTAGGGGGAGGGGGGCGGTGTATGAAATTTCTTGCAGTTTCAGTTCCTTGGGTTCATGTGGTGGTGTTCTCTCTGTCTATGTTTTATTTCTATTGCAACTTCTATGTGGCTGGTTAGCGTTCATAGTTTATGTGGGTTGGTTTCCGCATTCGAGGATTTTCCTTAAGATTTCAGCTGTTTTCATCATTGCTGTCCATTTTATAGTCATATTCTTCCCTTTGATTCCAATTTCTCCTAGTCTTTTCTCAAGTTTTTTCAAATCGGAATAATTCCTATTGCTCCTATGATTATTGGTATTATATTGACTTCCTTCATGTTCCGTACCCCTTTCAGTTCTCTGCTAAGTTCTGTGTATTTGCTTCGTTTTTCCGTCTCCTTGATTTTCTCCCTGTGGTTTGCTGGGACGGCGAAATCTGCGATTTGGCAGGTTTTCTCCTTATTGTTAACTTTTATGACATCCGGTCTCCTTATTTTTATCTGTTTTTACCTCCAAGTCCCAGAGGATTTTGTTACTATCGTTTTCCAGTAGTCTCCTGTTTCTTCTTCTTCTTCTTCTTCTTCTTCTTCATCATCATCATCACATATCGTGCTGATGCCTTATCTATTGAAGAGTGGTGTCATTTGCTTCTTTTAAGTCTTGGTCAGAGCACTGAGAACATCCTCATAGGATGTGTTCCATAGTGCTGCGGTGTCACACCACAAGATCAACCAGAACTGTTGGTCACTCCCCATCTCTGGCAGATGTCTCCAAGTTTATTCATTTTCACTGGGATACCCAGTCCTTTTTGTCAAGGGTTGATCCACTGGACCGACTTTCATTTGGGCTCGGAAAAGATGATTACGACGACAACGATGACCCTGCTGCTGTTGTTGTTGCTGCTGCTTCTGCTGCTGCTGCTGCTGCTGCTGCTGATGATGATGATGATGATGATGATGATGATGATGATGATGATGATGATGATGATGATGATGATGATGATGAATACTTAATCTCAATTTAAAAGTGGTTAGTTGAAAACTTGATTCTTTGTTCATGATCAAATTCCTTCGAATAATAGTTTGCACCATAATTTTGATGGAATCCAAATTGGATGGAATTCAAACCTGAAAGAAATTATCGATGCACTTTGCTCTGGTTTAATGATTTTAAGTCAGGATTTATAATTTATTGTTTCTAAAATTATCGTCTCTCTTTTTTTTCAGTGAAACATTTTTAATAATGGATTCCTTGGCTGTCAATTTACAAAGCGGCTAATATTTCGCAAACACCCTTTCCAGATTGGTGGCATGAAAATACTTTATATAATTGAATCTTCGTATGTTGTTTTCTATCATGACTCTTATCATAAAGCCATTATTGTTTTCTTCATCTCATGAATTATTCAGTTAAAAAATATTTTAGTTATATTAAAATTTTTAAAGATATTTGCAACAGAGTAATTGCCATGTTGCAATTAAGTTAGGATATTGTTGGGTATTTTGTTAGTGTATTGATTTGGTATCGGAACACTCTACATGGTGACCACATCGTCATTTTGTTATCTTTTTCGTCCTAGTAGTTGGAGAGCATATATTTGAGATTATTGAAGGAATAGGAAAATAGTGAATATTCATGATATTAATTTGTTGAATTATGAAAACCATCATTCCCGGCTGTTGGTTGCATCATAGATTCCTTTCACTTACTATTTCGTTATCTATGTTAATCATGAGGAGAATTTCAAAATGTCTATCTCACCGAACAAGTGATCACTTTGCTATCTCTCAGACACCCTTTATTACATTAAGGTATTTTTTCAGCGGGTTGTTTCATAGTCCCCTCGAGCATAGGGAATTATGAGAAAAAGGGTAAACCAAGAACAATAATATAAGAACAGTTTCGTTTTACAGGAAAAACTAATTAAAGGCTACAATTGATGATGACCATAACTGAATTAAGGTATGATTACCACTATCAACACTGTTACAAGGATTATTATTAGACTATTAAACATAGGAACTTAACATTATGTTGGAATGGTCCTTTACCAGTGAAGATTGTCATAAGGAGGAGGTCATATTCACCTTTTTTTCCCTTATCACCCCATTCCCCCGAAGGAAGTATGGAACAAACCCCTGAAAAAATCCCCCTGAAAAAATACCTCTGATTTTAATTTAATGTAAACCATGTATATCTTTTAGGCTTAAATCATGACATTTGTAGTATTTTCACACAGTTTTCAACTCGTCTGATTGCCACCTCATGGACTATTATGTGTGGGGCACAGTTAAGAAAGACACCAACCGCACCGCCTGCAACACCAAGAACGAGCTGTTTACCAGGATTAAACTGGTGTTCAGGCGTCTCTCGAAAGACACCATGAAGGTAGAGGTTGTGGTGGAGGCTCAGGGCTGCTTCTACAAGCGAGCTGTATTTGGCAAAAGATCCAAAAGAGATGCACTTTTAATTTTGAGAATACGTCAATTATTTTTATTATTTGTAATATTCGGACTACTGTTCTCATCTTTGATGTAACTTTAGGTGCATTTTTTAAAACTCTGGAACATTACTGTTCGATTTTTGGAATTTGTACAGAATTTCGAGCATAACCCTTTATTTAATCCATAAATGACCGGGTAGACGTTTTAAGTAAGTCGTTACTGTAGTCTTAGTATCGCCCACACTGAGGATTGAACCTTCAACCTCCAGAAGACTGTCACTTAGAACTGATTATTATTTAGCACTTTATCTGCTACTGCTGATGGAACGAGGGCAAGTGACTCCCGTGGATGAAATAAAGGGTTCCGTTCGAAATTCCGTCTAGATTCTCAAGTTCAACAGAAAGATTCCTGAGTTCGACAAGATACACCCGAAGAAGATTGATGGTTACATCGACCGAAACTTTGTGAGTCCGAATAATCCAAATAATATAAATTATCAATCTTCATCTCAAAAAATTCTGACCCATCAATTATTGGCTAAGATATGACCTTTATTCTTTCATTTCCAAAAAGAATCAATTTTTTTATGAACATCCTGAATGCCTATTGGGTTCAGAGATACAGTGATGAAAATTGTATTTCATTTTTTAAGTTGTTCCATAAAAATAATAATTTCTATTTGAAACATGGGCTGAATAAAGTAAATATTTATATGAAGAAATAAGACATTTCCAAATACACAAGTGTATTGGCAACACATTCCAAAACTATAAATAAAACAAAATGACATTTTCAGGTTAGAATTGAATTCTATTTAAATTAATTTGCAAATTTCTGCTGGCCAACAACAGAATGTATACTATGTAGAATCAGCAAGAATTTAAATAGTTTGCATAGACATTAAATTTCCAACCACAACACAGCAAAGGTATTTTACGAGTATATGTAAATGTTTCTTGACCATTACATGTAAAGGTTATCACAAAGGCAAATGATTTCTTGAAAAGTTGGTAGAGTAATAATTGACCATAATAACTCAATATACATATAAGTATAATTAGTGCTATCATTCACAAAATGGAAGTAACATAGCTTGGCAATGGATCCGCCTCAAATTATGCAACTAGACAGCTTTAATCAAATGAAATCCTATCTACTCTCTGAATTGTGTTCTTGGCCTTTTGGCTAAGATCAAAGTGTAGTATCTGTTCCGATGGATACTGCACCCCATAGACTGGTATCGTCTTGGCCTTCGGGTCTTGATTTACGCCGGTCTATGGGTTGTTCCTGTGCAGTTCTAGGAGGTCCACCCTCCCAGGCTTTGCCTCCCCTCTTTGGAGAGGAGTAAGTTTATTGCTTACTGCCTGAGGCGCCCCTACCGGGGAATGCCGACGGGGCTGCCCAGGCAATTTTTAAACCCCACTTTCCCGACCCGACCGTGGGTCACATCTTACTTGTGGGAGTAAGATAAAAACTGGCCTTGTGCCTAACTCTTGGAGAGGAGTAAATCAATACTCTCTGATTTCTTCTGCTATTAAACATGATGGTCTAATGAGACAAAAACTTAACTCTTCTTTATATAACCTTAAAAATACAATGGAAGAATTTAAATAAAACGGTGTAAGTATTTGGGGTGGGTCTTGAGTTGAAAACAAAATTGCATCAGAGAAATCTTTAAATCGGTAATTTCGCAACAAAAAAGAATAAAATTTGGAGTTTATTTCAGCAAGAAAATAACTTCAAATTATTCTAAAAGTCTGACACCTGTCATAGCAAAGAAGTGACACGTTATTAAATATTGAACACTCTTTACTGATGTGTGTCGAAAACTCGTGCATACATAATTCATGTGTTTGAATTTGACAATAAATTTTGTATAAATGACAATGTTCTTATGTCCTCTCTTTATATTTAGAATATTCTTAATATTTACTATAAAAATTCCTTGTTTTAGGTTTTTAACTCTAATACAAATGATTTCCTTTAAAATCAGGGATAACTGAGTTCTGCACTGAATGACGCAAATGCAGTTGATGTGATATAAAATGAAACAATTAACCAATTTATTTGCTTAAAAATGCCCCCCACCTCTGCACCCGACTTGCAATATCGTAAATATAACCTTTTTTGGCCCTAAATGACCCAACAGTGGCTGTTGAGCTGTAAAACAAAATCAAATCAATCCTTTAAAATCCAATAGTTTTTTTGGAATATGAGAAAAAATACTTTGAATCGTTTTAGTCATTTATCTTCCAAGTTTTCAATAACTCTACCAACATATATATCTGATGAGCTGCTCCCGCTGTGTACTCCTACTCCCAGCCCTGAGCCACGTATTGCTATTTTTTATTCTTATTTTTAATTTCTAAAATAAAGTAAACCGTCTTTGCTGTTATAAATCTAACATAAAAGTTTTGTCATTTTTGAACGAGGGTGATTATAACTGAACAACTACTTACAAATATGAAAAAAAAGTTTAACCAGAACAAAGAACTATGTATTTATATGAAATAATAGTATCAATTGTCTGAATGCTGGTAAATCGGACCACTCAGACTATAACTGTAGATAATAAGATAGTAAATGACAATAATATTCCATTGTAAGAAGGGTATTAGTTAGTCTACAACACCTCCTCAAGATTATTTTACCCGGGAAATTACTATATTTTTCTTTTAGAATGTGGGTTCAGAAATTCTATGAATGTTCTTTTTCTTTTAGTGATTTGCCTTGGAACTATAATTTCAAGAGTGCATAGGGCCGCAATGTCGAAAATATCATAAAGTATATTCATTGGTACTTCTGTATTTGCAGTTACATCCTCCGTTAATCTGCGTCTCAACTGATTAATGTCTCTTATCTGCTTTCATTTTGCACTACATACCATATACATTAATTTTCAAACTCTTTTGATAATAATGCCATCTCCCCCCAAAAGAAATTCTCTTTCTTCTTCTGAACTTCATTGGGAAAACTTTATCCTTGAAATATTTAGTTGACCTTCTGATGTTACTTGAACTTTTATGTTTTCGTCCTGTCACTAATCTAACTTTTCAGGCAGATACCAGTTCAGCTGGTGCCATACCTCATACTATGTTGAGTTTTGGTGTCATTCTATAAACACTCAAAAAATGTTGTGTCAGTTAATCTTTCGACCTGCCTGTTGGATCTGATGAAAAAAATAATGCTCGATATACGAGAGAGAGAGAGAGAGAGAGAGAGAGAGAGAGAGAGAGAGAGAGCTATTATATAGACAAATGAAAGAAGAGAAATACAAGTTGTGAAAATACAAAATCCATTACATCTTCAGTTGTTCAAAACACCGTTTATTCAATTAAAGAATATTTATTTTTCCTTCCTTAAGCCATGTTTTTTCAAAGAATGGATTCTTATCATCAGAGGAATACAAATAGATAAGTTGGTAAAAGAAATACCAAAAGTCATAATTTGAAAAGATACAAATGAGAGAAATTTTAGGAAAACGTGTAGAAAATCTCTAAAGAAAATTTAAGAAAAAAGTTCACCGCTGAATGCGTCACAAAGAATGCAGCAGTGGGTTCTTTTGTAGATCCAAGAAGAATTAATCCATCAAATATACAAGTATTCCAGTTTTAAGAGATTTGTTTAGGATTCAAGCTGTGTATTAGAGGCGATTTTTGAATACTTCAATGGGCTATCAGTTACAGTTTTTAAGGATTTGAGTTCAAAATGTTATAGTAAGGAGTAGTCAATCAATTTCGTTGGTAAGATGCTAGTCCCACGGAAGTCAGAAAATAGACTAAAGCCGTTACAGGGGTTGAAATTCAAAGTCAAAGGGAGTTATGGTTAAAGAAGGGGGGAATAGGAAGGGGAGAGTTGTGAGAAGGTTTATACAGGTGATTTGAAAGAGAGTTGGGTAGGGAGGGGTTGCCTAGATACATGCCCGATTCAGATATAAAAATAGATTTTTAAAGCAATGATTGTATTAAGTGGAAACAGATCAACTGACTGATTTATAATAAGTGAAAGAAAGCCAACATAGGTTGTGCCAATAGGGTATAGGGATGGGGGTGTAAGATTAATATTAAAGAATAATGTTGGGATTGGAGAAGGGTTAAAGCTCTGTATAATAGTAAGGGAAATGAAACTAAACAACTAAAAAGTTAAAGAGCTAAACACAAATGAAAGTATAATTAAACTAAATAAAGGATACCTTGTTTTGAACAACTAATAGATTTTGTATTTTCACAACTTTTATTTCTCCTCTTTCATTTTCCTCTCTCTCTCTCTCTCTCTCTCTCTCTCTATATATATATATATATATATATATATATATATATATATATATATATATATATATATGTGTGTGTGTGTTGGTGTCTTAAATGTAAGGCGCTGAGGAAGAGACAGATAATGAATCATATATATATATATATATATATATATAAAATAAGAAAATTAAATATGATTCCTAATCGTCTTTGAAACGATTGTATGCCAGACCATTGTTGACATTGAATTTTTGAAACTGTAATAAATAATGTTATACATCTTTTGATTTGTCTATTTATCACTATTCATTATATATATATATATATATATATATATATATATATATATATATATATATATATATAAACAATTAGAAAAATATTCTTTAACGAATTAAAAAAAACATCAAGTAATTCCTAATTAACAATCTATTTATCAATTATATTGTAGACAAACAAATAAAATTAATGATTAGAAACTTAGACAATACTGATAATAATCAGATAAATGATTCCCACTACATACATCTATTCTACTGTAGCCAAATACATCCGAACTTTAATTGGATGAAAAAGCTCTTAAAAATATAATACATCGCTACATACCCCTACAACTTTAATAATAAAATAAGATTCATCATTTATTATAATAAAAATTAAAACATCAAACCATGTAGTTAAAAATAACCCTTCTCGGACCCAAAACACATTAGGAAGAACCAATGTAATATATCAGTTTCAATGCCCCATGTATCTCCGACAATAATTAAAAAAAACTAATTGTTACATCAGTTTCACCACCACAACACTTTCCCGAAGACTCACCTTACACATCTCCGACACTAGCTCTACTTACCAACTCCTAAAAACATGACTGCTCCCGTTCTCAATATAGACACATCCTAGATAACAATGTTAAAATAATACACCACGATACAAACATCAAAATATTAAAAATTCTTGAAGCTCTCTACATGAAAATTAAACATCCCACAATCAATAATGTGAATTACGAAACTAGTCACAACATAATAAAGTGTCTAGCATAGTAATTAACGTTACCGAATTTTTAGCCGTTAAGCAATCATACTTTTGAATATGACACGCGCTTAGAACGTAAACAAATTCTTAACCGTGAAACAATCATACTATTGAATCTTGCACGCGCTTAGCACGTAATCATGTTCGCATGAAACATCTCAATATTATAGACGCTCTTTTTTAAGTTGTAAATTGCTAGCCGTTTAAAAAAACTCAACAGTAAAGACATATTTTAAAGACACCAAAACTAACACAGCCTGAAGATGATTTGATGAATCAAATCGAATTTACTCGCAAACAAGGAAAGGAAAATGGAACAAAAAACTCACGGAACTTACATACACCAATTTGACCGAAATACTAAATGGACTATTCGATAAATTGAAAAAATACTAAAAAAAAGGCTTATTAAGCAAAAGCACTCCGTGTTATTTAATAATGTTTGCCTAAATGAAAATATGCTGCCTAAATACACAATATATATATATATATATATATATATATATATATATATATATATACTAGACGAATCATCTAGTCCTGGATGTTCTAGTATATATATATATATATATATATATATATATATATATATATATATATATATATATATATATATAAAAATTGAGGAACCCAAGAAACTTCTCATCCCAGCCCTGAATTCCATACTATACTACATTTTCTTTATCGATGAAAATTAATAAATTACAAGCTTGAGGATTAATATATTACATTTTTTAAACTTATTATAATATAGTAATGAAAATGAGTATGAGATATGTATCTATTTAGGTAAATTAGTGAATAGGAAGAGAACCCCTTCAAAGCAAAAAGAAACGTGTTTAAAAGTCATATGACTGCAACATTCTTTGAAATATTTCAAAATTAAAATGCCGATTCATATCTACGTACATCATATTACATACATAAAATATACACATGAATTTATTCATGAATAAGAAAGTTCGTATATTACATTCATAAAAATCTGTACGTTACATTCGTGAAATGTCAGTGCATTGCATTAGAAAGCGTAATTACATTCGCGAAGAATTAGCATGAGTTAGAGCTCTCTAAATAGTTTAATGAACGGGAAGAGAGCCTATTAAAGTTCAAAGACACATTTTTAATAGTATTCAACGAAGCGAAAAATGTCAATTTACTTTAATAATATATGTACATAATATTACAAATTTCAAATGTTTCAATGAATAAATAAATATGTATGTATATAAAATTACACATAAGTACACACGCTCACTCACACACGCGGGTATATATATACATATATATATATATATATATATATACATATATATATATATATATATATATATATATATATATATATATATATATATATATATATATATATATATATATATTCAGAAACTCCTACATGAAAAAGATAGCGTTAAATAGTGAAATAATAACTTTATGAGTTTACATAATGTTATTCGAAAACAACAAGCGTTCTTTTAAATTCTTTAAAAATAAGTATTTCATAGGAGAATTTTAAATGCCCATTAGTTATTCTATAGATTGACGCATTAATAACGCATCGATTTTATTTCATACAAGCGGGACCTGTGTCTCGGCGTTGCCCGGAAAAATTGAGAAACCCAATAAATTCCTGTTCCCACCCCTGAATCGCATATTCCGCTACATTTTCGTTAATGATCAGGTAGAGCTCAATGTTAAAATTACTCTTCGGCTGGAAAAACAGTAAGTGTTAACGTAATCCCCGTTTTTATCATTATTATTTACAAACTAAGTTTTTATATAATAATAAACGGGAAAATAAAAGAACCATTTCCAAATTAATACCCTCCAATATTATCCCTAAAAAAACTGAAAGAAAAAAGAAAAAAGAAAAAATAAATCCTGAAAGTAATCGAACCATTACGTTGGTGTAGTTATATAAAAGTGTAAGTGTATTTGATGTGTGAATTAAGTATTTATGATGTTCAATGACTACAATTGCCATAATCCAGTATTTGTTTATTATAAAAGTATAAACTATAAAGTTTAAGATAAAATAAGGGTTTAATAAAAGTTAAAGTTTAATTTGTAGCTGTTAGAGCCGGTATGTTTGTCAGTTCTGATATTCCATGAATATGTATGTGTGAGAGAGAGAGAGAGAAAGAGAGAGAGAGATCTAAAACGGAATTTTTATTTGAAGAAATTGTAATGATATAATATCGTAAACGATATAAATTAGCGTAATGCAGCGTTTATGTTTTGTAAAAGTATAAATTTTCTCTGTTTCAATGAAAGAAGATTTTCATAAAAGTGAAAGTTAAGTTTGTAGATTTTATAATGGATATTTTTCTGTGAGACACGAATAGACAGCAATTTAAGAGTACAGTTTTTATTTGAAGAAACTATAGTTATATGATATTTTAAGAGAATATAATAAGCACAAACCAGTATTTGTGTTTTTTAGAAGTTTAAACTTTAGATTTATAAATAAAAAAATATATTTATAACAGGTTCAAAAAAAGGTGTCAAGTTTCAATACTTGAAATTGAAAACACAATGACATTTATAGAGGCCGTAAGTGAAAGAAAAGGATATCGAGTCCTTTATGTGTATACTATCTGATGTCTTGGATTGGTTTTGTTTTGATTCTTAGAATTGATTCTTTTTCATTTTAGATATATACTAATCCGACCCGTGTCCTGACATTGCCCAGAAAAATTGAGGAACCCAAGAAACTTCTCATCCCAGCCCTGAATCCCATACTATACTACATTTTCTTTAATGGTCATGTAGATGTCAGTGTTGTCTGTGAGAGAGAGATCTAAAACGGAATTTTTATTTGAAGAAATTGTAATGATATAATATTGTAAACGATATAAATTAGCGTAATGCAGCGTTTATGTTTTGTAAAAGTATAAATCTTCAATGTTTCAATGAAAGAAGACTTTCATAAAAGTGAAAGTTAAGTTTGTAGATTTTATAACGGATATTTTTCTGTGAGACACGAATAGACAGCAATTGAAGAGTACAGTTTTTATTTGAAGAAACAATAGTTATATGATATTTTAAGAGAATATAATAAGCACAAACCAGTATTTGTGTTTTTTAGAAGTTGAAACTTTCAATTTATTAATAAAAAAATATTTTTTAACAAACTCAGAAAATGTCCATTGTTTCAATACTTGAAAGCACAATGACATTTATAGAGGCCGTAAGTGAAAGAAAATCCATATTGTTTTATGACTATATATTATGCAATGTGCATTTGTTGTGTGAATTTAGTATTTAAGTTAATACATTTAGAAATTACAACTAATATTTATTCCATATTTGCTTAAAATCAAATAATACACCTTGGTGTATGAAATCTGAATGATTATTACATATTTGAGTATTCATAGAGTTTACAAATGGTAAAGCGAAACTTATTACAAAATATTTGAATCCGATGATTCGTGTAGAAGTAAGAAGACTTGTGACTGAATGGAAGTATTTCCTCTGACAACTCTATGACATTACTAATTAAAACGAAAACCGTTGGTCGGATTAAATATAAAAAGAAAAACATCGATTGGAATTTAAAATACAGGGTGTTCAGAACATAAAACAATACATATTAAGAAGATTTTTATGCAGCTTTTATTTATGAATCTATACCGGCCAATCAAATGAGGGAAATCTCACTTTATTTTATATAGAAAAAGATGAAAAAGAAGAAGAAGAAAAAGAAGAATATTGATGGCTATTATTTTGGATCAAGAACAAATCTCCTTAAAATGAATACCAAGTTTAATAATATTGATGAACTGAAAAAAAAAATTGTGAAAACAAGTGGGTGATATTTTGTTAATAGATTCATAAACAAATGTTATCAGTTTGAGTTTAAATATTGCAAGAAACATTAGTAGATTAGAATTGTGGTAAATGGGGGAGATTTTGAGAAGGCGGGTGATTAAAAAATAGCGCTAATCACTGTTTTGTGCAATCTAGAAGCAGGACCAGTATAAGATGAAAAGTTTTAACCCCTCTAACCCTAACCCTAACCCAACATTGAAATACCATATTGCAAAAAAGATGTGAATATATTATTGTATAGGCAAATAATAACTTTACAAAAAGAATCTTATTTTGAAAAAATTATGCAACATGTGTTTGCTAATTTGTTAAATAATTCACTGAGATGATATTTCCAACTGATATTCTCATCCAGCAAAGGACCCAGACATTTCACAAATTTAATTATCAATGTGTCTTTTGCATATTTGAATTCTATCACTAGGAGAGGAAATATCTGTACGTTTAGAATATAATGTACTTAGTTTTATCTATTACATCAGCTAGTATGGATTTGGTATCGAGGTGGACCAGTGAAATATTGACACGAAAATCTGGGGAACAAGTTCGCTCTGGAACAACAAGCCTGAACTCTGACTCTTCCTTGACTTCTGATCTAACAGGTGCGTTGTGACAGGCTGAGTGTTTCCCTTCGAAGCAATTACGTCACAATCGTTGGAACGAGAAAAAGGCATAAGTTTTTTTAGTCAGTTGGTCTCTTGGAAGCATGGTGAACGGACGCAAAATCAAGATGTAAATCAAGAAAAGGAAAATGGGAATTAAACTCCTAAAAGAGTGATAGCGACTGGCAATGGCCCCTTCCTTCCTATCCCCGTAACGAAGTAGATCTAAGTTAGGAATAACAGTTTGGCCTCTCTTTCTAAACTAATGAAGGTTAATTATGACGTGAAAATATTTCTCAAATAAAGACCAGTTAAATTCTATGCCGGGTTTGCCTTTTTCCTCTCTGCATTTTTTAATTACAGACCCTAGACGATCACGATGGCGGCGGTGAAGAGACAACACACTGCGATGATGATGATTCGACGAGCGTCGGGCGTCAGTATACGAACAGAGAAATGTATACGAGAACATTCTGAAGTAAAGGAACATTGATATAAAGAATATGTTTTAAGAATGAATACGTTACATCTATATTTCATGATAATCTATTAGTATCAAACCATTTTAAAACTGCTTTGAGGTCTGTGTTGAGTTTAAGAAATTATACTTAAAGAATTAAATTCATAATAAATTGTAATATCAATAAGCAAAAAATTATCAGCTTCTTTGATACATTATGAAAATTATTTATGTAATTAAGAAAAGAAATCCAAAGTAAGAATCTTGTGGTGCATCACAATCATAAAGAACATTTTCACTTGGTACAAAGTGATTCCTATTAAGCAAATATTATCTGTACAAGTGCAGAAAATGTAATCTGATTCTTTAACGATCAAGTTTTGATAATAATATTTTATGGTTTACTGTATCAAATGCTTTCTGACGGTCGATAAACACTCCACACCCAATACGTTTTACTATCTAATGTCGATCTTATTTTCTCAGTCATAATGATTAAAGCATGATACATTGAGTGATTTACCAGAAAGTCAAATTGCTGTGTGTGTATAATTTTATGACGTGTCGACAGTTAGATGACATAGCCGTGTCTTCTTTTTTAAATAGAGTTATCACTTTGGCAGTTTTAAGTTTTGTGGGAACTATATTTTTGAAGAACGTCTTAGTAACAAGTTTAGCGAGTCATTCGAAATGATAGGTTTAAGAATTGTCAATAATTTAAAGAGAATACTATATATATGTTTGAAATAGTAGTTTTAATTTCCCGGTGTGTTACAGGAGTAAGAAATATTGAATTTGGATTTTTGTTGCGAATATAGTCAAAAGAGGATTTGACAAACTGTTTTAGTATTCTGCCATTTTAAAAATTCATTTCATTAATGCTAAGGGAGGTAGAGCTTTAATAATTGATTAGCTATTTTATGCCGTATAGCATAGGAAAGACTGGCTGAAAGTAAATTGTAAGGCTTATTCTATCTGAACTTGAGTGTCTATAAACTCAACAGAAACATTTTGTCACCCTTGTTTTCAAGTCAGTTTCAAATTGAGATCCTAACATATATCCCATGATAAATGCCAGTATACTGAAATCATATGCCCTTAAAGGGTTAAGATGAAAATTCATATACACTAAATGTACAAAAGCAAGGAAATTCCCAAATTTTTACACTTTTATTGTCATTAAAGACTGGAAAGATTTTAATTGCGTTTATTAGAGAAAAGTAGAATTTATTACAACGAAATTCACTCATGGGAGGACAAAAACGAAAACAACAGACAAGAATAACAAGAAGTCTCAGTTATGAGAGAAAATATAAGATAAATATGAAACATTGAATGTACACGCATTGATGTTCTGTGTGTGCATAAGAGAAAGCAACAACTGCATCGCTAATGTGTATGACATTAATCATATGTGTATATATCGGTGTAATCTATAAGACGTCGAAATAACACCAACAGCAACTTTGTAAGCTGTAAACCTTTTAAGTAGAAGCAACAGCTTTGTAAGCTGTAAGACATTGATGTATGTGCTTATTTCATGTGTATGTATATATGTATGTGTAAGCTTTGTGTTTACTGTTTAAATCTAATCAATAGCAGTGACTGATTCTCGTTTTGGCATCGACATGAGTTTTTTCTCATTTTCAGTTCAAAGACATTCATAGCTTCTACACGTGTATTATATTTTTCCTTCACTTTACCTAAAGTTCGTATTTTGTTCCACACAAATTATTCTATAATGAATAACTTTCATCCCGGGTCCAGCAACTGTACAAGCAATTTAACAAACACCAGTGGGGAATTTATGAGGACGATCGTGCGTAACAAAAAGTCTTAACTTCAGTTAATAATTTAATACTATGTTTCGGAATGTTTTTAGATGAGGATTGATCATTTGTACTATTAGGATTATTCGGCATACTGTTCTCATCTTGGATGTTATTCTCACAACGTTTTGGCCGATGTAACCTCCGACCTTCTTCGGGGGCATCTTGTCGAACTCGGGAATTTCTCTGTCGAACGCGGGAAGAATTCTATCCGGTCATGGCTGACGAAAGAGCAAGCAATACCTGTAGATAAAGGGATCCGTTCGAAATTCCGTACAGATTCCCGAGTTCGACAGAAAGATTCCCGAGTTTGACAAAATGCATCTGAAGAAGGTTACATCGGTAGAAACGTTGTGAGAATAACATGCAGGGTTAGAACAGTAGATCGAATAATTAAAATAATGCAGATTTAGTTGATACCTTTTGAAATTGTCGTTTAATAGTGCAAAATTATTAAAACCTTCAATATTTCAGATTGTTTGTATTCTGATTGAGAATTTATTCGTCTTACTAAAATATTTACACGCCTTAATTCACGTGAGTATTATTTCTTTTCCTTGTGTTTTTAGTTGACATGCGTTTCTGGCTATTTCCGATTTCTTTTCTCTCGAGTGTTCATTTATACATGCTCCATGAATAGCCTTTAGTTTTGTTCTTTGTTTCAATCGCATATGTTTATTTTTCCTATTAGTGAATCGAAGGATCAATATTGGTTTGCTTTTCCTGCCATTCCTGGTGGAATGTTTCAAACGAGCTCTGATCTATGAATATTCCTTTGACTGGAAAAAAAAATCAACAATTTGATTCCCTGTGTTGTTTATTAAATTCTTGTTTGTATTTTCCCCACTGATATTATCTTCTCGTGCATGCGATTGTGAGTTTAGAGGGAATCCAGCAATTATTACATCGTTTATTCGAGTATATTGCTCTAGCACATCAATTTTATCTCCGAAAAAAGTGATTCTCTTATTTTATTTTCATTCTGGAGTCAAAGAGTGTTTACCTCCTCGACCAGACCTAATGTAATTTTCTGTTGAAATCTTAGTGCAGGGATCACATCCCTAAGAACGCTAAGCACCTTCTTAATTTAATCCCCTTCTTCAGTTGCCGGTGACTTTTTCGTTTCGATGAAGTTAATGCTAGCAATTTAGCAAAGTGTACAAGTAAAAGATAAATGACTTAAAACCAAAAACACACCAGAAAAATTGTAAGAATGAATACTTACTTTTTTGTGTTTTTTTATTTTAAATGTTTGTACAAATAACGAAATAATCCACTTTTATGACATGAAAATAGTCATCCATTATTTGAATTCTACTTGGTTCAATCAAATCAGTTAGAAAAATTAAACTTTCACCCATGCATATCGCAACACTTATTCATTTTTTTCTTTCTGACTTTCTATATAACACATAATTATAGACTTCTATACGAGTGTCACTTATTTATAGCTATATTGTATATTCTATGCCGATACCCCTATTGTTACTGCTGTTTAGCATTAGATGGAGAAAAATTATAAGGATGTCAAGCCCACTAATAGAAAATAAATAAAATGATTCGCAGCAGTCGAAACAAGAATAATAAAGAGAAAAGGTGTACGTAAAAAATGCTGAAGTTTATCTTAGCAAGAAAGAGAAGAAAAAATAGGTCTAGCTAGTCTGGGTTCGATTACTTGGTTTGACTAACCATGACGAAGGCTTCCAGAAAAGAAGGTTGTTATTGTCCTTAAAAGCACAGTTTATCGCAAGTGTACTACCCCAGGCAAAAGTATTTAGTTACCCTCGCCCCTCTCCCAAATATTTCTCATCCTAAAAGTGTTATTTTTAATGAAAGCACCAAAATGGTTTTATTTATTATACATAATACAAGTCTTCCTGTGCCACATTAATTAGAAATGAAACAAAAAACTTCTGAAACTTTTGATTCATCAAAATGACCCCCTTTGTCCTCTATCGTTGCTTCACAGATTTTGGGCACTCTTTCCACCAAATATTGGAGGTAGACTGAAGATAGGTCTGCCGGCTTTCCTGCAAGAGTTGCCAGATGTGAGCCGCATTTGTGGTTTGTTTAACTCTTAACTTTTCGGTCACGTTAATCCCACCCGAGTTCAATGGGATTTAAGTCCGCCAATTGTGCCCGTAAATAAATCAATTGAGGGACGTACCTTTCCTCTTTGCTTTTAATGTACTTCTGGCAAAGTTTGCTCTATATTTTGAGTTATTATGTTGCATGAGTAAAAATCCTTGACCTACAAACCGCGTTCCAGATGGAATCCCATGATGCTGCAGTTTGTTGTAATAGCCGGTCTGATTTAATGTGACCCTGATTTGGTACAAATCCCTGAATTTTGTAATTATCAAAAGACTCACACTGCAATAGACACTGCTCCATACATTCCGGGTGGTGCGATAGAGGAGGTCGATGCTCTTTAATCACTTTTTCGCCATACATATATCCTCCTATTTGACTCAAAGATTTTGAACTTTGATTCGTCAAGTTATTCTGCTGCTCATTATCCAGTCTTCGTGCGCTTTTGCACACTCGAGTCTTTTGACCTTGTTTTGCCTTCTCAACATTGGTCTCTTATCATATTTTATTCATCATGCATTCCCATATATATATGTGAATATATATATATATATATATATATATATATATATATATATATATATATATATATATATATATATATATATATATATATATGGGAAATGAAAAAGAAAAAAAACAAGAGATATGTTTTTTTATATATTCATCAACGTTTCGTCTTTATTTGTAAGACTTCCTCAGGATGATAATTTTAAGAAAAATGTCATGCAAGTACATCGAAGAGCCCGGACCTTGGTCCAGTGCTGTCAGCAGCCACGGTTACTACTTTTTCTCATCAACCCATCATGTCTGCCCAATATTTCGATGTACTTGCATGACATTTTTCTTAAAATTATCATCCTGAGGAAGTCTTACAAATAAAGACGAAACGTTGATGAATATATATATATAAAAAATATCTCTTGGTGTTTCCTTTTTCATTTCCCATTACGTCGGATTACTTTCACCCTTCCTTTCTCATATATATATATATATATATATATATATATATATATATATATATATATATATATATATATATCGCATTATATCTCTATATCTGACTCCCTCCCGATCTCCTCGCTGTAACCCCTTCTCTCTTGATTGAAGATAAATTTTAAATTTAAATATTAATTCGCGCACAGTCGCCTATATGTGACCTTCGTCTCCCCTTTTTCTTGGCTTCACTCCTCTCCCCCTCCCTTCAACATCATTTCCTTATGTGACCTTAAGATCTAACACTGTCCATCTCCTTCCTCAACAACTGCCTCTTTTACCCCAATAAGCATGACGCACGCACCCTCCTCCCTAACTGTTTTAACAACTCCGACAGCCACCAAATTCCCCCCACCCTCTACAATTAACTTAATCACTCCCACTGACACCATCTGTTCGATCTCATAATCTATATTTGCATAATCGGCCTTTTGAGATTAATTCCTCTTACTTCTACTTTTATTCTAAATTTGAAATCAAGCATTAATTGTCACATCCAGCAATAGTTTTGAGTTCCAATTTCTATTTCCTCTGAACTATTTGAAGTCACATGCAGGAAGCTGAGTATATTTTTGAGGCATGGATTTATACATAATTTTATTGTTCTCTGAGTAATTTTAAAGTATAATTTGGGCCTAAATGTCCGGGATTATCTGTGATCATAAAATACAATTTCTTTGGGCACTGAACGTTTCGAAATAACATAGAACATTGTTCGGCTTTTTTGTTTGGACTGTTTAAACAGTCTGGATCATTTAAATTTGATATAACATTCTGCTCATAATAATCGTGTTTGATCTGTTTCAAGACTTATATTGAGACATTTTTCTTTCTATAATGTTTTTCACAAAAATGTTTTTACTTTTGCATTTTCAAGATATTCACCTCTAATAATTAATTAATATTCAAGTGTTATTGGTCAGATCTTCTGACAGTAAGAGGGTTATCTTTGAAAAGCTATGGCTTAAAAGTCATTTTGTATTTGTATTCCTTATTTTAACACTTGATGAGTTCATAAGCTTGTAAACTATGCAAATTTTAATCTATTTCATCACTTCATTATCCGTATATAAATGCTCTATCTATTATATTGAGCTTCACCATATCTCGATAGGATCTAATATAATTTTTTAGTTTTTTATTATTCATTATATATATATATATATATACATATATATATATATATATATATATATATATATATATATATATATATATATATATATATTGTATAATTAGGCAACAATTCTTCTTTTATACATATCTGGTTGAACAGGAGTGCCAACTTCTGTTTATTCCTTTTGTGATCCAATCTTTCTATTTGTCGAACAATAGAGCTTGTACTATTAACCAAGGAGTGTAGGAAATCTCCATATTTGACGCAAACGTTTTCGACCATCATTGGTCGTCTTCAGGCGGATGATTGATCAATGCAAAATAAAATTGGTGAATGTATTTAAGAAGACGTTTCCATGTGATTAAAAACATTAAAAACATTCAACAGCATTTCAACACGCCTTCGCACTCCTCATAACGGGCATGGTTGATGTTGGGCTTTTTTAATTGAATGAACAATGCTTCCATTATGGGGAGGCGAGTACCGCCAAATGACACAGCCAGGATGGATGTACTACTGGTTAAGATATTTCTAAAATTATCTTTGGAGATGTTATGTGCTGTAAGGTGTTTGTAAATGGAGCTTTGAGGGGAGGTCAGGTGGCAAGTTAATCGACGTGAAATACTGGTTCTAGTCATGCCAATATACGTGTTGTTGGCAGAGACACATTCTCTGATAGGACATTTAAACACGTATATGGCATTACTAGTTTTTAGTAAACCATTGTCAGTAGGATTATTTTTTATTAGTAAATTGCTAGTTTTAAACCTTTTATAGTAAATAATAAATCTAATTTTAAAGTCGTTATATATATACATATATATATATATATATATATATATATATATATATATATATATATATAGTAACTCTAAGGATAATGTATTATGTATTTATGTATTTATGACATATTTTGTCATTCTCAAAAATACACGTGACCATAGGCATGAAGAACAAATGTAGTAAAATATTATAAAGTCAATCCTATACCCAGCTTTAAAAATGTTTTCCATAAAGGTTAACTATTATGTGAAAAGTCCATCAATCAAGGTTGGCAATTCAAGCTAGTCATATGTAACAGACTAATAAATGTTGCCACTTGACAGCTATGGTATTCCATGGTTTGTTACTTAACTGCACATATGCCTCAAGTATTTCACAAAGCACATAGTAGAACCAGGTATTCATGAAAGAGTGAGTCACCCGCCATATCTTACAAAATAATGCACAAATTTCATTGTCCATTGTATGTACCTGATTTAATCATTGACTTGAGCACTACCATTTCAAATGCGAACTTATCTACTGTCTCCAGATAGCGTACTTGAAGAATTTGTCGTTCAGTTCTACCCTGACTTTTCATTTTCTTAAACAAATTATGTGCTGTCAGAACAAAATTATCAATACTAGAAGAGCATCGAGCAATTCTGAGAAACTCACTAAAAACTGATCCGTAGAAAGTAAATGAAGATATATTGCTATCTAAATAAATAAGGCATCCGAACAATATGGAAATTAATTTGTCAAACAATTTATATCTAAATTAATCTTTGTGAATCTCCATTTCAAGATCCAGAAATGCAGTCCTGTTTCGTTGATGCTCGAGTTTCAATGCCAAGTTTAGGGATAGATATCCCTCCATGTTTAAACAAACGCATCCCCACCATTTAGGTCTAAAAGATCATTAATAAACCGTAAGTTTCCATTGAAAATTATCTTGACGGATCACTCTGACATAAATCGATCCTTATGCCGGTGAAGGTAAATATTTGATATGCCTATTCTTTGCCTTACAAGTAAAATACAGTAAACCTACGCTAAGCCTGAAGTCAAATGATCTACGAGCGATCCTTTGTCTCACGCTCCACAAGGGGTTTGAAACAAGATGGCGACAACAACATCATGCTGGTTGTGCATGTCAAGTCGGTTGGCTTGTTCATGCATGCCGCCATATAAGCGGCAACGACGACAGCAACTTGCCGGCAGCCCGAAGACCACTGACAAAAGCCACTGCTGCCACCACGACCACTAGTGACGACGACCGCTATGGTAGGCTCCAATGGAATGGAAAGAAATGCCTATCGTAATACTGTGACGACATCCGTCACGGTTCGCCTGAGAGGCTTACACCTGTTATCGCGCATGCAGAGACAGCGTGACATCACCGCTCATTCGAGTTAGCATGCGAACTGTTGCTTTGATTCTGTGGTTCCTTTCGTACTAGCCGGGATAGACGTGGCCAGCCGACATTGCACATGTGTTGATCGGTTAGTTTTACTGGATTTTGTCTTACAGTAAAGTAGCAATTTTCAATTAAAAATCTAACAGCACATTTGTGCGAGGATTTTGCACAAATATTTTTCTGCTGCTTTAGAAACTCAAAATACTTTCTTTCCTGAACACGAAATATACTTTTTACTACCTCCCTTGAATGCTTTGTCAATTACCTTGTTTAAAACATCTATTAAATCTTTGTGTTCAATTTTCGTCTACAAAGTTGTAAAAAAAAATAATATATATTGATTAAATGTTCCGAAATTGTTTCCAAAAAACATTTAAATTCATACAATTATTTCTATCTATTTTAAAACATACATTCTCTAGATAACAAACTAAAGATATTTTCAAAAGGCTTCATCAGTGAATTATTACCATCACAAAGAAGCCTTTTGAAAGCATCTTGAGTTTGTTATCAAGAGAATTTATATTAGGTTTTAAAATGGTCAGAAACAATTGTATAAATTAATATGTTTTTTTTAAACAAATTCGAAATATTTACTAAATTATTATTATAGTATTATATTGTATTATATTGTATTTTGAGCTCAACTTTTGTGTAAATTTAAAAGAAAATACATACGCACACACACACATCTATTACATGATTTTGACACTTGTAAACGTCTAAAATTTAAGGCTTAAGCTTAAGAGGTCTTAAGAAGAAATTGGAATTTAGTGAATCTTGTTAAATTGGTGTCTAGTAATCCATAGGGATCAAAATTAATGCAAATCTGAAATATTTGAATTTCAAATAGAAGGTTGTGCCAAAAAAAATCTTTAAAATACTATTAGGAAACTGTTATTTTGAGAATATTTATTAATTTAATTTAATTCAATTAATTTGGCAAAAAATAAGACAAGCATGTTTCAGTTGCTATATAGAGAAAAGGTGGTAGAAATTTACACATAAGAGGATACAGTAGCCCAGCACCTGTCCAAATTCACATTGAATTGCTGCATTGTCGGTGCATTTATTACCTCTCTTGGTAGTTTATTCTAAGGTCCAGGGATTCTGATTGAGATACCGACCCTCCTCCGGTTCAATCGAAATCGGCGGTAAAATATTTTCTTGTGGGGTCCGTGTAGACCTCTTTTTGGTGCAGGAGTGAATAATATGTCCTGAGGTATATCGAAATGACTATTGATGAGATTGTAGGCCAAAATGAGATCACTGCGTAATCGTCGGCGCTCAAGGGAGAAAAGGTTAAGTTTCTTGAGTCGGCTTTTATTGGGCAGATCCCATAGACCCTGTACCATTCGAGTATTGATTTACTCCTCTCCAGGAGTTAGGCACAAGGCCAGTTTTTATCTTACTCCCACAAGTAAGATGTGACCCAAGGTCGGGTCGGGAAAGTGGGGTTTAAAAATTGCCTGGGCAGCCCCGTCGGCATTCCCCGGTAGGGGCGCCTCAGGCAGTAAGCAATAAACTTACTCCTCCCCAAAGAGGGGAGGCGAAGCCTGGGAGGGTGGACCTCCTAGAACTGCACAGGACAGACACATAGACCGGCATAAATCAAGCCCCGAAGGCCAAGACAATACCAGTCTATAGGGTGCAGTATCCATCGGAACAGATACTACACTTTGATTTTAGCCAAAAGGCACATTGCATTCGAGTAGCCAGTCTTTGAACGCTTTCCAGGTGCTGGATATCCCGCATTAGATATGGATCAGAGGCCTGGACACCATACTCTAACAATGGTCTGACGGGGGAGACATAAAGTGGTAGAAATATTTCAGGAGTGAATTTGCAGAAAGAACGTTGAATGAGAAATAGAGTGCTCCTTGCTTTGTTTGCAGCCTGAATGCAATGTTTAGATGGCTTGAAGGACGAGTCGACCAGAAAGCCAAGATATTTTGTCTCGTTCACCTCCTTGAGCAGAGCTGTGTCACCTATTGTTAACATTTCACAAAAATCAGAAGTATGTGGATTTTAATAATAGAAGTGCCACCCCTTTTACATTAAACTAAATTGAAGTAAATATAGCCCACATTTGGACACTTTACACCTCGCATCTGTGTTCCCAAAGTTATAATGATCTGTTAATTAGTTTAGAAATGAATCCTGTACATACAAGTATGTAAACATATGCACAAACCTAACTTTATACATATACTAGAAGAATACCCGTCCCAGGATGGGTAAAATTAATTCCCCGAACAGAACAGTTTTGCATCACATATATGTCCTCTTAAATTAAAATCAAGATGTGATGGATCAAATTCAATGCAAATCTGAAATATGTGAATTTTCACATGGGAGTTTTTGCTCACAAAAAAAAACTTTAAAATACTCCAAAGAAACTGAAATTTTGGGAATTTTTTTAATTGATGTCTAATACCTATTGTTAAAATTTTACAAAATCGAAGGTGTCTGAATTTTCACAAATGGCTTCCATCCCCACTGTACCCTTTTTGCATTAAACTAAATTAAACTAAATATAGCTCACATTTGAACCCCTTACGCATAGAAGTTGTGTTCCAAAATTCGTAATGACCTGTTAATTAGTTTGGGAATCAATTCTGTACATAGAAATATATAAACATATAAACATACCTATCTTCATAAAGATATATATGTGTCAGTGTAGAGAGAGAGAATGAGAGAGAGAGAAAGAGAGAACTTGATGAAATATATAAACATATAAACATACCTATCTTCATAAAGATATATATGTGTCAGTGTAGAGAGAGTGAGAGAGAGAGAAAGAGAGAACTTGATGAAATATATAAACATATAAACATACCTATCTTCATAAAGATATATATGTGTCAGTGTAGAGAGAGAGAATGAGAGAGAGAGAAAGAGAGAACTTGATGAAATATATAAACATATAAACATACCTATCTTCATAAAGATATATATGTGTCAGTGTAGAGAGAGTGAGAGAGAGAGAAAGAGAGAACTTGATGAAATATATAAACATATAAACATACCTATCTTCATAAAGATATATATGTGTCAGTGGAGAGAGAGAGAGAGAGAGAGAGAGAGAGAGGGGGGGAAAGAGAGAACTTGATGAAATATATAAACATATAAACATACCTATCTTCATAAAGATATATATCTGTCAGTGTAGAGAGAGAGAGAGAGAGAGAGAGAGGGAAAGAGAGAACTTGATGAAATATATAAACATATAAACATACCTATCTTCATAAAGATATATATGTGTCAGTGTAGAGAGAGAGAGAGAGAGAGAGAGAGGGAAAGAAAGAACTTGATGAAATATATAAACATATAAACATACCTATCTTCATAAAGATATATATGTGTCAGTGTAGAGAGAGAGAGAGAGAGAGAGAGAGAGAGAGAAAGAGAGAACTTGATGAAATATATAAACATATAAACATACCTATCTTCATAAAGATATATATGTGTCAGTGTAGAGAGAGAGAGAGAGAGAGAGAGAAAGAGAGAACTTGATGAAATATATAAACATATAAACATACCTATCTTCATAAAGATATATATGTGTCAGTGTAGAGAGAGAGAGAGAGAGAGAGAGAGAGAGAAAGAGAGAGAAAGAGAGAACTTGATGAAATATATAAACATATAAACATACCTATCTTCATAAAGATATATATGTGTCAGTGTAGAGAGAGAGAGAGAGAGTGAGAGAGAGGGAAAGAGAGAACTTGATGAAATATATAAACATATAAACATACCTATCTTCATAAAGATATATGTGTGTCAGTCTAGAGAGAGAGTGTGAGAGAGAGAAAGAGAGAACTTGATGACTATCTGTTCAAGCAAGTAAAATTCTTTGCTTTTTGTTTTAATGAAAGTAATTATTGTCCAGCAATATTTATCCATAACTTCTGTTTATAGTTCTATGACTTTTTATTGGTTTAAATAACTAATCACTCGTGTAGATAGGAGACAAATCATCACGGACTATAAAATCGGTTTTAAAATATTTTATTTGCCTTAAATACAAAATCTCCCTTTATACTGCTTGAATTGTGTACAGTGGCAAATATTCTCTCTGCGAACCAATTATGTGAATTTTAATGATGGTCCATTGATGTCGACACAGTGTCAAGTTTTTTTTTATCGAGAAAATAAGCAAGATACACGGCTTTGATTTTGACTTTTTAGAATTGAATAAATTAATGCTAAATTAACGAATTAGATTGTAACCAGTCATTTTTCTGAATCGGCATAACACATTTCTCGTCTGATGATAATTTGTTATTTTTAATTGCATCGTTAGTTAAAGTCAATGTTTTGTTATGATTTTATAATTTGATAAACTATACTTCAAGCTTTTAAAGGTGGAAATAGCTAATATATCGATTTAATCAGTTATTTTACGGCAAATCAACCCTTTGGGCATTAAATAATGGCAGAAACATTATTTCAAACGATTCATTGTATACGATTTTGGATATTAGTTAATATCTTACTTGGGGGAAATTGTATCTTCATACCTTTCCCAACAGTATTAATGTATAAATGACCACAATGGATCACACAGAATTTGACCTCGGCATAACCAATTCCATAGGCGAAAACCGTATCCATTTGGCCAGTAATGCACCACTTATCAACATAGTACCAAATTTTGTACACGTCTCATTTTCTCTTTGTTATTTTCTGTCTATATTCCCAGCCCCGCGGGCTAAATTATGTTGCTTTCAATTTGATCCTGGTGTACTGGATTCAGTTCATTCAATAAAGTTGTTATAAAGTTTTTCATATTTTATTTTTCCATCAGATTTTCCATGAATAGCAGTATTATTTGCTGTCCACAATCGTATCACGATAAATTACAAATGTATTCTATTCTATCGTGGTTACAATATGCACACTTCATGGATCATTCTCATATTCTCATATTCTCATATATACAACAAACACGATATGATTATCCATAGATCAGTTCACAAATGCAGTTTTTAATTAATTGTCTGTCCAAAGATGATTACTTGTCTTTGACTCTGCAATGCATGTGCTGCAATCTTGCTTTGATATTTAAGATTAAAATGTCCACTTTCATGTACTTGCATGTTTCACTTGTTGATATCGTTATGCAATTTATTTATTACCTCTGTCAAAGCAGACGATACGTTTCCGGTCGGGTTTGTTTGCTTGTTGGTTTTTCTACAGTCTAGCATCCGCATCGTACAATGGTCAAGGTCACGGAACAGTGAAAGTCACACTTTTGGTGATAACTTCGATTCTATTCATCAAAGAGCTAACGAAAAGTGCGATAATCGTAGATATTTTGACGGAATTTCAACTTCAGAATATTCCATATTTGATGTATGGATCTCATACTCTTTGCTAACAGTTGTTGCATACCTTAATTTTCTCCCTCATCTGTTGTAGAGGGTGATGTGTCGTCTAGTGGATGAACTCTTTGTTCTTTCCTTCCTGCCGTGAACCACGCCGTCCGTGTCTGCAACAAAAGCCTCATGACGCACTCCGAAGACAAACTCTTCTTTTAAATTTAATTCATTTTATTACAAGCGTTGTTATTTCAACTGGGAGTCATTCACTACGTCGAGAGAGAGCGAGAGAGCAAATCACTACTTTATCGTAGTTAGTTTACAATGTTTTCTTAACCATTCATAGAGAGGGGGAAAAGGATTTCTCTCGCTTGTATTCCCTTAAGGGAAATATTTCCCTTATTTTTACATCGTGAATCGTACGTCCTGCTCGGTTCGCCTTCCAAATCAGACTAAAACTTGCTTCTCACGAGAACGAGTGACGTCACAGAGCCTCTCGCAGGTGCAGACTGACCCATGATCTGGGGTCTCGTCACACGGTAACCTTGTCACGTCTGTTAGCTCTGACTGTGAAAACAAGCCCTATTCTGCACTCAACTGCACCCGCGTTAACTCGCGCAAGTCAAACCAACGATTTCCAACAGATACGTCCATTCCCATAGGGCCATTATCTAACACAGTAACCATTATCCAAACTTTCAGCCTGATCAGATAACTAGTTTTTGAGTTATCCATGTTTCCATGGCATAACTTCTGGAATACTTGATACAATATGGTCTAGATAAGATTTTGGCCTAACCTTGTCAGGCAGAGGTATGCAGTCTAACGACTGACTTATGTTTTGTTTGTTGTTTACTTTATTTATTTCTTATACAATATATCATTTGCATATCTCATCTATTGCCTTTAAATTGGAAGATAATGAACATTTGAATAAAAAATGTCAAGATTAAATGTGATATACAATTATGCATGATTATCGGGTAATATTGTTTCTTGTTCCCTTTCTGTTTATAGCATTAATTTTATATGTTCACAAATTTATACAATAATTGTCCGTCTGTCACTCTCTACTGGGATGGAATTGAAAACAAAGCCCTACACCAAAATCAAACACACCTTTCCCATGTTAAATTTTATGTGGAATCCAATGTTGACATTAATTTTCTATCAAAGGGTTTTACAATCATATTGTGTGGTCTGCACTTGCGTCAGATGTTCAGAATTAGTACAGGAGACAAGAAATTAAAAAATAAGAATACAAATGCAGGGTTGAAGACTGGGAGCGAGAGTACATAGAAGTCAGCATTCATTCCCAGGCAGTTCTGACTGAACCTGCTCGTACTAAACATGACACATTATTTTTCCTTATGTGAGTCGAGATGTTTCAAAAACATGTTGTCTTTGCCCCGATATATTAGAGCTTAACTCTAAGCTTAATTTAATGGAGATGTGTTATTCAAAAGATGGATCTTTTGATTATGCAAAAACTGTTTTTTTAAGGGATAACTTGATATTACTTTTCTCAGAATCACTGCAGATCACCTTCTAATGCTGCTTTAATGCTTTTAGTTTTCTCAGGATCAAGTTATAGTTAACTCTTATTGAAAGCCATTATTTCGTATTGCTGCTACAATTCTTTCTTCAATTAAAATTCCAAAGTAGATTTGATGGGAAAGTTTTGAATAAAACGATTCTAATTCGCATTAGTAAAAGATGTGCAGAATTTTATGAATATTAGAACATCGTTTTTACCATAGAGTCTCAGTTACTGAAATGGTGGTAAATGTTTGAATATATCAATAAATTTACTGATCTTTCATTATAAATATGATTCTTCCATAAAATTATGAATTACAGAGGCGAAAATCTTATTTTATTTCTTCAAGGAATAATAAATGGGATCTACATGAATTCTTCATATTAAATGTTTTAATTTTCAGCATTTTTGTAAGTAACTTGAGTTCATGATTTATATTCTGTGTATGCTGCAAGGGTTTTAAAATGTATGTATATGTATATCAACATAAATTCATGTGAGCTAGTTGCATGGAACCTATATTCCTGATATGAGCTATTATCATTATTATTATCATTATTATTATTATTATTATTAGTATTATAATTATTATTATTTGTACTCACTAGGAGTTATCACACAGGTCATCGTCAGTGATTGCTTACTGATAACAACCGGTGGTGTTCCCTGAAGTCTGAGTGACAACAAGCCTCCCCAGATTCCCAGTAATCTCCACCTCTTTTTAATAACTACCGCAAATGACCTTGTGGTAGCATAGCAGCTGCTTACCATTGATTTCTCGCTGGTAAAAACCATTGGTCTTGTCTGAGATTTGGGTGGCAATAAGCCCCCCCCCCTCCCAACGTCCCAGCATTCTCCCACTCTTCCAATGGAGGTTTGGTTTGTGCTGTCCCTCCTCAGTCTTCTCATCCTTCTTGAACCTCTACAAATATTTTGTGTGGTGTCAGCCTAGGCCATTTTGGGGGGGGGGGGGGATTATGATGTTTCTTGTATTTTCTGTTCATGCGATGGTGTTTTTACTGTGGTTTTCTTTTCTTCTTGTACTACCATGTGACTGGTTAGCATTCATAGTTTATGCGGGTTGGTTTCCGCATTCGAAGGTTTTCTTTAAGATATCAGCTGTTTTGATTATTGCTGTCCTTTGTTTAGTCTCAGTAATCCCTTTGATTCTAATTTCTCCCAGTCTTTTCTCCAGGTTTTGTGGTACTGTTCCTAGTGCTCCTACGATTATTGATATTATACTGACTTTCTTCATGCTCCATATTCCTTTCAGTTCTCTAGCAAGTTCCGTGTATTTGCTTCGTTTTTCCATCTCTTTGATCTTCACTCTATGGTCTGCTGGAACGGGGAAGTCTGCAATTTTGCAAGATTTTTCCTTCTTATCGATTATTATAACATCCGGTCTCCTTGCTTGTATGAGTTTGTTTGTTTGTATATCTATATCCCAGAGGATTTTGTGTATTTTTCGTTTTCCAATACTGTTTCTGGTTTATGTTTGTACCATTTGTCTGCATATTCGAAATTCAATCGTTTGCATAGTTCTCAGAATACTGATTTCCCGATGCAATCATGTCTGTTCTTGTATTCTTTTTGGGCTAGTTTGTTACATTCACTTATTACATGAGTTACTGTTTCGTCTCTTTGTCCACACAGTCTGCATTTACTGTTTTCTTGGGTTTTATCTATTTTAGCTTTAATGTAGTTTGTCCTAATCGCATTGTTCTGTGCAGCCATCAGTAAAGATTCCGTTTCTCTTTTGAAGTGTCCTTTTCTTAGCCATGCCCAGATATTTTCGTATGTATCTTCTCTTGTCAGTCTTCTGAAACGTCCATGTTGTTGTTTTTCTTCCCACTTTTCTTTTGTTGTCGTTTTGTTTCTGGTTTCAGTGCTTCCCGAGTTGCTCATTGGAATAGTGTCTCTTGCTGTGGTGATTAGCCTTTCCGTGTTCTGAGTTATGTATTTCTCCAGCTCTTTTTTGTGTCTTCCACACAATTTTCTATACTTACCAGTCTTCTTCCCCCTTCGTTTCTTTTAATGTAGAGTATGTCCATATCGTCGTTTGGGTGTAGTGCGTTGTGCATGGTCATTTATCTTTTAGTCCTCTGGTCAAGTTGCATGAGTTCTTCTTTAGTCCAGCCTATGAATGGCTCAGAGTATCTTATTAGTGATACTTGCTAGGTAATTTCGTTTCTAAGAGTTTTTTTCTCTTCTTTCGTAAGTATTCTTTTCCAATCTTCTTTTTCATTTCTGTAGATTTGATGGTGTCTGCTTCCAGAACTCCCAAATATTTGTAGCTATCCTATTAGTTTAGCGCCCTTATCTGCTCTTGGTTTGGTAGTTCCATGCCCTCTATCGTCTCCAGTTTTCCTCTTTTTATTTCTAGCAGTGCACACTTTTCCATTCTGAATTCCATTTGAATGTCCTGACTGAAGATTCTGGTCGTATTTATCAGCTTTTTCAGTTCTTTTTTGCTTTTTTCAAATAGTTTCAGGTCGTCCATGTACATCAGGTAGTTTATTCATCGTCCTGTGTCTGTAAACTTGTATCCGGCATTACATTTTCTGAGTATGTAGTTGGGCGGCATCATGGCTATTATAAACAGTAGTGGTGATAGGAAGTCTCCTTGGAAAATGCCTCGCTGTATTTTTATCTCGGTCAGGTGTTGTCCTCTGGCTCTCAATTTTAGTTTCCATGTTTCCATTCCTTTCTTAATAAGATTAATACTCTGTTGGGTATTTTGTATATTTTTAAACATTCAATTATCCATGCGTGAGGGATTCTGTCGTAAGCTTTTTTGTAGCCAATCCATATCATGGATATGTTCTTTTTTCTGCTTTTTACCTCTTTCTTTTGATCGATATATAGCAGATCATGCACCCCTCTTTTCCCTTTTTCGGCATCCTTTTCGTTCTTTAGGGAGCAGTCCACAATTTTTCAGGCATTGGTAGATTTGTTCTCTCAGTTGTGCCCATAGGCTTTTCCACATTGTTGGTAAACAAATTATTGGTCTGTAGTTCCTTGAGATCTTCCTTTTTTGGCATCTTTTTGTATTAGCGTTGTTCTTCCTTTGATCATCCACTCTGGTACGTCTGTTTTGTGGTTACATCCTCTCAGTTTCTGCACTAGCTTTTCATATAGGGTCGTGAATTCTTTAAACTAGTATGCATGTATTCCATAGTGGTTTGGTGCTTCCAGTTTGCTATTTTATTTAGGGTTGCCTTAATTGTTTCTTCATTAGTTTCTGTTTCTGTTCCTTATTCAAGTTCCTGTAGTTCATCTTTCATGTTTTTCAGACACTTGACATTTTTGTTGTGTTTTTTAGGCTTTTCCCATATCTTGCTTCAGAAGTGTTTTTTCTCTGTCGGATCCGGTTGTTATGTTGTTGTTCGTTCTCAATTTACATTTTTGTAAAACTGGCTTTTATTGTTTTCAAAGGTCTTGTTCTGTTTTTGCTGTTCAGATTTGTAGCTATATCGTCTCAATCTTCCTTCTATTGCTGCTATCTTTTGTTTTAATTCTTCATGTTTCTAATTCAATCTTTCCTTATGATTCAGATTTCTGCTCTTCCATCGTTTCCTATTCTCTTTCATTCTGTTTACGGTCTTAGCTTCTTTTCCAGTCTGATTTCCCATCCAGGCTTTGTCGGTTCATTATTTGGGCCAGTCTTTTTTTCTGTTTTTTAGTTTCATACTTACTGATTTTGCCCCTGCATATATCAAGTTGTTTAGGTCTGTGATAGTGTCTGTTGAGATGTATGCAAGTACTCTGTTTAGTTTCTCTGTTTCAACTTTTAATTTCTTCCAATCTTCGTTCCTTAGAGATGGGAGTTTTGTTTTTTCCTCGAACATGAATCGTTCGATGTTTTCCACTTCTATTGCTTCTTCTTTAGTGATTTATGTGGTTTCAAAATCTTCGCCCTCTTCAGTTTCAGTGTTTATGTTTTGCCTTTCTTCTTCCTGGGTATTTTCGTCAGGTAGTGTTTTTTTATCTATTACGCCATTAATCTTTTGTTTGATTTCCATTAATTCCATCTCCGAGGACCACCCTCTCTTGAGTATCTGCCTTGCTTGACCTGCTATCCTTTGTTCCGTTGTAGTCAGTAGAAATGTCCACTGTGGAGTAGCGGCTTTTTTAGTAGCATTCCATTACCGGTCTGTTCCTTTTTGTGGTCCATTTCTTTCTATGGCTTTTTGGTTTGTTCTCTTCATACCTGCTTTCTTGTGTTTGTCCTTGTCATACCTGGAATCAGAGAGGTTACTTAGCTGTTTTTAGTCCGTGAAATTAAAGGAGCCAACATTCACAAGATGCGAACCGGGTCCACTCAGATCTTTCTTCTGAGGTCCACATCGTTTATTTGTATTTGTAGACATTTATCATGGTTGGGTCTTTGTGGAAACACCAGGCCCAGGCTTAGTTTACGTTTGGTCCTGTCACAGGGAAAGTGTTTCTCTCATTTTCATGAAGGTGCACTACAACACATAATGACATTTACGAAATAAAAAATTTTAATATATATATATATATATATATAACTTCTTTTTAATTTTTAATTTTATTTTTTATTATTATTATTTTTTAATCTTTAAATTTATTTTTAATTTATTTTTATTCATTATGTTTTTATTCTTTATTTTATTCTTTCTTTCTTTCTCTCTCACTCTTTTTTATTCTCTACATTTTTTATTCTCTATATTTTTTTATAATTTTTTTATTCTTCTTCTTTTTAATACTCTTTCTCTTTTTTTATTCTTTTATTCTTAGTATTGAAATGTTTTTATATATATATGTTTTTTTATATTTATTTATATATATATATTTTTATATATTTTTTCATATATATTTTATATATTTTTTATTTTTTTATTCCCTTTTCTATTCCCTTTAATCTTGAATTCCCTCGTGTTTTAAATCTCAACGGTCTTATTACACTAAATTTAAATTTGAACAAACACACACAACACACTGAGCAAATAACGCGTCCCAACAAGAGTGTCATGTGACCTCACATTTCCAAAACAGATGACAACAGAAGCTGAAGAGAGCCGGATGGGTAAGACCTTCCGTGCTTGAAACCGACGGTACGAATGTTGTACTAATTTTTCTGTACCAGAATAAATAAATATATATATATATATATATATATATATATATATATATATATATATATATAAAGTTACCTAATTACTTAGTATAAGTTTTGAAGGATAATCTTAAAATTTAATTTAAAAAAAGACGATAGATTCCCCTCCCATGTTGTCTGATGAATTGATGTTGTGTTATACAACGTTTCTTACTCCGGCTTGGTCGCACTTTTAAATGTCCACGACTTCTTATAAAATAACAGAAACTTTTTCTCTCGCGTTTTTTTTAAAATTCAATTCTATTCAACTCAAAGGAAGTGCTAGAATCATATCCACCCCCCTGAAAAAAAAGAAATCTCAGCCGCCACCATCTGTGAAAAAAAAAGAAATCTAGGAAGCTCGAATTAGTTAAAACTAAATGGTGTGAAGTTGTAAATTTACCTATTCAGTTGCTAGTATACTTTTACTGCTAGCTATGCTTAAGAAGAGATTTATATAGTAATATATTTCTACTTATGCTAATTATGCATATCAATGAGCCAATATCACCACATTAAAAGAAAACCCAACATTTGAATAGATACTGTAAAAAATGTCTCGAATCGGCTCGGTCGCGCTTCTAAATGTCTATGACACCTTATAAAATAACAGAGACTTTTTCCTCTTACGTGACTAATTAATTAATTTTTTTTTTAATTCAATTCTATTCAACTCAAAGGAAATATTATTATTATTATTATTATTATTATTATTATTATTATTATTATTATTATTTACTATTTTTAACATCGTGGCTTTTTGACTTAGAGTAAAGTGTAGTTTCTGTTCTGATACTACACTTCATCTTTTTTGTTATTATTATTATTTACTCACTAGGAGTTATCACACTGGTCATCGTCAGTGATCGCCCACTGACAACAACCTGTGGTATTCCCTGGAGTCTGAGTGACAACAAGTCTCCTCAGACTTCCAATATGCTCCACTTCTTTTCGTTCATCACCGCTGATGACCTTGTGGTATCGCAACAGCCACCTACCATCGATTTCCCGCTGATAAGGGCCATTGGTCCCCTCTGGGGCCCGAGTGGCAACAAGCCTCCCCAAGGTATTATTATTATTATTATTATTATTATTATTATTATTATTATTATTATTATTATTGTTGTTGTTATTATTGTTCAATTATTATAATTTAATTATTATTATTCAATTATTATTATTCAATTATTATTATTCAATTATTATTGTTCAATTATAATTATTTAATTATTATTATTCAATTATTATTATTTACAATATACGAAGAGTAGTGATATCATCTTCGTTTTTGACTTCTGTAACTACTTCTTCTGAGATTGTTCACATTCTGATATGTATGCTTATGGGTATTTCAGATCAGTGTTAGTGTGATACAAGCATTTGGAGTTAAATTAGAAAACACTCTTGATTTCAATAGATTTCAGGAAATCTGGTTTGTGAGATGTCACCTGATGTTAAAAAGTGTGTGAATGGAAAATTGTGAACGTATAACAGTCATGTGATTCTGTGTACGTGGATAAAAGTACATAAAAGGGGAGCAAAGTTCACAGTTTGACCAGTTTATAAAGAAATGTGGGTAAAACGGACATGCACATATCCGCGGCAATGGCTGAATCTTTAGAAAGTGACCTCCAGTCTGTAGTGCAATAGAGTCATAAATAGGTGGTAACATTTAATGCTACTTACACAAAGCTCCTTTCCTTCAACAACTACAACTAACATCTTCAACCACCGATTGCCAAATAACACTCTACATGAGAGTCCAACGTTCAAACTCTTCGGCCAAACATTCACAGGTAACATGAATTGGAACAAATACATAGAAGGCATTGCCAAGGCTGCTGTAAAATGTGGGCTCCCTCCACAATGCTAGAAAACATCTCACACCTGACAGTATCCTATATTCCTACAAAGCCACCATCCACCCATGAATAGAGTATTGTTGTCACATCTGGGTTGGTTCACCATCCACTAGTCTCTCCTTCTGAGACAAGGTCCAAAAAAGAATCTTTAATCTTATAAGTTCCTGACTATCCGCCAATCTCCAGCCCCTTGTCCCATCGACGCAATATTGCATCCTTGTGCTTGTTCGGGTGCCCCCTCAACGTAAATACACTCGACCAACCCGACAATCAGCTTAATCCCATCCATTCACTGTGGAGGTTCCTAGATGCCGGAGAGCTTTCTACTCTAATAGCTTCTTTCCTCGAGCTGCCAGCCTTTGGAAATCTCTCCCTGCTCCCTGTTCCCCGACTGTACCGACATGCAGAAATTTAAAACTAATGTAAACAAGCATCTCGCTACACAGGATGACACAGAAAACTTTCACCCTAATTCCCAGTAGCCCCTTACGTCTAGAGTGGCAACTTTCCTTGTTTGGGGTCAACTAAGTTAAAACAAAAACATCTTGACTCGACACAGTTGAATATTAGACAAATATCAACAGAAAACCTTCTATCTCTCCCGTTTTATAAAATGGTGATGTATGTATAATATCAGTACACATTCTTTTGACAATAATATGTATTTTCTTTGGTTGATTTCTCCTGTTTGCCATTTTCTCAAAACTAAAACGACACTTTCAAATAATACAGAAAGAGAAATCACTCCTGCTATGTTACATTCTCTGACACGTGTTATAATTTGCATACATATCTCTTTTGCTTCCATCGTAATATTAAAAACAGATTTCAATCATTTATATATGAGTGAATAGATTTATTTATTTATACTCCTGATACTGCAAATGCAGTAGCAGTAAACTTTAAGTACAAGAACATTGAATTATGAATATGATATACTACACATCATAACAAATGTATTTGTAGACAATGTCTTCATTACAAATAGAAGAAAGTGACTCTGTCGAAATGTGATTGCAATGTTTTATATTATGTGCTAGAACAAAGAAAGTAACAGACAACAAAGCATTAAAATTATTGATTGAAATTAATTAAATACTTTTTAGTCATGGCAATGTTCAAAAGCAATCATGAAAATCTCACAGATAACATATCCAAAATGCAATATTCAAGAAAATTAATGAGATTATATTTTTTCTAGACTAAACAGAGTTCATGCTTTCAGTGGACCAATTATACAATTCTTACATCAGCTAAGATATGCAGCAGATTCTGCAAGTTTGCAAGACTTGAACGTGAGAAATTGTCTATAGAAGAGGAATTCATTCAATTAATAGAAAGTATGTACAAAGTTTCTCATATATATAAACTGTTACACTTAAAGTGTCCTTGAATTCATGGCCTGGCTTTATAAACAAGAGTCTATTAAAACTTGTACTAATATTGAAACTCCAAAGAAAATTGCTGCTAAATCCATGATAAAGACAAGTAAATAGTAAATATTGTAATTATGGACAGGAACAAAAAAGAGGAAATAATGTCAAGCAGCTGGACAATTATGCAACACGTGTAAAAACAATTTTAAAACATTTAAAACGTAAAATGTGTAGAAAAATGACGAAACTAATATTTTTTTCACTGGAGAAAAAAGAAATAGATTAGTAGAAGTCAAATTGAATAATGTAACTTCACGTATGCAAATGGACACAAGTAGTGAACTTACTTTCATTGCAATTTGTTGAACAAATTGGCAGACTTAAGTGAGGGTCATCTCAAACTACGACAATTTGTTGGGTCATATAGAAAAAACATTTGAATACTTTGAAAGAAACGTTTGAAGAAGACACTGAATTTGAAATTGTACCTATTTAGTTGTTGATTGTACGAAACGGATGTAATTAATGCTAATATTACCAATGTAATTAATGTCATAAATTGGGTGAAACAGATTTAAAAGTTAGAAAAGGAGTGTTAAATTAATAGCAAATATTATCTATTTGTATATCCAATCTTGCAAACTATTTACATTCTTCCCTTCGCAATTGCAGAACTATAAAAATGGTAGAAAAATCAATGCTATTATCAGCATTCATCTGATGATCCTGATGTCACCTCATACATGTTTCCCCGGATGGAAGCAAATGAACATCCCCAATAATTATATTGCAAAACGTATTTGAAAAGATCATAAATCACTTGTGAACGATGAGATCTGCTGGTCAGATTCGTATCCGTTTTCCAAACCTGTATTTTCATTAGACTCGTTAGCTGGAATCAAATGTTTCTGCAAAAATCGATCTGAGAACCACTTGGCACCAAATCGAAACTGCATATTAATCCCAACTATTAACAATCCAAAGGATTAAGGATGAGATGGACCGGTACACCGAATGGGTTAACGATGACAACAACACGTGCCATGTTTTAAAGAGCAATAGAAAATAATAGCAGACATAGAAAATATGATCATATCTGAAAATGATGTTTGGCAGCTAAACAGAAAGCTCTTAAGTGATGTGAAAGTAATACCTGATGACGTAATTGTGACACAGCACAAACGGGTTCTTTGAAATTTCATGCTTGAAAAAAATTCATGAGATAAAGAGAAAGTTTAACCCCAGGAACAATGTGTGGAGGTTGAATGAAGAACAAGTAGGAGAGTTAGAAAGTGAATGTTGGGTTGACTTTCGGCAGCCTCGTAACTCTCGTTTCCCTTATTTTGTCCTTTAATCCTCACATTCTATGAGCGATGTTTCTGATAAAGGGGAAATAATTGCTGTTTTCTGGGTCGGAATCTATCCCTCTAACACTTATCGTTGGCTAGTTTTTGACCTTGAAATAGTATTTTTTTTTAGTTTCTTACATCAAGTGGCTTCATGCCTTGTCTGGAGCGATTTCCATAAAAAAAGAGGAGACAAAGAAGATGAAGTCAAAAATGTTTCTTAAACAGAATATGAATGGTTGGAATGCCCCTTTAGAGTCATTCGATTGTGACAAAATATCATACATCGTGAATACCAACTTTCAAAAGATGGTATTTCACCAGACCCACATTTAATACAGAATATACAAAATGTACCTGCTTCGACAAATAACAAATAATTAGAATTCTTTCTGCTTCAATATATACAATAAACATTTACCAAAAGTAGATCTGATTTAAATAAACAATTCATATGTTAACAATATTGTACTGTGTCGGATGTAAATAGATTCGCATTCTAGATTTAATTTTTGAAATATTTCTTGCCAATAAATTTACAGTGCAAGGAGAGATATTCAAATATTATCTTCTATATTTTGTTATTTGAAGTCCTTACTTCAGACACTCGGCATTCGTCTCTCTAGTAAGATAGTAAAACCTAAGGATTTCAACTTATTTTCATGGTTGAGATGCATTATTCCCGTTATTAGTTTAATCGCTTTTATTTGTACACCATCAAATGTAAATGTTATACACCGATTCCCATGTCTAGCTACTGGTGCCCAGGATTAAGCAAAATATTCTATATCAGATTTTATTAACATCTTAAATATCCTAACAATAACAGTTGCCTCCCTTGAAATAAAATTTCTCATTATCCAACCAATTTTTTTTATTTGCCTTTGAGACAATCGACTCAAAACTAAATATGATTGTGAAAAAAGATTTATTCCTTAATCACATAGCTTTTTTGTTGTTCCGTTAATCTGAATTCACATTTTATATTGTTTGTTCATTACACTTTTCAGTATTAGATTTCAATTTCTATGTATATTCTAATTTTGATATACTATCAATATATGTTTGATATATATGTTGTGATCCAACTAATTTAACATCATTGATATTGATCTTACACTATTAGATAAATACTGTGAAGAACATGAATGCGATTCATCGATAAACCATGCATATGTTAACAATGTTGTATTGTAGTCGATTCTCATTCTGATGTTGTTCTAGTAAAGGTAGAGCAAATAGTACAATATTTTTCTAGAAATGATGTTAGTCTCAGATAATATCTCAGAATTTTATGATGATACTTTGTGTTCATGGTTAATAAATATTAAGCAAGTTCCATATAAAACTTAATCAGATAACTTATAATCAAATTCATTTGCCGTAAGAATGGAACAGTCGATACTGAAGACATTTTTTTTTCTCAAGGATTTTCTATCCTTACTTTATTTATTGAACTCTTCTTTATGTATGAGTATTAGTTAATTTGTATTAACGTAAAAACAGATTCCGTCCATATTAAGCATGTCTTATTCCTTTAATGAGAAAATATGGTCTAAGAAAATGAGTAAATCAATTCTCTGAAAGGGCCAAATTTATAATGCAGGAGAGACAAAATACAGTGTTAGTATAACAAATCAGAAATGTGGTTCTTGTTGCTGACGAAAGAGAGTAATTTGGAAAGAGGATGGAAGAAGAGGTTAAAGAAACTGTTAACCTTTAAACGAAGAACATAAGATTTGAGTCAATAGTAGATAAAGAGAGCCTGCAGGATAGAGATAGAGATTTTGAAGAACACCATGATAATAGATGAGACAAACCTAAATGTCTGCAAAAGACAGAAAACGTAGAGAAGCAGATCAAAGAATCTATGTAAATGGACTCAACACCCACGAACGGCATATAATCCCTTTTTTTTCAGGAGGTCTACTCATATTGAAAATAGATTTCACTCAGGTATATATGAGTGAATAACATTTTATTTATACCCCTGATACTGCAAATACAGTAGCAGTAAACTTCAAGTACGAGAACCTTGAATTATGCATGGCAATAAAATACTTCATTTTACACATTATAACAAATGACGTCACTAATAAGATCTGTATTACAAATGGGAAAACCTGACTAAAATTTAGCTATCATCTTTACTATAAATAGAAGAACCTGGTTTTGTTGTCGGTTTCGGCCTTTTGGTCGAGAGCAAAGTGTAGTATCTGTTCCGATGGATACTGCACTCCATAGACTGGTATTGTCTTGGTCTTCGGTGCTTGATTTACACCGGTCTATGGGTCTGTCCTGTGCAGTTCTAGGAGGTCCACCCTCCCAGGCTTTGCCTTCTCACCCTTTGAGAAGGGGTTAGTTTATTGCTAATCACCCGAGGCGCCCCTACCGGGGAATGCCGACGGGGCTGCCCAGGCAATATTTTAAGGTCCCTAAGTACTCTTTCTCTAGAGTGCTGACTTTTCAACTCCCACTTTCCGACCTTGTGTCACATTCTACTCCGTGGAAAGTAGATAAATAAGGATTACAATGTTACAATCCTTTTGCTTACAGGAGGTGTACTGATATTGAAAATATGTTCGTCTCATTTAAGTAGGAATCAATAAACTTTGATTTATAGTCTGAAAACTGCAAATTTCTTAGATGAGTATTGATTTACTCCTCTCCAGGAGTTAGGCACAAGGCCAGTTTTATCTTACTCCCACAAGTAAGATATGACCCAAGGTCGGGTCGGGAAAGTGGGGTTTAAAAATTGCCTGGGCAGCCCCGTGCATTCCCCGGTAGGGGCGCCTCAGGCAGTAAGCAATAAACTTACTCCTCCCCAAAGAGGGGAGGCGAAGCCTAGGAGGGTGGACCACCTAGAACTGCACAGGACAGACCCATAGACCGGCGTAAATCAAGCCCCGAAGGCCAAGACAATACCAGTCTATGGGGGTGCAGTATCCATCGGAACAGATACTACACTTTGATCTTAGCCAAAATTTCTTAGATGAGTAAATAGAATGTTATTTATACTTTTGATACTTCAAATACAGTAGAAGTAAACTTTAAGTGCGAGAACTTTGAATTATGCATTGCAATAAAATGTTGCAATTTACACATCATCACAAATGACGTCACCAATAATGTCTTTATTACAAATAGGTGAGCCTGGCTTTGTTGTCACGTGGTTACAGTGTTTTTATCATGTGCTAGAACAAAGTAACTAAAGAAGAACAAAGCATGGTGAAACAATCATGGAGAAGAAAATGAAATTACTAATTTATTTTTTAGTCATGGCAGTGTGCAACTAATCATGAAAATCTCATTAATAACACCTCTAAAATATAAAATTGAAAGAAATTAGTGAAAAATTATAAAAATACTAAGAGACTAAAATAAGTTTATGATTATTTTATGAATGAAAATTAGTCAACAATTTATCTAAAAAATTAATGAATCTTTTGCGATGGCAGGCATTTTATTAGATCAGTTTTATAGTGGACTCCAATAAATATTTTATTTCTTATTTTTAGACAGAAAAGTCTTTGCCGTTTTTCTGAATTTTCCTGTTTGCAATAAAATCTTGTATAATCTCAGTCAGATTTAATGTGATATTCATAAAACCAGTAGAAAATCATGGAAAATGAGAGGAAAATCTTGCACAACTTTAAAAATTGTAAGAATGAAGAAATATTCAAAATAGGCAAAACACATCCAAAGCTGAGTAAAATGGCTTCAATGTCAAAGTTTATGACATGTAAAAAAAGTATCAAATTTATTCAAAATCTTGAAACAATTTGGAAAAAAAGCGATCATAACGATTCTTTGATTGTCTTTCTATAGTGTTTAAAAGTTAAGCATTAAGGTCTGGCTCAAGTAACAAAGAGAACAGCAGAAGTGTAATGATATAAAAAAAATAGAATGTTATTTATTCTGCCAATAAAGTAGCAGTAAACATCAAATACGAGAACAGTGAAATACTATAATTATCATACGATAATAGGTTCGAAAAATTAATAAATGTTTAAGTTTTAAAATCATTCAATATTTAGGTCCATTATTTAATTTTAACATTAATTCTCTGCAATAATAATTCTAGATATATAAGTACTTAAAAACTAGACATATAAGTGCTAAAAAACTAGATATATAAGTACTAAAAAACTAGATATATAAGTACTAAAGAACTAGATATATAAGTACTAAACAACTAGATACATAAGTACTAAAAATCTAGATATATAAGTACTAAAAAACTAGATATATAAGTACTAAAAAACTAGACATATAAGTACTAAAATACTAGACATATAAGTACTAAAAAACTAGATATATAAGTACTAAAAAACTAGACATATAAGTACTAAAAAACTAGACATATAAGTACTAAAAAACTAGATATATAAGTACTAAACAACTAGATATATAAGTACTAAAAAACTAGATATATAAGTACTAAAACACTAGACATATAAGTACTAAAAAACTAGACATATAAGTACTAAAAAACTAGATATATAAGTACTAAAAAACTAGATATATAAGTACTAAACAACTAGATACATAAGTACTAAAAAACTAGATATATAAGTACTAAAAAACTAGACATATAAGTACTAAAAAACTAGATATATAAGTACTAAAAACCTAGATATATAAGTACTAAAAAACGAAATATATAAGTACTAAGAAACTAGATATATAAGTACTAAAAACTTGATATATAAGTACTAAAAAACTAGACATATAAGTACTAAAAAACTAGATATATATGTACTAAAAAACTAGATATATAAGTACTAAAAAACTAGACATATAAGTACTAATAAACTAGACATATAAGTACTAAAAAACTAGACATATAAGTACTAACAACAAGATATATAAGTACTAAAAAACAAGATATATAAGTACTAAAAAACAAGTATATAAGTACTAAAAAACTAGATATATAAGTACTAAAAACTAGATATATAAGTATTAAAAAACTAGATATATAAGTACTAAAAAACTAGATATATAAGTACTAAAAAACTAGATACATAAGTACTAAAAAACTAGACATATAAGTAATATAAAACTAGACATATAAGTACTAAAAACTAGATATATAAGTACTAAAAAACTAGACATATAAGTACTAAAAAACTAGACATATAAGTACTAAAAAACTAGATATATAAGTACTAAAAAACTAGACATATAAGTACTAAAAAACTAGATATATAAGTACTAAAGAACTAGACATATAAGTACTAAAAAACTAGATATATAAGTACTAAAAACCTAGATATATAAGTACTAAAAACTAGATACATAAGTACTAAAAAACTAGATATATAAGTACTAAAAAACTAGACATATAAGTACTAAAAAACTAGACATATAAGTACTAAAAAACTAGATATATAAGTACTAGAAAACTAGATATATAAGTACTAAACAACTAGATACATAAGTACTAAAAAACTAGATATATAAGTACTAAAAACTAGACATATAAGTACTAAAAAACTAGATATATAAGTACTAAAAAACTAGATATATAAGTACTAAAAAACTAGACATATAAGTACTAAAAAACTAGACATATAAGTACTAAACAACTAGATACATAAGTACTAAAAACTAGATATATAAGTACTAAAACACTAGACATATAAGTACTAAAAAACTAGATATATAAGTACTAAAACTAGATATATAAGTATTAAAAAACTAGATATATAAGTACTAAAAAACTAGATATATAAGTACTAAAAAACTAGATATATAAGTACTAAAAAACTAGACATATAAGTAATATAAAACTAGACATATAAGTACTAAAAACTAGATATATAAGTACTAAAAAACTAGATATATAAGTACTAAAAATCTAGATATATAAGTACTAAAAAACTAGATATATAAGTACTAAAAACTAGACATATAAGTACTAAAATACTAGACATATAAGTACTAAAAAACTAGATATATAAGTACTAAAAACTAGAAATATAAGTACTAAAAAACTAGATATATAAGTACTAAAAATCTAGATATATAAGTACTAAAAAAACTAGATATATGAGTACTAAAAAACTAGACATATAAGTACTAAAAAACTAGATATATAAGTACTAAAAAACTAGACATATAAGTACTAAAAAACTAGATATATAAGTACTAAAAACCTAGATATATAAGTACTAAAAAACTAGATATATAAGTACTAAAAACCTAGATATATAAGTACTAAAAAAACTAAATATATAAGTACTAAAAAACTAGATATATAAGTACTAAAAAACTAGATATATAAGTACTAATATATTTTTAAAATGTCGGACCAGAGATGGATGCGAATGGTGACTGAACAGATACCATATCAACATCAATCGCACGTTCTCTGGGACGGAATTGAATGAGTATTACTTACTCCTCTCCAGGAGTTAGGCACAAGGCCAGTTTTATCCTACTCCCACAAGTAAGATGTGACCCAAGGTCGGGTCGGAAAGTGGGGGTTGAAAAGCCAGCGCCCGAGAGGTGAGCACTCTGACCATCAAAAATTGCCTGGGCAGCCCCGTCGGCATTCCCCGGTAGGGAGGATTGAATGAGTATCGCTCAGCTCAGAAAGTCCTTGTTTCTATATCTGTGCCGACTAGACACTGTCTAGGGATGACAGATCAAATAAATAAAAAGTAATAAAAAATATAGAAGAAAACAATACTTTTTAAGTATTTTACAATATAGTAGCAATTAAGAGTTTGATCAATCCCAGAACTTTTTAGGATGTCTCAAGATCAGTTTTTTTTCAAAAAATACCGACCTTCTTTTAACCACGGGTTAACAGATGTAAAAAAAGCATTGTGTCACGTCGACCTGCTTAACCTAAGCAGGTAAAAGAGTAAAAGAGAAAGATTAACTAAAACTCCAACTATTAAAAACTTTTTAACTTTCAAATATAATAATTTGTTATTACAAACATAGTTTTCTATTTCAGCACATTTTTTTTCTAGTTGTAACATTTTACCGTAATAATTCGAATGTATTGAAAGGTTAGATAGCATTACTATGATTATATTGTTTGGAATTCCACTTTTGAACTGGACAAGGATATTCTGAAAATAATAATTACATAGCGGGGTAGAATTCACATATTTTAGAAACTGGTTCTCTTACACATAACAATGCTAAAATTTAAATCGATGAGAAAAATATGTGGTTAATAATTTTGATGCCACACGATGAAATTCAGTTATGATACTTTAAAATCTATACTGTGTTTATTACACTTTCAATTAACTGAAAGTATTTAAATATAATAAAACAAATGTAAAAGCTTATACTCTTTATGTAAAAACACTGGAGCACTATATAACTTTCAAAGCTTTATTCAACTTACAACAGTTTTTTTACAAGCATAGACAACTATTCATAGTTATTCATAGACTATAGAGTCCTTACTCAATAGAGGTAATGTACACCAAGGGAGGTAACTCATGAAATTACATATTACACTTTTTCATATTACTTTTTGTTGATAATTTTAAAATAGAATTCTGTGTCAAATTACAAGTTGATAGGAGAATTTCGTAATTTAATTTGAAGCACAACCCCAGAAAGAATGTGTTAAATCAGATAAAGCTTTGGTCTTTGAAATTAACTAGAAACAGGTGAATAGGAGAAAGCTGAAACTGTAAAGAAGCTCGGCTACAGAAGGTGTAAAATAACAAAGCAACAAACCTCCATCAAGTTGAATAAGATATCAAAAGCTAAGGTCATTTAAGAATTTCTCTTTTATTTGTGAAAAAGGAAAATTTCCGAACTTATCAGCTGAAATGTTAGAAATTAATTATATTCATAAAGATAATAATCTCAAAATAATTAAAAATGCTATCGACGTGTTAAATATCATTATCTGCAATTTTTCGTCTATGTGCCACTCACCAGAGTTAATTACAGACGTGTAAAATAACAGTAACAAAATATTTTTCAAAGTTATTTTGGACAGAATTAATGAAGAAATATATTTTACATCTTTACCACTTTCAATTAACACTCAAGCTAAAAGACACACACACACACACACGTTTGATTATGATGTTTTCTATAACCTAAACAGTTTTTAAACGGAGTCAAGAAGATTGGTTTGGTAGTTTTGTTTTACGGCATATCAACCCTTTTTGGGTTATTTAATGCCGAATCTGGTCTTGTTTTCTTCTCTTTTTTGTTTCTTTCCCCTTTTAATATCTTTTTCTATTTAACCCATAGTTGGGACCCTAACAGGTACTACCACTCCGGGTCAGGGTGGACCTGGGAGCAATGGTAATTAAGAGGAGGCTCCACATTCCCCAAAGTCCGTAAGCCGGATCTCACCATCGGATGTAGTTTAAGGTCATATCCAGGACCGGGAGTAGGGTAGGAAAAATAAAAATAAAAAAGGGGAGGGAGAAAGGGAGAGGGGCTGTTGTTTTTGTTTTTGGTTCTGTAGAACATAATTAAGTTTTACAAACAAAAAAAAAAAAAAAAAAACGTCAATGTAGGTGAATTTCGTCTCAGGGAGCCACAGGGCAGCCTGATCTGGTATCACCAGGCAAGAAGATTGTTAATAATGTTTAGGTATTAAAACACTAAATCAACAGACGTACTTTGACAGCTTTTCTGTTTTCAAATAAAAACTATTTTTTAAATAGTATTAACAATACAAGAATAACTGATAATATAAATTAGCATCTGATGAATTTCTTCTTCTTCTTTCGTGTGAATCAGATGATTCTAGTGTTGGCATTAGTTTCCCCAATGTTTTTCTAGTTAGAAATCTTACGGAAAGGACCACGAGAAGGTTGCCAACATCCCTAAGTGAAAGTGGTACTGTAGAAACCTACTGGATTCGAACTTGGAACACCCAGGTCTTCAGTCCGTGTCGTTATCCACTTAACCACCGATAAATTTGATAAATTTGATATCTATTTATTTTTATGACAGACTTGTGTCCTCTTTCCGTCTTTTCTTGACACAATGTTTTAACCACTCTTTACTCTCAGGATTTATTCAGGTGTCTGTCAAAATTGATCATACTCTGAGAACCTCAGACGAGAGATTCCATTTAATCTACAGAAAGAGACTTTTCTTGTTCTCTTGTGTGATTAGCCTAATTAATACTATAGCGGACTATTGAATCTGTATTAGATATTAGTGGACATGTCAGCTAATAAATATTAAAAAGTATATTGTGCAGAGGTAAGTCATAAATATGATGTATGATAGACAAATGGGCCAGCAGGGTTCAAACAGGAGACCATATCGTGGTTTGCATCATGAAAATTGAAAGTAGGACACTGAGCCGGAAGTTATGTCAAATGATTGTTTGAAAGTGTAGGAGTTGCAATCGAGGAGTCTGGTGTGGGAGATTGGATCGACCAGACATATTTTTAAGATGGTTTCACAACGTAAAATTATTAAGGTATGCACTTATAACATAAGCACCTCCCTCTGTCCTCTCTTCACTCCCAACGTTTTTCTTTTCAGCCTAACAGAACAAACATGGCCGATATATAATTTTTATTCTCTAAGAACGTGTTGAGTTTAGTAATATAATCATAAAGTAGTATAAAGAGGATTCCAGCTGACTTTCGATTGTAGCTGGAAAATTATCTATAGTTTGGGAGGACATGTTCACCGAAGCCCACTGAAGGTCAAGGTATAATTTGAGTTAAGTTTGATTTTTTTATAACTAAAATATTCTAAGTAAAGGGTTGATATCCAGAGTTTAATTATTCTTCACAAAATTTTCTCGACATGATTTCATGAGCTAAAATGGTCGTGCCAAGATATTGTAACAACAGAATTGGTTGCGAGAATCAGTTTATAACATGCTTGAAAACAGTTTTCTCTTGCTTTCGAACATGATCTGACCTGTTTTGAGTGAGCTAAATAAAGACACTCAAGTCACTCGAATGTGTTCACATTTAAATGTCAGCCGATAAACAGTCTGTAAGATTTCGATATTCCGCCAGTCAGAGGAAAAAGCTTTTCTTTATTTACATTGACATCCATTTGCATTTATATAGGTTGCCATTCCTTTTACACTCTGCATGTTCTTTGATGGATGAGAGATATGATCCAAATAATGGCAATCACCGGATGCTTTTGCTTCAATAATTACCAGAGAATATCTATTTTTGTTTAGAAAATTTCCAGAGACAAATAGAGATATGCACATTTTAACATTGATATTTGGCGTTCTTGTCAATGCGAAATGAGGGCTGATAACCATAAATGCTGAAAGATGGCAGCGGTGAAGTGGTTAACAATGAGGACAAACGACCTCGGTGTTCCAAGTTCGAATTCAGTCGGTTGCACGGTAACACTTTCACTTATGGATGTTTGCAACCTGCACATGGTCCCTTCTGTAAGTAGCAGATTCTAAAAGAAATCAGCAAAAACCAATGTCAACAATAAAATCTGTTAGCCTATCACTAAGTTGTACCATACGAATTTTCGTTTTTGTGCAATTCTAATCAATAATTTTTGGTCCTATAAGTGTTTATTATTATTATTATTATTATTATTATTATTATTATTATTATTATTATTATTATTATTATTTATTATTATTATTATTATTATTATTATTATTATTATTATTATTATTATTATTATTATTATTATTATCATTTATTATTATTATTATTATTATTATTATTATTTATTGTTATTATTATTATTATTATTATTTTTATTATTATTATTTATTATTATTATTATTTTTATTATTATTTATTATTATTATTATTATTATTATTATTATTATTATTATTATTATTATTATTATTATTATTATTATTATTATTATTATTAACTAGGAGTTATCACACAAGTCATCGTCAGTAATTCATCATGGATAACAACCGATGGTGTGACAACAAGCCTCCCCAGTATTCTCTACCTTTTTTCGATCACCACTGCAAATTACCTTGCGGGATTGCAACAGTTGCCTACCATTGATTTCTTGCTGGCAACGACCATTGGTCTCCTCTGTGATTTGGGTGTCAATAAGCCTCCCCAATGTCCCAGCACTGAATGCACTCATCCAATGGAGTTCTGGTTAGTGCTCTCTCTGCTCGGTCTTCCCATTCTCCTTGACCCTGCACGACTATTTTGTGTGGTGTCAGTCGAAGCTGGTACCATCACTTTAAGGAGGGGGCAGCTTATGATATTTCTTGCAATTTCTGTTCGTTGGTTCATGTAGTGGTGTTCTTTTTATGGTTTTGTTTCCTTCCTAGTGTAACATCTACGTGATTGGTTACCATTCGTAGCTTATGCAAGTTGGTTTCCACATTCGAGGATTTTCCTTTGTATGGTCTCAGTGATCCCTTTGATTGGAATTTCTTCCAGTCTTTTCTCCAAGTTTTTTTGGGCTTTCCTAGTGCTCCTACGATTATTGGTATTATATTGACTTTCTTCATGCTCCATATTCCTTTCAGTTCTCTGGCAAGTTCCATGTATTTGCATTGTTGTTCCGTCTCCTTGATTCACACTCTGTGGCTGCTGGAACGGCAAAGTCTACGATTTGGCAGGATTTTTCTTTCTTGTTGACTATTATGACATACAGTCTCATTGCTCGTATGAGTTTATCTGTTTGCACCTCCGTGTCTCAAAGAATTTTGTAATTTTCATTTTCCAGTACTGTCTATGGTTTATGTTTGTACCATTTGTCCAAGTGTTCGAAATGCAGTCGTTTGCATAGTTCCCAGTGTACTGCTTTCCTCACGCAGTCGTGTCTGTTCTTGTATTCTTTTTGGGCTAGTTTGCTGCATTCATTAATTATTTGTGATTTACTGTTTCGTCTCTTTGTCCACACAATCTGCATTTCTCTTTTCCTCGGTTTTATCTATTTTAGTGTTAATGTAGTTAGTCCTAATCGCATTGTTCTGTGCAGCTGTCGGTATAAATTCTGTTTCTCTGTTTAGGTGTCTTTTTCTTAGCCATGCCCATTAATGTTCGTTGGCATATTCTCTGGTCATTCTTATGAAACATCTATATAGCTGTTTTTCTTCCTACTCTTCTTTTCTTGTCTTTTTGTTTCTAGTTTCGCTGCTTTCCGAGTTGTTCGTTGGGATGGTGTCTCTTGCTGCGGTGATCAGCCTTTATGTGTTCTGAGTTATGTATTTCTCCAGCTCTTTTTTGTGTCTTACACACAGTCTTCTATACTTAACAATCCTCTCCCCCCCCCCCCCCCCCCCCCCTTCGCTTCTTTTTTCATGAGAGCAGGTGTAAACACTTCCGGGAAAAATTCTTATTCCTCCAACATAAAAAATAATTTGAGAGCTTTAAGCGAGTATGGAGTCACACATTAGTTAGCATTGAACCTAGAGCTAAACATAGACTATTGTCTCCAGACTATTGGTTTACAATATATATATATGCCTACAAAACAAATCGATCTACAAACCGATCGAAAACTAAACATCTGTACAGTTTGGGCAGAAAATAACCCAACGACAGTTGATATGCCTTAAAACCAGCAACCAACTGATCAACCATTAATGTATGAAATACAACTTCATAAATCATCATCCTCTGACATGTTCGGTTTATTCTTACAACCACAACATCATAAATCATCATCCTCTGACATGTTCGGTTAATTCTTACCACCGCACCAAGTGTTGTATATCACTCTCGATCCTCTAGGGGCTCTGTCTTGCTACTGCGGTGTTGACAATCTCTTGGGGCCCGGACACTGAAGAAATGGTAATATCTCCTTGTTGGCTGAAATGCAACTTTCAATCAACCAACTCAGACAAATTGTTCTTTTATTCATGTTTTGATGCCATTTGTTGATGCACGGTAAGAGAGGGGAGTATGGTAGACACCCTCAGTTTGATTTGATAAGCATTTTAATCCTCCATTTTATTCATTATGCTCGACTCGCCTCCAGTCGATTTCTCACCCCCAAACTTATCTAACTTCGTTACTGACGTCACTGCTCACGTGTCTCCTACTTCTGCTTTTTCCCCTACATGCTCTAGTCAAATTTGACTACTTGACCTACTTGCAAATTTATTTACATCTTTTCATAATGTTTAAAGCTTATTTTTCTTTTGGTCACGTCTTTATTAATGAATGCTATGTTATTTTTGTTGGTTGCTTTTTCTATCTTTCTTTATACATAGAAAAGTAGTGTGTTTATCTATTGATATGTCAGGTAAAGTGAGGTTGGCATTGTTCTACCCATGCTTCACTGTAAACTCTTTATTGTGAAGGCACTCTTTTGGAAGGTTTCCATTGTCTCCAAGACAGAAGATGGGCATCAGTCAGTCATTAGTTTCATTTAAAATTGTGAGATCTGTTAAAACGTTGTTTCAGATTAAAGCTGAATCACTATCTCTCTATATACGATGTAAGACATAGGAAGAATCTGTGTTCATTTTACAAACAATATTTGAAGTGAAATCTGAAAACCACTGCATTAGATATGTCTAAAAATTTGAACAGAAACAGTTGCACACTGATATTGAAGCGTTTATGAGGAATTAAAAACATGTAGTTACACTTATTCTATTTCAAATAATAAGGCATGTCGAAATATTTGTGATTTTTTTTAGAAATTCTCTTAAAATTAAATTAACTTCATGATGCCCGGCCTATGGACCGAGATCACAGTGTAGTATATGTTCTGTCCTCATTCAGAACAAAAGCAGTTCTTTGTGACTGAAGCAATATTTATTATTTTTTTTAAAAGAAGAAATCCTTATTTGTTGCTGTGATCAAAGTGTAGTGTATGTTCTTGGCTGAGATTAGAGTGTAGTATATGTCCTATCCTCATTCATACTGAGGAAATATTTTTTAAGAAAAAAGCCTAAAATTGTTGCTGGGATCAAAGTGTAATATATGTTCTATCTTTATTTACGACTGAAGCAATATTTATTTTCTCTTACGAATAAAGCATAAAAATCATATAAAAAAGAATTAATAAATGTAATTAATTATAACTTTTGTGACTTTGACTGTCAAATAAGACAACACGGTGGTATATTTACAAGAGTGTGTATTTACAGAAGTATGTTACAGAAAGACTGTTCCGAGACTGAGTATTTACACACATACAAGACACAAGACATAAGGCTAGAAGATGGGGAGATCAAGCCAACGCCCCTAAAGAAAGTGCACTTCTGTCTTCTAACAATTGACTGGGAAACCCCGTCGGCATTTCCCGGTCGGCGCGCTTCAGGCAATTAGCAATAAATTAACTCTATCCCAAAGAGAAGAGGCAAGGTCTGGGAGGGTGGACCTACCTCAGATCGACAAATAAAAGGCCACCGAAATGGACCAGTTTCTGCTGGAATAATTGTAAAGAACAGATCTCGACTGGTATATTCCAGTTTAAAGTCTTTTAGCAACAGAGGACGCGAGGAGACTGCCCAGAGCTTCTCCGTAAGCTCACTATATATAGTGTCTAGAAGAGTCTATATAGTCACGAAATAGGGAAGATCACCATTATTTTATTTTAGGGTTTATTTCAATTAAGTCTAATTATACGTTATTTTTTATCTTCGCTGTTCAGAACCTGTTTGCGAGATTGGTATCTCAAATGTGTCGAACATTAGTTCGCCCTCTGGGGTATTATTCTCGACAACATCGGAATATCCTTTCTTCATCCGATACATATGTCTTTTGTGGATAAACTTGGCTCCCTTTACCATGTAAATCATGTTCCTAATCCATTTATCCACTATCGTATGGATTGGCAATGATCTACCAAACATTGTTTTAATCTTCCGTGCATCTGCTGGCGTTATGGAAAATGGAACATTGTTATTTAGGGTCATCCTACTAAATTCTTGAATGACCTTTTCGATGTCTGTTATGGTACCTTACCTATACGGACTATTTGAACTCTTCCACTCACCATGTATACTGAGAGCCCTTGCTTCTCAGTGTTATAACCACACCAGTCTATACTGGCAGTTAAGACTGATCTACAACCACTCTTGTTCTCTGTTGTATTATACTTTTTTCAATATACTTGTTTTGTCGAAACTCCGAGTTCATGTTTTCCTTCCGGTCCCTTCACAGGGGCACACGAACTAGCGACGAGGTAAGTAAGGGATTCTTGAGAACCTTAAAGTGGACGCCACAACTGGCGACGAAGTATATTAAGGTTTTTTTTTAGAACCTTTAAAAAAGGACAAACTAAGACCAATCTATGGTAACTTTACCCGACCACGTCTTTGTTCTAAAAATTGGTTTTACCGGCGGACCAAAAAGAAAAAAGAACACGTAAAAGATCAATTCATTTTCTCTCAAAGAAGAATGATCAGTGATGTTTTTATTGCTATTCCGGCACTGTGTTATTTTTTAACAAGAAAGGGATACATGATATTTCCTTTATTCTCCAAAAGAGAAAAGTTCTGCCTCGTAAAGAAAAAATTAAAACCATATTTTTTTCTGTTGACTAAGGTGCTGACCGCAAATTCTACGGTTACGTGAAAAGCGTACTAAAAATTGATTATTTGTTGGGTCGAAGAAAAAAGGTTTTATAGTTTTTCTTTCTTTACAACTAAGATTACGTTTAGCAGCGTAATATAAAAGAAAGAACTTCTAAAAAGCCGTACTTTATCAAGACACATTTTAAACATGGAAGATTTTTTTAAAAGTTTAACAGAACTCGTAAAATTTCAAATGTAACAGCAACAGAAAGCTGAAGAAATATTTCAAAAGCCTCTACTAGAACAAAAAAGAAGCCGATGAGAGACTACAAAAACAGAAACTTATGGAACAAAAAAGAAAAACCGATCAAAAGATGGAAGTATTAATGGAAAAAAATGTTGCATAGGGGTCAAAATACTGAGAATGAATATGCTTTTTCCCAGAATGCCGTTTGGAGTGCAATTGACGATTTCACTTATTTCCAGACGAGGATAAAATCTTCGCTTCATATTGCAGAAGGTATGAGGATAGATTGTGAAAATTGGGCAGACTCTAGTTCGCCTACTGCTCCGAAAATTAGGGATCACCGAACATACTAAGTTTATTTTAACCCCCTCCCCCCCCCCAAAAAAAAATATTGCGACTTGAGATGTTATGGAGCGGTTAATCTTTTAACAGAATTATTCATACCTAAGACATCTCTGTTCCACAAACAGTGGAGGTGTTTGAATTTTGTTAAAAAAGATGGCGAAGACTATGCAACGTTCGCTCAATAGTCAATAAACACTGTGAAGTTTTAAAATTAGCTGAACTTAGCACAGATAACTTTAAATTTTAAATGTTCGTGCAAGGACTTGTATCAGAAAAAGGCGCAGACGTAGGGGTAGAAGTGAACCAAATTTAATATTACAAAAATTAGCCGAAGACTGCCAGAGATTTGTAAGTGTTAAACAAGATTCTAAATACATTGAAGAGTCGAGGATTGTGCACAAAAGAAAAGTACGTCAGAAATCACATTTCAACTCTCTTTCAAAAACAGCTCAAAGCAAAACAGGAATTATTTTCACACTTCTACAAAAACAAACAAGCCTAATGAAAAACAGGATAAATTACCGCCTAGTCCCTGTTTCCGTTGTGGATACCTTCATTGGATAACGGATTACCCATAGCATTTTAAAACCTCTCTAACTTGTAATAAAGTTGGACACAAGAGTTAACATTGCAGAACGAATAGAACAAAATACAACTCGGGTTAAATCCACCAAAAACGAACGAACAGGGCACCAGAATTATAAAAGATATGTACAGTCAAAAGTCCTGAATAAAAATGTAAAATTACAATTAGATTTTGGTTAAGATGTGTCGATTATCAACATGCATACATAGAGAAGATTGGATAAACCAACCATGCTAAGAATCAACAAAATAGCCAGAACAGTTACTGGTGAAAAAATGTAATTCTAGGGTGAAATTATTACCGACATTACTTTAAACAGAACTACCAAAAAAGTAAAAATGTTCGTATTAAAAATACCAACAATTTATTTGGCACAGACTTCATGCAGCGGTTCAACCTATGGGGGTTACCAACCGACATTTTTGACCAGAAAATAAAAAAAATCTGACGACAAAGTCAGGAAAACGAAATAAGAACTTTATTTTAACCATTAAAATCGTATGAAATCGACTCAAAGTAAATTGTCTGCAGAAATGAAAGCATATAAAAACACAAAATTTACACTGAAAATAGCTAACACTAAAGTGAAAGAAATTAAGTCAAATTCTTTAGGTAACCAGTGGAATGTTAAAGAGAGTAAACTCATGGTCACAGAGCTGGAATCGCTAAAGTGCAACTCAAAGATGTCTTAGAAGAGTTAAAGACTATGAAAGATAAGATGACTTGCCTTGAAGTATGATGTCAAAGCAAAAAAGACATTTTGTCAAATTTTAAAAATGTGCTTCAAAACCAGAAGTCTAGAATTAAAAAGCTGGAACATATGAAATCTGAATTTGATAGAGGCCCTCAGTTCTCTCATAAGAGACACCTAAATCAAATTGGGGAACGACTATCGGAAGACAACGATAGCACTCCCTAGGGAGAAGTTATGGTTACCAGATACTACTCTAAGCAGCCTCAGAATAGCAGCAATCCAAAAAGTAAACGATACTGTGACTCATGAGAAGGTAAGTCTTGGGAGGGGGTGTTATGGTACCTTACCTATACAGACTACTTGAATTCTTCCACTCACCATAAATACTGGGAGCGCATCCTTCTCAGTGTTATAACCACACCAGTCTATACTGACAGTCAAGACTGAGGTACAACCACTCTTGTTCTCTGTTGTATTATACTTTTTTCAATATACTTGTTTTGTCGAAACTCCGAGTTCATGTTTTCCTTCTGGACCCTTTACAGTGTCACAGCAGTAGGTGTACTTCTCGCTTTCTTAAACGCTCTTTTGAATGTACCCACGAATCGTTCTGCTTGACCATTGCTTCTTGCATGGAATGGTGCGATCGTGATATGCTCCTCTAAAATATTTGGACAGAATATTTTAAATTCACTTGATGTGAATTGCGTTCCATTTATGATACAATACAGTCAACAGCCCCGAACCGGCGAATAATTAATGTAAAAACTAATGGTTACTTCTGTGGTTGGTTTCTTACATTTTAATATTGCCGGTCAATTTGTGAAACTGTCTCTCACTATTAGGGTATAGAAACAATCCAGTGGGCCAGCAAAATTTACGTGAATCCTAGGTCATGGTCGATAAGTTTTCGGCCTGGGTCTGAACTTTATGGGAAGTGTTTACTTTATTTATGTTTTAGACAAACACAGTGGTATAATTAACAAAAGTATGTTACAGAAAGTGTGCGTCTAATTCTGGGTCCATAACTTCCTCCAATATCTGCCACGACGTTTAGTCGTTACTGTATTTATTGTGTCTGGGTAAGTCCATTAATTCTTGCATCAGGTAGATCAACTTACACCATAAAACCTCACTTGTAGGCCTTTGCTCTGTAAGGAGTCAATATCTCTTTCTTTTGCGGTTGACTTCCATGGAGTCTGTATTTTTTCTCTTTCTTTTAAATGTTTGCCTTTGAGAAACTACTTGTCTGACTGGTAACTCGAACGTGTCAAACACGAAGTCCATGAATTCTTCTTTTGTAGTGTCCTCTACAGTATCGGAATATATTTTCCTGCTTTGGTTCAAATGTCTCTTATGAGTAAAGTTTGGCCCATTCACCATATGAAGCATATTCCCAATTCTTTTATCCACAAACCCAATTTCCCAAAATGATATGCCATTCTTAAACATTCGGAAAAGAACCTTTTCTTCGATTTAAAAAATCCTTTTTTGACATGCATTTTTAGTGCCGGTTACTTATGAGTAGGTAACAGTCTGTCGAAAATAGTCTTGATCTTTTTTCCGCTGGTAACATGCGAGATGAAACATTATCATTCAGGGTCATTCTATACACTTGTAGAAAATCCAGTATGGCTTTTTCTGTGGGAGTATCTCTCGCTTTTTAACGGTCTTTTAAAAGTATTGACAAATCGCTCTGCTTGACCGTTTCTTCTTGCATCATATGGCAGGATTGTTAGATGTTCCATGAGAAACGACTCCGAAATGTGCAAATAATTCATGCAGAAACCCAATTGTTATTTGTGTCGTTGGATTTTACACTTAAGTATCTCTGGCCATTCAGTGAAGTCATCCATTACAAACAGATAATAGAACCCGTCCAATGTCCCAGCAAAGTCAATATGGATTCTCGACAACAGAATTTTATATGAGTCATTTTTGCTGCTAACGCACACCATTTATCCGATTTAACCGTATTCTCAATATCTCGATCCATGATCGTCCAATAGACGTAACTTCGCATAAGACTCGTCATTCGTGATATAACTTGATATCCAACATGTAACTCTCTTAGAATACGTTATTGCAATGTTGGCGGAATGACTACCCAATCACTGTAGATTACTACATCGTCGCAGATTGAATATGCTTCCGGAATCTTTTGGTTCTTTTCTACTATGCCTTTTTGGATAAAATCATCGTTCATCACCTTTGTCTTTATCTTTTCAGTTGTCACTTAAAGTTATCTTACGATAGTACACAACGTGTTTTTCACCTAAACTTCTGTTCGTAGAAAGGCTATTACCGTGTCCTCAAGGAGTTCAACAGATTTCAGTATCAATCTAGACAGTCCGTCCACATGACTGATCTTTGAAGAGGTGAGATTGTAAGAAAGCAACGCACAAAACAAAACTAAAATTCCGAGACAATCGTCTAACAATCAACAGTTGTTCCTGCCGCTTTCCATTTCATTTTGTTTTCATTTTCAAATCCTTTTTATCAATTCACATTGACGCTATGAAAATATTATGCTCAGCACAGGCTATTTATTCATCGTTTATGTCGGCGGAATTGACTCAGTCTATTACAGATCAGATATCCCTTGTTTTGTGAATTAGAGTTATCTGCTTTTAGTTCCCTTTTCGTTGTTGTAAATTTCTGTGGAGGAGGCTATCTTTTTAGTCATTCTCTCTAATGTAAATAAAATGACCGCCTCGTGCGTGTGTTACGTTAAAACATGTATCTGTCTAGTCATTGAATTTATCCTTCAATCCAGAATTTGAAGTCCACACAAAACAAGGTATCTTTTAATTTGATCGATACTTGTATTCATATATTACTATCAGATATTCCATTTGTTCCCTTTGTAATTGCAAATGTTGATCTTGTTGGTGTTTTATGTTATCCAACATGGCACTTTTAAATTTCTCCATTTTCTTCACTTTTCGTGTATTTTTTACACGGTCGTAACTGGAAGATAAATTATTCACTTCTTAGCAAGAAGAAAAATTTGTTCAAACTTATTTACGTGTTCCTAATTAAACAAAAAAAAACGAAGAAAAATCGACAGACCTGTTGTTTTTTTCCGTGGTCGAACGATTTAGATTTCAAAATTCGTGTCGGGAAATGATGTGAAATCTTTCTCAAGAACGAAACTTTATTTTCGATTTGACGTTAGCAGGTTTTGTACACCTTATGTGTTAAAAATCCAGTGTGACTTCAAAATTCTCGCTGTTATAGTAATGGTTATGTTATATCCGAAATAAGTCCAAGTTATCGTTGCCTCTGTTATGTGCAACATAGGTCCGGGTTATGTTGTGTCCATTTTAGTCCGTGTTCTCGTCGCCAGTGTTGTGACCTTGGAAGGCCGACAATAAATAAGATAAGATAGTGGTATACTTAAAATGAATGTGTATTATTTACTCCTCTCCAGGAGTTAGGCACAAGGCCAGTTTTATCCTACTCCCACAAGTAAGATGTGACCCAAGGTCGGGTCGGAAAGTGGGGGTTGAAAAGCCAGCGCCCGAGAGGTGAGCACTCTGACCATCAAAAATTGCCTGGGCAGCCCCGTCGGCATTCCCCGGTAGGGGCGCCTCAGGCAGTAAGCAATAAACTTACTCCTCCCCAAATATGGGAGGCGAAGCCTGGGAGGGTGGACTTCCTAGAACTGCACAGGACAGACCCATAGACCGGCGTAAATCAAGCCCTGAAGGCCAAGACAATACCAGTCCATGGGGTGAAGTATCCATCGGAACAGATACTGCACTTTGATCTCGACCAAAAATAATGTGTTTTATTTACTCCTCCCCAGGAGTTAGGCACAAGGCCAGTTTTATCTTACTCCCACAAGTAAGATGTGACCCAAGATCGGGTCGAGAAAGTGGGGTTTGAAAAACCAGCGCTCGAGAGGTGAGCACTCTGGCCATTTAAAAATTGCCTGGGCAGCCCCGTCGGCATTCCCCGGTAGGGGCGCCTCAGACAGTAAGCAATAAACTTACTCCTCCCCAAAGAGGGAAGGCGAAGCCTGGGAGGGTGGATCTCCTAGAACTGCACAGGACAAACCCATAGACCGGCGTAAATCAAGCCCCGAAGGCCAAGACAATACCAGTCCATGGGGTGAAGTATCCATCGGAACAGATACTACACTTTGATCTCGACCAAAAATAATGTGTATTTACAGAAGTACAGAATAGTATGTTACAGAAAGACTGCTCTGAGACTGCCCCGAGCTTCGCCGAAGACCCTCTATACGTACTGTCTCAAAGAGATAGTCACACTATAAGAATAACATAAAAAGAATGCATCTTATCTACGATTCATCTTTTTGTTTATTTTTAAAAAGTTAAATAATTTACTAAATAAAAGTGTTTTTATTCTCATTCGATTTTGAAAATCTGTTCATATTTTGTTTTAATTGTGTAAAGAAAACTTGATTAAATCATACCTTGAAAAGGGGGGTTTGAAAGTCTATCCGGGAAGCGTTTTCACTGTGACTTCAATGGGATCGTTAAAGATAAATTTCATTGAATAAAATGAAAATAATCGACTTTTTCTTACAGCTCACTGGACGTTTTCGCCCCTTCTCTTCTTTATCCTTCTTTTTCGTTCTGCTTTTCACACCATTGAGTTCAGAAATGAATTCCCAACCTCAAATGCTAATTATGCTCTTTCTTTTATTGACTTGAATTCGACATATGCAAACCAACTTCATTTGCATAAGTACATCTCTGGACTCACTGTCCCAGATGTCCTAGACGTTAAAATAAAGACACCACGAGTCGTCTATTCCATTGATTCGTCATCAAAGAGTTAGTCCTCACTCATGACCAATGATTTAAACATTTCTTTAATTTTCAAATTGCATGCCAGGCAAAGACGGGCCCTTTTATGACGAAAATAAGCTACTACTGTAGCTACTGAGAATTCGGGTGAAAGTTTTGGGGGTCATCCTAAATTGGGAGCTGTGCAGCGAGATGATTGTTCACATTAGTTTTAAATTTCTGCATGTCGGTACAGTCGGGGAAACAGGGAGCAGGGAGGGAGTTCAAAAGGCCGGCAGCTCAAGGAAAGAAGCTATTGGAGTAGAAGGCTCTCCGGCTTTCTTGGGAACTCCACAATGAATGGATGGGATTTAGCTGATTGTCGGGTTGGTCGAGTGTATTTACGTCGAAAGGGCACCAGAGCAGCAAGTTCATCAGAGCACATTCCATTGAAGTACTTGTAAAACAAGCACAAGGATGCAACATTGCGGCAATGGGACAGAGGCTGCAGCTTGGTGGATAGTAAGTGACTTATCATTATTGTTTAAGAGGGAGAGACTAGTGGATGGTGCACCAACCCAGATGTGACAACAATAATCCATGTATGGGCAGATGGTGGCTTCGTAGGGATATAGGATGTTGTCAGGTGTGAGAAGTTTTCTAGCTCGGTAGAGGGGGACCACTTTCTTTGCAGCAGCCTTGGCAATGTATTCTATGTATTTGTTCCAATTCATGTTACTTGTAGCTTTCTTTGGAGCTTTGTAAACTGCAATTGCGTATATTATCACAAGTGCACATGCTACATCGTATAGGCACAGTCTCTTTATTAGGGAAATCTTCAATCTGCAAATTCAGCTTGGTGGATAGTAAGTGATTCGTTATTATTGTCTAAGATGGAGAGACTAGTGGGGGCCATTTTCACTACTCGATCCGAGTTCAGGATCATCGCGTCGGTCACATACGTGTACCTACCTTGCATTTATCGGGCGTCATTTAGAAAATGTCTTACTGTTTTCACATGAGTTTGTATAAATTCATGGACGATTTAGCTAAGAAAGTTATAATTTACTAGACCACCCGTGACCCGTTGGGTCAGTTTGTTATATTAGCTATGGAATTCATGTATGAGCGTGACACTTGTGGCATAAAGAAAATAGGTTTTTTTTACATAACAGAAGCATTTCTATGAAAGTATATTAAAATGAAAAAAGAATATAGATAGATTTCTATGAGTCGTTCTGTTTATTATAATTGTTTTTTTTTTAAATTACAGTTACTGAATTATAAGTGGTTGGTTAGGGCGATTTGAGAAAGGAAGGGGATACAGCAGGCTTTCTCGCGTACGTAACGAAAACAGAGGGAGTAGGAGTGGTGAAATCTATGAGAGGGAAAGTGGGAGGTGGTTTCGTTCACCGACCGCTAGTATGGCTGATATTAATAATGAGTGTTGTTTTTTTGTTTGTTTGTTTGTTTTTGTTTTTTAAAAGGGAGGAGTTTTTTTGAAACTGCGACAGACTTTACGAAGTCCTCCCGTTGAATGTTTTTAGCCGTGAAGAAAACAAATAAACTATTTGATGAAATTAAATGAAATTGTTTAAAAATTTCCAGAATGAAAAATTTCATGCGTTCGTTAATCATAATAGAGAATAACGGAATTGGAATAACAGATTGAAGACGATGCTATTTACGCATGCGCAACCGGATGTTGAAAACCGGAAAGCTGAAAGCTGATTGCAAACATACAAGAACAATAGACTTTTAGTATTATATAGATTATAGTATTAAATTTAGGGAAAGTGAACATGGATGCCGACCACTCCACATTTATTGTAATGTCAGCAGCTTAATTGCTGACTGGTCAAGTTGCAGTAGCAGTATCGAAATCTGTCTGCTTATCACATACCACCTGTTGCTAATGGCAATCAATTCAGACTTGTTGAGATGACTGAATATGAAAGCAAAGCAGGGAGACACTTATGACTGATGCAGATCTCTGTTACTACAATAATAATTCAGTGTCCAACAAGACACGTCCTTCTTCATTCTTCACCATTGAACTTTCGGGGGGGGGGGTTAACTCAAAGTTGTTAACTTGTTAAAAAAAAAAAAATAAATAAAAATCGAATATTGTGTTGGTATAGATTTGATTATTGTGCATCTCTCTAAAGTTGCGTTCGTTTCGTTATCGTAGCATGAAAAAGAGAATGCGTTTATGTTGATTCGCAATCGCAAAGTTAATAAAATGTCAGCAAATTTAAATATAATGAATTATTTATGATGGAAATCCTCCATTAGTGTAGAATAATAAGTAAATGCTGTTTAATAATGTATTTTGAGTTGAGAAAAAAAACAGTCCAGTATCAATAAAGGAAATAGCAATATGAAGAATATTTAATACGTCAATGAAAAGAGAATATTAGACTTACGATATGAATAAATTCAAAGGCCGCTTATATAATTAAATAAGAAACGCTTTCCCCTTCACATTGATGTAGAAATAGTTTTTTAAAATAAATAGTTTAATATTTCTGTTAACCAATTTTTTTATTATAAAACCGCTCATAGGTAGGTAAAAGTATAATTTTTCTTTTTTATTAATGACATAAGCAGTCGATTTTGTGAAGGTGATGATTCAAAATTGGTTCCAGTTTTACAGTATTCCAAGTCGGATTAAGTTGTTTTTTTTAACTTAAGGAAAATACACTTTTAAGGAAAAAAATAGGGTCTAGGAAAAAAATGGCTATTCAGAATGAAATATGGATATTGTTGGGTAGAAGCTATCAATGGCAACCTCCAAAAATATGAAAAGACAATTTTATATATTAGATTAAATATTATATGCGACAGCGTAACTGTTCTTTAATAATCAATGGTTAACATCTTCTGTTAGGTTCGAATAAATTTGCATAATAGAACCAGCATGTTTTATTTTGGATTCAGGAGACACAGTTTCATGAAGAATGTAGGTCTTTTGAAAAGATACTGAAAACTTAAAATCATAAAAAAATGGAATAAAGAAGTAGATAAATTTCTGTAAGCGGTTGGAAGGAGAACAACCCATTCCCCATGAATGAGATTTTCTCTCTTTCCAATATTCTCACCATAAAGTCTCAACCTGACAAACTTTCTCTCTTCTTATCATATGTTCATCAACTGATTGGTGGATCAATAAGAAGAATCAAATCCATTCTTACATGTTAACAGGATCTTGTGATTTATATTAAACACATCAAAGAAGATTACATTCACAGTGTCTGAATGTTCTACACTCACTACAAAATTTTGAGGACCAAGCAAAATAATTCTTATTTCCACCAATTTAAAAGAAAATCACAATTCTAAGTTCTAACAAATTCACTAACCAAATATAATAAAATTGTGATTGAAATTGATGAATAAACGTATGAAGAGAAGAATGGAACGTTTTAAAAAGTAGCTTACATACTGTGTTAACTTTTTTATTTCTTGATAAACAGTTTGAATTTGATAGATCTGATAGTTGAAAAGGAATGAAATTGTTGTTCTCAACGAGCGACAAATAGGTTATGAGAGAGAGGTGTTTTTTTTTAATATTTCTCAGAGGAAAACTGGTGGCTTTTAGTTAAAAATGCATCAGAATAATTCATGCACATAAAAGAGAAGACGATTAAGTGAGTGGCCAAAATGCACAGGTGTAACAAGAAAAAAGGATAACAAGTCTTAAAATTTGCATTCAGTCTTTATTTAATTATAGACATTTTTCCCGCCTTTGCGTGGTTTCCTCAGCCCTTCAGTTGCTGGCAAAATTACAGCTTATCAAGCAGATTTGTGCAGTTGTAGCCGATTCATGTCTTCGTGTCTGCTGAATCCTATTGCTACCAATCAAAAGGATTTTCAAGCAGGTGCTTTTCTGAGAATTTGTAGCACATGACACGAACATAGATCACAGTAGTTTGCTAATAGTGGATTGGTGCTGCACATTTTGTATAGTTTTGTTGGTCATTAAGCTGTTTGGACATCTGCATCCTGTGATGGTTTTTAGATGTTTGTGGTTGCAAGCATCAATATATTTTTATTAACTTAGTTCACCACAAGCCAGACAAGTTGCCACTATAGCTACTGAGAATTTGAGTGAAAGTCTTGGGGATCATCCTAAATTGGGAGCTGTGCAGCGAGATGTTTGTTCACATTAGTTTTAAATTTCTGCATGTCGGTACAGTCGGGGAAACAGGGAGTAGGGAGGGAGTTCAAAAGAGCGGCAGCTCAAGGAAAGAAGCTATTGGAGTAGAAGGCTCTCCGGCTTTCTTGGGAACTCCACAATGAATGGATGGGATTTAGCTGATTGTCGGGTTGGTCGAGTGTATTTACGTCGCGGGGGCACCAGAGCAGCAAGTTTATCGGAGCACATTCCATTGAAGTATTGTAAAACAAGCACAATGGATGCAACATTGCGGCGATGGGACAGAGGTTGCAGCTTGGTGGATAGTAAGTGACTTATCATTATTGTCTATGAGGGAGAGACTAGTGGATGGTGCACCAACCCAGATGTGGCAACAATAATCCATGTATGGGCAGATGGTGGCTTTGTAGAGATATAGGATACTGTCAAGTGTGAGAAGTTTTCTAGCTTGGCAATGTCTTCTATGTATTTGTTCCAATTCATGTTACTTGTAGCTTTCTTTGGACCTGTGTAAACTGCAATTGTGTATATTATCACAGGTGTGCATGCTACATCGTATATGCACAGTCTCTTTATTAGTGAGATCTTCAATCTGCAAATTCATTTTGTCAAAAAATTTTTTTAAAGTTGTCTATTACACAATGCTGTGCTATGTCAGAGAAACTGCAACATATTGATTCAAGAATCTTCCTCTTCTGCTAGTATTCATCTCTCCTAAACGATGTCTTCTTTGCATCTAAGTTCTGTATGTCCTCGTGATATAAATGGATGATTATATTTTCCATGTGTTTTCAGTTTAAATAATAAAGAAAATTCTAGGAGTTTTTTTCTAAGGAAAAATAGATGGAAATAACGATTTCATTTATATTCTGCTTAAGTAACTCACATAGCTGAAAAATATGTCACTGCAAATATTTATGGTAAAGCATTCCTTATTTTATATTATAGTAAAAACAATTTTACTCCTTATCATCGTGATTGATAGCTTTATTAACAAAAATTAGATAACAAAAATCTGTTTAGTTAATCAGATAGAGCAAACACTCGTCCATGTTAGTAAAAAGAAAAAATTCTCAATCACTTTCATCAAATTTCATATGTAATCCAATCAACAAATTCGATTTAAATTGCTAATATCATAGAGGAAGTCTGAGGAGCTAACTCTCTCACAGTCAGAAGTCCTGATAATACTACCCAATTAGCAGGTATTATTTTTATAGTTTAGAAATACTCGTCTAGCTACAAAAAGAGAAAGGGAATCTTCATTTGTCCTTTTTGCTTCCCTTCTCTCTTTCTCTCCTTCCATTCTATTGCATTTGACTTACAGGGCATAGGGAAAACAGAAAAAAAATCGTTTTCTTTCCCGGGTGAAGGACGGTAAGGGAAGATATGGGATGGGAAGACGTTTAAAGTAAGATTCAACTGCGAAATACAGAATTTATTCGGTAGATCAAATAATTACCATGCTGTACTTAAAGACAGAGTTTATGAGTTCGAGCCTCACCCGGGCCAAAGTATTTTTATATTGCTTTTCTCCTAAAATGAACATAGACATCTTAAATTACAGATTGTTTATGGAAATTAGTACCCTGTCAGCAAAATATACACTTTATTGAATAAAGGAGTAAAATTTCATTAAAATTTAACAACTCATCGATTTTTGGCAATTAGACTGAACACTTTGGTTGGTTTATGAAGAAAGAAATCAGTATGGTTGAGTTACTATTTATTTGCCGCCCCACGAGGGCTGAGTTAGACACATGGTAGGTTGTTAATGTGGGAAAAATCCAGCTCCCCCAAATTGGAACTCTGGATTGGGGCAAAAATAAAAATCACCTCAGTCTTGAAAGATCTCTCTTTCACTGACCGAGGACAGGAAAGATAAGTGTAATATCAGAACAGATAATACACTTTACTCTTAGCCCAACGACAAAGGAAACATTCAACAAAAAAATAGCATTTAACTAGAAGAAAATCGACCTGAAATAGAAACATGGAACAGCAAGCTGATTATGATACCGGCTAAAAACGAAAATATAGAACTGAATTGAAGTCACTTACCAGACAGGGAATGGTTAAAGAGTCACAAGAAAATAATGGTGATAGTCATCATTCTCATCTCTCACATCTGCTAATGTTGGCCAAGTTTATGTTATTCCAGATGCAGATACAGAAACCAATGGAGAAACATATAGTGGAGAGTGGTTTGTGTATTCTCCATCAAAATGCCGGTTTTATTGCTTTGTCTGTAAACTTTTTCCAAACTTTTCATCTTCTGAAAGGTCAGAGAGGTTAGAGGTCAGGAATATCACGTTGACCTGAATAACATGCTAGAGGTACACACAAAAACATAACAAGTGTACTAGCAGCATCACTTGAAAAAATGCGTAATATAAGAGCATGTCTCGTTCTGCAACGAGACATGCCATTCAGATTAAACAATGAATAATTTGGATATCAAGAAAACAGCAATTTTATTGGTCTTTTCGTACTAGTAGCAAAATTTGATTCATCTTCCGGTATAAAAATTTCACATTAGGAAGTCAGCCTTATTTCTCAAAAACTGTACGCAAGAAAGAAAATGATTTAACAAAAAGTTATGGGTGCAATTCTGGCTGACATGAAAAAGGGTGGTTATTTCATCTTGTCCATAGATTCCGGCCCTGACATTTCACATACTGATCAATTGAATTTAATTATCAGATATGTTTCAACTGAAACTTTCTGTGGGCAAATGCCACCCAGTGTAGCCAGATTGATTGTGGATGTCTAAAAATAATGGGAAAATCCGTATTTTCCACAGTAGATTAGATTAATCAAAAAGTGGAAATTCGATTAGAAGTTAAAAATATTGAAATTAGGGTTGTGTGTCAGGATATTGTGTCACAGAGAGGAAGTTACCAAAGATATGTAGCAGATAGGCTAATAAAATCTTTCTTTTTTTTCTGAATTGCAAAAGAGAGCGGTTTAGGACAGTTGCACCTTACCACTGTGGTTTATGGATTGTGGGTATTATGTATGCATACCATATAATGAAAAAAAAGGAAAATCTGGAAAACATTGTTAACCATTTAAATGATTGTGTGCTGTATTTATTAATAACTTTTACAACTGATCTTATAAAAAAGAAGACAACAACAAGGAAAGAGAAAAATGAGCGAACTACTGCTATGTGTCATTTACTCAACACGATTTATTCACTGTTTATTTGCCGTTCAGATAATCTACTAGAGACAAGAATTGATCCATCGTAGTGCTACATCAGGAGAAAGAGTGACTGATGTAGTGTTGAAGTATCTCATGACTCAGTGTGAAATTGGCCTTAGAAAATTTTGAATGCAATCTTAATGCATACATGGTTGGGAGGTTTAAAGATATGCAGCAAAATGTCATCGAAAAAGACAAATTTTCAAAATTAATTCCTCTTTTAATTTTTCTTCTTTTTTTTAATGGAAATCTCTCCAGACAATGTACCCCCCCTGTCCTCCAGCTTTCGTGACGTCACCAGTTCGGCTGTTCCGGGTTCGGTTGGTCACCAGGTACTGCTCAGGAAAAGTTGCTGTTCTGATGAAGGCTGCCGATGTTGAAACGCCTGGTCCAGCGACTACTCACTCCCACGTTGTGTTTGTTAGATCAGTGAGATATCAACCGGGTTGACCTTGTCTCGCTGTGAAGAGAAGGGTAATTTCCTGCAGAACAGTTGAATGGAAATAATTAAGTCTGTAACGACTTTGTCTGTTTGGTTTTCTTAGAAGAAGAATTATTTTTAAAAAACAATTACAAATAATGTGCACTTGTTTGTTTACAAAGCCAGGCCATTCGATAATATCCAAGTTTAACTGCGTGTGTTAGTCAGATCGACGGGCGCTAATAATTCTGGGCGTCTTGATCGTTGTCAGTGAAAATCTGTTGTAAGTTTGGGACGAGAAAAGAACATATACACGAACTGATATGTCAGGTTCGGTGGGAAAATTACAGAGCGAGTCCTTTTGTCACTGACTCTCGTAACTGACTGACTGACGTCCCTGCTCTCTGACTGTAGCTGTTCTTCGCATTGCTTTTATCGGGACATACCACGCCCTTACCTAATTATAATTTGGCACTCCAAGAAAAGATTTGTATCTACATTCTCCACGGGTCCCTCAAAGCAATTTCGCCAACAGCTGCCAAATTCTTTTATGACCGTTTATTTCTGCCGCGTGTAACTCAAACATAACTCAATTCGTACTAGTATTGTTTTTTCAGGGCAATAACTTTACCCCTCCGTTGGGAATCTGATTCTGACAACAGCTGAGAGATATCAGAACTGTCCCGCAGGGTAATTAACCAGTGACCATCTTTCTTGGACGATCACTTAAAACCAATTGACCTGATTCGAGATTAACACTCGACCGTCACTCTAAGTCCCTCACGGAGTTCAGCTGTCACGAAACCCCCCTCCGTGGCCATTCTCATATCGAGAAGTTAATTCATTTTTATCCTATCTTTTGTAAGCCCTAAAAAAAATAATTTGGTTTTCTTTTTCTCATCCCCAGCTGTTCAATTCCGTCCAGAGATTTTTAATGTTTTCTTTCTCTCTATTTGTACTGGCACGGTAATTTTACCATTGATCTTCATAGGCTCACGGTCAACTCATACTGGCGCTGTATCTTGGGCCCCCACCTCCTCCATGGGGTTGCCCGACACTGTCACAACAAGGCATGAAGCCACGTGATGTAAGAAGTTAACAAGAACAACTATGGTTATCGTAAATACAGGGGATACTTATTGACCTTCGTCTTGAAAAACTAAGATTATAGGTAGAAGGAAAACAGTCAGCAGAAAGAGAGTTCCACAAGCCTGCGGATCTTGGAAAGAAGCTACTGGAATAGGAAGCTGTATTACAATAAGGTATAAAAACAGCGAATTGATGGAGACCACTAGACCAACGAGTCAAACGAGCTGGAACAAAAGAAGCAGGGAATAGATCACATCATTCTGAAGAGCACATGCCATAATAGTATTTATAAAGACTGAGACTTGCAACATCACGTCTATGAGAAAGGAGGTGTAGTGAAGAAGAAAGAGTAGGGTCAATCAAATTACAGATACGTTTCTGCACCTTATCAAGAATCCTCAAATGAAACGGAGATTTATCAGCCCAAATATGAAAACAGTGCTTCATACATGATCTGATTGTGGATTTGTAGAGATAGAGAATAGCCTCAGATGTGAGAAAGTGTTTGGAGCGATAGAGAGAATCGATTTTATGAGAAGCAGAAAGAGCAATGGATCTAATGTATGAACTCCAAGAAAGATTTGATGAGAGGGAAAGACCAAGAAGTTTCCGAGTCGATTTCTCCTCAAGAGCAGAGCTATCCATGAGAATCTCAGGAAGAAAAGGGACACGCCTACGATTGAAAGACACGAGCTGAGTCTTAACTGGATTAAATGAAACAAACCATTTTGTACCCCAATCCACAAATGAACCCAGGTCAACTACTAGATCAGCTGCATATATCGACTTATCCAAGGGAGATGGGCGAGAAGCAACACCAGAATAGAGTCATCCGGTTGCCTTTTAATGCAGTGGACATATTGGCATTATCGATGAAATGTCTACTTACTTTTCATCATCCACAAAAAGAACATCTTTGCAACCTCACTGAAATGTGCTTAAATATGTATCCAACACGAGATGGCAATGGGGCACATGAAAAAGCCACAAAAGCTATTTTGGAAAGCTTCACTGACGCTCTCATTAATTTATAGTCTAGTGCTAATGAAAATAGTAATACAACCTTTTACAGGAAATAGAAGAACTAGAATGTGTGTTTATGTTGCATTTTATACTCTTGAAGTGCATTTCCATGCAAAACTGTTATTGACTACTTGTGCATCTTTGTACAGTTCACTTAAAGAATTTTTAGGCAAAATTAAAGATGCTGATGAGCAAACATTGGCAAATATTAACTGCAGAACTGTCACAGACAAATAGTAAGGAAGTGCACCTCTGATAGGATTGTGTACAGTAATGCTGTACAAATGGTTTCGTTCCTTGCTAGTTTGGCAGAATCTATGCAGCAAAGTGTTCAACTGTCGATGGAAGCATACGTGAAACTTAATGATGATCACTTTCGTTTGTATAGAAGACAAAGCCACAGTCAAAAAGAAGAGCGCTTCCTGTCTAATACAGACTTTTTTGAAAATATATACATGGAAAACATTCAGATCGATTTTCTTAATATAGAAGCAATCGTGTGACTATTTATTAACCGAATCATAAACTGCTTGGGAAAGAGAGAGAGAGAGCGAAGGAGAGAAAGAAAGAGAGAGAAGGGTTGTTTTTTTTAACTGAAAAGAGTAACAAGGTCCTAAGATAGGTTGTACATGAGCTGATCATTCTGTGCACTGACAAAATTAGACAAACAAATTTCATTGAATCCTTGGAGATTTTGCTACGAAGAACATTGAGAGGGGATGCAAAGACCATTTATTGATGAATGTAGTTTCTGTATTTCTTAATATGCGTTTTGAAACCGCTTCAAGATACCTAAACAAATGTGTCTGTTCCTGTTAAAAAATTAAAATTCAAAGTTTGAATATCAATGTTGCATATGCAATAACTATAATTATAACTAGGTGGACCCATGAAAACGTTTTTGGATCAATTCAAATACATTTTCCAAAAGGTAGTTACTTAAAAAATGTTTTACTTTCAAATCACCTTACGTATGACCCTCTCCCTTCTCCTTCGACTATTTATAAACCTTGAGAATGTCTGCGATTTGTCTGGTTGTCAAACGGCAATCTTGTTCAACTACGGTTTTCATTTGAGCTGGGGGATTCTTACACTGAAAATTTTCCTTTTTGGAATCGAGTTACACCAAATACAGGATTTGGACAATAAGAATATAAAACGATCTTTAGTAGGCCAGAAAGATTACATTAAAAAAACGAACTTGTTGGCCAACCTACTACATATAGTTAATATCAAATATGACAGGGAGGTGAAAACACATCCTAGACTAATGTATAAATAGAAAAATCTTCAATGCAAAAGTCAATTGATGTCAAATGCATGTCAGAATTACCTTCTTTATTTATATATTTAAAGTCCATTATTTCTGTTATTAGAAGCAAAATGTCTGATTAAATAACTATTCTGAATTCAAACCTCAAAAAAATGTTCATGCGCTTTAAATTGTTTAGAAATTCGTTAACTTTAACTACTTTTTCTTTTTGAGAAGGGACCAGTTTATAAGTTGATTTATTATATCACATAGAAATGAATTCAGGATATTTAAATTCTATGAATTTTCCATTCGGTCATGTTTGTCTATTGGTCATTCCCAAGTTTGAATGCAATCAAACAGGACTGTTAAAAGCATATAACTACTGACTAGTGTATCAGAATTATTCTTAGGATGATAATTAATTAGAATTTAATAACAATTAAAAAAAATGAGTCAAATTTTAGAAGTATGGTTTGTCAAGCTTTTATAAAAAGAATGATTGGGTTTATCTGTTTTAGAGCATATCAACCCTTTTAAGCTTATTTAATGGTAACATTTATTGTAAACGACTCATGAAACACAAGTTTCTACTTTATCCATACGTTAAGGGGGGGTCGTGCATTTATCGGTGGTATTACAGTCTAAATAGATTCAACTGAACTTGAACTAGGATTAAGCCGATTCCATAGTCTGTGTTTGTATCCATTATCCCACTCTGTGTTGCAAATTTCAGGAAAGATAGTGACCATCGTCACAGTATAAGCCGAAAATGTAATCTGGGAATTTATCTTTTAACGAACTTATGATAAATAATTCGACTAAGATGCAGATATCTGCACCATCATATCAACCCATCGTGACATCAAATGAGTTTTGGAAGGTTTGATTTTTTTTACCGAAGCTTTTCCTGAAATCTATTATAGATTTTATATCTTCATTGTTTATATCTGTATATCTTCTTACGAAATATAAGACTTTACTTAGGAAAGACTTAATTACGCAGGAGCAGAAGTATGTTATGTCGAATTGTGTAAATCTAACGTCACTGTTTCCTCGACCATACCAACATGCAGAAATGTTGTTGAATCAGATATAATATGTAGATCTCTATTATTTATAATTTGTTGGTTAATCTTTCTTAATATGCTAGTCCTATTTCGCTTTTGATAAGGTTTAACAGTATGGATGTGGGCCTATTGCTAAAAGTTGCTCTGTGATCCTTAAATGTGATGAAGGCTTCCAGTTTAGCTAGTTTTCAGCTCTATTTTCTAGATTTACTTCATGTTTATCAGCAGTCAATTTAAAAATTCTAATTTCACCTGTGTGCAAATATTTTATGAGATTTTTTATTAGTGTTTTCGAAAGCTATACACTGTTTTGGTTGTTAAAGTCATGCAATATGTCAGCATAGACTGTTGTATATAGCTTAGTTAATACTCTACTAAGATCCTCAGAATTCTTCACCAGCTTTAGGCGAACATTTTGGTATTTTTTAAAGAATATATAGAAACTCAGTAAAGTAGCAGTTCAAGATGACAAGGGATTGATCGCTTACAAAATACTGTGAACCCATTCATGAGAACTGCCAGTAAGACATGAATCAATTCTGTCACAAGATCAAAACAGACTTTTTCAGTTTTGATCTCAGAAAACTTTCTGATATATTTTGTGTATGAGTCACTAATGCATCTATTGTATGTCTATGAATATGTATTATAATAAATCAGTGATTGTTGAATTATGTCGTAAACAGTATAAGGTTCGTTTTTTTATTGAACCAGAACATAAACTAATGTGACAGATATGAAAACGTCAATGTTTTTATTCTGATCTTTTGAATGATATTTCACCGTGAGAGTATTTGATAAGATATGCATATAAATATGATTATTTTCAATTACTGACAGGTATATGAAGCTTATTAAATACGAAGACAAGAATGGGTAACTGTTATTGACGTTACGTAGGCGTTTTGAGTAAATGGAAAGCATCTACCAGACAAACGCAGCAGCAATCTCCAATACTGTCTACATACGAAAACATTTCCGTGAAATAAAAGAGTCGCAACAAAGGCCAAGTGTAACACGCCATTAGTCTTTTTGTCTGCGTTGATGCACTGGAACCAGCACAGTTGGCGATTAGAAAGAATGGCAATAGAACAAACAAATGGAAATGTCATTAATAGTTTTTGAACCCATGTCTCAAAAGTTCGATTCACCACAAAGGCAAATATATGCAGGGTCTGTCAAGTAATAAATGAGTCTGCACTGTTTGCCAACCTCCAGCCTCTGTCGCATCGCCATAGCGTCGCATCCTTGTGCTTTTTTTTTTGACAAGTAGTTCCATGGAATGTGCTCCGATGAACTTACTTAACTTGCAACTCCTGAAAGAAAATACCCCCACCCACCCAACTTGTAGCAAAATCCCACCCCTTCACATTAGAGGTCTGTAGATATTGGAAATTTCTTCTCTAATAGCTTTTTTTCTCGTACCGCTTGCTTTGGAATTTCCTTTCCTGCTCACTGTTTCCCAGACCATACCAACATGCAGAAATTCAAATGTAATGTGAACAAACATCTTGCTGCCCAACTCCCCAACCATGTTTTCCCTTATAAATCTGTTCCCTATCACAGTAACCCCTTATGCTTTCGGTAGCAATATGCCTTGTTTGGGGTGCACAAAAGTAAAAATTAAAAATTAAAAGAGCAAGTCTTCCTCATGTTATATTAATTCAAAATGGGGGAAGCTAAATAGAAAATCCTAAACCCTTAACCTTTGATCATTTCTTTTATTATCAGAGCATTATCTTTTTGAAAACAAGTTGGCTGGGTTTTATCACCAATAAAGGACGAAAAGGTTTTTATAGTCATCTGGTCAGGTAAGCAGAGGAATGATAAATAGTTATTATTGCCTACTGTGACATTATAAGGGATGCTTTCTATCAGCTCATTGACTTTATCAGACTGGTGGTACATATGTACTAACAGGCATTTTCACTTATTCAGGTTGATAATATCCTCCATCCTAGCCTAATATCAAGTACTATGGTGTTGCACTGTCTTCTGTACACCCTGTCAACTAACATATTGATAGTATTATTATAGGTTATATACATAGTGGGCATTAAAAATGGTATAGGCACCACATCATACTTGTCATGAGATGGAATAACAACTGAATGATATAAACGTTGAAAAGAAATAAAATAGCCAAAACCTACTACTAACACCCACTCCCTCGACATTGGGTATTTTTTTTATTTGAAAGCAGTCACAAGGAATCCAAGAGTTGCTAAGGGTGATGAGGTGTCAAACAGGAATAGAAAATGCTAAAAATTATTGCATTGTTGCATCTGGTCTATTGCCCTTCTGCTGCATCCATTGAGATTCTAGATCAGATCCAATATTATCGCTCCTGAATTATCAGGCCGGCTTTGATCACTCTCACTTCATCTAAATATTGCCTCGAAGTCTTTTCTATAAATACTTCCATAGAAATCGTTCATAGAAGCGTTACACTTTCTTCCCATATTTTCATGTATCAAACATAATACTAGATTAGCTGCTAGAATTTACCTTATACAATTACCATTCCTAAATGGAATCACCATTTCTTCCCATACACTTCTTGTCTATGGAATTTTCTGCCAGCCTATTGTTTGATAGATGTTTATAAAGTCCAAAATGTCAAATAACGTAGGGTGTGGCAGCAAAATCCGACACTTGACAAAAAGAAAAAAAAATAGGCTATATTAACAAAAGTTGTATATGCAGAGACCCGACAGTTTATTTAACAAATGTTTGAGTTACATACTACATTATTTTTCAATGTAACTGCTGCCAGCGGAAACGACCATCTCAGTGCGGGCACGAAATGAGTCACACACTTTGGCGATCATGTCCTTGTCTATAGCTGTGAACGCCTCCACGATGACAACCTTCAGAGAGTCGACCATGTTGTGGGCGTGTTTGTTCGTCTTGGCCTCGATCACTCTCCAGAAGAAATAGTAAAGAAAGTTGCAGTCGAGTGAGGATAGCGATTGAGGGTGGTCGTCTTCGCCTTACTGTGCAGGAGTGAAGCCCTGCTGGAAGATGTAAAGGCGTCCGGTGGCGATCTCGTCCACTCAGGGCTTTACTATGCTCCTAAGCACCTCTTGGTAGATCTCAACGGTGACTCTTAGGCCCTTTTGAACGAAGAACAGAGACATGACGTCCCCCTCACTAGAGATGATGCCAAGGACCATGACGGGAGAGGGAAATTTCGTATGCTTCACGAGGGGAACCTCCTCAATGTCTTTGCAGATCCACCTGTCGTTCTGCCTGTTGCTCATCTGGTCTTAGTCGAAATTCTTCTCATTTGACCCGTGCTTGAGCTCGTTAAGCAAAGCCGCTACCTTGAGCTTCTTCGACTCCTTGGAGGTATTCGTGATGAGCATGCAGTAAGATTTGCGCTAAGAGAAGTTATCAATGTCTTTCTTGATCATGACAGCCCGTGTCGAATTTGACATAGCTCTAGCTTAGGATTTTGCTGCAACACGCTGTACATTAATCACTATCACTATTCTTTAACTGTTCTCTCTCTCTCTCTCTCTCTCTTTCTCTCTCTCTCTCTCTCTCTCTTGTCCTTTTTTCTTCCTTCTTATTAACCCCCTTCCCCCTTGTATGTTAATGGACTTTTCACCTTGCTTAAGGTAACATGATGTGGAAGAAAAAAAGGAAAAAAGCTCACACAGAAAAATACCAAAAATTGAGCTGAGGGCAAAACAATCTGAAATATTTAAAGCATAAATAAAATACAATTTATATTAAATATTGTTTTACACAATCTACAAATTCATATGCATTTAGTCCCTGTTTGAATATTTTAATCTTTTATTCCTCCTGAAGTTAGATCAGGCTTGTTGAATGTTATGCAGGGAATAGGGGAATGCTTAAATATAAAAGATTTGTACATCAAAATTTGATGGCCCAACAACTATTTTGAACACAATGATAGCCATAACCAACATACATATTGACTGAAAATAAAAGCCCATTCATATAACTAAGCAGAAAACGAAGCGAAAAAGCATTAAATGTATAATTACAATTTCCCATAAATATCAATAACTACCATTACATTTTTTGTCATGATTTCATAACACTTGGATCTTTGAGGAAACTTAGAGATGAGAAAAAGTCGTCTATCTACCCGGTCGATCAGGCATGTGCACGTGGGGTGACAATGTATGAAAGTGAAATCTGGCCAGAGAGAGTTGGGGATATGTGTTGCATTGAGAGAGAAATAATATGAGAATCATACAATGGAAGTGTAATGTGAGTCTTAAAAACAGACTTAGACCTCATGACCTCAGAGGAATATTAAATCTAAACAGTATAGGGATATGTGTTCAGAGCATGAGACTTCGTTTGTATGGTCACATTGAAAGAGTGGATGAGAGTGCTAGGGTTAGTAAATGTAGAACAGTTGAGGTAACAGGGTCGGTTGGCATGGTATGGTTAAGGAAAATATAGGAGAAAGTGATAAGGATGTATTTGAGAGAAAAAGAGATAAATAAAGATCTGGCCAGACACATGTCAATATATTAAACAGACATTAAACCGAATATGATAATGATGATGATGATATTGGGCTTCTTCAGGCACTCTTCCAATTCTTCAAGCAAATTGATTGCTAAGTCACATCAATCTCCACCGCTGAAATTCAAGCAGACCAATTTTCTAGTCCTTTACCAGATTCACATTGCCAACAACAAGCTCACTATCAAATGTATATATATATATATATATATATATATATATATATATATATATAATGAAGAAGAATGAAGAAGAATGGAAAGGAATTAGAGAAGCAAAAGCCAAATCATAATTCAATTCAATTGCTCAGAGCAATGTATATTCCGCAAAAAAAGGCAATTTATTCAAGTTAAATTTTCCTTAAGTCAGGCTTTTCAAAGATCAAAATCTTATCATCAGAGGAAGTCGCTGGGATAGATAAGTTGGCAAAGGCCAAGATTTAAAATTTGAAAAAATAAAATAAAAGTTGTAGGAGAAGAAACACAGGGCAAAGTTCTGCCCGAATGCAAGCAATATATCATAGCCTCCGTTCAGTCTCAAAGAACAATGGATACCCCTGTAAGGGTGGCTGCACCTGTAATTGTGAAGTAAGGGTTGTGTAATCCCCAATCACACCTTTACTGAGTCGGCATTGCCTGATTCCAGTAACAAGAAGTCCAAGACGACTGGAAACAATGTCGAGATAAGTGGAGAGCACATACAGCACCAGATATTCCCAAATGGTCACCCATTTAGTACTGACCAGGCTCAACGTTGCTTAACATGAAGCCATAATCACCAAAACGTCACTTAACTGTATATGGTCGACTGAAAACATTCAACTGAAATAAAATAAGTTTATGTTCTATTTCTGGAAATTTCTTTAGTTGATTTATGTATTTTTGTAAGTAAATACAAAAGTTCTAATTTCAGATCACAACTCCACCGTTGCAAAGATTAAACACAAACTTATGAAGCCTACAATGAAAATGAGTTAATGTTAAAGTTCCCCATCAAAGAAGGAGAAAAAAAAATTTAATTTAAAAAAAAAAAATTTGTTCCAACCATTTTAATGTACATATATAATTTATATGTTTGACTATCTTAAAATTAATTCCATTAAAGGATCATTAGATCTACATTCAACTTAGAAAGAGATTATAAATAATTCTAGTTGAACTCGGATTCCTGTTTTGTTAAGCTGAAAATGAAATGGCGTTAAAATAGATCCATTACACGGTATTTATTTTCAGTCGGTATGCAAACATTTTTAGCTCTTTCTCCTTTTCAAGTTCTGTATATTTAACTCTTATTGTACTTCAACAACCTTTCATTTCATCAAAAACCCCAAGAGAACAAAAATACAAGTTAATGACATTCATGCCAAATGGTTTGAGCTAGGAACTTTTTTCTTTTATAATGAAAAAATAAAGTTCTCATAAGCACACAGTCTATGAACGCCTGAGAGGGTTTTTTCGTTGGTTCATTAAAAGTTTTGCAGACACAAATTAGTTAGAAATAAATATCAAATTGTAAAAATGAGTTTATTTTGAAAGAACTCATGTATAAGTTTTAAAATAATTTTATTTTGAAAGTAGTTTTAATCTACTAAAAAAGTAATCAGTTAAAATCTATGAGTATATATATTAAGGAGTATATACAGCAGATTTACATGTTATCTGAGTACACAAAACTGAATGATAATTAAACATGTTGTATTGTACGAAATACACTGATGATAAGAATAAAAGGTACTGATATCGATCCTGAACCAGTTTTCGAATTACTGTTATCAAATAAATATTTTTCACCCTAATTCTAAACCCTAACCCCAAACCCTAACCCAAACCCTAAACCCTAACCCTAACAACAACAAAAACAAAAAAAAACAAGCAAAACATTATTATCATAGGGCGCAGCACCGTATCAAAATTGTCGTCTGGAACAAATCGGCTCGTCAACTATCGGGCGTTTGTGTAGGACAGCCGAACGCTTCCGAGTCGAACCTCACGAAAACTGGGTCAGGATCGATATCAGTACCGAATAAAAATATAGAGTTGTTGTTGTTGTTGTTGTTGGTTGTTGTAGTTAAGTCGTACGAATTGTAGATAAAAATCTTGTTGTTATGAAAGTGTTATTCCCTTCATACGAACAAGAATTTTGTTTGTTCGTCCTTACAATAAGTTATGACTTTTGTATGTTGTTGATGTTATCAGGCGATAGATTATGCATGTTTGTAAACCGAAAAATAAAATAGAATGTGTTGAAGTATCTTGATTGGCTGCTGCTGATGCTATATTCACTGGAATCGTTTTGGTGGGGATGTGCCTCCGTCTGAATCGTTTTGTTATGGTACAAAGATACAGACGTGATGGTTGTTGTTTCGTTGCTGTTGTTAGGACAACGAATGTGCCCTAAAAGCCTTTAAGGTTGAGAAAGAGACTATTAACCCATTTATTTGATGTAGTATGTTGTTGGTGTCAGTACAATAGATAGGGTGTAGTGTTCTAGTTTTTTTATCAGGATAATGCGATTATGTCTGTGGTGTGTTAACAGGAAAACCTGATAGGAAATGTGTTGCTTGCTGCTGAAGTTGCATGTGCGCAAACAACTGACTTCAGTGAGAGGTGGGAATACATTAGATGTGTCTGTGGTAAAATTGACTTCTGAGGCCTGTTTGCTGGTGTGCAAGTAATGTGACTGCTCGTTGGGAGAAGGTATATAGCTGTCTGCTACTTGTCTAGCTGTCTTCTAATATCATTCTCGCATATAGATGGTGTAAAGAACAGTTATGTAACTTATCCCCCAACTTGCTTCAGAATTCTGTTATTTTCATAACAAATTCGAATGAGATCTTGTCAACGTGATACATGTACATGTGAGCATTTACTGTAATTTATCTTGTCTATATTTGAAAACAAGAAATATTTGTATGCCTATCTGTTTCCCATTTCTGTTTTTTGCATCCAATGCAGATCTAAAACCCAAAAATCATCACAATTGTGGATTGTTCATGGCAACAACAAGATTAGTACTCATGTGCTCCATCTCGTCGTCGTGATTTTTAATCTTAAAGCTGCTCACTGCCTGTAGAACCACTCAACTAAGGGACATAATTCTCTCTTTTGAACTAAACACAAAAAAATAACACTTATTTTTATTAAACATACTTTATTATTTATATTTAAATTTGTAAATTTACTCTACGTTCCATTTAAACAGCGGAAAAAATCTAAGTAAAAAAAATTAGACACTTCATTGTATCTGATAAATACACACTAATCCTGTAAATAAAATTCTATTTGTTTGGTGTCTTAAATGTTTAGGTTAACAAATGTTCAATTTATTCTAATAAAAAAATTATACTAATTACAAAGAGAAATCTTTATTAAATAAAATCTCAAATTAGGGCGTATTTATTCCAGTTCGAATTGTCGGTTAACAAATAAAGCTAAATCCTTCGATCATATGCCTTTAATTTAGAATATTAAAAACTTGAGTAATTTGTAAATTTAATTAAGTACTTATACAAAACGCATGATTCTGTTTTCTTTATTTTTACAACAATTACAAATTAGGCAACTGATGTTACTTGATATAATTGTAATTTTGTTATCACATTTTTATATCATTATTTAGAATAAATATTGAAGAAAAGTACCGTACTAAATCATTTCTTTCTGTTGCTTGCAAGTGTAAACACAGTGGATTGTCTCCTCTTCTAAGTCAGCACTAGTATTTACTAAAGAATACAGCCTATTGACGTGAAAGCTATTTTATATTCTTTATCAAGTATGAATTTATCTGGTGTCCCTTCAAGTTAACCTTGCAAGCATTAATATTCATCATATGTTTAAAGTGGCACATAGAACTTATCTCCATTAGAAATCTTCATGAAGTTGTTATGTGTATATTTCCCACGATTTACAAATGCTGCAATTGAAAGATAATGTTTCCAGCAAAAAGGGGCAGAAATTGCTGTTTCCTGAAGCGGCCATTGTTTTATTGTGAGCAGTAAGTGAAGATACTTTGAGTATATATCTTTTTTCTCACTGTGTTGCCTTGTCACTAATACGGATGCTGGAGGTTAACGTTTCATTTGGGCTGACGTTATCTGCCTGATAGTACAATGGTCCGGACCTAGCAATAACTCCCAAGGAAGCTGTTCTCTCAGCAAGTGCATGATACTGGGGCTGCTGCATTGCCATTTGGTGAATGGAATCTAGATCATGCAGTAGTTTCTGGTGGGGCCTCTAGATGGCATATTAGTGGATAGTCTACATACACATCTTATGTGAGTTCTGCTTTCGAGACCTCTACCGATCTCTTCCACACTTCCCAACCCCAATATGAAAAGTTCAAAAACTAAATACAGTCGTAAATACAGAACCTCTAACTTCTAACGTAGACCCCTATTACCAGGTTTCCTTTTGCAACATTAGGTGTCTGCATTCTAGCTTTCCAGAGGTGGAAATCCATTTACAAGAGACCTATGCGAAACCGGCATTGACCTGTCAAGTTCTACAGATAACTTCAAAATTCCAAGTAATTCTAATATGATTTCAATGTGCGACCATTAAGATCGCCATGGGCATGAAATATGTGCTTACATCAGGGACACTTTTCCATGCGGTAGAGACTTCTTTAATGAGGACCCCGAGTTTTTATTTATGTGTTTCCGTGCAACCCTTAGACACAGCACCTCATTCATATTTACCCTTAATCGTCCCCAGAACGAAGGAGTTACTATCTTCGAAAGAATCTCTGGTAAAATTGACATGATCCTGTCTATTTATCCTTCTGCAAACATCCACATCTGTGGTGACTTCAATATCCACAATGTTGAATGGCTAGTCCAGCATAAAAAAAAGAAGAAAGGTTTTGTCATGATTTTTCTCTTGCCTATGAACGGACACAGATTGTCGCCGAACCCACTCGCATACCTGATACTGACGGACATTTTGCAAGCCTTGATCTTTTCTTGACAACTTTCACTGAGCAGTGCTCATGTATTATCTTACCCGTCCTCTTACATCTTTCGATCACTCGGTTGTCTCCATCAAGATCATTCTACTGCTCCAGATGTACTCCTCTACTTATATGTCCCTAGATGAAATACTGCTGCCCTATCTGGGAAAGTGTCGCACAGAGCACCCTTTCTGACTACGAACCCCTTTCTCACAGAAGAGACTATCTAATGTATCTCTAATCTATTGTTATTTCCATGGAAAAAATAGAAAACAAAAAAAAAAACTTTAAAACAGGTTAAAAAATCAAAACCGAGCAGATAAATAGCCTCAAAATGATACACAAGTTATTTACATTGAAAAGAATGCTTTGCAGTCATCGAAAAAGTTACTTATCAGAGTATCCTGTTCAGAAATGATCAAACATTTGAAGAATCTAAAAGTAATGCCACCGATGTTAAGGCCAATACGGTTCTTGAAAAGCATGAGTTTTATATTTTGAGTTTTGTATGACAAATCTATTTCAACTTTGATTGTTCAATGCAAGGTGTACTTGGTAAAAACATGTTTATTTTTATTTTTTAAGCCAAGGCTTTTCAGAGATTAATATCTTATCATCAGAGGAATTACATAGATGGATAAGTTGGCAGTGGAAAAGCCAAATTCCTTAATTTGAAAAAATATAAAGTAATGGAGAGTAAGAGTATGTGTGTATAAAAATATGGAGTCTGTCCAGTTGGTGAATGTTCGTTGATAAGATGTCCTGTTTTTTTCTATCTTTAAATCTCCTTTCACCGGACATCTTATCAACAGACATTCACATATGCACATATGTAGCCAAAAATATTTTTATAAATAAAAGTTTATGCTAAAATAATCTGTACTTGTTATTAAACACTATTTTATAAACACCATACCTGCACAGGATTAACAACTTTGAACTAACAACCCTACAAACACTATATACATACATACATACATGTATGTACACATATATATATATATATATATATATATATATATATATATATATATATATATATATATATATATATATATATATATATATATAGCATTTTGGACGATGTAATCTTCAACGTTTTTCAGGCACGTCTTGTCGAACTCTGCACAGAATTTCAAAAGGAACCCTTGAATTTAATCCATGGGAGTAAGTTTCTCTCGTTCTGTCATCCCTGACTACGTAAAATGTTTCAGTAATTCGTAATTGTATCCTTAGTACTGAGGATTGAACCTTCAACCTCTAGAAAACTGTCAGTTAGAACTGAACTGAAAAAGGTCAGACCTTACATCGGCCGAATCATTGTGAAAATAACATTCAAAATGAGAACAGGCATCTCGCTGCACAGCTCCCAATTTAGGATGAACCCCAAAGCTTTCACCCCAATTCTCAGTTGCCCCTTACGTCTACAGTGGCGGCCTGCCTTGTTTGGGGTGAACCATGATAAATCCAAATAAAATAGTTTTTACTTTATTTTAAGTTATTTATAATTTGAAAATCATAAAAGTTAAAAAAAAAAAAAAGAATAGAAATACTCCAATGACTCCTCATACTTGTTACATTTCTTTTCATATGACACATTTCTTCTCTCAGAGTAAAATCATCATCCAGATCATTTGGATATTCTTGAACAAGTTTGCCTGCAGCATTCTTTAGCTGTTGCTTGCTCATGTTGTGCCGATTGTGCCAAAATCCAAACACACTAACGATCTGTCCATAAGTAGTGAGGCGTTCCTTCAGCTCTTCGACCAGGGACTGTACACAGGGATTTATAACTTAACTTTGCCTTCTCTTCTTCTGATAACCCATACCCAATAAATGCCTTGCTTTCTCCAAGTCGCATGTTTGATCATCTCATTTACTTGTTAAAGCTGCAACAGCCGTGTTCAGGTCAATCTCAGAATCCTGCAAGATATGGTTAATGCAATTGAACATCTGCAACCAATTCATTCCAAAATCTACAGATCATCAACCAGCTTTTTGGAGTATAAAGAAATTTAAAAGCGTTCCTTCGTCGCAGAAAAGCATGTGAATATGTTGGATGCAAAATATTGTTTGTGTATAATTCATTCCAAAAGGAATGATGAATATAATCTATCAAGTCTAAAATTTGTTTTATAGATTTATGATCTAAAACTAAATGTAATATGAATCTTATTATGTTTCGGAATTTTTAGATGAGGATTGATAATCTTTGATTATTTGGAATATTCGGACTACTGTTCTCATCTTGTATGTTATCCTCACAACATTCTGGCCGATGTAACCTCCAACCTTCTTCAGATGCGACTTGTCGAACTCAGGAATCTTCATGTCGAAATAAAACTTTTTTTTAATAAATAAATAAGATAATATATATATATATATATATATATATATATAAATTATAGGTGCATTCCAATGACCAAAAGAAATAAATCAATCCATAGCATACCTTTTCTCTGATCTTACAGTTTTTTCATCCTTATATGACGCCGGACGACCACAACCAAAATGTTCAATGTCTTTACTTTCATATTTCAGAAAATACCTGTAATTCCTCTTTGTCACGGCGATAGATAAAAAAAACTCTAATATGTTTATATTGTATTTTTTATTTTTTTATGTTTATTTTTTCAAATTCAATGCTTTTATCATATCCGGAGCGTGTTTCGCAGCAGAAATCCAGAGGAATATATATCCTTCATCCAGAATCTGTTGCTCATCGGGAAAAAATTGTACATTATCAACAGGAAAGAACACCTCGATTTAAAGACACATGAAAAGAGGATAGGAAAAGTTCAAAATGAGTCCTTGTCAAACAGCAAATCAAAATACATTTAAAAAATTCGTAGAATTTGGTATATTCAGACTACTGTTCTCATCTTGGGTGTTTTTATCACAACGTTCCAAGCTTCTTATGGAGTACTTTGTTGAGCTCGGGAATCTGGACGGAATTTCGAATGGAACCCTTTATTTAATCCATGGGGGTAGCATACTCTCATTCCATCTGCAATGACTGGGAATAATAATTCGCAATTCATCGTGAGGATTGAACCTTCAACCTTCAGATGACTGTCACTAAGATCTGAATTATACTTAGTACTATATCCACTGCGCCACGGGTCCTTGCAGAAAAAATTATCAACCCTCATCTCAAAAATTCCGAAACATATGTAAAAAACATGAAAAACTCGCATGAGGTATTTTTTATGCTGTAATAAGATATTAATCTGAACGAGTGAATTTCTTTATACGATCCCAACACTCTAAGTAATAATTTTATTAATAGAAATATTTAGAAATTAAATCTAAATAGCTATAATTTCTATTTTAGCAAAATATAAATAAATATAAAATATAATTCCCATATGAATATTTTTAAATCTTTATTTTAGGTTGTATTTGTTTTTCTGCGTAATCACAATTTCTGCTGAATTTCTTTTAACCAATGGTAGTTTCGTATTATATGGGTCTTTTTAGGGAGGGTGCAGCTTATTTTTATTCATTATTTTGATTCTCAGGGTTAATAATTTGCAATCGATTTTTTCCGGTTTATTTGCCGGGGATTTCTCCCATCAAGGTTTTTTTTCCTTTACAGAAAACTGGATGGAGGTTAGCTCAGTTGAATTCCAACCGTAAAAAACGGATAAGAGTGTCGTGTTAAGCTTTTGGAATTAAGTTTTTCAGGGGTGGGGGCTCGATGTATTCTGTCACAATACCTCATGTGAGTATTTGGATTTGTTTTTGTGAGTTCTTTTTTCTGTTGGTCTCAAAACTCACATTATTTGCTAGAAAATACTGCATTGTAGACGTCAAACATTTTTTAAAACAGAATTCTGTTCTTCTTTGCTGAAGAGCTACTAATCGCCATTTTGCTTTCTTTGCCATGTGCGTCATGATAGACTGATGAGATATTATTTCACACTTCTGCATTATTTAATGCAGCGAACGAATATCCCATCAGTCTATCATGGTGCACATATATATATATATATATATATATATATATATATATATATATATATATATATATATATATATATACTAATATTTTTATTTATACAAACACGTACAAAAGCAACACTGCCCTGGCGATGTTTAGATCGGTATCCATTAAAACTACGATCCCCTCAGGCCGAGAAAATAGGTCCGTCCTTTAGTTGTTCATATTAAAAAAGAAGAAGGAAAAGAAAACATTAAATTAAAAACTGAAAGTTTGTAAAATTGAAAGACAAAGTTTCATTCTAACATTTAAAACAACTTTATTAGATCATCTTTGTTGTGGTCGGTCAGAGCCATGTGGATGGGTAGTTGGCAGTGCTGTCTCGTTGCTAAGGAAGAGGAAGTAAGCAGTGGGCGAACCTTTTTATAATCTCTTGTCAGGTGTTCAGCTCGCCTGAGATATAACCTCTGATTGGGCAAGCCAAAAAGGAAGTTAAATGCTTGCATCAATCGGCGCCCAGCTTAGAAATTAAGCATAGATTAAAAATCGTTATGGCGGCTCGTTGTAGTTGTTGTTTGTAGTATCGCTGCTATGATCAGATTTAAAATAATATTTTTGATAAACCGTTTTTATACTTGCAATTAAGAATTAAGAAGCTAACCTATTTTTAATGTTGAATACCTGTAATCAAATTTGGAGTCAGATTATATGTTAAGAAAAGGTGAGAGGCCGGATGTCATAACTTATAGGAGATGTGGGAGGAGTAGGGTTGCATATAGTAAAACAAAAATGAGCAGTTTGGGGAAGGGGCTATATTGTAATTGAATACACACACACAAACAAAAAACTAGATGTGGCCTAATATTTTATTTTTTGTGTGGGGCTTACGCAATTTTTCAAGGGACAAAATTACCAGAATTTGTTCTTTCTTAAGTTTGTAACAGATGAAAATAAAATGAATTAAAATTAAATTGGATAATAATTTTTAAAAATAACAATAAGGATAATAATAATGATAATAATAATAATGATCATAGTAATTATTATCATTATGATAATAATAATGATAATAATGATAATGATAATAATAATGATAATAATAATAATGGTAATAATAATGGTTATATAATGATAATAACAATAATGATAATAATAATGATAATGTTAATAATAATGATGCTAATGATAATAATGATAATAATGGTGTGAATAATGTTAAGTTGTAGAACGTGGTCCCATCTTTGGATTTTGGATGTTGGCCGGCATGTGCATGGAGATGACTCTCCACCCCTCACCGCATAGATAGAATCACAGGAAGGGTGCGAATAGTATTGATGGTTGTTCCACATCAAAGGGGTTTGGAGTTAATTGGGATGTAGAGCAACTCAGATGCGCGCGTCGGGGACGGGCAGAACCATGGAGGAGGTCGATTTAAAAATGTACCGTGTTTAAGTACACTTGGATTAGATGAGAGCAGGATGGACCTGGTTTGGTAACCCGATGTTTTCCGGGAGTGGTGTTGGAAATAACTTGTCACCTTTTGATCGTACTGTGTAGTAAGAACCATGGGATGGGATCCGCTACACCCAAAGGGACTGGGAGTTAAAAAATAAACAGGTGATGGTTCTCGAACATTCGCGCCGGATGCTGAGGTGTCCAAAACGTATGGTCCAGTTGTAGCAAGTGGTATAGAAATAATAATTTTCGTGGGTTGACCAGATAATATAACATGTTAAAAGGAGGGGGTTTCTGTTTTTTGTTCCTCTATATCACGATAATAGGCGTGAATTAGATTGATTGGAAATCGGTCATATACTGATTCATAGGAAGAATGACATGTGTGTGAGATGGGTGCCCAGGGATAACATACAGACAATTTGGGGCAAAGTCGTCAAGCAGTTGTGATACAGGGGAGAAAAGATCGCTTCGTAATTCTGCGCAGTGAGACATGGGCAAAGGATGGCTATGGAGCCGATTCAGATCATAAGATGACTTGTCTTACATCCCGGGATTAGAATCGTGTGATGCCGATGGATTTCTAGGTGGATTCAGAGGATTAAGGCCCAATTGTGTTTAGTTCCCGATTCTGACCCGTCTCAGGGATGGACTTTTGGAGAAAAAAATTCTTGATTATAGGGGCCCTGCATTTCTAAAAAGAGTGTAGGTAAACTAGTATTAATTGTGACCAGGGTGAATTAGTTGGATTCAATGCAGGTTAAACTGACATCTATTTTGGATGATTAAATCCGTTACCACAAATGATTCGTTTTGTAAATCATAATAGGTGTGATAGGACCTTGCTGACTTCAAAGGATTTGGGGTCAATAAAGGTCAGACACAATGTAGAGATGTTCGTTCATGACAACACAAAGGACTGTGAGATCACTTGTTGTCGAAGCAAATCGAGAACAGTCCCGTCATAGAAGCGAAAGGGAGCAGATGTCCTAAGAGACAGTTCGCCATGGAGGCCAAAGGTAACAGTTGTCGATAACGATTTGTCGTGGAAGAAAAGTGGACGGTTTGCCCCCCTCCCCCCCCCCCAAAAAAAAATGATAGTCGGAAAAGTTTAGGACTGGGTCTGTAAGATGAGACAAAAAACCCACCTATCTCCCCCATCTAGTTGGCAGTTTAGTAAGGTAACCAAAAAGTAACAACAGTCGAAGACAGTGACTCTCTCCCAGGCGTTACTCAAGGTAAATAAAACCTTTCTAAACCTCTTGAAATGTTTCGAAGCCTTTTTTGTCGTACCCGCTTGCGTACGACATTTTTAAAACATAAAAACCCACTGCAAAACGTTAAACCACTAGACGACCAAGAAAGAGATCACTTCCAGACGAAGAATCGAAGAAAAACCCACGGCACAACGTTCAACCAGTAGACCACTAGACGACGAAGAGTGAAATTACGGCCAGACGAAATAAGGTAAAATATAAAATGCATTAAGAGTTTGAGAAAATTATTAAAAAAAGGAGTTAAGATGTTTGTAATAACTTTTGGTCATCGCATAATTGTACACCCAGAAAAGTCCCCGTTAAAAGAGACCTCCCACCCGATCACATCGGCCCACACGGTAACGACAAGCGAATAAAATTCTACATAAAAAAGAAGGGACAGTTTAATTGTTTAATGTCGACAGTTTAAAGGCTTAAAGATTAATGGTAAAATCGAGTGTTAAAAAATCTTGCAAAGCTTGCGCATTTCGAGAAGTGTGGTTTTAAGAGACTTTCAATTTTATTCATAACGTAACAGTACTAATAATAATACTGATAACTAATAATAAAACCAAGACCAATAATACTAATAATAATAGTAAAACTAATACTACTAATAATAATGCGAATACAAATAATCCTAATCCTAATCGTAATAATAATGATGATAATACCACTATATATATATATATATATATATATATATATATATATATATATATATAGAGAGAGAGAGAGAGAGAGAATGATAGGTATATTCTGTAGCTTTTATTGTTTACTTCAATAAATTGTTTACTCATTAAAACATTTTTATTCTATTATTTTAGATAGCAAGTTTTATAAGTGAAATGTACAAATATCCCTCAGAGAAGTAAACTTTAAAATCAGGTTGATTGTTATCTTGCATGTGGTCATACTTTTCTGCAGGTGTATTGATTTACTCCTCTCCAGGAGTTAGGCACAAGGCCAGTTTTTATCTTACTCCCACAAGTAAGATGTGACCCAAGGTCGGGTCGGGAAAGTGGGGTTTAAAAATTGCCTGGGCAGCCCCGTCGGCATTCCCCGGTAGGGGCGCCTCAGGCAGTAAGCAATAAACTTACTCCTCCCAAAAGAGGGGAGGCGAAGCCTGGGAGGGTGGACCTCCAAGAACTGCACAGGACAGACCCATAGACCGGCGTAAATCAAGCCCCGAGGGGTGCAGTATCCATCGGAACAGATACTACACTTTGATCTTAGCCAAAAGGCCAAGAACGGCCTGAGTAGAGCATACTTTTCTGCAGGTGTAGGTAATAGTGTATCATATATAAAAATAGTGAGCCAATCGGGTCGAATTGTTCTTTACCATTTTTGAGCCATGAAACTCATTAAAGCTTGTCATATGTTTTAATTAAAAAATGATGATGTTCAACCAAGTAGTCCTGATGTCACAAATATATGTTATGATGGGGGAGTATGAATTGTTTTTTTTGCATTTCATGCCAGTTGAAGATACGTTCTCGACAATCAGTCCAACTGAATGGGTTGCTGTGACACTATTTTCTCGACTCTGTGCAGTTCAAGGAGGTCCACACTCCCAGGCTTTACCTTCTCTTCATGAAAAGGAGTTGGTCTATCGCCAATTGCCTGAGGCGACCCTGCCAGGGAATGCCAACGGGACTGCGCAGGCATTTTTTTGTAGAGCTAGAGTACACTACCTCTGATTCACTGGCTTTTCTATTCTCATTTTCCGGTTTTGTACCACTGTGGTGGGAAGAAGGTTAATACCAGGAGGAGGAATTACTCAGCCTGGAAATGTCCTAAGACCTAATAAAAGAAGTTATAAGTTCAGATGAAACCAGAAATCTTTTACAGTTGTTATGGAAATTGCATACGTCTGGAAAAACTTAAAGTTTCACTTAATCCTTCATTTAAAACCATTTCTACAACTATGAAACTTAAATCATCTTAATATTAGATAATAATACTTTGTATTAAAGAGACTGAAATTAATGGAAGGAAAAGGAATCACAAATGAAAAACAAACTGAATGATGGAAGAGAGAAAAATTCTAATTTGGCAGAGTCGTAAATAAACATGTTTGTCCTCTGGTGAGTTAGAACAAGAAAAAAAAATACGCAAAGCATAAATGAAGCATGAAGACACATTGGTTGCTATTATTGATTTGTGCGACTTGTGCCATTTCTCTGTTGTTATTTGATATTCAGCCAAACTGTGAATTGCATTGTAACAAGTTGAGTGTCAAGACAAAACAATAAATATGGATACTTACTTGAAACATTTTGGTAAAAACATTTATTTTTTGTATGTTTGCTTATAAACTTATGATAATATTTGTGCACGAATGAAATGTTTGGACTCATTTGTTATAATTTTAGTATATGAATCTGAACTTACTGGAATTTATACATTTATATATATAGTCTAAAGAAGCTTTGAGTCATTTTAAACAAAAAAAGAAAATGAAGTTTAAATTCCCAGAGATACTAACTAAATCCCAAATATCGCAGACCTAGCACTTGCACAAGCCGACTGGAAAATTTACAAATAGAAATAAGGGATTCAAGACAAATAGATAAGAGGAAGGGAACTTAGCAATACAGATCTAAATACCCAATATATATATATATATATATATATATATATATATATATATATATATATATATATATGATGAAAACAGTTGAAATCTTAAGGAAAATCCTCGAATGCGGAAACCAACCGGCAAACGTTAACCAGTCATATGGGAGTTGCAATAGAAATAAAGCAAAAACATAAAAAATACACCACTACTTGAACCCATGGGAACTGAAACGGCAAGAATTTTCATTTAACTGCCCCCCCCAAAAAGGGATGGCACCAACTTCGGCTGATACCACACAAAATAGTTGTGAAGGGTCAAGGAGGATGGAAAGAACAAGGAGGAAGAGCACTAACCAGCCCTCCACTAGAAGAGTGCAAGGAGTAATGGGACCTTGGGGAGGCTTATTTCCACCAAAATTCCAGAGAAGACCAATGGTCGTTGCCAGCGAGAAATCAATGGTAAGCGGCTGTTGCGATAATACAAAGTCATTTTAATGGTTATGGAAATAGGTTGAGAGTACTAGAAATCTGGGAAGACTTGTTGTAACTTGTACTCCAGGAAACTCCATCGGTTATTATCAGTGAGGAATCACTGATGATGACCTGCGTGAGAACTCCTAGTGAGTTGTTGTTGTTAATAATAATAATAATAATAATAATAATAATAATAATAATAATAATAATAATGATAATAATAATAATGATATGAACGCTTCAGAAGACTAACAAGAGAAGAAACCAACGAAAATAGCTGGGCATGGCTAAGAAAAGGACACTTGAACAGAGAAACAGAATCTTTACTGATGGCTGCACAGAACAATGCAATTAGGACAAACTACATTAAAGCTAAAATAGATAAAACCCAGGAAAACAGTAAATGCAGACTGTGTGGACAAAGAGACGAAACAGTAAATCATATAATAAGTGAATGTAGTAAACTAGTCCAAAAAGAATACAAGAACAGGCATGACTGTGTGGGGAAAGCAGAACACCTGGAACTGTGCTAACAATTGAATTTTGAATATGCAGACAAATGGTACAAATATAAACCAGAAACAGTACTGGAAAACGAAAAACACAAAATCATCTGGGATATGGATATACAAACAGACAAACTCATACAAGCAATAGAACTTGATGTTATAATAATCAACAAGAAGGAAAAATCTTGCAAAATCGTAGACTTCGCCGTACCAGCAGACCACAGAGTGGAAATCAAAGAAACAGAAAAACGAAGCAAATACACGGAACTAGCCAGAGAACTGAAAGGAATATGGAGCACGAAGAAAGTCAGTGTAATACCAATAATCGTAGGAGCACTAGGAACAATCCCCAAAAACCTGGAAAAAAGACTGGGACAAATTGGAATCAAAGGGATCATTGGAACTATACAAAGGACGGCAATGATCGAAACAGCTACAATCTTAAGAAAAATCATTGAATGCAGAAACCAACCCACATAAGCTACGAAGGGTAACACGAAATCTACTACAGGAAGAAAACAAAACCACAGAAAGAACGCATCATAAACAAAGAAACAGAAAATACAAGAAACATCACTTTATAAGCTCACCCCTCCTCCCGAATAAATTACACCGGCCTCAACTGACATGGCACAAAAATGAACCAATGAACAGAAATAGCAAGAAACACCATCAGAAAAATGAAAAAACTGAAAAAAAAAAAATGGTACGAGCCTATGCTGACACCACACAAAATATTTGCATAGGGTCAAGGAGGATAAGAAGACCGAGGAGAGATAGCACAAACCAGACCTCCACTGGAAGTGCAGAGACTGCTTGGACCTTGGGGAGGCTTATTGCCACCCAAATCCCAGAGAAGACGAATGGTCTTTACTAGCGAGAAATCAATGGTAAACGGCTGTTGTGATACTGCAAGTTTATTTACGGTGGCAATCGAAAAG
>OY744516.1:118272992-118545492 GCA_963556195.1 Sepiola atlantica | reverse complement strand
TTAGACAACAGTTGATAAATCAAGGGAGGCGCGATAGCGCTCTATCCCTTAATAGACTTCAAAAACGACCTATGCTAGAAATCTCATTTCTTTGATCAGTCATAACCCAAAAACCAATAAACCAAATTATTTAAAACTTTGCACACAATTTTCATTTGATAGGTTCTATAAGTGTGTAGAATTTCAGCATCATTAGTCAAGGCAACTCAGAGATCCAGACAGGTCAGGAGTGATTTTGTGTTATCCATGTGTACATACGTACGTGTGTGCCACCCTGTATCTCATCAACTATTTGATGTATTCAGCTGATTTTTGGCAGAAATAGAGGTTCTAGGGTCTAGTTGATGGCATTTTAATTTCAGTTTACCATATACCTTAGTTTTCCAGAAAATTCAAAAAAAAATTAAAAATTACCATTTTCTTGAGGAATAGCCTTTACAAAAGTAGTGACATTCCATGATAAATGCCAGTATACTGAAATTATATGCCCTTAATAGGGTTAAGATGAAAATTCATATACACTAAATGTACAAAAGCAAGGAAATTCACAAATTTTTGCACTTTTATTGTCATTAAGGGTATGACTACATATCAACCAAGCCATTTCATTATCACATCACTACAGTATAAATCTCTATGCATGAGTGGATGAAGTGTGTGAGGTGTGCTGAAGAAAAATTCCTACCAGTAAAATACATAGCCCTGTTGTGCTCGCATACCCTAATGACAATAAAAGTGTAAAAATTTGGAAATTTCCTTGCTTTTGTACATTTAGTGTATATGAATTTTCATCTTAACCCTATTAAGGGCATATGATTTCAGTATACTGGTATTTTTCATGGAATATCCCCTAAATCTCAGTTTCTTTGGGGTAATGAATAAGTTTTTAAGGGGTACAATATGGGAACAACATTCCATTTGAAAATTTAAATGTTTTAGATTTGCATTGAATTTGATCCATACTCATTAGACACCAATGAAGCAAGATTTCCTGAATTTCAATTTCTTCTGAAAACCCCTTAAATTTAAAACATTTTCTTGAATTAAAATCATGTACTGGATTTTGATCAAATTTTGAATACGGATTCTAGATATAAAGTTTAGTATCATTATATCTTCGGAAGGGGACATAAATGTGATGTAAACCCATTCTGTTCGGGTGTGTGTGTATATATATATATATATATATATATATATATATACACACATATATATTTAAATAGAGAGAGACTGGATATTATGAATGGACCATCGTCGGTTTTATAGGGTCCCTCAAATATATATATATATATATATATATATATATATATATATATATATAGTAAGTTATGAAAATATATTTATGGTAATTAAGCTACACAGAGGCTCCCGCGTTTCATCCCCGGGGGGAATCTTCAGGCTGCATTTTAGCCTGAAGATTCTCCCCGGGGATGAAACGCGAAAGCCTCTGTGTAGCTTAATTACCATAAATATATTTTCATAACTTACTACCTAGCTCTACTTACGCATCGAGCACTGTTGAAGTAAATACTGAAAATTGATACATAAAAAATTATATCTCCTTATAAAATTTTATGTGGATACATGAAATACTAATATATATATATCTATATATATATATATACATATATATATATATATATATATATATAGAGAGAGAGAGAGAGAGAGAGAGAGAGAGAGAGGGAGAGAGAGAGAGAAATGTGGTAATAATCTAGTGAATTCTACGATAACACTTCATAATGGTAGTTGAATAAGGCTTTAAGCTAACTAATAAATGGGTAATTTAATTTTATAAACCACAGTGAAAATGGGTGTTGGACTACGAAATTTATTTGTTCAATCAGACTAAATTATAATTAGTAATTAAACTAATAATTGAATTAGTATTAATGAATAATAGAGTTAATAATATATGTCTTATTTCCACTATTTTAATGCGTGGATGAATTAAAAAAATATATTTCAAATTTTAACATTATTTTGCATAAGTGTGTAATCATGATATAGTTCTGTGGGTGTTCCCTTTATCACGTGTAAGTGTTATATATAGTTTTGCAGAATTTTGTTTGGTAAGATAAGGATTTTAGGATTTTGTTATTTCTTGAAATAGGAGATTTGGAAATTTTCATTGAATTTTCTTAGGATAAGTTTAATAGGTTTAGTAAATACATCTTCTAATTGGCAGCATGAAGTTATCTATTAACCCCGGTTAAATATTGTAGAAAATTCGATTTGAGATAGATGGTTTTTTAAATCTGATTATAATCTTATTGTATTATTCTTTATTAGCGCATTCCTAATTTGCCAATTTGCATAATTGTGTTATCATGGTGGGGCTCTGTAGAGATAATATTTGATGCATGCAAGTACTATATATTGGTCTTACTGAGTTTTATTTGATAAAATTATGATTTTATAACTTTATACATTTTGAAATAGGAATATTAAAAAATAGCTAATTTTCTATCTTTCTTAGTATAAATTTAATAGATTTAGTAAACACCGATTAAATATTCTAATTATTAAGTCTAGGTATGAATTGACTATTAGAACCCAGTTAAAAATATAGTAGTAAATTAAATTTCAGATAGATTTTTCCTTAAACTTGCCTATGTTTGTTTTAACCCAGTAACATAAATGCGGGTGTAATGAGTGAATGAATGTGTGTATACTATTTCTAACTGTTCCCTATAATAGATGTATGTAAATATATAATATAGTGTGGATTGTATGTGCAAGAGGTCGTTTTACATGTGTCTAGATGATAGGTGTGCATATATTTTAAGTTGGTTTGAATTACATGTGTTAGATTTGAGTATACGCATTGTCTGGTCGGTTGAGGGTATGCGAAGGAGGGAAAAAGTGAAATAGGGGGATAAGAAAGTCTTATGTGTTTATTTTGGCTTAAGTGTACATGCTTTGTCAAATTTGTTGGTGTAGCTGGGAGGGGTTGTCTACTCGTAGAAAAAATAAATGACGCGTTTAATGGAGTTAGTTTTCAACTGGCTGATTTTGTTCTGTCTGGTTTCTTTTGGACAATTTTAATTTCTTAACTCATTTACGGTCCCGTCAAGGTGTGTTCACATCGAAGCTGGTTGATCCATGTAGACCATTTCTAATGTATATATATATATATATATATATATATATATATATATATATATATATATATATATGTGTGTGTGTGTGTGTGTATTGTGCAGGAATTGAATGAAGTCTGGAGGAAAGTATACAAAGAATGTTTAAATTTCTGTTACATTTTAATATTATTTAGAGAGAATATCAAATTGAGGCAGTTTTCGGACGTCGCACATTTTGAATATTCATAAATCTTTTTCCACTTTCTATCACTGTAAACATTGTTTCTTTTGATAATTCATTTGCAATGAATATTTCATAACAAAATCCATAAAAGTGCAAGGAAAGGGAATATGAGAATCCCTGATCCCTTATCTAATGACCATCTGTCAAAGTGAAACTTGTTCAATTTGACATACCACACCTGCACACCAAAGACACAACTTTACTAAATCAACTAAAAAACAAAAAATAAAATTAGTTTTAGCAGAAAAAAAGATAAAGGTGTTTATTTTTTTAAACTAAAGTAATTATGAGCATGAAAAAGAATCGTCATCATAATATAAATAAAATTGGGATCAACTATCACACGAACTTTGAACCACTTTATAATGAACAAGTTGTTGCAATTAAAATGGGTTAGACCACAGCCCAAACTTGAAATGCTTTGTAATGAATCACTAGTTGTCATATGCAACACTGACCTAAATAAGCTTGTTACTCTATTGGAAACCTCAAGCGAACCGCCAAATAAACTGATCTATTTTCTTCATATTGGGCTTGTCAATTTGCATGGGTGACATAAAGATATCAGCAATGTTCTTAGTCAGATGTTTTCACTTATAGAGCTTCTGATGGCCATTTTCTTTGCTATATTGAATATTTTAAATAACACACATGCACACCAAAGACACACATTTACTAAATCAAATAAAATATAAAAAATCTGCACTCTCTTTCTCACTGACGTGATGTTTCTAGTCTGAGTCTTTTCTATAAATACTATTATGGCATGTGTTCTTCAGAATTATGTGATCTATTCCCTGCTTTTTTTGTTTCAGCTCGTTTGACTCGTTGGTCTAGTGGTCTCCATTAATTCGCTGTTTTGATACCTCATTGTAATACAACTTCCTATTCCAGTAGCTTCTTTCCAAGAACCGCAGGTTTGTGGAACTCTCTTCCTTCTAACTGTTTTCCTCTTATGCTTGGTATTTTCAAAACTAAGGCCAATAGGCATCTCGTGTCTTTGCAATAATCATATTTGCTCTTTTTATTTCCTTACATCAAGTAGCTTCATGCCTTGTATGGAGCGATTTTCATAAACAAAATTTTGTAATATTGACCATGAGTTAAGAACTGAAATAAAAATTCAGTATATAACTAATAAGACAGTTTTCCCAAAATGGAATCCTAATTATTTTCAAATATTCAGAATTGTATGCATATTTATTATCCAAATGCTAATCCCATTGGATTGCCATTTCTGAAGGGCTCCATTGAATTTCATTAAACGCTTCTAAAATATTCAGTTTTTGCAGTCTCTTAATTTGTTCATAAAGGCAGCCTAATAGATTCTTCCTTTGGTCGACAATGGTGACGCTCTGTTGGTTAGTAATGGCAAAAGGAACTTAATCCATCCACTACTAATTCGTGCTATCACACTAGTATGTGCTCCACCCTGTGCTCTAATAGTGTCACCAGGTAACAAAATTTTTGAACAACCTCAATAACTTGTATTTTATTCATATCTGAGTTCATATTCGTCTCTGTTATCTTACACTTCTCTCATACAAACTGGTTGTCCTCTCTCAGCCTACTAGTAATTCTACTGAACTTCTTGTGTACTCAATGCCTGCATGTACCACAGAAAATTGAGTTGCACCTGACTCCCTTACCACAAACTGAGCATGGGAATTTTCCTCTTTCAGGAGATTTCCGATACTACAACCAGTGATCAACACTTTTTATGGTGATGTTCACTCTCAGGTTTTTACTTACCATAGCATTCGTCCATGTTTTTAACTTTACAACTAAGCCTTCCATTCTTTCACATGAAAGTACTAAATCATCATCATACAGCATCTATTTCAGACAACCCATACGAAACTCTCTGGACAATGCTTCTAAGACACAAATGAAAAGCAACGGACTCAGTACTGGTGTACTCCTACTTTAACATTAGAGCTTTCACTAAATGTGCTGATTATTCTAAAACGACCTTGAGCATTTTTTTTACATTGGTTGAACAACCTTCACTAACCATTCGTTTGTCCCTAGTTTATGCAATGCCCACCAGAAGACAAAATACAGGTTCTTCTTCTTACCAAGGAACTTATCTTGTATTTATCTCAGGATAAATAGAGCACCAGTAGTATTTTGCTAAGGCATAAAACCAAATTGCATTTCATCTATGCTTATGTAACGTTTTATTTGCTGTTCAATTATTCTCTAAATCACTTTCAGGGCCCGATCCATCATTAACGCAAATATATATATATATATATATATATATATATATATATATATATATATATATATATATATATATATATGCTGATGTTTGGCGATACTTCTGAGATGGTGCATTATTATTTATGTGTAAAAAATTATTACTCAGAAAAGCTAACATAATAGGCCATGGAATTAAGTTCTCCAAAAAGGTGCATTTGAATTTGTATCCTACAATTTCTCTGGGTTCAATGAAGCCAAAAATTAACTTTTAAAGCCTAATACAGTAGTTTTGTGAAGAAACTATCACAAAATGTTAGGAGAGGCCATGTAAATTCAGTCAGATGTAGATCGATTATAATATCTCTGATAGATTTGAAATTGTATCCAGAATAAAGAAATGGCCGGACGGACTGTGATCTGCATGTGTTCTCGCTATGCTATAATATTCCATTCTCCTTTGTATTTAAAATCACATTTTTCTGATTCTTATTTCTCCCCTGTTAGAGGTTAATGTATTACATCTCCTTAACAAAGACATTGATCTTGCTTTGCTCGTCCGCTAATAAATAACAGGCCACGTAAAGGGGACTTCCTCTATCACTAATGTCTTCTACTAATTGATACATACATTTATATCCGGTTCCTTCTAAATGCTTCCTACCAGCATCGCAGCCGAGCTTAAGTAGGAATTATATTTACCCATTTTTTCTTTTTACCAAAAAAACTCTTTGAATAAAGATGAATGCAAAAAAAAGTAAATGCATTTTACTCTTCATAATTCAGGAAGTATATATATATATATATATATATATATATATATATATATATATATATATATATATATATGCTAATGGCTTGTATTTCAATTTTATTAACTAACCCTGCAATAGTTTGAAATTGAACGACCAACCCATATTTTATCAAGACTAGCGAGCCAACGCTCTTTTCGTTCGACACCGGAATTTGAATCATAACCGCCAACAACAACAGAGCGGAGACATCGCACCAAAGACGTTTATCAAGTAAAAAAGAAATAAGTTTGTTTATTCTTGTTTTTTTTATGAAAAAAAAAAAATGACTCAATACTGGTCACCCCTGATGATGGAATTTTATTCCGAAATTAATAGGATTAATGTAAAAAAAAAAAATAATAATAATAAATTAATCTTGTATTGCTAATGGCTTATATTTCAATTTTATTAACTAACCCTGCAATACTTTGAAATTGAACGACCAACCCATATTTTATATATATATATATATATATATATATATATATATATATATATATATATATATAGAACTAGATAAAGTGAAATAATAAAATAAGGTGCGAATCAAATTTTATTATAATTCAATGTTCAGGCAAAGTACTTCAAAGTCCTTAACTCATGAGTTTTCAAAGAAAATTCTTCTCCTCAGAGGACCATTACCGCGATGACATTACTGCAGGTAATAAAATTAAACTTTGAAAATATATAAAAAAATATATATAAAAATACATAAAAGTATATAAAACATCAAATATATCGGCCCAAAACATACTTTTTGTTAAACCTATACAGTTTATCCAAGTCATAAAGTTTAACACACAGGTGGTGAATGGTAGTCCAAAAACGAAAAAGTTATCCAGGCGGGAAATTTGTTTGCTATCGATGCAGTAGGTGACAGGGAAAAGTGTATCCAAGGTGTATGCAAATTAATAAAACGATAGAAAAAACAGTAATGTCATTGCGGTAATGGTCCTCTGAGGAGAAGAATTTTCTAGTGCTATTAATGCTCTATCCAGTTTTATCCGAATATTCACTAATTAAAGATATTAGTTGCCTCTTATATCTTTTGTTGTATTAACCTTATATATATATATATATATATATATATATATATATATATATATATATACATTAGAGTTATATGATACTGTAGTTTAATGTCAGTTTCAAAGCAAAGAAAAACTTACATGTGTTTCTAGGAGAATTCAAAACATACTTGAACAAATTCAAGTAGGTACATGAGAATACCGTCATCAGAGTTTGTTGCTAAATGAAGAATATACAATGTTAAGGTGAAACTTCATGCAAAATGTCTTAAGAAATGTCCAGAAAAAAACACCAAAACGCAATGGCGAAATGGAGGTGAGACATGTCAAAAAAGATATAAAATCTCAGAAAACTTAAAGTCGAATGTTCAGAATAACTCGGATGCACATCAAAATGACAACCGAATAAATGCTCAAAATTCCAGGCAAAACTCAATCAGAATAATTGAGAAAATATAAAAAATAAATTCTTATATCTAGCACTCATGCACGATCTTTGCTTGCGTTTGGTGGAATTTAATATATATATATATATTTATTTATATATATATATATATATATATATATATATATATACATATATATATATATATATATATATATATATATATATATATATATATATATGAATGAAACGTGGGAGACTCTGTGTAGCTTAATTGCCATAAATATATTTTCATAACTTACTATATATATATATATATATATATATATATATATATATATAATAAATTATAAATATTTGTTTTTATCTACATATGTATATGTTTCATCCTAACGGGAATCGTCAGTGTAGAGAAGAATTCTTCACACCAGTCGCCGGACCCGAACTCCAGAAGACAAGTTATATTTAAAACTCAAACTCGAACGTCCCAGCCCTCACGGCCGTTGTCGTCAACTCGGTAAATCAGCGAGAAATTAATCCTATTTAAAGACACCTGCCGTAAAGTGTTCTACTCTTAAAAAAAAACATTGTATTAGAGCCAAGATGAGAGCTGTGTTAATACTACTCACTACATAGCCAACCTAATTTTGGGGTCGACAAATAATTAATTATAAATATTTGTTTTTATCTACATACGTATAAGTTTCATCCTTAGTGGAATGATCAGTGTAGACAAACATTATTCACACCAGTCGCCGGACCCGAACCCCGGAACACGAGTTATATTTCAAACTCAAATTCGAACGTCCCAGCCCTCACAGCCGTTGTCAACAACTTGGTTTAATTAGCGAGAGATTAATCCTATTTAAAAGCAGCTGTTGTAAAGTGTTCTACTATTGGAAGGAACATTATATATATATATATATATATATATATATACAGTATCGTTAAAATTGTTAATTAAACTACATTCTTATAAAACTACAACTAATTTTATTAAAGTAATATTGTTTTATTTTCTATTTATAAAATTATTGGATGTAAAAAGTTTCTTCATGTTTCCATCTTTGAATACATGAGGATTTTACATACACAAGATACTAACAGACCACACTCACTTCAAAAGACGACACTTGCAGAACATATTTTTGTCTTACTGTGGGATTTAAAAAAAAATTTATCTACCTCCCACAAAGTAAGATGTGACACAAGGTCGGGAAAGTGGGATTAGATAAGCCAGCGCTCGAAAGGTGAGCACTCTGGCTATTTAAAAATTGCCTGGGCAGCTCCGTCGACATTCCCCGGTAGGGGCGCCTCAGACAGTAAGCAATAAACTTACTCCTCCCCAAAGAGGGGAGGCAAAGCCTGGGAGGGTGCACCTCCTAGAACTGCACAGGACAGTGTGCAGTATCCATCGGAACAGATACTACACTTTGATCATGGCCAAAAGGCCACATTTTTTTATTTAAACAATTAATTGATTATGGAACTGTGGCTAAGTGGTTAACTACATGGACGGAGGACTGGAGTGTTCCGGGTTCGAATCCTGTTCGTTCCACAGAAACACTTTAATCAAAACCTACACCTGACCTTGCGTCTAACCTCCTGGGGAGTGGTGATAAATAAAATATGAAACAAATAAGATGATAATGTGTAAGTCACGTAGAGGTGAGATTGTGATAATATTTTTGCAAACTCTGAAAAATATTCATTATTCTTATGTTTTTTTTTGTGGTGGGGGCTTAAATAACAGTCAAACACTTTTTACATAACTATACAAGAAACTAACACTACGAGCGCACCTGCAAGCACAACAATTTCGGAATATTGCCTTGTCTCAATAAAATGTTAGTTGTTTTATCAGGGGGATGAGTATTTTAACTCTTTGCCCCCACACTGTCAACGGAAAAATAAAAAGTGAGATTCTACTTTTTCAATCCCTGGAGAAATGTAAAAAATAAAAAGACATTTTTAGACTTCAGAGTGGGTTTACTTTAAAATTAACATGACATGACTTTAAAACTACAAATCAAATAATCTTTACAACAAAAAATGTTTTTATAAACAAAATTATTCCTATAAACTCTGAATTACACTATTTATTTTTACAAATTAATTTTTGGGGGAGGAGGCAGGGCTAATATTTTACCCTTTGCCTCCACCTGTCAACAGAAAAATAAAAGTGAGATTTTATTTGCTTACACCCTGTAAAATTAGAAGAAATAGGGTTGCTTTAAATAATATTTCAAATTGCAAAAAGAAAAAAATATATGGAAGAGACTAGCACTGTGCACGAACCTGCAAAGCAACACTTCCGGAACATTTCTTTTGTCTTGTTGTTTCATTTTTGCTTTAAATAAATAATTGATTAATATTAAATAAAAGATAATCGAAATTTGGTTGTTTACGTTTGGATAAAAAAGGCCAAAATGGTGTTCTCTGAATTAATAAGAAAAATCTGTTTTTGTGTCGTTTTAATCCAATGACATAAACTCCATTAAAAATTTTGTAACAAAAGTAAAGTCGGTTATCTATTTTCCCTGCTCTATCATTAAATCGCTTATCAAAAAGGGAGAGAAAACACATAAACATGGCTACAAAAAGGTCACTTGAACAGAGAAACGACATCATTGCTGACAGCGGCACAGAACAACGCGATCAGAACAAACTATATTAAAGCTAAGATAGACAAAACCCAAGAAAACAGTAAATGTAGGCTCTGTGGACAAATAGACGAGACGGTAAATCACATACTAAGTGAATGAAGCAAACTAAACCAAAAGAATTAGAAAAAAAGACATGAATGCGTGGATAAGGCAGGCCACTGGGAACTAGACAAGCGTCTGCAATTTGAAAATGAAGACAAATAGTGCAGACACAGACCAGAGATAGTATTGGAAAATGAAAATCACAAAATTCTTTGGGGCATGAAAACAAGGAAACCGAACATAATAATAGTTAACAAGAAGGAAAAACCTGACAAATCGTAGATTTCGCCATCTTAGCAGAACACAGGGTGAAGTTCAAGTAGGAAGAAAAATGAAGCAAATACATAAAACTTGCCAGAGAACTGAAAGAAATATGGAAGTCAACATAATACCAATAATTGTTGAAGCACTAGGAAAAATCCCGAAAACATGTAAAAAAATACTCAGAGAAATTGGAATCAAAGGGAAGATTTAAACTATACAATGGGTGGCAATGATAAAAACGACATAAATCTTAAGGAAAACTCTTGAATGCAGAAAGCAACCCACATAAACTACAAATGCTAGCCAGCCAAATGTAAGTTGTAAATGGAAATAAAACAAGACAGAAAGAAAATCATACGTGCCCAAGGGAACTGAAACTGCAAAAAGTTCCATAAATTACCCCGAAACACACACATATTATATTGTAGCACCAACCTCGGCAGGTAGCACACAAAAAAATAATCATGACTGGTTATAGAGAATGGAGGGACCGAGGAGGGAGTGCACTAACCAGTGGAAGTGTGCAGATAGTACTAGGACTTTGAGGAAGCTTTTTACTACTTAAATTCCAGAGAAAACCAATGGTCGCTGTCAGTGAGAGATCAATGTTAAACAGCTGTTGCGATAATGCAAAATGATTTGCAACGGTTATAGAAAAGAGGTGGAGAATGCTGAAAATTTGAAGAGACTTGTTGTCACCCAGACATCATGGAACACCATTGGTTATTGTCAGTGAGCAATCACTAATTCTGACATGTGAGAAAACTTTTAGTGAGTAAATAATAATAATAATAATAATCTATTAATAATGGAGATTATGTATCTGTCTGTCTGTCTGTCTGTCTGAAGCCAAAACTATACTATTTAAGACTATTGTACTTATGAAATAGTATAGTATATACTATTTCAGACTAATGTACTATCTTTAAATGCTCAATTCAGGGGCTTAGTGTAGTGTAATATCTGTTCTGTTGTCATGATATCATCCTCCCAGGCATTGCGTCCTCCTTTTTTGAGAGGTGTAGAGATAGTGTAGTATCTGTTCTGTTTTCATGATATCATCCTCCCAGGCATTACGTCCTCCTTTTTGAGAGGTGTAGAGGTAGTGTAGTATCTGTTCTGTTTTCATGATATCATCCTCCCAGGCATTACGTCCTCCTTTTTGAGAGGTGTAGAGGTAGTGTAGTATCTGTTCTGTTTTCATGATATCATCCTCCCAGGTATTGCGTCCTCCTTTTTTGAGAGGTGTAGAGGTAGTGCAGTATCTGTTCTGTTTTCATGATATCATCCTTCCAGGCATTGCGTCCTCCTTTTTTGAGAGGTGTAGAGGTAGTGTAGTATCTGTTCTGTTGTCATGATACCATCCTCCCAGGCATTACCTCCTTCTGTTTTGAGAGGTGTGGAGCTGATGTAGTATCTGTTCTGCTTCCAACTAGGAAAATATGCGACCGGAGTGAGCATATATTTGCTAATAATAATAATAATAATAATAATAATAATAATAATAATAATGATAATAATGATAATAATAATAATACACATTCATTTATTTGGAGAATCAAAAACAAATGAATACATGTTTAACAGCTTATATAATATACAAAGCAACAGTAAATATCAATATTTGATAACAAAGAAGAAAAAGTATACATCGGAGGTACCGAAGAAATAGTTATCATAAGGTGACATTCGAAAAAAAAAAAAAGATCTAAAAGTAGTGCATATTATGTAAATTATTATTTAAATTGTTGGCCAAAGAAATCATCTTCAGGCGGTGTTAATTTTGGTTTCTTAAAAAACATGTCTTTACTGTTGAGTTCTTTTTATTATTATAACGACCAGTAATTTATAACTTAAACATATTTTTTAAGAAACCAAACGAAACACCGCCTGAAGATGATTTGACGAATCAAATCGAAAGTACTCGCAAAAAAAAAAAAGAAAATGGAACAAGAAACCCACGGAACTTACATACAGTAATTTGACCCAAACACTAAATGGACCATTCGGAAAATTGAAAAAATAAAAAAATGTCTTATCAAGCAAAAACACTCCGTGTTATTTAATAATATATATATATATATATATATATATATATATATATATATATATATATATATACTAGAAGAATACCCATCTCAAGATGGGTACAATCAATTTACAGAACAGAAGACTTTGGCACCATTTTTATGTCTCCTTATTAAAATATTAAAATCAAGAGATATAATGTTACTAAACCTTATGTCTAGAATCCTTTTTTTCTATTTTGTTCACAATTTATTACATTATTTTGATTATCGAAAATGTCTAAAATTCAAGGCTTAAGCTTAGAGGATCTTATGAAGAGAATTTTAAAAGGTAACCGAGAAACGGGCATGTGAAGTCAGTTTGACGCTAAGAGAACGTTCTCACACTGTTCATTAGAAAATGTTCTTTGTGGTCACCCATATATCCCTATTATTAAATAAGCTTCATAGACTATTATCATAATTTGGAAAACTTATAGTATAATGAAAATGTGACCCTTGTTGACTAGTTTTTAAAATTTCACAAGTAAAAACACTTTTCACACATATGTCTGTAATTGCCAATTGAATAAACAAAGATAAATTGTTTCGAAAGATTTAGAATTTAGGAGTATGATTGAAAAATAAAAGAAAGAGAAATATTTGTGCCATGTAGCTTAAGTTAAGGATCTTTACAGAATAAGGAGATTGAAGAGAGATTTGGACATTTAGTCATGGAGGAATGGCAGCTAATCACAGACTATTGAAGGGAGAGACAACCAACAGAGATCCCTGCTGGTATGCAAGAGAGAAATTGGTTAAAAACTTTTTCTTTTTCTTTCTCTTTTTTTTTCGTGTGTGACTACACAAAAATAAATAAACTATGTTTAATGAATTTCATTGGCTTCTATTATCGACTCCTGCCCCTCAGCTCGACACGCATGCAATATCACCAACAACAACAGCAGCAACAGAAATATCATTGAAACAAAAACTCTCTTTTTTTCACTTCGTATATCAAAGTTACAATTACCAATGGACACCCAAAGTTTGTGGACATGAATATTTTTACAGACTAAAAAGATAGATGAATTCTTGCGAAGTACAAGCTTTCATTTCATACACTAACAGTAATGAAATGGACAAGTGCTAAGCTAGATACATACTAAATAAATCCAAGGAGTCAACTGCCTCAACCAAAAGCAGAATTCTTACATTGTTGATCAACAATTGAGTTCTGATTATCAAAATTAAAAAGTGAGACCCTAGTTTCAAAAGCCGTATTGTGTTAAGTCCGAATTAAGTCCCAATAGCTCAATGCAGGATGATGAACAGCTGAGTTGAAACGGTGAACCGTAAAATGATTTTAAAATCATCCGAGGGACATTCCTGTTTGACCTGCATTTCTAAATGGAATTTCCAATCCAAGAACAAATGATTAAGGGCTTTTCTGTTCTCTCCTTTGGAAGACAAATCTTTGATTGGCCATTTACAGAGATATTTAATAAAAATGAAAAACTAAAAACCTATTGACTGTAATCTCTCTCTCTCTCTCTCTCTCTCTCTCTCTCTCTCTCTCTCTCTCTCTCTCTCTTTCTCTCTCCAGATATTTCAAAGATAACAAGGTAGAGATATGTTAGTGGAGTTGTTTCTTAATTTAGATTAGGGGTGGAACGTAATGGGTGAAAATTTCAGATTCATGCGTGTAGTATTTTATTGTGTTCATTTATACATAAATAACACTAAACAATCAAACATTTTGAAAATTTTGCAAAATTTAGAAGGTGCAGGCCAAAAATAGCCGTTAGGGCTCCACGGGACTCAGAATCCATCATGTTTCGGTGAAAAAGTGGTTTCATGCGACATTGCAGGTCCTAAAACATCCTCAAAAACTATGAATGGATATAGATGGTTAAATCTGATATAGTACTTTAATTTAAGACCATTTTCAGGCTGTGAAAGGGTTTTCATGAATGTAAAATAGCCAAAAACTATTGGCCTGCACCTTCTGAGTTTTGCAAAATTTTCAAAATGTTTGATTGTTTAGTGTTATTTATGTATAAATGAACACAAAAAATACTACTCGCATGAATCTGAAATTTTCACCCATTACGTCCCACCCCTATTTAGATAGGCTAAATCCATTTTAGTAATGAGCTTAAATCTATTATTCTCAATCTTTTCCTAATGAAAGAAACAGTATAAATATTCCTATTTTGTTTTCCTTCCTATTTAACTTTTATAACGCATGACAATAGTTGTAAAAGAATTTTCAAAGTAAGCCAACCTTTATTTTTACATACGAATAACATGACAACGAGTTTATCGCACATTTAGTGTAAACAGAGTAACAAGGCTCCTTGAAAAGACTTTTTTGGTTTAGACATTTGCTGTCAGCTGAAAAATAAAGTTTTTCTTCCGAAATTTACAAATAATAAAATAAAGAATGAAACTTTTTTATCAAGGAAAGGGAAAATCTTTTTTGTCAGTTTTATCTATGATTTCAAAGATTTTTAAGAGGGAAAACATAAAATCTCAACGTTTTTCCTGAAACAGAAATTTTATATTTTCCTTGACAAATCAATAAAGAAATACGTTTTTTATGCTTATTATCATCAAAGACTATTTTCTGCATTATTTTCGATTGTATATATATATATATATATATATATATATATATATATATATATATATATATATATATATATATATATATATATATATATTTATATATATATAGTTATCCACATACTGTTTCGCTGTATCACAGCTCTTCATATATATTCTCTGTATTACAGCTCATATATATATATATATATATATATATGAGTGAAAGAATAAAAAATTGAGAAAAGAAATTTGGCTGCGTGTCAGCAGTTGCAGTTCAGTGGTTGAATATGAGTTTATTATCTTTAGCCTTGAAAGACATGCAACCAAATTTCCATCATCAATTTTTTATTCTTTCACTCATAGTCCGGCCGAGGCTTGCCGCTCTCGGGTAGATCAAAATTGATGTTTGTATGATTATTTTTTATTCATTTTTCTTCATCCTGAGGAAGTCTCACAATAAAGACGAAACGTTGATGAATACATAAATAATATAGTTTTTGGCTGTCCTTTGTCATTTTCCATAACGTCAGATCATTTTATCGCTATTTATATTCATATATATATATATATATATATATATATATATATATATATGAATATATATAGCATTATATAAAGTGAAATAATAAAATAAGGTGCGAATCAAATTTTATTAGAATTCAATGTTCAATGTTATTTCACTTTATATAATGCTAGTAATGCTCTATCCAGTATATTGAGCTTCAGGTTTATCCGGATGTTCACTAATTAAAGATATTAGTTGCGTCTTATATCTTTTGTTGGATTAACTTTATATATATATATATATATATATATATATATATATATATATATATATATATTTCAAATTGTCTTTTCACACTTCTAAATCTTAAAAAAAAGGTATTTCTTTCCCATGCTCCCATTGCCACCTCCACTATGTATTTATTTATCTAGCTGAACCCTTTATTTAAATATGGTTTTCAATATAATTTCCTTCGGCTGACTGCCTGAATGCTCCCTGTCCTCACAGAACTATTTTCCATTTCTATCTCAAAAGCCAAATGAGAAGAAGCTATGGAAGAATAGTGAGCCATAAAATTTATGCCCCATAAAACTCCTGGAAAAACACAAATCTCCATAAATCAGAGGAGATCAACCATGAAAGATGCTGCTGGTGATGTTGAGGGGAATGATGAGACGGATTTTATTTTCACAAGCTTCTAACTAAAAAGGAAATAAAATTTTATAAAGAATTTCTATTCTAGTCTTAAATCCTCTGATGAAAAAAGTAGACATGGTAATAAAAATGTAAACAAAATATGGTGTTGTCTGTTTTATGGCATATCAACCCTTTTTTATTATTTAATGCTGAGCAAAATACCTATTGGAATAATATTGATTTGACACCGATTACTTTTTTATCCATAGCTGAAAGGAGGTTAAAATATCAATCTGAAAATGGTTCGTTCGCAGACCCCATGTGTGGTATGGTGACTTGAGCTGTCAAAAACTAAAACAATAATTAACTGACAAGTTGGTTTAAAGGTTCCGACAAACGAAATTTAGCATGGGTACAGACTGTAGTTGCTTGTACAGTTCATCAGGATTAACTTATTTTACTGATGTTTGGTAATTATCCAAACTGTCTGATTGTCTCCCATTTCCGGACAAAAATGAGAACACTCCTAGTAGAAGTAATGATTCTTTTGATTAGCTATAAACAAGAAATGAAAGGTATCACTGTGTCTGTAGTTGAGACGATTTGTCAAGAAGGAACGAAATAAGGAATACGTAGGTTCTCATATATCGATCTTTAGCTGCTGCTACTGCTGCGGCTGCTCCTGGTAATACATCTTGCTCAGTTATCATTACATATTTACAAAGATTTTATTGCTCAGTTATAATTACATATTTACAAAGATTTTATTGCTCAGTTATAATTACATATTTACAAAGATTTTATTGCTCAGTTATCATTACATATTTACAAAGATTTTATTGCTCAGTTATAATTACATATTTACAAAGATTTTATTGCTCAGTTATAATTACATATTTACAAAGATTTTAAATGGCTATTGTGGATGGATGGATCTTGCATGGATGACATTGTGACTGACAATGTCAAAGATTAATAAATGCTTCTGGTTGCTATTGAAGAATGCTAGTTTAGAAAATAATTCAATTCTGGAATATTAAAAAAAGGACAGATATGCAGAGTGCATCTTTTTCTTCAGTTGATAGAAATCTGTCGAAGAGTCAATTTCAACTTTAGAGGAATTGGGATGGTCAGACAACTTTAATTCGACATAACAAACTTAAATTTCAGCCTGTACTAGAATGGGGTAACAAATGAATGGCCACATTTAATACTACTAAGACAAAGCTCCTTTCCTTTAACAAGTATAAGAAACCTTTCCAACCACCGATCGTCATGGCCGATAACACCCTTCCTGGCACACCAACCACTAGTCTTTCCCTCTTGGACAGAGTGCAAAAAATAATCTCTTACTTAACAGGTCCCGCACTGTCTACCAAGCCCCAGTCCCTGTCTCAGCTCCACAGTATTGATTCCCTGTGCTTGTTTTACAAGTACTGCCACGAAATATGCTTTGATGAACTTACTGCAGTTGCACCCCTTCAACAGAAAATATCCCCGACCAACCCAACTAGCAGCAAAATCCCACCCCTTCACTATAAAAAATCACTAAATACCTGAAAACTTTCTACTCTAATAGCTTTTTTCCTCAGACCGCTTGATTTTGGAATTCCATCCCTGCTCCTTGTTGCATGCAGAAATTTAAATGAAATGTGTCCAACTCCCCACCCAGCTTGCCTCTCTATAAATCTGGCCCCTATCACAGTAGGCCCTTATGCTTCAATGGCAATTTGTCTTGTTTGGTGTGAACAAAAGTAATATATATATATATATATATATATATATATATATATATATCATCTAGCAAGGAAAATAACTGTACAAAGCAAGATAATAATTCATAATAAGCCAATCAAAATGAATGATTCATATGTGGTATTATTATGTCTACAAAGTAAATAATGCTACAATGGTTTGGTAAAGGTATGAACAGCCCTCTCCAAATTATATGCTAAATAGCAGCTTATTTTCAATGAATCGTTTTCAATTGGTGAATTGTGCTTTGGCACTAAATCACCCCAATTTGGTTGATATTTTGCAAAACAGAGAACACCAAGAAATTACAAATCTGAAACGAGAAGCAATGACAATGACAGTAGGAATAATCAGACGGGAAATCATAAGATTGGGAGTAAATTCCAAACGAAAACAAATGGCAAGAGTGGAAACGGTTGTGCAGTGAGACGCATATAGAACCAGCATTTACCACCCAGCGCCACGTTCGCCATACGATGATCATGTAAAAACATGCTGCCCTCAAAAGTGCTTGTTCTTATAGAGTCTCAGACTCTGCTAATTGGAATGGGACGAGTGGACAATTTGAATACGTATTCCAAAAAGGATTATTGTAATTTTAGTAATGATGCCCGGCACAAACAATGCATGGCCGTTTTCTACATTGTACTGTTTTTAGAAACAAGATTCACCCATTTGGTTGGATTAGTGAAAATAGAAATTTCAGAATTTCATTTTTCTTCTTCTTCTTGTGTTTTCTTCTATTTTTCTATTCTATTTTTTATTTGTTTATGAAAAATGTAATAGACTACTTGAAATATTTTCTGTAGATTAAAAATATGAGTCCAACACTTTTGCATCACCGAATCCAATATGCTTTCTTTCGTGACATTCAAATCTTTACGAAGACATTTTATTAAGGATGGCTAAGAGAAACGATATTTTGTACAAAATTGATTATAATTTATTCATTTCTTTACTCATGAAAACCTTTAAAATTCTATAAACTATTGAGGATAATATTATAATATAAAATAATTATTTTATGAATTTACAAATAAATTTGGAGATTAGAAATTGAAATAATTGTTATACCCTCTGTCCATTTTTAAGTGTCTCTATTTACTGATAGAGGATATATATTAGTTAAACTTATAAATAAATATGAAAGCACCAACTTCATATGATTAACTGGTAACTGGAATACCTAAAAATATACTTCACAGGCAAAATTCAAATGACTTTAGATTAATGCAAAACTTTCCTGAAAGAATCGTTTGCCAACTATATAAATATAAAAAATGTCTCTTGTCATAACTCGAATCATATTTAGTAATGAACTTTCTCTCCTCCCTATATATATATATATATATATATATATATATATATATTACAGAAGATCAGAACAAGATCGGTACCGCTATTTTCAAATACAAACAAAGTGGACCTATAGTTAATCTCCAATGCCAGACTCTCTCAGCCTCTGTTTATGTCTGTCTCCCGGAAAATGGCAGCTTGCACGCTGTGTGAATTCTCTACGATATTTTAATCACCAACTTTATTTTATTTCCTGTTATTTTTTTGTTATTTTTTCTTTTCACCATCAAATGGAACGAGGTAGAGAGAAGGTCGTCATACTCCCCAGCTTCGAACCGGTGCTCTCTATGCAATTCTGAGAAATATGACATAATAAAAACCATTAATGACCCCTGTAAAGTTTGTCTAAACAAAAGGAGTAAGGTTTTCAAGAGATGCATTCACAGGAGTCATGCACTTTTAATTAACTGGGAAGACTGACTAACAGAGTTAAATATTTAAAATATTCTAAACAAGACTATGAGAAAGTCTGCATTATCGCACCATACAAGCATAAATATATAAATAACAGACATAAAAATAAAATAAAATTAATACATGCTGAAATGAAGACACTGGACTGCATACTTATAAGGGAAAATTGAGGGGAAAACAACCTTATTCCCATGTGGCCATGGGGTTCCTTTTTTTCTACTTTTTTGAGGGAAGCAATTTTTCTGAAAACAGTTTTTAAAGAAGGTTTTGAAAACAATTTACATTAGGGTTTTTGGGGAGCTTTTTTTTTTTTCAGAAGGTGTCCTGGGAAAATTGACCATTTGAGCCGTATGGTTTGGACACAATTTTATTCGCTCGAATCATCCAACCATATCTTGCATATTTTCTCTCATTGGGTCTCCTTTACAATATCATATTCACAAATGTTTATTTTACCTTGATAGTTTTTTAATGCCTATTTACTAGTAGTTTTTTTTTTAAATAGGTGGTTATTTTTATTTGATTTAATTTAGTTAATATTTCAAACACATTTTAAAAATTTTATTAAATTTAGTTAATATTTAAAAATGTTTTTCATTTTTCAATTTTTAATTTCTTTATTATAATTTATATTTTTATATTTTATATTTATCATTAACCTTATCACATTTATTATTATTATTATTATTATTATTATTATTATTATTATTATTATTATTATTATTATTATTATTATTATTATTATTTGTAACTTGATTTTTATAAATTAAAGATAAATTTTATTCAATTTCTTTTTAATTTACTTTTTCTTTTATATTTAATTGGTTAAAAAAAAATTTTGATTAATTTATTTTAACTGATTACTATATATTAAAACAAATTAATATATTTTAATATATATTTTAATATGTTTTAAGATATTTTATTTACTAGAATTTGCGAATTAATAACATTTCATGGCCTAAGGGAAGGATCAGATTATTATTCTGCCCGATGAAATCTCAGTTTTTAACAGCTGTTGATTGATAACATCGACATGCCATTGTCTCAGATTATGTACATGTATATATAAATAAAAATAATCATATATATATATATATATATATATATATATATATATATATATATATATATATATGTATGTATGTGTGTGTATGTGTGTGTGTTTGTGTGTATGTATGTATGTATCTATGTATATTAAGAGAGAGAAAGAGAGCATTATACCAATATTAATTGCATTTCCAAATAATTGAAATACCAAACATATTATGCCATTTTTTCTCAAATTAATTAAGATTAATTTCGAAAATGATACCGTTCATTTCTAAATAGATGATAAGTAAACCAATAAAATCCCATTATCATTTATATCTAAATCGACTTGAGAAAAAATGTAACAATCTCTTATGGATTTTTTTATTTTCGGTGACTGGATTTTAATATTTTCAAAATGTATCTTAATTTGGTTGGAATGCTATCTATGTACATGTGAGAATTGGCAACTTTCTACTTCTATCTCCTATGAATGAATCCGTCTGTTTCAAGATCTTGTATTTTTATTTTTTTCTTATTTCTTATTTCTTCTTAAATTGGTTATTTAATGCTTTTACATCTGAAGAAATGTTTTTTTGGCTCCCAACATAACGACCACTTCTGGATAGATGTGTCATTTCCTCTTTTATGATTCATTAGCAACAACCTTGCGATAACGGGCAATCCTTTTTTTCTACAATAAATAAACTTGCAATTTTACTAGAATTGGAATCATCAGTTGTAGATATCTTGATGATTAGTGTTATTGGGGGTTTTGTTTATATTTATTAGAATCTGGCACCTCGGCGTTGCCCGGGAACGAATGAGGACTTCTATGGGTATGCATACTCTCATCAATGAACACTATATTACCATTTTTATTCTTTTTTTGTTTTGTTTTTAGTTTCTATATTGGTAACGATATTGAACGTGGGATGGTGTTAGATGATGTAGAAAAGGAAATTTCCATTTGAATTTAGTTAATAAAGAATAGGAAATTTTCATCATGAATTTAGCTAACATGTTCGAGAAAGTGACGTCACGCACATAAAGGCTCAAAGTCGATGAGGTAAAGAAGCTAGTAAAATCTTTCCTTTGGCTTGTGTCTGTGCAAAAGAATAGACGTGTTTTTAGAGACGCTCCCCCCCCCCCGTGAAGTGCTGAGGTGAATATGTAATGTTACTGTACCAGGGAACACAATATCACGAAACTGCTTTCTTGCGGACTACAACTTGGTTGTCTTCGAATCCAATTTCAACAAATATTTGGCATAAAAATTCAAATTGAGTCCATTCCAGTCATTGATACAGTCACTACTGAAGAAGAAGAAGAAGAAGAAGAAGAAGAAGAAGAAGAAGAAGAAGTAGAAGAAGAAGAAGAGAATCAATTCAGCACACCGTGACAACAACTATGAAGACCAGAAGCCACAACTAAATGAGCTACATACATTGCATGTCAACAAACACAGCAGCGTAAGAGATATATGCGTCGAGCCATCTGTTGTGAGACGAAAAAGACATAACCATAGCATAACACAATTTTCAATCTATTAAGAGTGGTCTTTGCTGTTTATGGATGTCTGGCACAAATGCAGACCCAGCAATATTATTGTAAAAACCCTAATACAAAGGTAATAACACCATTAAACATATTTAATAATTTTCAATTAAATAAAACCAAACAATATGCCAGTGAATTAATCAAGAATAATATCAGCATAAATAACACGTAAGAACTTCTTTTTTTTAAATAATAATAGAATCGAACATTATATATATATATATTCAAGAAAAGCATAGGAATAAATATTTGCATAAGAATAATTGTAACAGTAACGATGAAAACGAAAACTTACCAGCTTCAAAGCGTATGAGATATTTCACATGTTGGGCACATGTTTTCCACTGGAAAAGAACTGTGCACATTTTTCTAGGTGAAACTAGTTTGTATGTAGGCACAACTAATTTGCATGTGTAGAGAAAAACTGCTGTTAAAAAGTACAGATTAAAAACAGACAGGAAGTCGAATTTCGGACAACTGAGATAAAATGTTGGTGTTGGAAACTTATCAGTGTTTATTCCGATTTTATTTGGAAAGAAGTTCCTTCTGGTGTGTTGACCGCCATTATAACCTCATTACGGCTACAGGACATTTACATGCATTCTTTTTTTCCTACAATATTATAAAAGTTATTTAGCTATCTAATTTACTTATATGCTTTTATTTCTTTAAATAGTAATAGAATGGAACATTATATTTATACATGGAAAACATAAGAATAACATAGAAATAAAAAACAACTATGATTGTGCTATCTAATTTGTTTTTATTTTCGAACACATACAACGATAAAAGAAATAATGAATTCAAAATCATGAATCATTCAATGAGTTTTAGTATTCTATAGATTAAGATAAAGATTACACATCACAGATTCATGAAAGAGCAAATGTTTTCGCTTGTAATTTGAATACCAGTTAATGAATACGGCATTTAGATCAAAGGCATGAAAAGTCAGAGATTCGGAACCGGGTTTCTAGGTGGGTTCATAGCCCAGATTTAGTGTAAAGAATGTACATGAAAACATCCCACAAAGTTTATCAATATTATTGGTTTTAAATTCTGTCGAGCAAATTGGGAATTACAAGTCATTCTTCCTACCAAAATGGTAAAAGTGTATATAAAAGGTTTTAATGATATAAGACATTTCCAACCGAGTAACACCCAATCACAGAAACATACACGCAATTGGGTTTTTTCTTTTCTTAAGGCCACAAAACGGTCAATAGAATTGCGACCTTTTAAGGTTGGTCATGGACTTAATTTCAGTTACACAATCACTATCAATCATGATAATGACAAACTGCTTCTTAAAGATTGTTGGTTGTTTTGAGGGGCGTTCTTTAATGCCAAAGCACAAAACCTATTTCATTGCAAATTATAGATTAAAGACACATTCCTATTTAACCAATGGATTGCGATTGTGTGTTCATACTTTTCTCTTGTTATTAGTGTATAAGTAAATGTAAGAGTAAATGTATTAGTGTATAAGGAAATTTACTAGTAACTGTATTAGTGTATAAGTGAATGTAATAGTAAATGCATTAGTGTATAAGTAAATGTAATAGTACATGTATTAGTGTATAGTAAATGTAATAGTAAATGTATTTATGTATAAGTAAATGTAATAGTAAATGTATTAGTGTATAAGGAAATTTACTAGTAACTGTATTAGTGTATAAGTAAATTTACTAGTAAATGTATTAGTGTATAAGTAAATTTACTAGTAAATGTATTAGTGTATAAGGAATTGTAAGAGTAAATGTGTTAGTGTATAAGGAAATTTACTAGTAAATGTATTAGTGTATAAGTAAATTTACTAGTAAATGTATTAGTGTATAAACAAATGTAATAGTAAATGTTTTAGTGTATAAGTAAATTTACTAGTAAATGTATTAGTGTATAAACAAATGTAATAGTAAATGTATTAGTGTATAGTAAATATAATAGTAAATGTATTAGTCTATAAGTAAATGTAATAATGCTAATGGGATTTGAACTCTGCCTAGTTAATTCCATAGTATGTGGTGGTATCCATTATGACACACTTCTACCCCACCCCCTATTTACTAAAGAGAATGCGTATGTGCTTTATATGCTATGCTTCGGTTCTCTTCAGTCAGAGGAGATAAGAAAAGGAAGAATAAACCTGAAGACATCAAGCTGAAGCGAGGTAATAGATAAGTATGAAAATGGATGACATTCATTCCATCCTTTTCCGAAAGTGAAAAACAACATTTCTGTAAAACTGTAATTACTTTGAATCAGTCTTCCCCGGAGCCAATATTCAATTTACAATGCAAAGATATAAATCTGCGTTGTTTGGCTTAAAGACAGCTTCCCCGTGGCATTCGGATTTTGATCGTGTCAGCATCAAGTGAGATACATTTTCCTTAGGGAACCTTCGAGTATTTAGGATGCACGAAGAACTTAACTGTTGATATACATAATGTAAATAATAATGAGACTGAATATTCAAATATTCGTATCCAATTTAAACTACGTTGGGTTGACATGTACAAAAAAGAAAGTCACCTTTTTATGTAAATTTTATTGTTACCTTACTTGAATTTTAGATTGACCTGACTTTTAGAAAACAAAAATAAAACTTTGTTTTTTACATCACAACCTATAGTATATTGGTAATGTTTCTATCTCTCTGTTCGGAAATGCAACTGAAAACAAAAGCCTATGCCAAGATCAAAGACAATTGTTTTCAAGTAAAATTTTAAGATGAATCCAATGGTTGTGTAATAATTACTGACAAATAATGCACAATATATTCAATAAAGTAAACAAGTAGAATTAGAGGATGTTCGAGATAAATTTGATAATGTTTTGCCATTTTTTTGATTTCAGAATAATTTAATAGCGATAAAGTTGCTGTGTACTATTGGTGGGTCTGTGAGCTGGAGACCATGGACAACTGGAAAGCTCTGGAATATTACAAGAGAGTGACCTGCATCATGATTTGTAGCGATTCAAAATTCGGAAAACTTATCTGCAGCTCATTGCTCTTTCAATACCTTGAAGGTCATGAGATGTAAGTTGGAGAATTTCGATGGAGATGTGGAAGCAGTGGCTAGCAGGAAGGATCATAGCAAGTGTTCTAACCGTGTACACACAAGAAAACTTGTTGAGAAGCTGCAAAAAAATGTTTGGCATAATTAAGACAAGGCAATACCGACTTTATTGAGAAAGAGGAACGTCAGTGTGATAACTTTGAAGAAAGTGCTAGGCGAGGATCTGTGTTACTCCTGATATATGAGTACCTAGGGCCAACTACTCACCGCTAAAGTTCAAGAGAACCGTCTTATGAAAGTCTAGAAACTCTTCAATAAGGATAAACACATAGTTGAGTCGGGGATTCTCTGTTTTTTCTAAGGACCAGTTGCACAATGTGCAGGACAACAGGTAGCTTGCCTACAGTCCGCACATAGTCCTGTGCATCATGAAAACCAACTTTCCTCAAACCATGATGGTCTTTGCGTCTGTGAAGGCCACATTATGCCGGCCAACATCTTCGAAAAGATACTTACTCAATTTAGATGAGTATATTGAGTTGCTGTCCACTGTTGTCAATGCTGGGTGAAGAGGGTGGCTGCGAGTCACCATATATGTGGCAGAAACACTCAGTTCCATGTTATACCTCCTGGAAATTCAGAAGTAGCTGCGAAATTCCATGACTTTACAACTCAAAACATCTGTCCCCCTCCCCCAACTCACTTGATGCGAAACCCTATAGACTTGCTGGTTGCAAAAGACTGGGTCGTTATCAGCCAAAATCTCATGCGGTGTTCCCCATTCGTAAAAGGTGAACAATAATTGTAAAATAATGCTCGCCGAGTCTTGTCATGTAATTTGTCACCAAACCGCAAAATAGGTGGGTTCACACTCAATGAGAGTAAGAAAGTAGTTGCCCTTATAATGGGTGATATTTATTCCCACCCTTTTTCATGCATCACTTGCTTACAGTTTTACTTTTCGCCACCGTGCTGGTGATGGATCCATTGACTGACACATCTCACGGTGCTTGCTGACTTGTTTGACCTCTGATTTGGCCATGATGGGTCTATGCATTTCACGAAATACAGCGTCCTCTTGATGCCTGGAGATCTGCTCTGCATCTGGATGTCTTCTCTCTGCGTTTTTAATCTGGTTGAAGTTATGTCTGTTATAAAAGAATATATAATTCATCATTGTAGAAGTGTTCAGATGCCATGTAAGTATAATTGCGTCATTAAAAATGTTGCATAATCTTTTTTCCTATACCAAGACGAAGGTTTATAAGCCCATTTTCTTTCACGTTCTTGAAAATCAGGTGTTAAGTCCTTGAAAAGTTAAGAGGTATCCTTGTTTGTTCCACAAGGACGGCGAAGATAGACTGCTGATTCTGGAAAGTTTGATATTCAGCTTATAGTCGATAAGGAGTGGTTGAGTTGATATGTGGGGAATTTGGTAGAGTTGTTTATCATATTATTTTTGGTTGTGGTAGTTGCGTTGTAAATACAACCAGTTGAGATGAAATACAGTTTTGCAAAACTGGTTTCCAGGTTGAGTTTAAATTTCTTTGCGTCAATATAAATTTTGAGCTGCGTTTGAGGAGTGAGTTCATCATATGAGAGTGATCCTGTACGGTCTGTTATGAAAGGACATGTTTGAGGTGGTGTTTTGATATTGTTTGTGTGTTGATAGATTTATTGTTTGGGTTGTCATGTCTATTTAGGTAAGTGTAGTTAGAAATGTGTTGTTTATTGTAGAGCCACATACATATCTGTTGTAGGCATTTCTTCTTGTGATCAATGCAAGGGCGGTAACATCCTGCTTTAGTTGTTTATATATATATATATATATATATATATATATATATATATATATATATATGTGGAAAATGAAAATGGGAAAAACCAAAGTTATTTATATATTCACCAACGTTCGCCTTTATTTCAAGACTTATTTAAGATGATTGATTTGAAAAATTATTAAAAAATGTGGTGCGTTTATGACGTGAAAAGAATGTTTTTAAAACTAAACATAGTCGTTAGAATCGAAAAAATGTGGTGCGTTAATAATGTGAAAAAAATGTTTTTGTTCTTTTTTCGAACAAACATAACCGTTAGAATTCAAAATGTGTGGTGCGTTTATGAAATGGAATAACTGTTTTTTTATATCGATGTTATGTAGAAAATTTTGTTAGGAATGTGGTGTAAATGAGCTAGCTTCGATCTAAATTCAAATTCCTTTTTGGTTGGTATTAATTTGCTGATTAAAAGAGATAAATTGTGGAAGCCTTTTCCTTGTTTAATTATGTTTTAGTTCATAATGAGTGCTGATTCAAGAAGTCTTCACCGAGATTTATTTTAAATGAATTTAATGACTCTAGCTTGTTTAAAATTAAAAGAATGATCATGTTGTAATGCATGAGAGAATAGTGCATTTAGAGAATTATTATTCTTTATATCTCTTTTATGTTCGCCGAGCATTTTCTTTAGTTCCTGTTGTGTTTCACCAATATTCTAGCCAATATTTTAACCCCAATAATAGGAACTATCAGTACTTCTCTTATAAAAAACTATGGAGACTTATTAAACAAAATAAAAACATTAATGTACAAAACTATACACAGCTTAAACGTAATATCTTTATATTCTAATGTCCCTGTTTAGAAATGTTTAAATTTATTCCATATACACCTAAAAAAGGAGTAACATAAACTTATCGTTCCTCCCAATACCCTAATAAGAATAAGAAGACTAATTACTGACATGACATATTTTCAATTTAACAATAATTTCTATAAGCAAAATTTCAGACTCTCTTAGTGGAGTACGAGCCTGCTTATTCTTAGAATTCTTACAAATTTGCCCAGTCAAATTTAGATTAACCCAAATACTGAATTCTTTAGATATATTCATGACATTTAAATTTTCTTCCTGCAAACACACAAATAGAAAATGTTAAAAACAAATTAAACACAGACGAACACTCTATGGATTTTACCTATGAAATACAGAAAAATAACTCGAACATACTAATAAAAAAATCCAATGCACATTTTGAATTCTAACGAAAAACATTCTTTTCACGTCATAATCGCAGCACATTTTTTAAATTCTAACGACTATATCTCGTTAAAAAAAGAGCCTTATGTTTTTTACAATGGAGGATGTGTTTTAGAGACTTATTATACTCAACCCCAATAGACACTCCTTCTGTTTACAGAGGGAGGGCTGTTTAAGACGAACATGGATAATCTCTAAGATTTTAAGATGGAAAATTGAATGAGCACAACTCAAAATCGTAAATGAGTTGATGCTGAAGTTCGTTGCGCACGACGGGTTTTTAAGCAAATGGTCAGTTATAGAAGACCCGTTTGTGTTTCTTAGAATGTCCGTTGACCGGAAGGTTCCATTCCTAATTTTACTAGGGATGTGTTGCTGTACTCTGTTTTCCCATCTTAACGTCGTTCTGCTCACGTAGTCGACACTGCAACTACATTGAAAATAATGATTAAAATTATTTTTGTGGTGTGGAGTAGAACGTCTTTTCGAGAGGGTTTTGTACAGAACATAACACGTACGTTCGCCACAAAATAAACAGAAGGAGTGTCTACTGGGGTTGAGTGTAATTAGTCTCTAAGACACCGCCTCCATTGTAAATAACATAACGCTCTTTTTGGTTTTAAATATATAATTTCCCCCCTTTTTATTACAGTCTCCCATTTTAAAATCCCACGATAAAGTTCTCGTTAAGTGTGGGCGAAACCGGTCAAGTGGAACTTTTTCCCCTTCTCGTATATTTTAATCATGAACGATACAACATGTCTTCTCTTCGTAATATATATATATATATACAGGGTGATTCATAAGTCACTTAGCTATTTATTTTTGAAATTCTAAACGGTAATACAAAACAGAAAGTTTATTCAACAAATTCATTTATGGGAGTTTAAAATTACAGCAAATTTTCAAAATTTCCACCTTCGTTCTGCATGCATAGCTCCATTCTGTTTTTGCAAGGAATTTACGACTCTTTGTAGCATATTTGATTGATTATGGTGTTGTGCGAAGGAGGCTTTCTGTTCACATCACCTTTCCATTGCGTTTCAACAAGTGTGGGAGATTCATCAAATTTGGCCATATGAATAACAATAAAAATTTGCTCTTCAATTGTAAATGACATTTTAAATAGCTAAGTGAAGTGACTTATGAATCACCCTGTATATATATATATATATATGTGTGTGTGTGTGTGTGTGTGTGTGTGTGTGTGTGTGTGTGTGTGTGTGTGTGTGATTATTTCTTATTTACACAGACATGTACAAAATCTGCGACACTGGCATGTCGATGTTATCGATCAACAGCTATTATAAACTGAGATCTCATCAGGCAGAGTTAAAATACGATCTTAATCTTAGATCATATTTGGAAAGAATGAAATGGGGAGAAAAGAAAAGACATTTAAAATTAAAATTTAGAAGTCACGTGGTTAGAATTGGGACTTTTAAAAATCAAAAATATAATATAATATATAGTCAAAAAATATAAAATATAAAATATAAAATGGAATAAAAAGAAAGAAAGAGAAATAAATAGAAAGGGAGAGAAATAATCAATAGATAGATAGATAGATAGATAGATAGATAGATAGATAGATAGATAGATAGATAGAAATAAAATGAAATAAAATAAAATAATATGATATGAGATAAAATAAGAAATACATTCATTTTGGATAGAGAAAAGAAAGGGGAGAAGGAAGTCGGTGGTAGAGAGGGGGAGAGGGGAGAAGGTAAAGAAAGGAGGAAGGGGAGAAAGAGAAAAAAAGGACACATACAGCTAATGTCTGAATGTTGATTGCTGGTAGGTCACTCATCAATTTCTATTTAGAGTTTTTGCTGTGCAACGAGACACAATTTACAATCTGGTGTTCAGTTTAGGTCGGCAATGATGATGGTGGTAGTGTGTGGGAGGGTGTTAACACATTGGGCTTTAATTTTGTTTGTTTTTATACTTAGCTTTTTACTGTTTTTTATTTTTTTGATTTCATCTAATTGTCATTAATTAATTTATTTTATAAATTTATTTAGTTAACACGATAAGTGGTAATAATAATAATAATAATAATAATAATAATAATAATAATAATAATAATAATAATAAAAATAAAAATAATAATATATATATATATATATATATAACCGCGTGATACACACACCGGCATATCACCATTAATCGTCGATAACATCAAGACAAATTTCAACAAATGTCTCAATCAAGGAAGATTAAACGAAAAAAGAAGAGAAAAAATATGCTTATACTTCTGACAAGTGTGTATATCACCGAAAGTTCTCAAGTTTTTAAAGTAAATAAATAATTTATTTTAAAAAACATAAATAAATTGCGTTGTCCAGGTTTTTCAAATATTTTTTTAAAATATTCTCCTTATTATTGCCATTTTAGCAACGCTTCTATGTGTGATTTTGCAAACTACCTTATTCACATAACCGCGTGCTACACACAGCGGCATATCAACATTAATCATCGATAACATCAAGACGAGTTTCAACTTGACTGTGATAAATATGTCTCAATCAAGGAGGATTAAACGAAAAAAGAAGAGAAAAAAATATGCTTATACATTTGACAAGGGTGTATATCACCGAAAGTACTCAAATTTTTAAAGTAAATAAATAATTTATTTAAAAAAACATAAATAAATTGCGTTGTCCAGCTTTTCAAAATATTTTTTTTAAGTATTCTCCTTATTATATATATATGTATATATATATATATATATATATATATATATATATATATATATATATATATATATATATATATATATATATATATATATATATATTTAAACATTTGTAGATAAAGAAAATAACCAAGAGGAAAAAAGGGGGGGGGGAGGTTATTATAATGGAATCATCTAACTCTAAAAAATGGATGTTCTGTAAAATAGTAAACTCAATTTGAAAGGAACAACACAGGTAAGGAGAAACTATATTTAATAACATAACAAAAAAAAAAAAAAATTTTTTAATTTAAAACAACCCAAATCTGGAGGCAAAACTAAATCAAATATTTGTAAACTTTTTAATTAAAAAATAATTATTAAATAGGGAGGTGGTGTCTGATCAACACTGCTGGGATGCCATGATAAAGAAATACGGTTTCGTTTTTAAAATCACGAAACAGTTTTCATGGTAAACAACTGACGATCCCTTATATAAAAAACATATATAAAAATATATTTATATTAGAGTAAATTCTTGGAAGTTAACTAATATAGTGATTGCAGTAGATTGATTGACTTACTAGACAAAAATCTTTCAACGAAACATTTTTTTTCCCAGTTTTGAAGGTTAAAAAAACTTGAGACTATATATATATATATATATATATATATATATATATATATATATATTAGATTTCTTGAATGTGAGATGATATATATAATTATTTCCACAATCAGACAACGCCGCGTTGTCTGATTGTGGAAATAATTATATATATATATATATATATATAGTGTGTGTGTGTGTGTATATACAGTAAATAGAAGAATACTAGTAACTAATAAAATGAATACACTGAACAGAGCAGTTTTGCAGCACGTTTATGTTCTCTTACGAGTATTAAAATCAAGATATACTAAAATTTATTCATAGAATCCTTATTCGAACTTTGATCAAAATCAATTAAATGAATGTGATTCTAATCGCTTTCGAATTGGTTCATGGAATGTTGGTATCATGCCAGGTAGATTAGGTAAAGATGTTGAGTTTATCGCTACAAGGCAGATTGACTGCTGTGTGCTCAAGAGGTTTGGTAGATAGAGGCATCAGCAAGAACAATTTCTGAAAAGGTCTCTGATACAATTCTTCAAGAAGGGACTTAAGGTGTTGGGTTACTTCTAGAAGCAGGTTGGGTTGACAAAGTTGGTTCTGACTGTATCGTTGTTATTAAGTTTATGGTGGGTGACAACATCCTCACTGTATTATCAGTGTATGCATCACAGGCCGGTCTTAGTTCTAGCATCAAGAATGCTTTCAATGAAATCCTGATAGTTGTTGTTTCAGAATTGTTTTACAATAAGATTCTCATACGTTGTAGTGACTGGAATCGTCACATCGGTACTGCTGGCTATGAAGGAATGCATGGTGGTCAAGGCTATAATCCGGAAGGAGGGTGTTTTAGAATTGGCTGTGTCTAATAGCTGTTTTACCAGCAATTCCTTCTTTGCAAAGAGAGACAGTCACCTCATTACATATACTCTGGACATGACAGCAGTCAGATAGATTTCATATTTGTTAAGCTGTTCGAGGTTGATTCTGAGTGAAGAATATGTTCCTCAACACAAACGTCTTATTGGTGACTTGAAAGTTCATACTAAAGTCTATAAACCCAAACTTTTCAAACCTAAAATACGAATTTAGAAGCTTTTTGAGACTTCAATCAGTGCTAAATTTAAGAAAGCCTTTTCTGCCGATCTAAATTCAATGATTGAGAGTATTTGGGGGCAAGCTCATGGGTGCACTGCTTGGTGCAACAGAGATGTTTTGTGGTATAAACAAAAGACATCTTCTGGATAGTGTTACTTGGTGGTGGGATGAAGCTGTGAGCTCTGCTGTGTCTGAGATGAAATGTTGGAAGATATGGAAGCAGGGTGGTAGTAAGGATGAGTACCTTCAAGCAAAATGTGTAGCCAAGAGAGCTGTGTACACTGCTTAGCGTGAAGATGAGAAAGTGAGGTCTGCTGCCTCTTTTCTATCAAAAGTGATATATTCAGAATTACCGAGCAGATGTGAAGGAATAATCAAGATGTAGTTGGTGACAAATGTGTCAGAGACGATGCTGAAAATATTTCTGCAAAAATACTAGCTTGGGAAACGCATTATGAGCACGTCCTCAATAAAGAGTTGTCTTGGAATGTTGACACTCTCTCTGGTGCTGATCCTGTTGCTGGTCGGCCTATTCATATTTTTGTATAAATGGTAGCAGGGTCCATTGCTAAAATGAAACAGCCTGTCACGGGGATGTTGAAAGTGTCTGGAATGGCTGACTCTACTTTAGTCGCTAATCTAAAAAGCAATATTCTATTTTACTGAAAGCGCAGCATTGGAAAGGGGAAACTATTGTGGTCTGAAATTGCTTAATTAGGTTATGAAGAAGCAAGGTACATTGATGGGGAGTATTGCAATTAATGCCATGCAGTTTGACTTTATGCCTGGACGTAGCACAACGGATGCTATTTTCATCGTTGGTAAAATATCTCAGCAATAACGAGAAGTTATTATTTGTTTTTATCGATTTGGAAAAGTAGTTCGCGTGTGTTACTTAAGCTGTGCTTTGGTCGGCAATGTAAAGACTCGGTGTGGATGAGTGGATTATGCCTCTTGTCCAATCTATGTACGGCAATGCTAGGAGCAGGGTCAGTGTCAACAACTTCATTACTGATCAGTTTGAGGTAAAAGTTGGTTTCCATAAGGGTTCAGTATTAAGTCTTTTTATATTTCTCATTGTGCTTGAAGTATTATCCAGTGAATTTTGTAAACGATGCCCCAGGGAACTGTTGTTTTAACAGTTGGACCTGAATAGTATTTAATCTGACAAATAAAACTTTGATTCTGACTAGCCACTTTCCATTTCTTATAGTTCTTCCATGTTATTTGTAATTTAGACACTGCTTTTTCACGTATGTTTTACTTCGGTCTTATTAAATCAAAAACAGATTCATTTTTAGCTTAGATAAGCTAACTAACCATAAAGGCAGTGTTATAGAACATAGAAATATTTACAGAAGAATCGCCGGGTTGGTACAGCTTATATATATATATATATATATATATATATATATATATATATATATATATATATATATATATATATATGTGTGTGATTTTATGAAGGCTTACCAAAGCATTCCTTTCAAGACACCAATGATCACCATTAAAGATATTTTTTCTTACAAATACTATTTATTCAAATTAAATGTTTTTTCCCACACGTGTTTCACTACCAAGCAGTTACTTGCTTGGCAGATCATCAGGGAAATTAAATGTCTGGAATACTGGTTTCAACTGCCGACAAAACACAATGTGGCGTTGTAATAGTTGAGGTCACTTAAGAAGAGAAGAGGAAAAAAATAAAAATAAAAGTCAAACTTAAAAAGCAAGGAAGAACAACGATAAGAAAAGAAAGTCCTAGAAAAGTCTTAGAAAAGTAGCTTGTGCATTATTTCTTCCACCAAGCCAACAAGCAAGTAATCGGTCCCAAATACATTCAATAAAACCACAAAACCGGAACAATGTGCGATAATACACTTTCACGTTAGCCGGTACAATGATGAATAAATCCCCCCCCCCCACAAGAAAACAAAAGAACTAAATCATTCAAGCTACCGCTCACAAGTTACCATTCCAATCCAATGATAGTATGGGAATTCTAAATCCAACTTCTCACAAAGAAAAGTCAACACAAATGTTCGTCCGAGTTCAAAGAGTCTTATTTCAATTGTTGATTTATTACCCTTCGAAATAAACACACGACGAGTTGAATGTCAATCCCGCAGAAAACTCCCTTCCATCAAGAAAAAATCTTAATATAGAAACTATTTATTCAAAATACTGTTTCTAAAACTATTTATTATTAAACCTATTCCTTATAGAAATTAATCATCTAGTGTCTGGGACGTCATTTTACATTTTGGGAAAATATCCTTCATTTAATCAACTGCCGAATTATTATCGTTTTGTTGTTTAACGAAGCGAAAAAATCCCATCCCGCAGATTTTGTTTTTAAAAAAATTATTCATATATCAAAAATAAACTGTTATTATAAAAAGGCCTTCTACAAAAATCTAGTTATTATTTTAAATCATTTAAAATATTTCCTTAACGGCTGTGTCTGTTTGTAACTCTCTGTGGAGAATATTATTCTATATTCCATAAATAAATGTTACAACGGAATATCGTTATCAGAAATCTATTTTCTATTTTGAAAAAAAAACAAACTTTTTTTTAATGGACCGGTTTATTTTTTTGTCAACTTTACGGGAAAATATCACTCTTACTCGTTAAATGACAGGAGACTTTATTATTACTAATTTAAAATCCCGTACAAAATACTTTTTTATAAAAATCCAATTGTTTCTATTTTTAGAAATTAAGTCCGTGTCGGCATGCATGTTTTTAAAATTATTTTTTCCTTAATTACTTTTCCCCATTCCTGCCACCAAATTGTTTTATTTATTTTAATCTAATTAAAAACTAATTTAATTTAACCTAATTTAATTAAATAGTGATAGCATCCAGGTTGCTATTTCTTATTTTTCACTTAAAATTACTTGAAATCCCCAATGCATTTCGTATAATATATCTATTTCTGAGAATAAATTGTGATTTATTATTTATTATTCCACTATCTTTTTATATGTAACACAATTTCCCCCCTCTATTCCGCTGAATAAGTATTTACTATAGTTGACTATCACTGGGCCTTATTCCGATAGAATATTCCTACCTTATCACCCCCAACCTAAGTCTCGAGTATCCGCTAATAATTGAATCAAGACATATCTTAGCATAAGTACGTGTTACTAATTCTCATCCTCCCTATTATACACTAATTATTGCCCCAGATTGCCTCAGGAAGTGTCCATCCTGCCTATCTCTGCTGTAAGTTTATACTTCCCCCAATTCCCCTCCTATCCAGGTTTTAGGCTTGATAACAGGTAACGGTTTCTATGCAGACAGCATTGTAGTATTTCCTGCCTAGCGTTCAGTAAATTATCTCTAGATGTCATGATGTGGTACGACTCCAATGCACATAGGTTGCATCTCTTCTTTTTGTTCGGTTTATATTTGTTAGCCCTCCCCAAAATTGACCATTTCAGTTCGAAAGGGTCTTGCCTAGCAATGAGGTTTCTCACAAAACGGCCAACAGAAGTGTTAGGCCTATCTATGTCTTCCCTTTGGCCTCCCCTGAAGGAACTCATGTGGTTTCTGAATCTATCTTTTAACTCACCCCCGGTTGAACCGATATATGATTTCCTACTACTCTCTGTTATCACATCGCATTTGTAGACAATGCTTGAAACTCTACAGTTCCCCCCCAGTGGACAGATGTTAGAAGCTCTGCAGTTACAGTTGTGTGCTGGGCCGTTGCTGGATGTTCTACTACTATGGTTATTTATAATGGAGGTTCTCACTGAACTGGTGTTACTGGGATCAACACCAGAAGAGAACATGGCTTCCCTTGTTTTATTTATCTTAGAATTATTATATCCTATGATGGATGTGGCTATATTTCTACAGGTTGAATAAGACAGTTTTACAGTATTTTTGTTAATGATTCCTCCCAATCTGCTATCCCTTGGAAAGTTTTTTTCCACTATGCTATAAAAAATCTTTGGGATATTAGTCTTAATATGCTGGCTATAGGGGGGGTTGAACCATGTAGTGGTCCTTCTCCTATTTTTCTTCCTACCTTCCCCCCCGGTTTGGGTAGCATGTGAGTTCAATTCGTTACTTCCAACTTCACGAATATTATCATCAACCGGTTCCCACCCTACCTGGTTTACATTACCGTGGGATACACCAGGTCTCCTATATCTAGCCTTGCCCATTGCCCTATTATATGAAACCATTGATCGAGAGGCAATCGGTCTCCCGTTTAGTCCCCCATTCCCAACCGAAGGAGGCACAAGGTAATTAATTTTTTCCTTGTATCCTGATCTGTTTAAAGCTTCATTGTAGAATTACTTACTGCTGTCGAATATTTGTTGATTCTTGGACAGCTTAGATATCCTACTCGATATTGCAGGAATAATGGCTCTTTTCACCATCGGTGGGTGATTCGATTTAGCGTCGATATAGTAGAGTATGTGGTTGGGCTTGTGATAAGGTTCATATGTGTTGTTGCATAGATCAAGCGTAATATCCAAAAAATTGACCCTCCGGTAGTTTATATCCATAGTTACGCTAAGTTGTATTGAGCTGAAGAATATATTGAGTTTTTTCTTCTTAGTTTCAAGATTCCTTATACTTGTGTTGACAAAGAATAAAGCGTCGTCCCTATATAGACCGCCCGCCAGTTCAGGTATTTTCATACAAATTTCTCTGAGGATATATATCCCTACCAGGTCAGTAACCTGCGCTGAGTCCGGTGCCCCCATAGTAATATCGAAATTGTTTTCCCTATCCTTTCTAGTCCATAACTTATCATTGTAGGATATTAGCGTCTTTCTGGCTAGTCTAATTATATCCATTTCTAAGTTTGTATTGTTGGATTCATTTCTAGCCATGGTAAGCGCCTTTTCAAGTAAAGTAGAGGATATGGAGGGATAGTATGAGTCTATATCAAACATTATAAATTTACTTTGATTAGTAATGTGTAATTCTTTATACCAACTTAGTACTTCCTCTGATGAGGTCCACAGATTCAATTGAGTTCTGCGTTTAATTCCTGGCAATATTCTGTCTAGTATTTTTTTGCTGATTACACCCATGTCTGAAATACACGGCGAGCTCAGTCTAATGGATGGGTTATTACTAAAATCTGGCTTATGATCCTTAAGAGTGAAACGAGGGCATTTAGGGGTATATATCTCAACATTACCTTCCATACCAATCTCAGAGCAGATCTTAAGAGCGGCCAAGTTAATATCCTGTAACACCCCGTTCCCTACGGTCTTGTAGTTTTTATTCAGTTCCTTCAGAATTAGGTTGTTGTATGTTTCCATATTCATGGAGTATGTGTTTAAAGTTTTATCCGCCGGAACTGTGATGTTAGAGTTATTCCTAATCCGTGTCTGTGTCCTATGGATATGTTCAATGGTAGGATTCCAATATTGTGATCTGTTTTTGGTTTTGATGTTTTTAACCATATTATGCATATCCGCTTCGAAGCTTTCTAATGCAGGGATGTGAGGTGGGTTCTTGTGAGTTCCTATTTTATAGAATTTTCTATAGGAGGCTGTTGGTAAATTATCCTCAGTGTCAGATGCATACTCAGGGGGTTCAGAGACGCCAGAAGGTGGATTCACGTTGCTCAACTCCCTAGTCGATCCCAGGTTGTGGTGAATTACCCGCCATCGGACTCTCTTCAAGAATGCATGGACCGCCTGGACCATGTCCATTATGTATGCTTTGTGGTTTGGTATGGAAATGTTTTTGGGTGAGAAAGTTATCTCCTCTTTGGCAAACATCCTGGTCACTCCGGTGTTGAATAGCAGCTCACTTTGGGGAGCAGAATATAGATTTAGATTTTTCACTTATAAAATAGATCATTCAGTGAAGACCGGGGTTGTTCCAATAAAAAACAAGCTCTGAAATATATATATATATATATATATATATATATATATATATATATATATATATATATATATATATGCGTGTGTGTGTATTTTAATTTCAATACTGTATATTTATGCATTATAAACGCTCTAGTAATGATGATATATATTGTTGTAGACCTAAAAAATATTCTGACTGCTATTATTGTGATTTACGTTATCTGTAGTGCTATACATATTTATCTCTGTCTGAGACAGCCTAATTAATACTGGTCGAAAAAGGGGCCAAATTTGTTTAGTACTTAATGCCCCAGCCATTTTATATTATTAATTTTAAATTAATTGAAATGTTAATGGTTAATAATATTGTTTTATGAAGGTAAAGGTTGCGCATATCCTAATGTAAATCATCAATTAACCATCGGATATAGATAAAAGAATGAAAAAGTAATTGATCAGCTCTCAGCTATTAATAATCACTGCCACTTACAGCATTAAACTAAAACAGCATTTTATATAGTTGTTATAAACATAAAACTGTTACATAATATTAATATATTCAAATAATTTTAAGAAAATGAATAGGCTAATATTTATTGAAACCAAAATGTTGGAGCCACAATTAAAAACGTTTGTGTTTATTAACGATGGATACTTATTTTTGTTTTTTAAAGCCCCGATAAAGAAATTTCGAATATTTTATTGACAACGTAAGTAGTCGAAGAGTTAAAGGTGATTAATAAAAATGATCAATGTTAATAAAGTTTCCAGCCAGAATAATTATTATTTTAAAGAAACTGAAGCGAAATACATTTTTATCACATGAAAACATAGTCCAAGGGGAAAACAGAAAAATCGGCTAGTCACAAATAAATATTGATTTAACAGATTAATTGCTATTGATAAGAAACTCCGAAATTCTGACAAGATAATTTTATGTATTAGATTACTATAATTGCTTTAGTCGTCAGAGTATTCAGAACTTTTAGATTAAATACAAGCTTAAGAAATTTTGAAATAAGGATCGATAATTTGTATTAATTGGATTATTTGAATTACAGTAGTTCAAATAGTTCAAATATTATAAATACAAGCTATTTACCAACTTAAAGATACTTATTTTTGTGACAACTTGTATGAAATTTGCTTATAAAGCCTTTCGAACATTGATTCCCTCCAATTGAAAACTGAGATTACATTTCTTTATATTGAGATTTCAATGATGTCATTTCCTTAGGTAGTTAAAGGGGAATAATTCTAAATAAAATGAGTCATATATTTAAATGTCTGTAGAAGAACGCACCCATTTGGATTTGAAATGCTATCCCAAAATTCCAGAAATATGGTTGCTTCCCTTTTTGGAATCAATTGACGAACATGAAAAAATTCATCTTTTCCTTTTTTGTATTATAATTATTTTTCTAATTTTGAAGCTAATTAGAAATATTAATCCTGTTATTGTTTTAAAAAAAAAACACTTAATTTGCTTTTATCTTAATTCTTTTTGAATAAAATGAATAGAATACAAAGAATCTAAATTTCCTTATCTTTTGCCTTCAATAAGATTTTTTTTTTTAATCATAAAACAGTGAACAAAGTTTATTGAAATTGCATGGAAATGTTTTTTCCATTTTATTTTTATTTTGTGTAGGAATGTATGCACGACATACGAACCGGAAAACAAAGGACAATGTTTAGATTGCCTAATTGAATCCATGCAATATTCAAATGAGAAAAATGAAATGAATATTGAAAGCAATGCGATTAGTTTTAAGATTTTTTTAATGGTAAGCGTCAACATTAAACATTTTCAATATTTTCCTTTAGAAATGCACAATCTGCATGTGCTAATTGAAAGGATTCATTAATAAAAAGGCACGAACTTTAACGATCATATTAACCAAACAGAATAATTATTTTTTCAGTTTGAAAGTTGATGGAACGCACGTAGATATAATAAGTATAATAGCACAGTACAATTATATTTACAACTAGCAAAAACAACCCGTCCTCCGGGCAGCAATTACTGTAACAATAGTTTTCTTTACAGAAAAAAAAATTTCCATTTGGCATTTTGGAAATTTGGAGGAAAACAACAAAAATATGATTGTCGTAGTGTTATTTAATATATTCTAATGTTGAGCAATTTACTGTGCAGAAACATAGTCAAATTTTATTTATTAGAAAAAAAGGTTAATTGATACGGTCTTTAAGATATTCAAAGTCGAGGAATTTTCATCATCATCATCATCATCATCATCATCATCATCATCATCATCATCATCATCATCATCATCATCATCAAGTTTTTCAGGGTATTCATACGTAATCGCCTAAAAAGTAGAATTTCCTTGAGGGTCTGAACGTGTCAATCTACAATAATACCCAAACTTTTAACATTTTTATTTACGCCTTAAAAATAAGATATTTAATTAGCCAATTTAAAAAAAATGATTTATTTAATTTTCACGGGAAAGGTAAACACAACTAAACAATCAATTGCTTATAATTACATTTTTTTAAAAGGATGTATAGTTAAAAAAATATATAAGATTAAAGAGCAACCGCTAAATCCCCCTCACCAAAATAAAATTCAGCTTTTTTAGGCGATTACGTGTGAAGAGTGAATATTGTGAACAACGGAAAGACGAAAAATAAACAATTATTTTAGAATTTAAAGTGGGTGACCAGTTTCATTTATATTTAACGTAAAATGATGCCCCATCTCCGGACCATTCTAACTTTTTAGGAAAATTAATAAAAATATTTTAACCACTGACCCTAAGTCCGAGTGGCAAGGCCACAAAACCACACGTAAAATAGACCCCCTCCCAAAACACAACCGATTTAGCTCCCATAGCAAAGAAAAGAATTTAGTTAAATGCCCTAAAACGCTAGAATGATCCGGAAGTGAGGGGATAATTTTAAATTAAATGTATATACGAAACTGATCACTACTCTAAATTCTATAATAAGCGTTGTTTCATTGGATTTATTCAATCTAAGAAAAGAATTACCCAAAGTTACGGCATCGAGAATATTAAAGTGGACAATAAAGTTAATGGCATTTGACTTTGATATAGAATATGTCAAAGGAAATTCAATTCCACACGTAGATGCACTATCAAGGTTGCGATTTTACAAGGAGTCAAAAGATAAAACAGAAGAAGAATTTGAAAATACATTGGGTAGAGACTGATGTTTTATCTGTAGATAGAATGGCTATGGAAACTAGACATGATCCATTACTAAGTAGGATAACATCGAGAATAAAAAAAATATATGTGGAAATTGTTCCAAGGCAGAGACCTTACAAAAAAATAAGGCATAAATTAACGATAAGAAAATGGAGTGATTTATAATGGAGATCTGGTAATTCTCCTAGAAACACAAAGAAATTGTCTATGATCACTTATCAAGAGAATTTTTTTCCCAATTAGAAATTGTCTAGCGCTGGTGGTGCACCATAAAATGGCCAATGCTTCTTTCTTTATATTTGAATAATTAAATTCAGTGTTCGTAAGTCTTCTTGATAAATACATTATCGTGTGTTCTTCTTGTGATAATATTCCAGATATCGAATGTTCCCTTGCATCTGTGGCTAACGTAATATTCTTTTTGGGATCAAATATTTTTGCTACTGGTTTCTTTGCAATAATTAATTTCAATCTCTCAAAAACTTTTTCTTGCTGTTTTTATTCCATATGGCATTCTTTTTCATTTTAGCAACCCTATTGGCGTATTAATCATTGTTACTTCTTTTAAATTATCATCTATTGGAATTTGGTGGCATGCCGTTTTCAAATGTATTTTTGTAAAAACGCTCATTCCTGCCAGCGCATGTAGTGCAACCTCCACATTAGGTATAGGATACGAATCCGAGCAAACTTTGTGGTTTACGCCTATTTTATAATCTCCACATATACGTATGTCTCCGTCTGACATTCTCAAAACTACAACGGGCGATTCCCACTTGTTACCCCCACGTGAAACATGTTCAATAAAGTCATGTCCAATTAATTTTCGTTATTTTGCTACAACTAATGGCAACAAATGTACTGGTAATTTTCGTGCCTCATAATAAGAAGGGGTAACATTTTCTTTTAATTTTAAACTAGCTTTGAAGATGGTTAATTTTCCGATTTTTTCCATTTTTATCTCATTAATTAGTTTGGTAGAATTTATTTTAAGCACATCGTTTCCCAGGAGTCCGTGGTTCTTTTTACAATTTGTGACACTTATAGGTATTACCTCGAATTTGTCTTTTAACTCTAAGAAACCTTCAAGGTATCCTAAAGATTTATAACTGATCCATCAAATTGATGGAGTTGTGCACTGCTCTTTCGTAAAGTCGGCTTTCCAATGCGTTTGCAGAATCTTTTTGGTATACTCCTTACCCACTGTCGCTATCCATTAGCATATCCAAATCGACATTGTTAATTTTGACTTTTAATATATTTTTTTTTTCTTTTGTTCAATTTTTTCAACATTCTTATTTTTGTTTTTTAATGTAACGACTTCCTATTGGTTTCATTTTCTTCAACTCTTTCGACGTTTTCCTTTTTGAACTTGCAGACTGTTTGAAAATGGTTAATTCTTAAGCAATTTGTACAAGTTTTTCCAAATGCTGGGCATTTTTCCCTTTTTATTTCCTATTCACTTCCACAATACCAACATTTTTTTTCTTTGTCAACATGTACGTATCGGCGACTATTGGATCACCGGATTGACTTTAATGATCGTAGTATTTCTGTTGCTGTATGAAGTCAATGCAAGTATTTAAAGATATGTTTCCTATTTGTAGCTGTTCCATTATTTTATTCCTGTGTGACATATTGCGCACACCTTCAATTAATCTTAATTGAATTAAATCTTCGATAGTCTGTTCTTCTTGTCCGAGTTTTTCAAACTCACAATATCTGCTCTCATTTCGTAGACGGTATAGATATTTGATGATTGGTTCGTCATTTCTTGTTTCATTGACATAAACTTCGTTCTTTTTTGCCACGACTAACCTTTTCTTAGTTATGATATTTCTTTTTATGATCTGACTTATTCTTCTGAAAGTCAGGTCTTCAAGGTTCATGGGATACACCATGGTTGAGACTTTCATGATGGCCTCGTATCCAGCTGTAGCCAAAAATAAATCTGTTATTTCATTTTCTCCTCCCGTTTCCTTGTTGTCTTTTAACGTTTTTGTCCTTGCACTCGCAGCGAAGCATCTTATCCATGTGTTCACAAAGTCGGGGTCCTCGAAAGACAATTGGGATCCTATCGGCGACGTCATTGTTGTGAAGTTGTAAATTTACCTATTCAGTTGCTTGTGTGCTTTCACCCCTGGCTATACTTAAGGAGAGACTTATATAGTAATCTATTTCTACTAATGCTAATTATGCATATCAATTTATTTTTTTTAACTTAGTTCACCCCAAACAAGGCAGACCACCACTGTAGACGTAAGGGCTACTGAGAATTTGGGTGTGGGTTTTGGGTGTCACACCAAGTTGAGAGCAGTGTAGCAAGGTGTCTGTTAACATTAGTTTTAAACCTCTGCATGTCGATACTGTCGGGAAAACAGGGAGCATGGAGGGAGTTCCAGAGGCTAGCAGCACGAGGAAAGAAGCTATTGGAGTAGAAGGCATCTGGGGACCTCCACAGTGAATGTATGGGATTTAGCTGATTGTCGAGTTGGTCTAGTGAATTTACTTCGAGGGGGCACCAGACTAGCCTGTTCATCGGAGCACAATCCATTGAAGTATTTGTAAAACAAGCACAAGAATGCAACATTGCAGCGATGGGACAGGGGCTGCAGCTTGGTTAGCCAGTATCACCACAATAAGTATGTTTTAAATTTTTTTTTTTAATTTTTATTCTAATCTTTTAATCTATTAAAAATTCTCACGAGTTATATTTTTATTGGTTCTTTTAGATTTTTTTAGATTCCCTTATCGTGATAATTTAGGTTTTATATTTTTTAACGATTAAACTGTAACTTAAATTTTTTTAACTGTTGATTTCTTTTTGCAATATTTTGCTTAAATCCTATTTATTTCTTCTTCCTCTCTTTTGCTTCCCTTCTACTCTCGCAAATATCTCTCTATTTTTATTTCTATCTATCTTTAGATGTTCCACCTCATCCCCCTGTATTGACATATTCCACCCACACATTTTAATGTAATGTTTATCGGTTTTTCTCCCTTTTATCCCCCTCTTCTCATCCTTTTTCCTGTTTTTCTTTGTTTTCTTTTTCTTCTTTCTTTTTTCTTCTTTCTTTTCCAACTGTTTTCTATTATTTTCTTCTTTCTTTTTTTTTTTCTTTATATTATTATTTTTTTATAATTTTTCATTTATTTGAATTATTTAATTGTACTGTTTGTCCGTTGGATTGACACTGACATTTTTTTGCTCTGCCAAGGAAGTATATTATCTGCAATGAGTCTTTTTCCTTTTTGATTTTTTACAAACTTTCTCGAGAGATATATACTTGTATTTTTTGTGGTAAGTCATTTTATTGTCAATTTAATTTTTATCTTGGACTTAAATCCTTTAATTTTTCAGACTTGGAACTTTTACTGTTCGGATTCTTTGGATTACCGTTCAATCCTCACCTTATATCTGTTTCATCTATCTGATTCCTTGAATATTTTTACATGGACATTTTATTTTTTCATTTAAGATGATTTATTTGCCCATAACGTTTTACATATTTTTTATATTTTCAAATATTGGCTAAAGAGTAATAAAAATTTTACTAATTTATTCTTCTGATTTTCCTCTGTTGATAAAAGCTTATTTTTGAAAATCCATGGATTTAAAGAAATTTTTTTAAAAAGTGATATTCCTTGCTGGAACTATTTGATGATCTAATTACTGCTCTATCTTGTACATCGAGCATTGACTTATCACGATAGGATATAATATAAGGATATACTATTTATCTTTATCTTTTCACTTATATCATATATATATATATATATATATATATATATAGAGAGAGAGAGAGAGAGATATAGATATAGATAGATAGATAGATAGATAGATAGATAGATAGATAGATAGATAGATAGATGAAGGAAGAGAGATAAAGATGTGCAAATGACAAATCTATTTCATCTTCGATTGTTCAATGCAAGGTGTACTCGATAAAAACATGTTTATTTTTCTTTCCTTAAGCCAGGCTTTTCAAAGATTAAAATCTTATCATCAGAGGAATTACATAGATGGACAAGTTGGCAGGGGAATAGCGAAAATTCAAAATTTGAAAAAATTTAAGAAACAATATAAAGTAATGGAAAGTAAAAGTGTGTGCATAAAAAGGTTATCTAAATATAGAGTCTGTCCAGTTGTGGAAATGTCCGTTGACAAAGTGTCCGGTCACGAAAGGTGTAAAGATGGAAAAAGAGATTTCATGCAGACTGCGTTAGAAATGGTTAAAATGTAGTAAATCCAACAGAATGATGTTCAGTTCAAACGTAGATAAAAAGCGCTTATAAGGATGTAAGTTGGAGAATTAGGGCCATTTTAAAATACTAAATCATTTCACTATAGGTTCAATTCTCTAAAAGTATACTTTTAGTCTCGTATTTTATATATATATATATATATATATATATATATATATATTTTATTTTTCTTATCTTTCTGTTTTTGCTGGAGATGGGGCATCCTACCGGATGCCAGATATTCACCGGCTATTTCAGACACTCCAGCCTAGGGATCGTTTTAAGATTCTAACTGTCCCTTTAAGTGCAGTTGTTTGTATTTCTCTTGCACTCGGTTCACCCGGTATACTCGCCAGATAGCTCTTGAAATTCTTCTTCATTAGTCCTGTTGCTCCTATAATTACTTGTATGATGGAGATTTTCCTAAGATTCCAGTTTCTTTTATGTGTGTATGTGTGTGTATATAATGTGTGTTTTCCTTTCAGAGTGGGGGAAGAGAAAAAAGCAGAGAGATGATAAAATTGGTCTGAAAACCAGTCTATCACAATTCCAACAACTCATGTCATTTCAATTGAAATGTTTTAGAAGAATGCTAAAGAATGCTAAAGATGGCTAAAAATAGTAGCTCGTATCAACCGGTCCACTTGTCTCCATATTAGCGTCTTTTTTATCTACAGTACCATATTTGAGAAAATATAAGACATACTCATATCTTAGCAAAACATGTTCAGTGGAAAAGAGAAGCAGAAGATTTTAGTCATACAAATTAATCATTTTGCACTTAGAATATTTTCATATTAAATTATCAACTGAATCGATCAAATGAAATAATCTATGTGGGATAAGAACGCATAATCCTTTGTATTTATTGAATTTGATTATTATATTTCCATGCACAATAACTACATCCAAATGTTCATAATAGGATTACCACATATTGAAAAACTAGCAGGAACGCCCAATGTTGCCTGGGAACGAATGCAGTTTATTGATGTCAAATGCTAATGCAGACCCCATAATATTAAAGCCTTAATCCTAACCCCCACGATATCATTGTTACTCCCCCCCCCAATATGAAATTAATACCATATTTTGATAATTCATAAAATGTTCCGTTAGAAAATTTCATGTTTGATCTTGTTATAAAGCTTTGTTTTTAATTGAATTCCGGACACTCTCTGTCCAGGGATGGAATTGGAAACAAAGCTCATTTCTGGCAAATTTTTTTATAAGGAATCCAATGGTGGTACACATCTACGACAATGTTTTATGTTATATTCTATTCATAAAAATGCAAGATTAAACTCAACTTTTCATCAGGTAATATTTTACCATGGAATGCAATGATGGCCATTATCATTCAATCCAGATACTTGATTTTCAGGAATTAAAATTTACTATAAAAGATGTAATGATTAATATATATATATATATATATATATATATATATATATATATATATATATATATATATATATATATGATTTTTTCTATATATACGTCAGACCATGAAGTTATGGTTTGCACAACTCCTATCAGCTCATAAGAACCCTTAATTGGACATTGTAATATTCAACACCGAGTGAGTCTTCTGAACTTTTTATATGATTTTGTTTTTTCTATCGTTTTATTAATTTTCACTGTCATCTACTGCATCAATAGCAAGCAAATGTCCCGCCTGGATAACTTTTTCGTTTTTGGACTACCATTCACTACCTGGATTGTTTTTTAATCGACTTCTTTGACATCTTTCTTGAAATTGTTTTAAACTTTATGACTTGGATAAACTGTATAAGTTTAAGAAAAAAGTGTGTTTTGGGCCAATATATTGGATGTTTTATATATATGTATTTTTTATATATTTTTAGGTATTTGCAAAGCTTAATTTTATTACCTGCAGTAATGGTCTTCTGAGGAGAAGATTTTCTTTGAAAACTCATGAGTTAAGGACGCAATATCACTCCTTGTTTTTGAACTTTAATAAAATCTGATTAATTTCTCATTTTATTATGTCATTCAATTAATATTATTGCTCTATACACTATATTGAGCTTTGGTTTTATCTTGATAGTCTACTGGTTAACGATATCATTTATATCTTTAAAGTATTATCTTACTCTCTCTCTCTCTCTCTCTCTCTCTCTCTATATATATATATATATATATATATATATATATATGTATATGTATATATGAGACACATGTTTTGTCTAGTGAGGACTCATCAGTGTATAGGACTAATCAGGGGATCAAGATAGAAGCTTCACGTCGTGATCCCTGTCAAGTAATACTTACTATTACCTGCGAATTCTACCGAACACTTTGCAGCAAGCCAAAAGACGAGCCAAAAAGACGAGCGATGTCCATCAGTTCAACAAATTTCAGTAAATTATCAGCCCAGAGTATGAAGAAAGGCCAGTGCCCGCCTCCAAAACCAGCATTGATTATCATATCCTTAAAAATTGAAGGATTATCCCCAACCAAAGAAGAACTTCTTGCAAAACTCTGCAGAGAGCATCAGTGTGATCTTCTCTGCCTACAAGAAACCCACCATGGACCTAAACATCCCCGCCCTCATGTGGATGGAATAACCACCATCACAGAAAGACCACATGAGAAACATGGAAACATCATACTAGCCAAAAATGGGACAATCATCAAAACAACAGCAAAGATTGATAAAAATAACCTCAAAGTCCTAACAGCTGAACTCCGAGGAATCACCATCACCTCAGTATATGAACCACCTCCCACACCACTTGTGATATCAGATATGCCATCACCATCTGGGAAACCAAAGATTGTGATTGACAACTTCAACAATCATAGCACCCATTGGGGATATGCTAAAAATAATGCGGATGGAGATGCAGTGGAAGTATTGGTCGAAACTAACCAGTTTAATCTGATCCACGATGCAAAGCAACCAAAGCCCTTACAAGCGGATGATGGAAAGCAGGGTATAATCTCGATATTGCGTTTTTTAGTCAGAGTATCACCGGATTGAGCAAAAAGCTGGTGCTGGAGCCATTGCTCAAAACACAACACCGCCCCATTAGCATCACAGTCAATGCTGAAGTCACTCAGCCACAGTTCCATTTCGAAGGAGATTCAATTTTGAGAAAGTGAACTGGCCTGGCTTCCAAGAGGATCTCAAAGGAAGATTGCCCATCTCCCAGCAAGCCAAAAAAACTATGACAGCTTCAACAGGTTTGTGCGCCAAGCAGCTCAGAAGAACATCCCAATAGGCTGCTGCACTCAATACATACCTGGACTCGATGCCCAAAGCAGCAAATTATATGAGCAATACCAACAGCTCTATGAATCTGACCCCTTTGCTGAAAGTACCATCAAAGTCGGCGAGAGACTCATGACCTCCCTATATGAAGGCCGAGACTGGAAATGGCAAAATCTGTCGGCGAAAACTGATATGGCGAAGAATAGTAAAATAGCATGGAGTCTAATCCGGAAAATCAGCAAGGACCCATCAACTCCAATACAACAGTAGTACACTATCACTGCCAACTAAGTTGCACATCAGTTGTTACTCAATGGGAAGTGTACTACCAAACAGTAAAGACCAAACATAGACCAACTTCAATATTCCCAGAGCACTGGAATGACCGAACCAAAGATCCAGCGCATGCAAAGAGTTTCTGCCTGATCTCCCTGCTATGTCACTTGTTTAAGCTGTTTGAGCACCTAGTCCTCAACAGTCTGGCCTCAGTTGCTGAACTAGCCATCATCCCCCAACAAGCAGGATTCCGACCTGGGAAATTCACAACTAGCCAGCTCCTGAATCTCACTCAGCACATCGAAGATGGGTTTAGAAAGGACTGGTAACAGGAGCCGTCTTTGTTGATCTGTCTGCCGTATATGACACTGTAAACCACAGCAAAAGATATTAGAGCTGACAAAAGACCTGGCACTCACAGACCTAATCAGAGCAATCTTTAAAGACAGGCGCTTTTATGTTACCCTAAACAACAAAGTCGCTGGTGCCGAAAAAAGAATGACTTACCTCAAGGTAGTGTGCTGGCTCCATTACTATACAACATCTGCACTAATGGCCAACCAATAAACCAGAACATTGAGCGGTTCATCTATGCTGACGACCTTTGCGTAACATCCCAAGAGAGTACGTTTGAGTCAATAGAAACCTCAACTCAGCCTTAGATGAGTTACTTCTCTACTACGAGAGTAGCCACCTGCATGCAAACCATGCAAACACTCAAGTGTGCTTGTTTCGTCTCAGGAACCTAGAGGCCAACTGAACCCGTAAACATCACATGGCCCTGAATACAACTTGAGAATCGCACTAACCTTGTCTACCTTGGCTTAACCCTGGACCACACCCTCTCATTCAGGGAACATGTAAAGATGACAAAAATGAAAGCGAACTCCTGGAACAACATCTTACGGAAACTGATCAACTCCAAGTTGGGAGCCACAACACACACTTAGATGTACTGCCTTAGCCTTGTGCTATTCCTCTGCAGAGTATGCTTTCCCTATTTAGGAGAGATCAACACATGCCTAAAACCTAGACTCAGCATTGAACAACACCTGCTGCTTGATCACTGGCTGCCTGAAGTCTACCAACCTGAACAATCTACATCTTCTCACTGGCATTGCTCCTTCAGATGTGAGATGAGAAGTTGCCAGCCGTGTAGAGATCACGAAGGCTATCAGTGATGAACGCCAATTCCTTTATGAATGTGAACCAACGGTCCAACCACTGAAGTCAAGGAGAAGCTTCCTCAGCCATGTCGAACCCCTAATAACATCTCAGGAAGAGACGAGACTACAGCTGTAAACCAGAAGGTTAGAAGATGGCCTCCTTTCTACTGACATGGGAATCCCTGCTTCTGAGGAACTTCCTCTCGGTTCAGAGGCACCCTGGCTCCAATGGAAAACACTAAACCACATGAGAACGAGAATGGGCCGATAAAAAGCTGTTATGAATACATGGGGCTACAAAACTGACACAACCATCTGTGAATGTGGAGAGGTGGACCATACAATGCAACACTCCATTGTCTGCCCCCTACTGCCGAACCGGTGAAGCGTGAAAGATCTTGCAGAGTACAACACTAATGCAAAAGACTGCATAAAAAAGTGGGAAACTGTCGTATGGCCACATGACACTTCAAAGACATTCAAGGAAATAGAGTCAGTGTTGCTTTATCAAATACATCAACTAAAGGCTCGAACCACTGTCGGTTTGCTAGTTGTTATAATGTAGGAGAGATTTTACTGTAATTATGATAATCTCTTACCATAGAAGATTCAATTCTCTCTCTCTCTCTCTCTCTCTCTCTCTCTCTCTCTCTATATATATATATATATATATATATATATATATATATATATATATATATGTGTATATATGTGAGGAAACAGAAACAATGTTTCGGACAGAATGTAAAAATAAAAATGGAATAAAGGATAAGCAATTCAACAACTAGCAAAAATAAACTCAAAAACACATATTTCAGTCGTCTATAATACGACCATTCTCAATCGGTTAGTGAACTTTAATTAAAAACGGAAAAGTTTTCAAATTCATACAAAGAATGCGTTTGGAAGAAATAGTCACATGCAACAAACAACAAAGAGGGAGAAAGAAAGCGCTAAATGTTAAAAATGGGAAAAAGACGAAGAAGAAGAAGATGAAGAAGAAAAATCAGCTATTGGTTTTAGAATGCTAATTGAAGAAGAAGAAGAAGAAGAAGAAGAAAGAGAGAAATTCAACAATTGACTGCTGAATGCTGCTTGAAAACGTCACGCATATGTCAGAATTAGTAGTAATTTGAAACTGCTGTCGAAGGAATTAAAACAAAGGAGGAGGCAGAGGAGGAGGAGGAGGAAGAAGAAGAAGAAGAAGAAGAAGAAGAAGAACAAGGGTTAAAAGTTAACCGTTGTCGTAAAGACTTAAGTTCATTTCAAATAGAATCGATCTAGCAGAAGCGTTAGAAATGTTATAAAAACCTGGTCTCTGCACAATCGTGTTATCATGGCATAGGATTAAATATGATTCTATGAGCCGTCGAAGTTTAGAATCGTGAATATGTTTAATAGAAATTGCCCTCTGTGTATTGAAGTGATGACCGAAAGAAATCATGTGGGTGCATAACGCATTAGAGGTATCACATTTTTGTATAGCACGATTGTTATATATATATAGTTTTGTAAAACATATTTTCACAATAATATATACATACATATATATATATATATATATATATATATATATATATATATATATATTATTGTTAAAATATATGTTTTAGCCTATACTTTCACTACTACATGTTAACCAACCTCTACCAATTTGAGCTCGGTGAATGTCAACCAGTAATAACAGAGAAAATATAAAAGTAACTAAAGTTCTATTTACATTCCAAAAGCCAAGATATGTTAATTTTTTCTTAGAAAAAATATTTCAAAACGAATGCATTTCAGTGTAAATTATTTTACGAATCGTTTTGCTTAAAGTAAACCAAACAACATTATCATGTCAATATTTTATCTGTTCAGCTCAAACTCGTCAGAAAAGTGCATCAAAAGTTCTCAATTTGAAAAAATCACAACGCATTGTGACATGAAACGTTTTTCTTTCATGTCACAATACGCTGTAATTTTTGCAAATTGAGAACTTTTATGTACTTTACTGACGAGCTTATTGACATACTAATGTTGTTTGGTTTACTTGAAGCGAAACAATTCGTAAAATAATTTACACTGAAATGTATTTGTTTTGAAAAATATTTTGTAAGAAAAAGAAAAATATTTTTGGCTTTTGGAATGTAAAAAATAAAAAATTCTATGTCTTGTCCGTTGCAAGTTAATTGGTCATATTAGTAGTGCATAGTATGGGGCGACTGGGTGGTTGCCCTGGACATCCAAATTAGGAGGAATACAATCATATTAAAACTATCTCCATTTCTCATAATATTTCTCAGTACTAGGACTTATACTTTAGTCATTGGACATACAATCAAGGAGTTGGCCCCGGGTATTACCAGACCTCGGCACATTACTGGGTCCAATAAACCATAACAATTGCCATAGATGACTTCTTCCAGAATGCAATACGTTTTGGAGTGATTTCTTTTCTTAAACAGAAAAGTGATGATCTCCTAGAAACTCACAAATATTTAGCTGACATCATCGCATAGATCTGTAAACTGTGTCCGAAGTGATAATGATACTGAAAACACTTGCAGAAATGTCCAATTGCTTCTTATCTACAGCCATATAGAAATGAACCAATGATCATGACTATTTGTTTCAATGGTGGGAGTGCTTATGACTCGGATCAAGAATGCCCCCAAAAATTGTAGACATGCTGGTAGGAAATCAGAAATCGGAGTAATAGTCAGTCAAGTGGAAAAATGTCTCTGAAATGTTCACTGCTCTAAAAAAAACAAAAAACAAATATAAGTATGATGCAACGTTGAACACAATTTGATATATACAAAACTAAAATAAAGCAGATACAAATGGTATTTTGCTGGTTTTGTTTTACGGCATATCAATTATTTTTGTGTTATTTGATGCCAAATCCATTTATTTTGGTAAGCGTTTGTATGTTTCAAGTTCTTAATATATTCAAATTAACTAGTTATTCATGGTGTAAATGTATGTGTGTGCAACAGAATGCAGTTCCATGTTATGTCATAAATACGACTGATTCAACACATAAATGGGACACTGATAAGTATTAGCACAACGGATAAAAGTGCACTTAAGAGTAATGCCAACTAAAGAATGACTTATCTCACAATTCAATGGATTTAACATGAGAAAAAGTGATATTTGAAGGTTATGACTAATTGAATATATTCTGGAAAGCGAACAAATTGGACAAGATTTGTAAATGATAATAATTTTGAGATTTCTATTAATGCATCAACTAATTGAATACTTACAAATAATAATGGAAGTATTTAAGACATTTGGTGGATTTATTATTATTATTATCATTATTATTATTATTATTATTATTATTATTATTATTATTATTATTATTATTATTATTATTAATTTGTTCTTCTTCACCAGAAAGTTCAAAACATTTAGACCATTTTATGGTGGACATAATAAAACAAAGACAAAAGTTTTTTTCTATTACCTTGTGTGGACATTTTTCATCCATTATTTTCTGTATTCATTAATCCAGTTTACATTTATTCCCCTTTCTTCTATCAAAATCATATATCTGCTTACAACTATTGTATTTTCCTTTTACATTTCTTCTTTTTCATTCTTACCGATCTTCAGTTAAGTTTTGCATTTAATTCTTTCGATTTATTACTTGGGATATGTAAACAGATCTACATCTGCATTCATTATATTATGTTTCCTCAAACTTATACGCACTACAACCTCATGTTCCTCATATTTAAAAATGATAGACATTGTATAGAAGATAACCTCTCTATTTTGCAGTAGTCAGCGTACAATCCGATTTTAAGAACGTTAGTTTTTGTAGAGAGGTGTCGACGTCCTCCCTCATGCAGCATCTGGTATTTCCAAATGGTCACCCATCTGATACTAACCAAGCTGAACGTCACTTAACTTCTATGATCTAATGAGAACCTGTGTGTCAGCATGATTATGCTGTATATAATATGTTTGGGTTCTCTTAACTACTGACTTGTGAACACCTATCATTTGAATTGCTACTGATTATTGCATGTGCATCACTAGACGTTGTGGAAATCCGGATGAATCAAAGTTAAATAAACAAACGTGACACTTTTAAATTATAACCCACCCAGCATTAATACATATAAGTTCAAAAACTTCAAACAAATAAATCATTAATTCTATTAAATATCATTAACAAACATAACATTCCAACTACGAAAAGGACAACCTAAAGTAGAATTTACTTAATAATTTGACTCACAAAGAAAACATTTACACATCATGTAAAGCAGATAACAAATTATCATATTGCAAATTTTAATCTCTATAGCATAATAATAATAATAATAATAATAATAATAATAAGAAGAAGAAGAAGAAGAAGAAGAAGAAAAATCAAATTATTTAAATTTGATTACCTTTCAACTAACACACGTGAAATACAGTTTAAACAAAAAATGTATTCATGCTTAAAATAACATTTGCAAGGTTCAGTTACATAAGGAAGCAGAATCAAACAGCAGCAGCCGCCCTCTAAAGGCGAACACTTCCTCACTGTGGTAGGGGCGATGTTAGAGCTGTGCCGTTTGAAACTCTGGTTCCTGGCACGGACACCAAGCGGTATTGGAGCTGTAACCTGACTAACAGGGCCCTGGTGAAAATCCAGGAGTTGACATCAGGATCCATCATCCTCTGGTCGTCTTTTTCTCTGCATATTGCAAGCAAAGGTGCATAAGGGTCAGAACCGCAAATAAATGGAGCATAAATGTCATCATTGCTTCTGCACCATACATTTGTGTGTTCTAGGTCAAACCTTCCCAAACTTTGCATGCAATCGCTGAGCCTTGCTGCTCTCAGTGTTAGGTGGAATAAACCCTGCAATAAATAGCTGTGACTAACGAAAACTTCATGCAGATCAGACAATACTGAGACACGATTTTCCTGAGCTCTATGCAGAAGGCCGACTCACTTAACAACAACAATAGCAGAAGCAGCATTCCTCTACGATCCATTCTGCATCACTGTGGTATAGGCGGTTGCAACGGGGTAGCGTCAGAGCTAACCGGCTTACAGGAATGTAGTGAAAATCCAGGAGGAGTCAACGTCAGGATCTGTCATCCTCTGATTGTCTCTGCCTCTGTGTGTGACAAACAACGATATGTCAGGTGCGGAACCACAAATTCATAAAGTGAGGATAACAAAGTTTCTTCTGCACATGTGTAACCGCCATTTCTTTGTATGTTCTGGGAAAAAACCTTCCCCGACTTCGCATGCAACTGCTGGGCCTTACTGCTCTAGGTGCCATGGTAAAAACCTGATATCTTGCTGGTATAATTAATAGAAGTCTGGTTCACTCCTCCTCCTCCTCCTCCTCCTCCTCCTCCGCCTCCTCATCCTCCTTATCCTCCTTATCCTCCTCTTTCTTCTCATCATCATCATCATCATCATCAACGACAACAACATCAAATGCAACAACAACAGCAGCAGACTAGTGGATAACAGGCACACAAACAGACCAAACTCAAAATAGTAGTAGCAATCATAGGGTAAAAAAAAAATAAGAACTCTAATGTATTTTACTGTTGCCAGATCTTTCACAATAAGCACATATAAAACGAAACACATTTTGCATCCATGTTGGATAGATTACCTTCCATTCTTTCACTAAAAAGATAAGTAACTACTTATTATTTTCTGTTGGTTTTATTTACTCCTCCCCAGGAGTTAGGCACAAGGCCAGTTTTATCTTACTCCCACAAGTAAGATGTGACCCAAGATCGGGTCGAGAAAGTGGGGTTTGAAAAGCCAGCGCTCAAGAGGTGAGCACTCTGGCCATTTAAAAATTGCCTGGGCAGCCCCGTCGGCATTCCCCGGTAGGGGCGCCTCAGACAGTAAGCAATAAACTTACTCCTCCCCAAAGAGGGGAGGCAAAGCCTGGGAGGGTGGACCTCCTAGAACTGCACAGGACAGGCGTGCAGTATCCATCAGAACAGATACTACACTTTGATCTTAGCCAAAAGGCCAAGATGTTGGTTTTATTTACTCCTCCCCAGGAGTTAGGCACAAGGCCAGTTTTATCTTACTCCCACAAGTAAGATGTGACCCAAGATCGGGTCGAGAAAGTGGGGTTTGAAAAGCCAGCGCTCGAGAGGTGAGCACTCTGGCCATTTAAAAATTTCCTGGGCAGCCCCGTCGGCATTCCCCGGTAGGGGCGCCTCAGACAGTAAGCAATAAACTTACTCCTCCCCAAAGAGGGGAGGCAAAGCCTGGGAGAGTGGACCTCCTAGAACTGCACAGGACAGGCGTGCAGTATCCATCGGAACAGATACTACACTTTGATCTTAGCCAAAAGGCCAAGATGTTGGTTCACATGACTTTTTCCATCTTCAAAAGATAAACGAATGAAACATGACACACACATGTATGGAAAAAACAGTTTGAATAAAGTCGGACAAAATGTCGAAGATACACGGAGAAATCAGACTTACCGACACAATTCAATAAACAAACTCATGTGGAAAGGTTACTATTTTGTCTTTATTACTTCAAAGATGTTGTCGGAAATTATTTATAATTTGCAATATTTATAAATTAGAAAATCGTAGACATAAGAAAATAAGAAAGAGGGTGAATAGAAAGAAAGAAAGAAAATAAGAAGCAAAGGTAGAATAAAAAAAAGGAGAGATATGTTTTAAACGGTTTTCAAAATTGCCTGATTTCAGTCATGGCGGAAAAAAAAGTAACAAGAAAATAGAAACGTTATGTCATGTGTATTCTGTTCATATTCGTTGCAGACATGAAAGAGGAAAGCAAATTATGTAGAACAAGCGACAACAAGCCCATTGATATTATTCTATACAATAGATATTGTAAGCTTTGGTTCATCTTTATATATAAAATTATCCGATCGAATAATTGTGATTTGTAAACATTTAAAAAAATAAAACTCAATTAATTAATAGTTTATTTAAAATAGTTAATTAGAAATAAAAATGTAATGAATGAATTTAAGTTTAAAAATTCAGTTAAAAAAATCATTTGGTAAAAAAATCATTTGGTAAAAATTATTTGGTAAAAATCATTTGGTAAAAATCATTTGGTAAAAAAATCATTTGGTAAAAATCATTTATCCCGTTAGTGATTTTTTCATTTGGTAAAAAAATCATTTGGTAAAAGCATTCATCTCTAGCTCCTTCATTTATAAATTTAAGAGTTTAAAATCAAACTCGAAAGTACAAGGTGTCCATTAAGTCGGTGTACACTAAAAAAAATTATAACTTTATAATAATCTGTAAAACGTCTTATAAAGTTTCATGTACCTAGTTTTAAGTATAGTTATTGAATAATTCGTCACTATAAAATTGGCAACAACTTTTGATAAGTAAAAAAATATTTCTAAATCAGAAATTTCCTAACAGATGAATCAGAAGATTTGACTTCATTAGATTTTTTATGGGGAAATTTGAAAACAATTGTGTATGCAACTAAACCTAGTTCATTAGAAAATTTGAAAACAATTGTGTATGCAACAAAACCTAGTTCATTAGAAAATTTGAAAACAATTGTGTATGCAACTAAACCGAGTTCATTAGAAAATTTGAAAACAATTGTGTATGCAACTAAACCTAGTTCATTAGAAAATTTGAAAACAATTGTGTATGCAACTAAACCGAGTTCATTAGAAAATTTGAAAGCGAAAATAACTAATGGGATTTCAGGAATTACTATAAATCAGTTGGCAAATGTTTTCGTATTACCCTTTGTATTGCAAATGATGGAGGACATCTGGAAACTTAAAGAAAATTTCAATAAAACCGTAAAAAGTATAGATTTTCTTCTTTCGAATCCTATTCACAGATTGTGTCTATCACAAATAGAAATAAAGTTATTTTTTACAGTGTACACGGACTTTATGTACACCCTGTATATATGCGATTAAAATGTCCAGATTTCGTAAGAAAATCGATAGATTTTATTGAAAAACCGTATGTCAAGTTGTTCGGAAAGTTCGTTCGTATATTTAGTAGTTCATGTTTCGACACGTTAGAACATGTCAGATTATTAACAGATATATACTTACATTTCTGGTTTGAGCAAACTTCAAGCTATCTCTTGAGAAAGAAAATTAAAAATAATTTAACTTGTATTCATTTTGGAGTCCTTTGAAAATGGAAGATTGTAAGACCCATTTTAGGCACTTTTTTCTATTTCCATAAAAGCAAAAAATGCTTCGTAAACAACAAGAAAGATAGGTGCAGAGTACGGTGAAGATGTTTTAGCTGACAAAACTATACAGAAATGATTCAAAAGGTTTAGAGCTGAAGATTTTAGCTTTAATCATGAAGAATGCTCAGGCAGTCCACCTTCTACAGATGACGAGCAAATCAAGACATTAATTGAGAATAACCCACATTACACAACAGGAAAAGTAGCAAAAAAGTTTAACATATCAAAAGCTACTATTCATGAGTATTTAGTAAGAATTGGATACATAAATCGATACGATGTTTGGGTGGAACATGATTGAGAGTGAAAAGAATATTTTGGTCGCATTTCTATCAGTGATTTGCTTTATAAACGGAGTGAAAATACACCTACAAGCAAATTTTTACAGGCGAAGAGAAATGGATAATTAATCGTAATGTTGTGAGAAAACGATCATGGAGTAAGCGAGATGAGTTACCCTTAGCCATCCCAAAAGCAGATTTTCACCCTAAGAAAAGTTATGCTTTGTATTTGGTGGGATTGAAAAGGAATTCTGTACCATGAGCTTCTGCCAAGTAATCAGGGAATTAATTCTGAAAAATACTGCTCACCACGGGATGAATTAAAGGCAGCAATTCGAGAGAAACGCCAACGATGGGCAAACGGGAATGGTAGTGTATTCCATCACGATAATGCCAGAGCACACGTTTCTTTGGTGACCAGACAAAAGTTGCTGCAGCTTGGCTAGAATGTGTTATCTCATCCTCCTTATTCACCAGATATTGCTCCTTCAGATTACTATTTATTCAGATCTGTGCAGAATAAACTAAATGGTAAAAACTTAAATATTTGGGATGGCATAAAAACACCGTGATTTTTGTTCTTTGCCATAAAATCACCGCAACTCTAGGAAAATAGAATTTTCAAGCTTAAGGAAAGACAGGAGGAAAGTGGTGCAATAAATTGATTCATATTTGGTCGATTAAATATTTAATGGCATATATATTTTTATTTACTTTTCACTTCCTTTAATGGCATATATATTTTCATTTACTTTTCACTTCCTTTAATAGAATATATATTTTTATTTACTTTTCACTTCCTTTAATGGATTATATATTTTTATTTATTTTCACTTCCTTTAATGGTATATACATTTTTATTTATTTTTCACTTCCTTTAATGGCATATATATTTTTATTTACTCTTAACTTCCTTTAATGGCATATATATTTTTATTTATTTTTCACTTCATTTAATAGCATATATATGTTTATTTACTTTTCACTTCCTTTAATGGCATATATTTTTTATTTTTCACTTCCTTTAATGGTATATATATTTTTTATTTACTTTTCACTTCCTTTAGTAGCATATATATTTTTATTTACTTTTCACTTCCTTTAATGGATTATATATTTTTATTTATTTTCACTTCCTTTAATGGCATATATATTTTTTATTTACTTTTCACTTCCTTTAATGGCACATATATTTTTATTTATTTTCACTTCCTTTAATGGCACATATATTTTTATTTATTTTCACTTCCTTTAATGGCACATATATTTTTTATTTATTTTCACTTCCTTTAATGGCACATATATTTTTATTTACTTTTCACTTACTTTAATGGTATATATATTTTATTTACTTTTCACTTCCTTTAATGGCATATATATTTTTATTTATTTTCACTTCCTTTAATGGCACATATATTTTTATTTACTTTTCACTTACTTTAATGGTATATATTTTTTATTTACTTTTCACTTCCTTTAGTAGCATATATATTTTTATTTACTTTTCACTTCCTTTAATGGATTATATATTTTTATTTACTTTTCAGTTCCTGTAATGGCATATATATTTTTATTTACTTTTCGCTTCCTTTAAAAATCGGCACAAACTTTCTGGACAACATACATATAATACTTTATTAAATTATCTTTCGAAGTGTGTAAATATTTTGTGCACTTAATAATTAAATGACCAAAATTTTAGAAAAGTCTTATTTCAAGAAAAAATAATTTGTAAGAAAACGGTATAATAACAGCAGGATCAATTATAAAAATCGAAAGTATTTATGTGATTTAAATTTCAACATTTCCTTAGACGTCTTATGAATTTTAGTGCAAAACCGACTTAATAATATGTATATATCTTGGGTTCAAAAATGTAAATATATTCTTAAAAAAATTAAGAAGAAAGGAGAAAAGGAGGGGAGGGGTGAGCGATACAGAAATGAAAGTTAAAAGACTCTCGGGCAACGCCGGGTAGGTGCTAGTATTTTATATATTATTGGTTGTTTTGTTTGTTTGTGTATATCCATTATATGATTATAATGCTTCTTTTTTTATAGGTTGGAAGTAATTAAAATGTATTAAGAAAATGGTTAATAGTGGAATATTCTTTTAACGAGTTGCTGGGAGTTGTGTTAAAAATTCAATTTCGTTGTTTGGATTTTGTAAATGAACGTAGACAAACCTGGCTTGAAGGACAGAGAATGACAATGAAATAATTTTACTACCCAAATTTGTTATTCTGCTCAAACAGAAGTTGGCCACATGAGAAAAAAGAAAGATGTCTGACCAACAAGTCTGAGACACCAATACAACACTTCTTGTCTTATCATATCTATGTTTTTTAAATTTGTAAATATTTCAAATTATTACTCATTTTTAAGTAATAAAGATATAAGTATAAAACTTTCTGATTAATGAGTTAATTTTATTGTATTGTGTAGATCTACTTTTTCCATTTATCTTACACACACATACATAAATATATATATATATATATATATATATATATATATATATATATATATATATATATAGATTTAGATTTTTCACTTATAAAATAGATCATTCAGTGAAGACCGGGGTTGTTCCAATAAAAAACAAGCTCGATGATACTCGATTACAGAGTACAGAGCATTTATATGTGATTTTATGAAAGCTTACCAAAGCATTCCTTTCAAGACACCAATGATCACCATTAAAGATATTTTTTCTTACAAATACTATTTATTCAAATTAAATGTTTTTTCCTACACGTGTTTCACTACCAAGCAGTTACTTGCTTGGCAGATCATCAGGGAAATTAAATGTCTGGAATACTGGTTTCAACTGCCGACAAAACACAATGTGGCGTTGTAATAGTTGAGGTCACTTAAGAAAAGAAGAGGAAAAAAATAAATAAAAATAAAAATAAAAGTCAAACTTAAAAAGCAAGGAAGAACAACGATAAGAAAAGAAGGTCCTAGTAGTAGAACATCCAGCAACGGCCCAGCACACAACTGTAACTGCAGAGCTTCTAACATCTGTCCACTGGGGGGGAACTGTAGAGTTTCAAGCATTGTCTACAAATGCGATGTAATAACAGAGAGTAGTAGGAAATCATATATCGGTTCAACCGGGGGTGAGTTCAAAGATAGATTCAGAAACCACATGAGTTCCTTCAGGGGAGGCCAAAGGGAAGACATAGATAGGCCTAACACTTCTGTTGGCCGTTTTGTGAGAAACCTCATTGCTAGGCAAGACCCTTTCGAACTGAAATGGTCAATTTTGGGGAGGGCCAACAAATATAAACCGAACAAAAAGAAGAGATGCAACCTATGTGCATTGGAGTCGTACCACATCATGACATCTAGAGATAATTTACTGAACGCTAGGCAGGAAATACTACAATGCTGTCTGCATAGAAACCGTTACCTGTTATCAAGCCTAAAACCTGGGTAGGAGGGGAATTGGGGGAAGTATAAACTTACAGCAGAGATAGGCAGGATGGACACTCCCTGAGGCAATCTGGGGCAATAATTAGTGTATAATAGGGAGGATGAGAATTAGTAACACGTACTTATGCTAAGATATGTCTTAATTCAATTATTAGCGGATACTCTAGACTTAAGTTGGGGGTGATAAGGTAGGAATATTCTATCGGAATAAGGCCCAGTGATAGTCAACTATAGTAAATACTTATTCAGCGGAATAGAGGGGGGAAATTGTGTTACATATAAAAAGATAGTGGAATAATAAATAATAAATCACAATTTATTCTCAGAAATAGATATATTATACGAAATGCATTGGGGATTTCAATTAATTTTAAGTGAAAAATAAGAAATAGCAACCTGGATGCTATCACTATTTAATTAAATTAGGTTAAATTAAATTAGTTTTTAATTAGATTAAAATAAATAAAACAATTTGGTGGCAGGAATGGGGAAAAGTAATTAAGGAAAAAATAATTTTAAAAACATGCATGCCGACACGGACTTAATTTCTAAAAATAGAAACAATTGAATTTTATAAAAAAAGTATTTTGTACGGGATTTTAAATTAGTAATAATAAAGTCTCCTGTCATTTAACGAGTAAGAGTGATATTTTCCCGTAAAGTTGACAAAAAAATAAACCGGTCCATTAAAAAAAAGTTTGTTTTTTTTTTTTTCAAAATAGAAAATAGATTTCTGATAACGATATTCCGTTGTAACATTTATTTATGGAATATAGAATAATATTCTCCACAGAGAGTTACAAACAGACACAGCCGTTAAGGAAATATTTTAAATGATTTAAAATAATAACTAGATTTTTGTAGAAGGCCTTTTTATAATAACAGTTTATTTTTGATATATGAATAATTTTTTTAAAAAACAAATTCTGCGGGATAGGCTTTTTTCGCTTCGTTAAACAACAAAACGATAATAATTCGGCAGTTAATTAAATGAAGGATATTTTCCCAAAATGTAAAATGACGTCCCAGACACTAGATGATTAATTTCTATAAGGAATGGGTTTAATAATAAATATTTTTAGAAACAGTATTTTGAATAAATAGTTTCTATATTAAGATTTTTTCTTGATGGAAGTGAGTTTTCTGCGGGATTGACATTCAACTCGTCGTGTGTTTATTTCGAAGGGTAATAAATCAACAATTGAAATAAGACTCTTTGAACTCGGACGAACATTTGTGTTGACTTTTCTTTGTGAGAAGTTGGATTTAGAATTCCCATACTATCATTGGATTGGAATGGTAACTTGTGAGCGGTGTCTTGAATGATTTAGTTCTTTTGTCTTATTGTGGGGGGGGGGGGGGATTTATTTATCATTGTACCGGCTAACGTGAAAGTGTATTATCGCACAATGTTCCGGTTTTGTGGTTTTATTGAATGTATTTGGGACCGACTACTTGCTTGTTGGCTTGGTGGAAGAAATAATGCACAAGCTACTTTTCTAAGACTTTTCTAAGACTTTTCTAGGACCTTCTTTTCTTATCGTTGTTCTTCCTTGCTTTTTAAGTTTGACTTTTATTTTTATTTTTATTTATTTTTTTCCTCTTCTTTTCTTAAGTGACCTCAACTATTACAACGCCACATTGTGTTTTGTCGGCAGTTGAAACCAGTATTCCAGACATTTAATTTCCCTGATGATCTGCCAAGCAAGTAACTGCTTGGTAGTGAAACACGTGTAGGAAAAAACATTTAATTTGAATAAATAGTATTTGTAAGAAAAAATATCTTTAATGGTGATCATTGGTGTCTTGAAAGGAATGCTTTGGTAAGCTTTCATAAAATCACATATATATATATATATATATATATATATATATATATATATAGAGAGAGAGAGAGAGAGGTAATAAATAATTAATATTTATTTATAAATATTATCATATAGCCCTTTTACTAAGGCTGGGCACTCTGAGTGAGTTTAATAATAAGCAGTACTACTAGCTTCATTGCAAGATCCAACACGATTGTTGTTGTTGATCAACCTTCGCCGCTTGCTGTGAATACCCACCGACTTGGTATTTACAAAGTTAAATTCCTCCTAAATTCCAAGTTAATTTCTGGTGGCCAACTGGTAAGTCTCTTGACTGCAAATCAGTGGTGATTTGTGATCAGAGTTTGTGCCTGCCGACCGTCGGGAATTAGCTTCCTGCACTGAAGATTGCATAAGCATGAAACATCGATGTCTGTAGGTAATAAATAATTAATATTTATTTATAAATATTATATATATATATATATATTTATATATATATACATAAATAATCTATTATTTATAAATAATCATTCAAAGCTCTCACTAGATTGAGCACTTTAAGTGAGTTAACAACAAGCCCTTATTTTCAGCGTAATGCCCTGCCTATTGAGTTCTCGTGACGGCTTGCTGATATGGCCACTGAATTTGCTATTTAGACGTTAATTTACTCTCCGATTCTCACAGTGATGCGTGATGGACACATCGGTCTGCGCTCCGACTACTGAGTCAAATATGACTTTCGTATTGTGGTTTGAACTGTGTGACTGGCAGGGATTGCCTCCTCCCATGCTGATGCTTGCAGGTTTGGCCTGAAATACATGTGTATATGAGTTACTTTGAAAATATTATACTACTTCTCTTTTTTTTTTCTTTTATTCGTTTAAAGTCACTTTTCCCATGTTAAGGGTTCAGACTTTTCTGATATTACGCAAGCTAACTCTCCCGTTCTCACGATTCAGCAAGTTTGCCTAATTACTTGCTTCCAAGTTTTCCTTGGCCGGCCAACCTTCTTGCGATTTAAGGCATCTATGCTTCCACAGTGTTTTATTCAGGAGGATGAACGAGATGGTACTTCATAAATCTTTGTGGATCAGATATTATTTTTCAACCAATTTGTAGACATTTTATGACAAGGCCAAAAGCAAAAAACTAAAACACTTCATAATTTTTTAGCAATATTTATTTAGATGGTATGTTCACTATGGTTTTATTTAGATGGTATGTTCACTATGGTTTTATTTAGATGGTATGTTCACTATGGTTTTATTTAGATGGTATGTTCACTATGGTTTTATTTAGATGGTATGTTCACTATGGTTTTATTTAGATGGTATGTTCACTATGGTTTTATTTAGATGGCATGTTCACTATGGTTTTATTTAGATGGTATGTTCACTATAGTTTTATTTAGATGGTATGTTCACTATGGTTTTATTTAGATGGTATGTTCACTATGGTTTTGTATTCTGGCACAATGCTAGATCATTGTCTTGCTAGACTTGCTTACTGCCAATATTGTGTCACTTTTTGCCAATTCTCAATATTTTGCACATTCGTGCTTGACATCAATAAAAAAGAACTACAATTTTATTTGTAACTTTAAAATTACAGAAATCAAAAAGTAAAATAGAAATTTTAATAAGGGGATATAGGACTTCTTTCGCTGGCAATGCTAGATTTGCCTTCTTGTCTTTTATAAAATGGAATGATTGTTCACCAAAGTGGAAAACGTGTTTGAATCATGTGTTTTTCTTTTAACTTAGTTCACCCCAAACAAGGCAAGCTGCCACTGTAGACGTAAGGGGCTACTGAGAATTAGGATGAAAGTTTAGGGGGTCATCTTAAATTGGGAGCTGTGTAGTGAGATGCCTGTTCACATTAGATTTAAATTTCTGCATGTCGGTACAGTCGGGGAAACAAGGTGCAGGGATGGAGTTCCAAAGGCTGGCAGCTCGAGAAAAGAAGCTATTGGAGTAGAAGGCTCTTCAGCATCTGGGAACCTCCACAGTGAATGGATGGGATTTAGCTGATTGTCAAGTTGGTCAAGTGTATTTATGTTGAGGAGGCACCAGAGCAGCAAGTTCATCGGTTTCATCATTCAATTGAAGTACTTGTAAAACAGGAACAAGGATGCAACATTGCGACGATGGGACAGGGGCTGGAACTTGGTGGATAGTTAGGGATCTATCAGATTAGAGACTCTTTTTTGGACCTTGTTTAAAAGGGAGAGACAAGTGGATGGTGCACCAGCCCGGATTTGACAACAATACTCCATGCATGGGTGGATGGTGTCTTTCTAGAGATATAGGATACTGTCAGGTCTGAGAAGCTTTCTAGCACGGTAGAGGGAGTCTACTTTTCTTTGCAGCAGCCTTGGCAATGTCTTCTATGTATTGTTTTGCACAAGGCTTCTCATTTATTCTCAGGAAATGCCAGGTGTGCCTCAAGGGGGTTAAATACTATAAATTTATTAAACTAGATTTCAATTAATGTCACTTTTCTGATACTTTTTCACACTGAATCCAGTCTGAGTACATTCTAAAAATGGTAACATCATGGGGTGGAGGCTGGAGGAGATTCAATCCCAGGCTGGTGCAAAAAGATAGAGTTCCTTATTCAATCCCGGGCAACGCTTGGTCGTTCTGTCAGTATATATATATATATATATATATATATATATATATATATATATATATATATATATATATAAGAAGAAGAAAAAATACGTGTAAGTTATTTAATAATACCATGCTCTCTCTACTAAAAGGAAATGAATGAAAAAGAAAAAATAAGTATCTGTTAAAAATATTGTTGCATCTATTGTCTAAGAAAGAGAATTATGTTATGTCTAAGCTATGTATGTTTTACTTTTCTACGTTAATGTTTTTTTATTTTGTTAAAAAGGTCGCCTGAGTTTTTGATGTGGGAGGGGCTGATGGTGCCCATTAGTTGGGTGAGAAAGATTTGTTGAAATGTTCTATGTTTTTGCCTAATGTCGAATACTTCAGATACATTGATGATATTCTTATTTTCCTTTCCGAAGACATACAAATTAATAAATTCAAAGACAAACTAAACACAGTAGAACCCTGCATAAAATTTACTCATGAAACTGAGATAAACAGTATGATACCTTTTTTAGACACACTTATAATAAAGTCAAACAACAAACTAACATTCAAAGTACACCGTAAAACACTCACAAAAACGACTATATACACTTCTACTCTCACCATAATAAAAAGATAAAAACAGGTATGATAATAAGAATTTTCCTACGTGCTCTTAGAATCTGCAGTCCTCAATATAGAGATGAAGAAATCAAACACATCATATATTCCTTAATAACATTGCAAAGACCCACACATGTCATACTAAATTCTAAGAAGAAAGTCTTTCAAATATTCTCAAAAAGCAATACACAAAAACATCAAATACCAAACATCTCTCTCATAGACATCCCTCTTCCCTTACCCACGCATTCCAATAACACAACCATCTGCAGCACACTTAACAAACTAGGTATTGCAACAGTACAAACTACATCACAAACCATAAAACAAACATTAAATAAAGCAAGACATTTCCAAAAAAAAACCACATCCCATGCCGGTTTATATACCGTCCCATGTAACAACTGCCATCAAATTTACATGGGGGAAACACAACGTGAATTGGAAAAAAGACTGAGCGAACACAAAAGGGACATTTTTCCCACGTATTAGAGCACGATCATGCTTTCAAGTTCGAACAGGCCAAAATCATCAAGCACATTCATAACAAAGCTCAACAGAGACTACTTGAAACAGCACTCATCACAGACTCTAACACCATTAGACAACGAAATGGTTTCTACAATCTATCCCACTTAATAAGCAAAATTATCCTGACCAAACAAAAACTAAACCTAGATCACGGCTAACCCTTCTTCTTATCGTTCTCACTTGCACTTATACACAACTCCCCGCATACATACTTATGTGCTAACTCCTTTCTCACATATATATTCATTCACATACTCATGAATCACCCACTACGAATCAAAACTATTTAATCACAAATAACAGCTTTACAAATTCACACAATTTACATATCCTTACAAATATTTAGATATTTAAACCCCTTTTTCTTTCAATTTACTCTCAAACCATGAACACATCCTGAACGAAACCACATTTTACTTATCACTCTCCTAAAATTAAAATCATTTTTCTTTCTTCTCGTGCCCACCCCACCCCCTCGTCCCCAGCAAACTTCTACACATTATCTCAAACACATTTATACTCACACATTCCTGACATAGCCACCTGGTACATACTTCTCCCTCCCTCCCTCCAGCCTAAAAAGAAAAAAAATTTCACACTTAACCACAACAAAAATCTCTTCACTTCTCCCACCCTTTTTATTATTACCTCCATGCCACACCTCACCACAACAAACGATCTCAGCTCCCCTTTCATCTCTCCCACTCTAAGGCAAGTCCAATTATATTCTCACCCCTCCTCATTTCACTGCTACCTTAATGGTACCCACTCAAAGCTTTCCATATTCATTTCATTCTTCGTCACCACTGACTTCTCACAGCCTGGACTCTCCTCCAGCGCTCGCAGTAGCCACGGCTACTACTTTCCTTCATCTCTCCATCATGTCAACCCCAAATTTCGATGTACTTGCATGTCATTTTTTTCAAAGTATCATCCTGAGGAAGTCTTGCAATAAAGACGAAACGTCGATGAATACATAAAAAATATCTCTTGGTTTTTATATATATATGTACACAATAAAATTAACTCTCCATGGACACCCAGGATTTTGTGGTTAGGCTAGGACCCAAGAAAGCGCTGAACACTCATCTTTCCTACGATTACCAAAAATTCACTATATATATATATATATATATATATATATATATATATATATATATATATATATATATATATATTCGTTTTTTATGTCTGATAAGACAGACATAAACATACGCTGAAAAGAGTTCCGTTTGTTTGGATTTGAAACCGACGGTACCGATGTTGTTCTGATCTTCTGTAATACAAACATTAATAAATAAATATTACGCTCCTATTTTTTTTATTTTTCTTAATAATCGAGCACTCTGCTGGGATTCTCTTCTACTAATCTTAAATATATATTTATATATAGAGATAGATAGATAGATAGATAGATAGATAGATAGATAGATAGAGACAGAGAGGGAGAGAAGAGGATACATATAGACAAATAGAAAGCCAGCCGAATTATATACCCATTCTTTGTAGATTATACTAAAAATAGATTTTATATTATTTCAAAGGGAAAATTAATTCAGATTTGTCTATAATTCAATAATTATATATATATATATATATATATATACAAACAACTGATGATCTGTACTATATTCATAGTCTTTTTCTCTTTCTCTCTCTTTTTCTGAGGATGAAATTTAAAATAAAGCCCTATACCATGATCAAACATTACTGATCTTGATTAAAAGTCTATGAAACCTCAAATCGTGCTCCATTGTGAAAACACACTAATATAAAATGATTATTGTATTTTACAATATTATTGTGGGATTACAATGTTTTACTTTATTTCATTATATTTTATTTATTACTTTAAAGTTGAAAATTATAGACACCGACAAATAATACAAATGGTAATATGGAGTTCAGAGTTCGGGGTAGGAGTAAACATGCGTCATCATTCATTTCCGGGCAATACCAGTTGTACCTGCTAGCCTCTTATAAAAGGAAATGCTTATTTTTAACTACATTATTTCAAAATACAACAGATTCACCAAAAGGGAAAACGTGTTTGAATAATGTTTTGATCTCAAAACTAAAACTTTTATTACTTGGAGATAACGCCAGTCTACAGACTGAACAGTGGGGGGTTTGACTGGAGGGATTTTAATGTAAATGACAGCAACCATCGACTGAGAATATTGATCCAAGTAACTTCAGTTTAGTACAAGACGACTGGGGGTTGTCTTCAGTACCGTCGGGACTTACTCTCGTAAGAACGCCTATCCTCAGGCTTTCTTGCACTGCATTCATGATAAGAATGAAAAACACTTGTTGTTATTACTGAAAAAATAAAGAAAAAGGTATATGAAAATTCAACAACGTTTAAGTTTGTTTTGCACTTAAATAGTGAAACATATATTATTACCTGAAAGTCTGTTTATTTGGGATTATAATTAGTAGTAGTAGTAGTAGTAGTAGTAGTAGTAGTAATAATAATAATAATAATAATAATAATTATTATTATTATTATTATTATTATTATTATGTTGTTGTTGTTGTTGTTGTACTTCTTCTTCTTCTTGTTATTATTTTTGTTTGTTATGCTTCTTTGAGCATATCCGTTTTTAACTAATGGAATGTTAATGCTTAAAATAATGGGACTTTGACACCGGATATGGAGAGAATATTTTATTCGCGCACCGCCACGGATTACAGAACAAACAATAATGACAGTCAGTCTCACAACTTCCGGCAAAAAGCAGTCTCATCGCCAGGAGAGTATTCAGGGAAGGTCACTTGCATGGATTAACATTCTCAATTTAACCCTCAAAGAAACAGTTCACAAAACATGTAGGCTATTAATACAATATTAATAAAAAGATCAAAATCTGTTGAAATATTTCATCTGATAATTTCCAAAAAAAATGCTATCTTAATTCTTTTATAATACCATTATTGATGAATTCATATAATTCAACCGTAACATGTTCTGCATCATTGCTGTTCTTAATCTGATCCGGCAACTTGTTCCAAACTATGTATTACACGGTTAGCAAAGAATTGTTTGATAGATTTAGTTTTGAAAACTGCCAATAACTTTACAAAGCGAAGAGAAATTTTTTTCGGTGCTTGTATAATAAAAAGCCGAAAAAAAGTTTTTTTTGTCTTTTAGTGTTGGAGAGGTAAATAAGGGGCAGGTAACTCTTACCACGAATGTTAAGCAAGATTTTCCAGTAATCAAAACTTATGGATTTAATTGGCGTTGCACATGTGGCTACTGTCCAAGGAGAACGTCGATTAGACATAAAAGGGTTAGGGTTAGGGTTAGAAAAATATTGTTCGAAAGCTAGAGCTGTTGTGAAGAGTTACCTGCCCCTTATTTACCTCTCCAACACTAAAAGACAAAAAAAAAACTTTTTTTCGGCTTTTTATTATACAAGCACCTATTTTTCTTTTAAATGCCCACCATAGTTGGTAATGCCATTAGTTATTTTGAAATGTTCAATACACTCATCTTTTATTGTTTAATTTTTCATTTAAATCGATTGTATTAAAATAATAAAGAAATTGTGTCAAATGAATTTTTTGGTAAATGATTTTGCTTCAATAAACATTAACATTAGATTTAAAATAACTTCCATATCTCATAGAAGAGATGTGATCTTCGTTTCTATTAGCCAGTTATGATTTGGTTTGCCTATTTACACCAAATCAACCCCTTTTGGACAACTTAATTCAGAAATACAATACTTATTGTTAGTAATTAATTGAATATGTGTTTACCTATAGGTAGGGGTTATACCTTCTCGAATATTATTAGTACTTAATTAAATAGAATCGACTCGATAAATGTTGAATTTACCATAGGATATTCCATATTCTGTGAACCTATCCATTAAGCCAATCCCAAACATCTACAATTTTTAAGAATAAATAAATATAGTCTTACTATTGTGAAAAATATTAATGTTCTAATGTAAGTTTTCAATTTCCACTGTGCATCAATGCACCCAGAAAACATAAATAATCATAATATTAAAGTCTTTGCTGCTGATGTTAAAATGATTGCAATTTCTCATGCCCAAAATTTCTATTAAAAAACTAAAACTTTTATATGTGTTGGAATGTATTTAATGTTACTGACAAAAGCAAAGCCATATATGATATGTTTGTTGCAAGATATGTAGAAACACGTATGTCATCATGACGGCTTATGTAAGGTAAGACACCATCTTGAATACTGTTATCAATTTTTGGCATCAAAAGCTTGTCACGTAAAGTGGAAGATTAGAAAATATTGAGTATTGCAACATTTTTACAATGCAGACTAGAGGATGATCTGAGTAAATTTTGAAGATCTTAAAAAGCCATAACAATTATGGACATTATGTTTCTGAATTTTTGAGATGAGGATTGATAATTTGTATTATTTGGATCATTCGGACTACTGTTCTCATCTTCAATGTTATTCTTACAAGGTTTCAACCGCTGTAACTTTGAAGCTTCTTCAGAGGCATGAACCTGTGGCATAACGGTTAATAATGTGAGGTAAAACAATCAAGTTTTCGTTGACAGTCTTCTGGAGGTTGAACGTTCAATCCTCAGTGCGGTCGATAACAAAAATACAATTACGAATTAAATAAAGGGTTCCGTTTGAAATTCTGTATAGATTCCCGAGTTCGAAATTATTATGGTGTAATAGTGATCTACGCTATTTTGTGACTATGTGGACTCTTCTAGACACTATGTATAGAGGAGCCTATGTCAAAGGAAAGAGCAGTCGTGGAGCAGTCTTTCTGTAACTTCTGTTGCTCAAAGACTTTTGACTGGTATATACCAGTCGAGGATCCGTTCTCAACAATCGGTCCGGCAGAAAATGGGTCATTTTGTTGGCTTTTTATCTGTCGGCTGAGGTATTAGTCCTGAGTAATCCTAGGAGTTCCACCCTCCCAGGCTTTGCCTTCCGCCTTTGGGAGGAGTTAGTTTACTGCTAATTGTCTTAGGCGTCCTGACCTGCGTGCGGGCCAGGCAATGTTGAAGAGGTCAGAGTGCCACTTCTTTAGGGGCGCTGGTTTGATTCTCTTCACCTTCAAACCTTGTGCCACATCTTCCTGCTGTGGGAAGGAAGTCAATACCCAGTCACGGATCAGTCTTTCTGTAACATACTATTATGTACTTCTGCAAATACATACACTGGTAAATATACCACCAGGTTGTCTTATTTATTCTTGGCCCTTCAAGGTCACAACACTGGCGACGAGAACTCGGACTTATTCGAACACAACATAACCCGGACTTCTGCTGCACACAACACTGGCAACTAGAACTTGGATTTATGTCAGATACAACATAACCATTACTACAACTGGCGATATTAGTTTTTCAAAAATGACATAGATTGTGTGCTCGAAAAATTGTCGGTTTTCTTCGTTTTTTATTGTTTAATCAGGAACACGTAAATTAGTTTGAACCAACTTACTTTTTTTCTCTCACTAAAAAGTGAAAAATGTATCTTCCACTGAGAAAGGTTACGACTGTGTAAAAAAATACACGAAAAAGTCGGTGGTCTATTTAAAGTGACGAAAATGGAGGAATTTTAAAGTGCCATAACATTAAATACATACAAGAATAACAATTTCAAGTAGAAGAGAAAATCTGAGAAAAAAGTAAATAGAAAATATGGAATGTAAGAAGAAAATGGAAATAGAAACGTTTCGCCTAGAAGAGACATTTTAAGAAAAATAAGATAAATTTAGAGAAAAAAATTGGAGCAAATGAAAAAAATTCAGGAAATGTTTCTTCACACCCAACAAGAACAGAAGAAAATATACTAATTATCGAATAAGGGGTCAAATTGTTGAAGATTAAAGTGTATTTTCAGAAAAAGTGATTTGGAATGCTATCGACCCTGAAAACGAAATACGTTTGTTTCGTATTTTAGACAATATGAAGATGTGAATAAGACCGATGTTTAAAAAGGGGTGCTTGCTATTAAGAATGTTGGGTACAGTTCAACACACCAAATTCGTCAATTATATATTGCCACAAAAACAGCAATCTTATATTAGTTGAAGCGGTACAATTATTAACTAAATTGTTTAGCTCTGAAACGTCTCTTTTGCACAAAAGCTAGAAATGTATGAATCTCAAAAGGAAAGAAGGCGAAAATTACACTACCTTCACTAGCATAGTTAACACGCATTGCGATGATTTCAAATTGTCAGAGTTGAGCACTAACAATTTTAAATGTATAATCTTCGCACAGGGTTTAGTATCAAATAGGGGTGCAGAAATCAGATGAAGCTTCCTTAATAGTGTTATATAACAGATCTCACTCTATCCGGAACTAATGTTGGACAGCGACATGCTGAGCGTTCACCGTTTCCGGAGAGCTACAAAAAAAGGAAAACAAGAAAAGGGGCTTGGCGCTAGTTGGAGGTAGCCGCCATCTTTTCCCCAGCTAGCGACCAACGAGTGAACACGTAGAAAAAAGGTCACTCCGTCGCCGTCGCCGTCGCCGTCGCCGTCGCCGCCGTCATCAAGAATTAAGATAAACAACTTAACCGTCGCCGTCGCCGTCGTCATCAAGGAATTAAGAATAAAAAGAACGATCTTTGCTTTGGGGTAAATAAATATATTTGATTAATCCTATTCAAGTTGTCCGTGTTTCCTTGCAACCATACGCTTGTCTATCACACTGGTGTCAGAAGCGTACAGCAAGTTAAATATGGAGAACTACACGAACTTCACACGGGACGAACTTTTCACCCTCATTAGAGAGCAGAGAACACTATTGTTCAATTTGAAGACAGGGGCGGAACAGCCATCCGAACGTGTAATTCAAGAGGTTCAAACCGACTTAGACGACATGCTGGCGGCTTTAAGGCTGACTCCTTCGACAGCAACCCGTACGAATCAGAAGGAGAACGAGTATAGCGTAGTTATACGTCAACAGGCTATCCGGGACGTTCTCAAACAGCAGAAATTATTCCGCCCGGGAAATGACGTGAACCAATTCATCACGGCGCTGAACAAAGCTTATACCATCCACGTCGCACCGGAATTGGAGAGATATCCCAGCCTAGAAGGCGAGTTCGTCAAATCCGCGAAAGATTTACTTGACCAGGGTATCTTTCAGCAGATGGTGGATTCAAAGTCAGACTCGTCCACTTTTGAGGAACTAAAGGAGTACTTGCAAGCGGCCCACGGCAGCCAGATGACAAGCTTCCAGCACCTTAGCCGAGCCTGGGACTTGGAGCGAATAGACGGCGAAAAATTACCAGACTTCGCATCTCGCCTGGAGAACACTTTGAGAGATGCTGCCATCCACATTAAAACGAAATTCAAAAAGGATAAAAAGACAGACCTGACAGTGGACGGTCTGGTTTCCATAATAGGCGCGATGCTGATGAGCGAAAAGGTGAAAACCTGGACTCCAAATATTTACACTCACCTAGTAAAGACGATGGACAATCATTACAATGCGATCGGCATAGCTTGCGAGGCCCAGCGATACATCGATCGTGGTGTAAAATCTGACGTCTCCTCGCCACAAGAAGCCTACTATACACAGAAATCACAGCAGTCTTACCAGGATGAGGCGTCACTCAGAACGACCCTGTCACCCCAACTCAGTAGGCAGCCACACCAGAGAGGCCCCGTCAACCAACATCCGAAGCAAGACCGTCCGCGAGGTCACAAAGGTCGCCAGCACAATTCACAGACCCCGTTATGTCGGAATTACCTCGGGGGTCGACCCTGCTTTCGCGGGCACAATTGCCCATTCCGCCACCCGCCTCGCACCCAAGCACAGGCTCATATCGCTGCAATGGATGATGACCAGACATTCATAACACAGGATTTTCCGTTCGGGCAGGACGAGAGGTGATGCTTCGTTCGCCATCACGTCTTCAATTTTCAAGGACCTAACCACCATTCACCGCTCGTCCAATCCTCATTCAATATTGACGGTGTGTACTTCTCCGGCATCGCGATGTTAGACTCAGGATGCTCCACGTGCATCATACCGCTGTCCCAGCTTCCCAAGGAAGCTGAAAAATATATGACCCGCACTGATATTCGGGTGAAGGGTATCAATGGGAGCATAGCCGCCCTGGGTGAACTGACATGTGACGTCACGATTGGCAACCACAATTCCCCCACGTTCAAAAAAGTGAACGTGCTTGTTACAACCCAAAACACACCAATCCTGATCGGCCAGAATATCCTGCGTCACAGCACGCTCAGCTCATATATAATTGACAACCAAAATTCCACGGTAAAATTCAGGCGCACATCTCCCTCAGGTTCCTTATCACACGCCGCGACCATCGCGCCGCCGACATCGTCGACCCACGTTCCTGCATGTGAACCCCAAACTGCTGTATTCCAGAGTCTCAAGTCGGAACCTCAACCCAACGCCCAGACACTGGAAGATAAATTAACTTGGCTGAAGCAGAACACTGGGCTATCGCTGCCGAATCACCCAAACCGGGACGAATTGGAGGATACGGCGAACCTTCTTATCAAATTCGCTGACATCATCGGCTCGAATGACAACAAACCAGGGACGTTCATCCGACCCATCCGGATACCGACCAACGGCCAATCCCGCAGTCAGAAGCAACACCCGATCGCCCAGGCCTTGGAAGCCGATGTCGATAACGAAATCAGACGCATGGCGAATGAAGGCGTTATCGAAAAATGCAGTGACCCCAGGGGCTTTAACAGCCCAGTGTTCGCTGTGCGCAAGAAAAACGGTTCAGTTCGCGTAGTGGCTAATTTCAAGAGAATACTGAACAAGGTCTTAGTCGATCTGGACCCTTACCCAATACCGAGGATTAACCATCTATTTAACAAGATCGGCAGGGGCAACACCTACTTTGCTTCTCTGGATCTTCGCAGCGGCTACTGGCAAATCGAAATCGACCAGCAGGATCGTCACAAAACCGCGTTTACATGGAAGGACCAGTGCTACCAGTACACTCGCCTGGCCTTCGGTCTTACCTCTGCCGGACAGATCTTTTCACGTTGCGTAGCGGAAGCTTTAGCCACAGTCAGTTCACGCGATAACATCTCGTCGTACATCGACGACAACTTGGTACATGCAAGAACATTCAATGAATACATATTTGCTCTGGAACAGCTTTTTACCGCCCTCCGGAATTTTGGTCTCAAGCTAAACCCGGAAAAATGCTCATTTCTTGCACCTGAGGCAAAATTCCTCGGACGCATTATAACCAGTGACGGTTTCAAGCCTGATCCTGAATACGTTCGGGCTATCCGAGAAATGAAGCCCCCAACTTCGAAAAAGGAACTACAAAGCCTTATCGGGCGGTTGGTATGGATTAGGCAATTCCTTGAAACGCGCTTGCAGGAACAAATCCGATTGGACACATTTTCAAAACTCATGTCTCCCATTCATGACCTCAACAGGGCCAATAAACCTTTTCTCTGGACTGAGAGTGCCGACAAAGCCTTCAGAAGAATCAAAGAACGGCTTGCCTCTCCACCAATCATTTCATTCCCGGATTTTTCAAAGCTGTTCACACTCACCACCGACGCTAGCGATGTCGCATGTGGTGCGATCCTAATGCAAGAAGCTGACAACGGGAAGAAGAATATCATAGCTGTTGCTTCACATGCATTCAACCCCACGGAACAGAACTGGTCCACGACGGAACGGGAGGCCTACGCTATCAAGTGAGCGATAATTAAGTTTGATTATTTTCTCCGAAACCGCCCCTTTGTTCTTTTCACCGACCACAGGTCATTGACGTATCTGGATCAGCGGGTATTTAATAATGCCAAAATACGGAGATGGCAAGAAGAAATTTCGTGCTACGATTTTGTTCTCGAATACATCGAGGGCGAATCGAACATTTGGGCTGACATGCTCAGTAGGGGTTGCGGGCAGAAGAAGGCCAAAACTCCGTATGACCCGACCCCAGCAGGCCAGACTTTCGAGCTAAGTGGGTCAGTTTTACGCATGTATATACCGTCTTGGTGCCTCAGCGAACTTAACGGTTTACGGTTGATTCCTAAGACTCACTCACCACAAGGCACCCGTGCACAAGAACACATCAGCAATGCGTTCTTTGCATATCATTCGTCATCCTCCATCCCTACAGAGAGAATCTGCAATCACTTGGGCATTGCAGAAGAACAACAGAAGGATGAAACATTAGCGAAGATCATCAGTGCCCTCCAGTCACCCTCACCGGATAAACCACATATTGATCCCGACGATCACCGTGCTACGCTCTTCAATAGACACTTCCAACAATTTTTTCTGGAGCCAGGCACCTCCGTTTTGATGATTCGGGACAGCAACAACTCCCCCAAACTGGTTGTGCCGTATAAACTTCGTGCCAGATACCTCTCGCAAGCACATGAAGGCACCAATCACTCGGGCATCACGCGCATGCAAGAACTCATGTCCAGTTATTGGTGGGAGTTCAAGAACCGCGACATCAAGGCCTACGTTGACTCTTGCGTAACATGCGCAAAATGCAAAGGGAATTATGGCAAACGCACCCACTGGCCGATGGGTCACTGCAAACGCGGAAAGAAACCATTTGAGTTGGTCTTCATAGACTTTGTGACAATGCCAAACTCGAAAGGAAAACGTTACATCCTGACAATTTTGGACAGCTTTAGTCGGTACTTCACGGCCATACCATGCGCAAGGGACCGTGCCATTGACGCAGCCCGTGGGTTGTATCAATTCTTCCTTCGACACAGGGAGATTCCACGGATTGTTTCATCTGACCGTGGCACACACTTCACGGGAGAAGTACAGACGATTCTGCGACCAGTTGGCTATCACGCAGGAACTCAACTGTCCGTGGAGACCACAGAGCTCAGGCAACATCGAGCGACAACATCGAACGATGAAAAACGCGCTATATATGCTATGCGAGGACAGAAATTGCGAGTGGACTGACGTCCTGGGATCTGTGGTCTCGTCCATGAACGCCACGGTCAATAGCGTTACCGGTGTCTTCCCCCATTACGCAATCACTGGTCGTCATCCCAACATTGGTTTGCCTATGCTTCACAATAAACAAATCAGAAGCGACGATCCGGGGGCATATGGCATGGAGATCAATGCCCTGCTGAGGCAGGTTCACCACCATGTCACTCCGGCCAACGACGAGGCTGACCACAAACTTGAGAGGAATGCGCATAATCCTACTTGCAAAGACTCAATACAAGTGGGTGACAGGGTCTTACTTCATCGGCCACAATCAGGACCGGCCCGAGCATCTCATCTACCTTGGGTGGGGAATTTCACGGTCACAAAGTCAAATGATGTGATGTGCCAGGTGCAAGATTAAAAGGGTGATACAGCCTGGATCCACCGCGCACATATCAGACAACTGGCCCCTCGACCACCACACCTATGCAACACACCCTTACCCCTCTCACCATGTACCAACCACAAAAATCACGTCGAACCGCAGTCACCAAGGGACCCAGATCCAACTCACGACATACACCCTACAACATTACAAGAGGGCAATACAGACAGTACTCCGCTACCAGCGAGAATGACGAGAGGACGACTACCTGCACGCTTCAAGGACTTTGTCATGAACTGAGGATATCCCATGGACTAGTTCACAAACCTGATTGAGATCTGAGGGGGCATTTGTTATATAACAGATCTCACTCTATCCGGAACTAATGTTGGACAGCGACATGCTGAGCGTTCACCGTTTCCGGAGAGCTACAAAAAAAGGAAAACAAGAAAAGGGGCTTGGCGCTAGTTGGAGGTAGCCGCCATCTTTTCCCCAGCTAGCGACCAACGAGTGAACACGTAGAAAAAAGGTCACTCCGTCGCCGTCGCCGCCGTCATCAAGAATTAAGATAAACAACTTAACCGTCGCCGTCGCCGCCGTCATCAAGAATTAAGATAAACAACTTAACCGTCGCCGTCGCCGTCGTCATCAAGGAATTAAGAATAAAAAGAACGATCTTTGCTTTGGGGTAAATAAATATATTTGATTAATCCTATTCAAGTTGTCCGTGTTTCCTTGCAACCATACGCTTGTCTATCACAATAGCAAAGAGAGTGAACCTGATTTAACGTTTCAACACATTGCAGAAGACCGCCAATGTTTTATTGGTGGTGGCCAAGATTCAAGAGAGATTGAGAAAAGCGGTGTGTCACATATTAGAAAAATCCGTGACAAAAAGAAAATTAATTAACCAACTAAATTTTATCAATCAAAGAAAAATAATTTGCCTCTTAAACCGTGTTTTGGGTGCGGACAATTGCATTAGTACAATTATTTTTATATAAAATAAAAAAAAAACGTGTTTAAATTGAGGTCGCATTGAACACAAAAGTAAACACTGCAAAGTTTAAAATAAAATTTTTAAAAGCTTTATTAAAAGTGCTAAAATTAACGAAGCTGAAAATATCACAAAATTAATGCAGGTAAAAATATTAAATAATTTCTTATTGAAGACTACTCCTAGAAATGAATATTGATTTACGAGTGGGATGTTTTCCCTTTTAAGTTGTAGTTTTATGTAGTTTCAGCTTGTTACAAAAATTAATGCTTCGTTTTTTCGTCACCGGTACGTCTTGCGCATGCGGAAAAAAACACGGATTCTAAAAGCGTTCAACTGACCTATTTTTCGTCATATCTTATACTCTGTCAATTCGGTGCAATAGTAAGCGATAGAGAACGAAAACCGAGAGGTTGATGGTTCTATCCCCACCGACTCCAAAGAATGTATTTTTTAAACGATGACTTAGATATACATCGAAGGACGGAGCGGAGGTTAGGGGACGACCGGGGAAGACAGAGATAGTACTTTTTATAGAAATATGTTACACTTTTGCCCCGGGCAACCCCTGCTAGTAAAATATAAAGCTACAACTCGATTCCGAATCAGATCTGTCAATAATAAATCATTAAACGTATAAAACATTGGAAAACTATCTTTGATGAAATGAGCAAAATAACTAAAAGCGTCACTGATGAACAAATAAAATTTGAAGGCGAGCTTATGTCTACCGTTACATTAAAAGGGAAGACTTTGAAATTAAGAATGTTTGTAATGAACAACTCAAACAATCTCTTAAATACGAACTGGATGGAAAAAACGTTCAATTATGGAATTTGCGTATTAACTTTATCTGTCAAAATATTGAAACCTTAAATGCCGAAGCAGAGAGACTAAAGAAAGAATTAAAAGAAAACTTTTCGTAAGTTTTCTCTAGTGGACTGGAAAGATAAAAAAAAAATGACTGTCAAGTTTGAATTGAAACCATATATTCAACCAGTTTTCAAAAAGAATAGAAATGTTCCATTTGCATAATTAAATCAGATTGATGAGAAATTAAATAGACTCGAAAAAAAAAATGGGAGTACTATTGAAAGTAGAGTAGAAGGAGTGGCTTTCGCCTACAGTCTACGTAAAAAAATGTAAAGAGATCCGTGTTTGTGCAGATTTTTCCACAGGATTGAACCATGCACTATAGGAGTACCATTACCCTCAGCCTAGTCAAGAAGACATTTTAGCTAAACTCAACGGAGGAAAAAAATTTCAAAAGTTGATTTAAGTGATGTGTATCTACAAATACCCGTAGACGGAGAGTGCTCAAAGCTACTTTGTATAAATACCCATAGGGGGGTGTACAAATTCGAACGATTGCCATTTGGAGTTACGTGGACACCAGGCATTTTTCAACAAGTAACGGACATATTGCTTAGTGGGCTTGAATTTGCGACAGCCTATGTAGATGACATTCTATTGATCAGTAAAAGCAACGAGCAACACAATTCACATGTACACTAAGTATTAAAGCACATCGAAGACTACGGATGTAAATTGAAGGAGGGAACACGCGATTTTTTATGGAAAAAATAAAATATTTTGGTCAAATTATAGACAAAGAGCGATATAGAGCGAGCTAGTGCGATAAAAAAATAACATGCCATTTCCGGAGAACGTACGGTCACTACAAAGTGTTCTTCGTTTAGCAATTTATTATAATGTGTTTATTCCAAAGATGCACAATTTTCAAACTCCTTCAAATAATTTATTTAAAAAAAAAGATTAAGTCTGGATGACAGAATACCGGGGAACATTTGAAAAAATAAAAAATATCCTCACATCAGCATTATTTTCGACGCACTACAATCCAGATCTCGAAATCATTGTGGCCGCAGATAGTAGCTCGTATGACATTGGAGCGTGTATATTACACACAATGGAAGACGGGTCGTTAAAACTTATCGACCATGCATCTCGTACGTTACTAACTGCAGGCAAAATTACTCCCAAACCGAGAAGAAAGCATTTGGGTATTATTTTTGCAATCAGCAAATTTCACCGTTTTGTTCATGGAATACGTTTTGTGTTGCAAACCGACCATAAGCAACTGCTAAAGATTTATGAGTAAAAAATGGATTACCAACAGATATTGCAAACAGACTACAAAGATAGGGACCATTCTCTTAAATTACAATTAGAGAATGGAGTTTTATATATATATATATATGTATATGTGTGTGTGTGTGTGGGTGTGTGTGTGTGTGTGTGTGTGTGTGATTTTTGAAGGCTTACCAAAGCATTCCGTTCAGGAGCCCACTCAACACCACAAAATATTTTTTCATTCAAAAATTATTTATTTAACATTTTTTCAAATTAAAGAGTGTTTTACCTACACGTGTTTCACTACCAAGCAGGTACTTGCTTGGCAGATAATCAGGGATATTGAGTACCTTAAATAAGAAATTACAACAACCGGCAATACACAATGTGGTGTTATTTTAATTGATGTCACTTAAGAAGGGAAGAAAATAATATAAAATAAAATAAATTAAAAATAAAACAAAAAGGAGAATTCTCGCTTATTATTACTGTTTCATTTGAGTACATTTGGGACTAATTTTTTTTTACTGTTTTTGCTGGTTTTGGGACTAAAATCTTTTTTTTGCTGTTTTGCCTAGTAGCAACAATGTTGTAGAAATCTTGCGAGATATTCTCTATTTTTCCCCTTTTATTTTTTCCTTTTTATCTTTTTCCTTTTTATTTTATTTTTAATTTATTTTATTTTATATTATTTTCTTCCCTTCTTAAGTGACATCAATTAAAGAACACCGCGTTGTGTATTGCCGGTTGTTGTAATTTCTTATTCAAGGTACTCAATATCCCTGATGATCTGCCAAGCAAGGACCTGCTTGGTAGTGAAACACGTGTAGGTAAAAAAAACTCTTTAATTTGAAAAAAATGTTAAATAAATAATTTTTGAATGAAAAAATCTTTTGTGGTGTTGAGTGGGCTCCTGACCGGAATGCTTTGGTAAGCCTTCAAAAAGTCACATAGAAATGCTCTGTACTCTGTAATCGAGTATCATCGAGCTTGTTTTCATTGGTCTAATCCCGGTCTTCACGGAATAATCTTTTTTCTAAGTGAAAAATCCAAATCTTTATATATATATATATATATATATATATATATATATATATATATATATATATATATATATATATATATATATATAAACTCATAAATATTTGTTTATCTACATACGTATACGTTTCATCTTTCCGGAATCATCAGTGTAAAGATAATTATCCAATCCGGTCGCAGGATTCGAAACACCATAACACGAGTCAATATTTTAACTCAAATTCCGACGCCCTAGCCTACACGGCCACAATAAACAATCACATAAATCGGTGAGAGTTTTAAACCTATAACGCCGATCTGTCGTGATAGGCAGTCGACATCAACAGTGTTCAACTAATGAAAGAACATGCCTTAAAACTATGATTTTGACATTTGTGTTAATACTACTCACTAGAGTCCCCAGCCTGAAATTGAGGGCAACAAATGATTATAAATATTTGTTTATCTACATACATATACGTTTCATCCTTCCGCAATCATCAGTATAGAGATAATTATTCAATCCGGACGCAGGATTCAAAACCTCGGAACATACATATATATATATATATATATATATATATATATATATATATATATATATATATATAGTAAGGTATGAAAATATATTTATGGCAATTAAGCTGCACAAAGGCGTGTACGTTTCATCCCCATAGTGAATCGTCAGGCTCAGTATATGACGATTCTTAAGCTCTACTCACATATTGAGCACTGTTCAAGTAAATACTGAAAATTCAGACATAATATATTATATTACCTTATAATATTATATGTATATATGTGGCACAATGCATAATCTTTTGGGGAGCTAAGTGCATCTCGTTATATTCGTAACCCTTGTGCCAGACTTGAGTTGCAAATAAAGTGAATTCGCTGCACTAAAAATGTAAGCTCACTGATCGGGGTATTCGGTGTAATCCGGTGTCAGCTAAAATATCAACAATGCTGGAGACACCAGCCAGGTTCAAGAGGTCAAAGAAAACTTGTCACCGAGATTTGTTGAAACACTGATGACGGCTGGATTCCTACTCTCTCTTTCTCTCTTTCTCTATCCCTCTGCCTCTCTCTCTTTCTATCTCACTTACCCCTTCTCTTTCTCTCTCTCTCTCTCTCTCTCTCTCTCTCTCTCTCTCTCTCTCTCTCTCTCTCTGGTAAAGAGATTGAAAATGAGAGACTGGTTTGAATTTTGAAAGAGACGCGCGCGTCTTGTCGCGTTCTCTGCAAAGTTATAAAAATATGCTTCGGAAGAAAATAAATATATATTTTTATATTAAAAGTAAAATGGTTTGTTCCATTATTACATAATGTTTGATTTGCAGCACGATGGTCCCAACCAAACAGCCAACCAGCCAGTCAGCGCCAAAATTAGACGACAGTGACTCGTCAGACGATGATTGCTCACTGGCCCTAACATGATGAGACATTGCACAAACGTGCACATGTTGTCACACATCGTCCCGTCGTCACATAAAGTCCGGCAAAGATCGCCCAGCCGTCCAAAGCAAACACTGTTGCCACATTAGTTCCGTGACCAAGATTAACACAATGTCCAAAGTAATATTGCCACACACACACACACACACACACACACACACACACATATATATATATATATATATATATATATATATATATATATATATATATATATATATGTGTGTGTGTGTGTGTTTATATATTTGTTTTATATATGTATTTATTTATATCTATGTGTATGTGTGTCTATGTGTTTAACATATATTTATGTATATGTGGGTATGTATATATATAACTATATATGTTTATGTATGTGTGTATATATGCATATGTTTATTTATTGTGTATATGTGTCTGTATGTATATCCGTACGTAGGAGTGTGTAAGAGTGTATATATAGTTGTATGTGTAAATATAACTTATTTACTCATCCTGATTGTAAATGTTACATCGTATTCTAAATAGGTGGGATCATTTAACCAACAATGCATCCAGGTCTAACCCATCTGTAAACGTGTACCAGAAAGAGGTCTATGCGGACACCACAAGAAACTATTTCACTACCGATTTCGATTGAACCGGATGAGGGCCGCCTTCTCAATCAGGATCCCTGGACCTTGGAATAGTTTCCAAAGATAGGTAATAAATGTGCCAACAATGCAGCAATTTAAGGTAAATTTGTATAGTGTCTGATGCTACTGTATCCTCTTCTGTGTAAATTTCTACCACCCTTTCCCTAAGAAGAATGCTTGTTTTATTTTTTGCCAAATTAATTGAATTGAATTGAATCTAATGTAATACGTCATTATCATTATTCCTTACTCTTCTGTACCTTTCTTGAATAAGAATCCAAAATTAGGACAAAAACGTACACATATACAAATCTAATTTTCATTAATCAAAACGAGCTTAATTAAAAAATAAAACAAACTTTTCCTCAAGTTACATTTTTCTATCGTACATTACAAGTAATAAAAATCACCATCAATTAATTTGACTTATCAGATGTAAACGAAAGGGTCTAAACTATTGGTTTTAAGTCTATTCAAGAAAAGGCCAATTCCTCATATCCAATTAAGTTTGATAGTTAAACTATTAACATTCTAATCATTACCCATGAATTGTGTTATAAGTTTTAAAATATTTTATTAAAAAATATGCTTTATCTTTGAATAACACATTCATGAATTTAATTGAATAAGAAAACACATCTAACACAGATTTAACCTAATAACCTTAGAAATATATCAATATAATAATTTCGTTCATGGATATTTTATTTCCTTATTTGGGTAACCGAATTGATTAAAAATTGTTTCCTCTTTATTTCTTGCTCGAATTTATCTGAAGTTGTTTCTTTTTCTATTAATATATATTTTTGCTTTTAATATAATAACTGGATTTTCGACTTGGTTGAAATTATCTCCCCATACCGGAATTCTCTAATGACTCAAATTTGGTGAGCGGTATGGAGGATTTTCTCCAGTTATATGCATCCTTTTACCTTCTCTACGGATTACTAATCAAAAACGTTTTGAACATTTAAGCCTTTGAAGATTATCCGCGATGGTAACTATATAATTTTTTTTTAATGGTTGCTGAACATAGTTTTTAATCCTAATGCTTGAACTCTGTTTTCTGCGTGTGATGAATTACACCATATTTTTTCTGGATTGTTTGCGTCGTCATTTAACGTTTCCGATGAAAGATGTCTGTCTTTCTTTGTTTGTTTTTTTTAGTAAACTGTCTTGATAACCATCATTTACTTTACAGATTCTATGGAAACATATGTTAATCCGTGACTTGTTTTACATATACATTATTATAAGATGATATAATAAAATAACTTTAAATATATATATATATATATATATATATATATATATATAGTATATGTGTTGTATTAGTTTCTGTAGATGTAAATCTGTTGAAACTCAAGTATATATATATATATATATATATATATATATTGTAATAAAAAACACGTGTTACTTGGAAACCAAGCTTTATTCAACTAAAAAGAGGAATACAAAATGGTGGCAGATATGGCCAGTGTTATACACGTCAGCTAACGACTTCCGGCTCCGGGAGCACGTATGGAAGCCCATACGAATGTAATATAACATTCTTCCTTGCTAGAAAGAAAAAAGTGTCTTCAATAATTTAAGTTTTACCTTTTTTTTTTTTTTCAAATATTACTAAAAAAGTAAAACAAGAAATGAACTTGTTCGAAGTGTTTGTTTTTTGTTTCTTTTTAATAAATTTATGCACGAATTAAGTATTACTAAAAAAAGTAAAAGAAATGAACTTTTTTTTTTACTTGCTACTCCAGCCAATCTCCATATCGATTGGGAGGTTTTGGTACCCGACTGGATCGCCTTAGTTCAGGCTGGGCCAATGTATCATCATAGGCCCCGTTATGACATGTATTTGGTACCTGACTGGATCGCCTTAGTTCAGGCTGGGCCAACGTGTCATCATAGGCTCCGTTATGGCATTGTATATTATTCTGTACAAAGTGATTCCCTCTCTTTTGTTCCTCAATAGGAGACCTTACAATTGTCTGGGCTTCGGGACAAGGTGCTAAGTCACGAACCGACACAGTAGAGTTTCGTCCATCTGGGTACCTAATGTGTGCATAGGTCGGGTTACTGTTAAGGAGCTCAACTTGGTTTACATAGGGTTCGTTTTTGTTCCTTACAAACCTTCTTAGCAGTACGGGTCCAGGAGTCATTAACCAAGAGGGAAGCGCGTTTCCATGGGAGGAACGGCGCTGGAATGTGAAGAAACGTTCATGCGGTGTGGCGTTAGTTGTCGTACACAACAACGATCTCTGTGAGTGGAGCACCTCGGCAAGTACAAGTTCCCAATGCTTTTCAGACAGGTTACGCGATCTAAGAGCTAAACGAATCGCCTTCCATATAATGCCATTAATTCTCTCTACTTGTCCGTTTCCGGTTGGATGATAAGGAGTGGTATTACTAGTGGCAACTCCTTTCTGGGAGAGATAAGATTTCAGCTCCTTGGACATGAAAGATGTGCCTCGATCTGAATGTATATAACTTGGCATTCCACATAGGCTAAATAGCAAATCTAAACATTTGATCACTGTTGCTGCATGCATATTGGGACATGGAAAAGCAAAAGGGAAACGAGAGTATTCATCAACTATAATTGATAAGTAACAATTAGTCGATACACTAGGCAGAGGACATTTGAAATCTACACTAAGTCGTTCCATAGGTTTTGTTGCCTTTATAACAGTTCCTTTTGGTAAGCGATAGAATTGAGGTTTTAGCTCTGCGCAAATCCTACAAGAAGCACACATCTTCGTTACCTCTTCTGTAGAAAAGGGGACATTCCTTGCTCTTACAAAATGAAGCAGTCGAGTCATCCCCGGATGACACAGTCCATTGTGGAGATCAGCGAGTGTAGATGTATTAAAGGTTGAACAAGTGTATGCCCGGGAAAATGTGTCAGGGACCACATTATCTTTACCAGGACGATACTTGATAGTGTAGCTGAATGCGGCAAGTTCCAGTCTCCATTCCTGGATTTTTGCATTCTTAATTTTCGTACGTCTTTTACTATCAAACATAAAGGCTACTGACCGCTGATCGGTAATCAAAGTAAAGTGGCTTCGTGCCAGATAATGGCTCCGTTTACGCACTGCCTCAATAATTGCAGTCGCTTCTTTTTCTACGATGTGGTATTTTAGTTCACTGCCCTGTAGTGTTCTAGACATAAATGCCACCGGTCGTCCTCCTTGATTAAGAACGGCGGAAATCGCAACATCGGACGCATCACACTCTACCTCAAAGGGCAAGTTTTTATCCACCGTCTGCAGAGTAGCCTTTTCTAATTCTATTTTCAGCAAGTTGAATGATTTCAGGGCCTTCTCTTCCAATGGGAATTTTCTGGCGTTTTTTAGCAGTTCAATTTTGTTAGAAAATTCATGTATCCATTTTGCATAGTACGCAAACATTTCAATTATCCTTTTAAGTGATTTTAAGTTCTCGGGTGGATGAAGCTCCTTTAATGGGCGAAGTCGCTCTGTATCAGGCTTGATGACACCATTCCCAACACAGTACCCCAGCACGTTAATAGAAGGCACGGACTTTACAGTCTTTGATTGGTTAAGAGTAAGGTTTCTCCGACCGACAGTTTCTAGGAACTGCTTTACATTTTCATCATGTTCCTCCTGAGTATGTCCTGCAATTGTTACATTGTCAAGGTACGGGAAAGTACCACGCAGGTTCCCCTCTTTTACTATACTGTCCATAGCCCGCTGGAAGGCAGCGACCCCATTGGTAACTCCAAACAGAATTCTACAAAACTGATACAAGCAACCATTTGCCTCAAACGCGGTATACTTTTTATCAGCTTCATTCAGCGGCACTTGGTGGTAGGCACTTTTAAGATCAAAAGTGGAGAATACTTTGTATTTTGCAAGATCATTCACCATGTCGTCTATCCTTGGCAATGGGTAGGCATCTAATTCTGTGTATTGGTTAATTGTTTGTGAATAATCCACACACATCCGCTTTTTATGTCGGTGGGTGGGGTCCTTCGCTACCACTACTTGGGCTCGCCATGGTGATATGCTGGTTTCGATTATGCCCTCAGAGAGTAGATGATTAACTTCCTCTGCAATGAATATCTGAACGTCCTTGCTAAAACGTCTGGATTTGGCAGCTATTGGTTTGCAGTTTGAAGATACATTTTTTAAAAGTGACGGCTCTTCTATTTTTGCTGCGGCCAATGCACAGTGGGGGGGAGCTCTATCCATAGTTAACTCGGAACGGGGCCCGCCGTATTTGAAAGTTACACTTTGATGTTGACGCAAGAAATCCTGGCCAAGTATTAAGTCTGAACACAGATTTTTCAGAATACCAAGCCGTGTAGCAACGTAGAACTGGTTATTAAGATCGAGAGCTAGATTAACAACAACATAGCCCTTGGAACGAGTATTCAAGGTTTTCTGAGCCATAGAAATGTCTTTATTGGACGGATAAACTTTTAGTTTTAGTTCCTGCACAATTCTTTCGTTAAGATAGCTGCCAGTACTGCAAGAATCCAGGAGAGCACTTAATCTTGTCCCGTTAATAGTCGCATGCGTTGCAGCTGGCGCGAGTCCTTGTGGTATGTTTGAAAATGTGGTCAGTAAGTGAGAACCGACCAATGTTGCCACTGAACTTGAAGACTTAGATTTGCACACGTGGGCATAATGTCCTTTCTTGGAGCATTTATTGCAAGTAGCCTCGCGGGTGGGACAGCTATCCCTTGAATGATAGGAGAAACCACAAAAGAAACATTTCCGATTCTTATATGTTGCAGCTGTAGCCGATTAACTGGGAGGAACTCGAGGACTAGAACAACTACATTCACATACCCGTAGTGATCCTGGGTCCACGACCGTAGCCAGGTAGGTATCCGGAGTTGCATACACATCACTATTACGCTGGGCTATATCCAACGCAGAGGCTTGGCTGTATGCCGTCAGAAGGTCCAGCGTTTTATTTTCCAGGAGCCGCTGTCGTATTGAAGGCGAGGATATTCCAGAAATGAATGCGTCATGCATTGCCTCGTCGCCACACTCCTCTGCACTGTGGTCGCAGAAGTTGCAATTCCTTTTTAGTTTCTCCAACTCTCGGAAAAATTCGTCCATCGTTTCTCCCGACTTCTGCCGTCTGGTTGCTAGTATATGTCTTGCAAAGACTTCATTCGGTGTTTTAATAAACAAGCTGTACAGCTTTGCTATAGTAGCATCAAAGTTCGTACATGTCTCTATAAATTCATAAACATTAAAGCTCACACAGCTTAATAGGGCTCTGTATTTGTTCGGTATCCTATCTTCATAATCTTCAAGATAATTACTTAATATTGCACGCCAGTGTCGGTATTCCTTGGCAGCTGTCGGTAGACTGGGATCAATGTCTAGGCATTTTGGTTTCCATGTCACATCCATCTTAGTATCGTGGTAGACTTTAAAAAAATCTTTTTTTTAGTCGAATAAATTGTAATAAAAAACATGTGTTACTTGGAAGCCAAGCTTTATTCAACTAAAAAGAGGAATACAAAATGGTGGCAGATATGGCCAGTTTTATACACGTCAGCTAACGACTTCCGGCTCCGGGAGCACGTATGGAAGCCCATACGAATGTAATATAACATATATGTATACAAGGCCTGTCTAAAAAGTATCCAACCTTTATTTTTTCCTTGCGAAATAGAGACGTGGCTCCTTGCAACTTCTGATTGTTTCAAAAATTGAAGACACCACGGAAAGGTTCCCATTTTGAAACTAGAGAAGAGATAATGCGGAACGTGACGGTGGAGATGAACGCCATTCCAAAAGAAGACTTCCAGAGGTGTTTCCGGCAGTGGATGGATCGGTGAGCAATTTTGAACATTTTCGGATATTATAAAAAATATTTTTTTTGTAGAACCCACAAATATATATATATATATATATATATATATATATATATAAAATATATATAAAATTTTATGTTATAGAATTTTATTAAGCACAAAGAGGTTTTAGGCACAAAAAATAACCTTTGAACATTCGTTTTATACAAAAATAAACAAGGTTTAAGAGTATTTCTAGCCGATAATATTTTATAGCTAACAAATTGTTAAAAAAAATGGTGTTGCCAGGTGGACATAAAAGTTCAATTTTATATACGTTTAAAATTAAATTAAAATTTTGTACCAGGACAAAGAAAACGTTTTATGTTATACAGACTTGTTATTGCATAAAAAATTCAAACTTTAGGGAAAACAAGCAAGTGTTTGTTTTTTATTTAATATTTTCCTATCAAGACAGGTTTGTCATCCATCTTGAATTTTAGTCTAAACAAAACCATCAGTATCCTTTTCTAAATACCAAACAATTACTAAATCAAAGATGAAATAATCAAAGAGAGAAAGTACCATAGTCACATGTTTACATATAGTGTGTAACCTTTCCTTCCAAATTATTTTGCTTATCTTCTTAGCACAAACTACTGTGACGTTGCAGAAAAAAAACGATATTCAATGGAATGGTCTTTTCTTTACGAAGGCCACGGTAAAACCCCTGTAATTTTGAATAATTTAACTAAGGTCTAATCGGGAGGCTAACAAGACATGTAACAGTATCTAACAAACATAGAAGCATAAATCATATTAGTATTGCGTTTTTTTTTTTAGATTTTTATGTGAACGTGGCTTCTGGTTTAATTTATGACGTCACGTCTGCTACGGATGACCATACATGAAAAAAAAAGAAGTTTTGTTCATGCGATTTTCATAAATTAGTTTTGTTCTTTTAAATTTCGACAACCGCTTCCGCTTTTCATTGCTAATTAATGATTACCTGTGGTATACGTGACACTGCTGGCCGTACTTCCGCTTTCTATCCACTCCGAGACGAATTTCTGCAACGTTTTTCTTCACTCTCTACGAATCCGACTTTTCTCCTATGATCAAACTTCTCTGTTCGCAATCTAACTTCCCTCTGCCTCCTCCCCCAATCACTCCTCTTTTATCTCTTTCATTTCCAATCAGGAGCATCTCATTTGCATACCTCGTAGTCACCCTGTAGGCATTTAAAGAAACAAGTCGGCCATTCTTGTTTCCTTCTTCTTCACACGAGGTAAGCCACGCAAAAACGCGGTCGGTCGTTCTTGTTTTCTCTTCTTTTTTCCTCATTTACACCACACGCCCCCCTTGATCTTCGAGATCAATAGGATACTTCGTAATCCTCTATCCAAGCAGGCCGCCTCCTCTCACGTCGAGGCCTCTGGGGAACAACTTCTTGGGGGTTAACATTTTCAGGTTCACTACAACGTGGGTCTAAGTCAGGTAGAGTCGCATCATTTGCTTCTCGGTGGCCCTCGATTTCCTCTTCTTTACTGCCCTCACTGCGTACCGGCAGTGTCATGCGACGCAGGTCTAGGATATGCCGGGGAACGCCGTTCACCATCACATTGTTCTTCGACCGCAATCCCGTTACGACCCCTTTTTTCCAACGAGTGGTACACTGTGCATTAGGGGGTTTCACCCACACCTCTTCACCTACTTTGATAGTGGCTTCCTCACTCTCGATTCCTGCTGTTTTGTTGCACGGGTGCCGCCACTTATATGTGAAAACGGCCCTATGAGGGACAGTTGTCTCGTCTTGTTTGGTTTTTGGCGAGATGTTGTACCAAAACACCGCCTCTATGGGTGATACGTTGCTTTTTTCTGCAGCGGCTTTAATGGTGCGATGATTCCTCTCCACTATTCCGTTGCCACTCGGCCGATACGCTGCTCTAAAAAATTGCCTTACTCCCCACTTATCGCATACCCCTTTAAAGGCTTCAGATCGGAAAGCGGGCCCATTGTCCATCAAGAGTTCCTCAACCGGCCCTCTCTCCAAAAATATCTCCTCGATGACCCCTCCGATCGCCCATGCCGCTTCTGTCCTGATTTCTCTCCAGATGGCAAACCTTCCCGGTCCACAGTCGACCATCGAGAGATACAATTTGTGGCGATAGTGCGTCACATCAATAGCCAATCGCTTCCAGTCCTCCGCAACATGCAACTGTCCTGTTTCGTGTCTGGACGGTCTAGGGTCAATTGATTGGCACTCTCGACAGTTCTCCACCACTTCCCTAACCTCCTCCTCGGTGGTCTCCGGGTAAACCTCTCTGGCTAGGAATAACGTTCGTTCCCGACCAAAGTGGTGCATTTCGTGTGACTCCTTGACTTCTTCCCCTGCATAGCATACCGAGGAGACCTCCTTTCCCTCCTGCAGCCAGGCCTTCTTCACGCGTGTCATCGAATCCGCCTTGTTTTTTTCTGATGGGACCAACACGACAGATACTCTTAACTGGAACTCCGCTATTAGATCGGCGAGCGCTCCGAGTCTGCGCTTGATCAGCATTTCCGCAGCACCTTTGGTCTTAACTCTCTTATCGCCAGTTACTGCCGACCGAATCCACGATGCTGCCGTTGCCGAATCGGTTTTAATTTCAATTATTTTCAATCCCCACTTCAGGGCCAGATTGAGTCCTTTCATAACGGCATCTAGTTCTGCTACGTTGATATGGGAGAAGTCGTTGGTTTTTCTTAGCCATGCCGCATCCTCCACAGTTACGCCTCCCATCTCTAGTACGACGCCCAACGCCAGGTTACTGGCATCGCACCAAATCACACCCGCATCTCCGCTGCTGACATACCAGTCCCCTTTCACTGGGTCCTCATTCCTCACCCTCGCAATGATTTCTTGCAGCATGTTCATAACCTCCTTCGTTACACGGCCCTCCCAGCCAGCAGTGCCTGCTAGTCGTTTAATAAAACTACATGCTATCCTGAGCCAGCCAGCGATAGGATAGTGCCCGACCAGCCTCCCGCAGACTGAGAAGAGTTCTCGCTTCGTCAGCTCAGATCCGACTTCGGGTATTACACTCCCTCGTTCGAAGACAAGGCTTTCTTTTCCATCTCGCCTTAGTTTCAACCCCAGCACCCGTCCTCCATCCAGGGCCTCCGCCGGTTTTGCAGTTAACCCATACTTCTCGACATGGCTTCTTACTTTCTCCGCTGTCACCTCTGCCTCCTCCACCAGAATGTCGTCAATGTACGAACTAGTGGCCTCCTCCACTGAACGGTCTTTGCTCAGCACTGTCTTCAGCATGGCAGTCATAATTTTGGGGGCTGAACTCAGCCCAAAGCCTAGCCTCGTCAGACAATACACTCGCCCCTTGTGCCGGACCAGCTGGTACTGCCAGAGTTTTTCATCTACATGGATCTGCAGATATGCCGATTTCAGATCGACAATTTTTGTGGCCCGTCCCATTCTTCTCCATTTCCTCATGACCTCCTCACATACGTCGATCCCCGTTCCAGTGTGGCAGGCTACGTGTCTGTTCAATTCTCTGAAGTCCAGTATGGGCCTAATCTTGTTTTTCGTAGGCTGAACAACCGCCAGTAGTGGCAACACTCCTTTTTCTTCCCCTGTCCACGGTTTCAGAATTCCTTCTTTTATCCACCTCTCCACTTCTTCCTCAAATCCTTTTCTTATTTCTCCTCGCAGGGTGTTTTCGTAGCAGCCCACTTTATTCTGTAGTTCCGGGGGTCCGGAGATCCATTTCCATTCCACCGTCCACCTCACGCCATCAAACTTTGCCAGGAAATCTTTGTCCTCAATGCAGCAAACCTCCGGTTTTGGTATTCTGATGGTTCTATCACCTTCCACTCCTGCCATCCCCACTGCGCCGAGACGTCCGAACGTCACTTGGCTCCCTCGTAACGTGGCGCCCCCCAGTCGGTTAATTGCACTCATACCTATAATCACGTCAACACCACCGACCAGATGATTCAACACTAAGGCTCGCAGTCCAATGGACACCCCTTGCACCATTACTTCCGCTGTTGTCTCACCTAGGCACTTCACATCCCTGCCATCCACGGTCCTAATAGTCCTGGTTCCGCTCCATGACCTAGCGACATTCCTCGCTAACAACGTTGTAGTACAGCCTGTGTCGACAAGGGCTATGGCTTTCTTCCCATTGACTACTACCGGTAACCGAGGCAACGTTCCATCATGCGCCATCTCCGCACAGAAGGGGTAACCACTGGCGCAATAGCTCCCCTTCACTCGTTTCCCTGGTGCCGTGCAGCAACACAATAGCGGCTAAGGTGCCCCACTTGTCCACATCGGTAGCACGTGATCCCCGGTCTCGGCTCTTTGCAGTCCTTGATCAGATGAGGGCCCTGGCACCGGAAGCACTTGATTGCAGGTCTCCCCTCCTGTCGCCTCGCCGGCTGCCTCTCATTCAAGTGAGGCCTCATGCACATATTTCCACCCACAGCTGCAGCCACGATTGGGCTTTTAACATTTTTCACTAGGACTCTGGTGTGAACCAAGAGATCGTCCACTTCCATAGTATGGATCCCAGTGATTCTCTGCATGTTCGTAGAGATTTCCTCTGGGAAGCCGTTAACTAGGTACAGCTTTACCGTCATCTCCAGGCTCCTCCCCACGTAACCAGCCAACCCTGCCAGTCTCCTGATCTCTGCCGCAAAGACGTCAACCGACTCGCCGGTCCACCTCAAACTGGAAAGCTTACCAAGTGCTTCGAATGGGCCCTCAGCGAAGGCCAATTTCAGCCTTTGCTCCACTGAGGCAAAGTCTTCCTTGTCTTCATCTCGCATCTGCTGGTAAATCGTGAGGGCTTCCCCCTCTAAGTATAGCGGCAGCAGGGTGACCACATCTTCTATCTTTTGCAGCTTCGCCACCATCTTTAATTTCTCCAGCCACTTAATCAGGTCACCCTCCCCAGTAAAGGGTCTCAGCATGTGAGTGCTCAGTCTCCACTCAGCCATGGTAATTTGCTCGATGCGCCGAGATAGCTTGTGGTATACGTGACACTGCTGGCCGTACTTCCGCTTTCTATCCACTCCGAGACGAATTTCTGCAACGTTTTTCTTTACTCTCTACGAATCCGACTTTTCTCCTATGATCAAACTTCTCTGTTCGCAATCTAACTTCCCTCTGCCTCCTCCCCCAATCACTCCTCTTTTATCTCTTTCATTTCCAATCAGGAGCATCTCATTTGCATACCTCGTAGTCACCCTGTAGGCATTTAAAGAAACAAGTCGGCCATTCTTGTTTCCTTCTTCTTCACACGAGGTAAGCCACGCAAAAACGCGGTCGGTCGTTCTTGTTTTCTCTTCTTTTTTCCTCATTTACACCACATTACCTTCCCATAGAGTTAAAATTAAAGTAATGGACAACTTAGTAATATAATTCCAGCTGCAGAATTATGTTTTATAAATATCAATTTGAACAATTTAATGATAGATGGTTTGGTTTGGTTTGTTTTACGGCATAGCAACCAACTATGTAATGCCGTAATGATAGAAACGAAAGACACTAGCAGTACAATGAATTGGTTGGCTAGACATTTACATTAATAAGAAAATGTGTATTTTCAATGGAATATTATTTGTTTATTACTACATTAAACTAAAAATATATAGAATAATTAAACAAATGTATTGTTATTATTAAACTATAATTCGAAGGAACAGTACTTATAAATCACATACACAAGAATTGTTTATTACTTCATTAAACTAAAAAAAAAAACTAATTAAACAAATGTATTGTTATTATTAAACTATAATTCGAAGGAACAGTACTTATAAATCACATACACAAGAATTGTTTATTACTTCATTAAACTAAAAAAAAAACTAATTAAACAAATGTATTGTTATTATTAAACTATAATTCGAAGGAACAGTACTTATTAATCGCATAAACAAGAAAGTCTAACAACAACGGGTTTTTTTTACATTTACGGTCATCCGTAGCGGACGCGACGCCATCAATTTAACCGGAAGCCACGTTCACATAAAAATCTAAAAAAAAAACGCCGTATTGCTTGTAAATGTATGTGGATATAAAAGTTTAAAGGAAGTCTCAATATTACGAAGCCAAGATATGTTCATTATATTGAAAGCCACGGGACACTTAAGTGCAGGCATTAATCTCATGAAGTAAGAAAACCTTTTTTACTAAGGGTTTCCTAACAAAGTTCATATGCAATGCAGATTGTCCTAGGAAGGGGGAGGAGATAATATTTATCTTTTTTCATTTATAAAGGAAAGAACATGAAAACTCAATTGAAATGTTTTGTACTTTTGAATGAGGGAAAGAATACAAAATTAAGTAGATTTTTAAAATGTGTATTATTAAATCAATCTAAAACATATTGCGATGATGAAACCCCTTTGAAAACTAAAGCGTTACATGATTGAACTTTTACTTTTATGGGATTGCTTAAAGTTCCCATTACGAATGATACAAATTTGTTTCAATCTTGAGAATTTGTTTATGATTTTTTCCTCTTTTAATAGTGGTTTAAATATCTTCAAAATCAGAAATAAGAACATGCTTTCAAAATTGCAAGAATTCAGAATCCAAGATATTTCAAATTAATGAAAACATGGTGAAAACAAGAACGTAAGTTAGTCGTGAGACTGCATACCTCTGCTTGACAACGTAAAGATGGGTCAAAGTATTATCTGGACCTTACTCTCTATATTGTATGAAATATTCCCAAATTTATGCCATGGAAACGTTAATAACTCAAAAACTATTTATCTGATCAGTCTGAAACTTTGCAAGGCGGTTACTGTTATCAAAAAGCATCAGATCCATACATCAAATTTGGAAGTTGGAATACTGTCAAAATTTTGACCATGACCAAACTTTTCAATGTCAAGGTCAAGTTCATAAAAGATACGGGACTTCATTGGCTACAATATGGGCCAAGTACCGAGTCTCTAAGATGAACAAAACCGAAGTTATTGCCAAAAGTGTGGTCTTCACCTTTTCCATGCCTTTGACCTTCGACCTAGATATCCCAAAATTAAATTAGTTCGAAATTTGTAGCTCGAGGTTAATGCAAAAGGCAAAAAAAGAAATCATTCTAAGTTAGATCATGACTGATATTTTGACCAAGTTTGGTGGCAACTGATCAAGCGATGTGAATACTAGACTATGCACAAACAAACAGTCACAGACCAACAAACTCGACCAAAAATATAACCTCTTTGGCGGAAGTAACTATGGAAATAATAAATCTTACAGGACTGAAGTTATGGGCTTAGAAATGTCTTTTGTGAAGCTCCTTTTTATCTTAACAAGCCCTAACACAGAATTTTACCCACACACAAACTAACAGTCATAACAAAACTTACATACAGTATAAGCAAACTGTATACTTCTAAAACTGAGAAATACTGACATTTTCTAGTTTATCTTTTACAATTTCATTCCAGTAAGAATGTGTCTTTCTGTGAAAACATTTTTGGCTTGTTTTTGTTTTTTAATGTTATCTGTATACATGCTTTTCTTAGTTTTTTCTGTCTTTTGTTTTGTTTTTTGTTGTGTTTTAATGTTATCTGAACACGTATATTTTTGTTTTTTGTTTTTTAATGCTATCTGTACACGTGTTTGTTGTGTGTATGTTTTGTTTTTTAATGTTATCTGAACACGTTTTTTTTTTTAATGTTATCTGAACATGTGTATTTTTTGTTTTTTCTGTTTTTTAATGTTATCTGTACACGTGTTTTTTGTTTTGTTTTTTTATTTATTTTTGTTTTTAATGTTATCTGTACACGTGTTTTTTGTTTGTATTTTTTTGTTTTTTAATGTTATCTGAACACATTTTTTTGTTTTTTAATGTTATCTGAACATGTGTATTTTTTGTTTTTTGTTTTTTCTGTTTTTTAATGTTATCTGTTTTTTTGTTGTAAATTGTAACAAAAATATTAGTAAAATAACTTATTAATGTTGAAAACGTTTTTTTTATTGGACCATTTGAGAAATAACAATTAATAAGTTTAGAAAATTGTTTTAAATCTCATACCGATATCATTATGATAATAAAACTTACCACCATAATTTTGCGCTTTTAAAACATTTCTTGATTGTATTTTTTAAGTTGTCTGAACAGTTATTTTTATTGAAACAAAAGTCTCTCTCTATATTTTGCAAAATCCCTTATTAACGTTGGAAAGTCTAAGGTGTTTTGATAATAAGTGCGAACAACTGATAATTCCACATTGAAATATGGTTTTATCGGTAAGAGGAAACTTATGTACGGAAGGTATGCCATTAACTAATAACTTTGACAAAAATGTAGAAATAAAGGATCGTATATATCGCTATTATAAAAGTTAATTTCAGAATTTCGTCTTTTGTTATCTGAACATGCTGTTTTTTTATTGAACAAAAAGACATTGTGTCTAACTTCGCCCTCGCGTGGAGGCAAATCGATATGGACAACGAGTTATTTCAGTATTACAAAAATAGTTTCGGCCGATTTAGCACTTAACATTGTTAGTTTTATTTAAAGTATTATCATTTAAGAGATCTTATTTTATACTTGTTTTAAAGAAAAACATAGTACAAGCATTTTTGGAATAAATAGGTTAAAAAGATGATAATAAACTTACCATGAAAAGAATTAATTTTTCATGATTAATTAGCAGTGGATTGTATCATTTCAAATCCACTCTTCATGATTAATAATCAGTCGCTAGTATCATTTCATTTTAACAACATTTGAATTAATTCTTCAAAAGAAAATTATGTTATCTACTAATATGTATTGTAAGTAAGTTTAAGAAATAAATAATTGAATATTTACTTGAAACATGTATACTTATTTTTCTGGAAGCTGTAATAGATAGACCAATGTAGAAATTTGTTTTTAGCAATGTCACAAGCTGATGTGCTGTTGAGGTCATTATTGAAAACTGTCTACATTTTAACAATCTTCATAGTCGGATAAAGTATTTTCTGAAATAAAATTGTATGTTTCTTAATGTTAAAGAAAGGAAAATAGCTATTCAGAATCAAATATTGATTTTGTAGGACTTAAGCTATCGATCACAAAAGTCGAGAAATAGATCGACTTTTCTTTATTATAAAGATGTAGTCGCATATTTAGTTTTTTCCCTGAAAATCAGAAACCATCATTCTATGTTGCAAAAAGATTATTCGTGAATTATTTCGTGGTAAAATTGAAAAAAATATATACCAAACTAGTAACCTCTTATTATTATTTGCAGGCCGCAAGTTTGTGCAATTAATGTACAATTCTGCAAAAAATGATTGTATTTTATTAAATTTAGGAACTATTAAATTTTTTAATTTAATTTATCAACGTGGGTAAGTATAAAAATATTTCTTGTCACATCTGTTTCAAATTTAACACTCCCTCCCACCTGCGTTCCAATCTTGCCATCGAACTGCCCCACCCTCACTTTCTGATGCTATAAACGCCTCTATAACTATAATCGTGCCTTATCACATTAGTTCAAGCCGTAACACTATTTGTGAAGTAAATAACAATGAATCAAACTCATCTGGCATTATTGCTTATCATAAAACATGGAGATAATAGAAGAACACCATTGTCTGAAAACGGTATTCTTCTTATTGATGGCAAAGACAATAAAACTCGACTAAAAGAGACGAAATTCATGTGATCTTTCAAATAGAAAGGAAACCAAGAATCTATCAGTCTCAGGATATTCGAAGCATGAAATATGTTCAGAGTAGATGATATCTGTTTACTACGTTCAGACATAACATCGTTTAAATAAACTTGATATCTTGTTCTTTTTATAGAATGAAGCATCCATCTTAAAGAACATGACAATTTGAAGAAAATAATGTTATGTTTAAATTCAAAGAAGCGACAAAAAGTAGCAGACTGTTTACTCTTAATTGGACATAAAACAATCGAATTGAAATGGTTCACAAATAATGTGTAAACAAATAATGTTACAGGAACGAGTTGTACAAATGGAGAATAGGTTGTTGAAAAATGTCGTCAATTTAATTGTGGAAGAGAAAGAGATTTGAGTAAATTGTGTTGATGACGGGTCTCGTCTGTCTCCTGACTTGTCTTGTGCTTTTGTTTTGTTTTTGCTAGTGAGTCAGTTTTAAGTAGTTTTTCAATTTGGAATCCCTATGGTCTGAATTTCTTCCAATTGATACAAATCTATTGGGACAACTTAAACAGAAACTTAAATTGAACTTTAAACTTGGAGTTTAACTGAACATTGAATTTGTATCTGTTCACACACACACACACACACACACATATATATATATATATATATATATATATATATATATATATATACTTGCCTATCTTATACTTAAGGTACTTAAGCTTTTTTTTTTTTCAATGCAAGTTTTATTCCTATATAATTTTATAGCTAGCTACCATATCGCAGAATGGTTCTTGGGTGTAGTGTTTAGCTAGTATAATTATTATTATTATTGTTATAATTAATGTTATTTGATATGCAAATTACCATATCACACGGTAGTCTTAAGGGTAATATATTATTATTATTATTATTATTATTATTATTATTATTATTATTATTATCTTGGCTTCTGGCACGCTAGGAAGTAAGTGTAGTATCTGTTCCGATGGATACTGCACCCTATAGACGGGTGTCGTCTTGTTCTTCGGGGCTTGATTCCACCTGTCTGTGGGTTTGTCCTGTGCAGTTCTAGGAGGTCCACCCTCCCAGGCTTCGCTTCCCCTCTTTGGGGAGGAGTAAGTTTATTGCTTACTGCCTGAGGCGCCCCTACCGGGGAATGCCGACGGGGCTGCCCACCCAATTTTTAATGGCCAGAGTGGTCACTTTCTTGGGCGCTGGCTTTTCAAACCCCACTTACTCGACCCGACCTGTGGTCACATCTTACTTGTGGGAGTAAGATAAAACTGGCCTTGTGCCTAACTCCTGCAGAGGAGTAAATAAATATTATCTTGGCTTTTTGGCCAAGATCAAAGTGTAGTATCTGTTTCGATGGATACTGCACCCCATAGACTGGTATTGTCTTTGCCTTCGGGGCTTGATTTACGCCGGTCTATGGGTCTGTCCTATGCATTTCTAGGAGGTCCACCCTCCCAGGTTTTGCCTCTCCTCTTTGGGGAGGAGTAAGTTTATTGCTTACTGCCTGAGGCGCCCCTACCGGGGAATGCTGACGGGGCTGCCCAGGCAATTTTTAATGGCCAGAGTGCTCACCTTCTCGGGCGCTGGCTTTTCAAGTCCCACTTTCCTGACCCGACCTTGGGTCACATCTTACCTTGTGAGAGTAAGATAAAACTGGTCTTGTGCCTAACCTCCTGGGGAGGTAAATAAATAGTGAAATTTAAGCTGAATTATTTCTACACTTGATTATTGGGGAAATTGTTGTTTGATCAGTACCATTGGAGACCCATGAATATTATAACTGTCCTGTTTTTAAATCTCCGAAACAGTTACATGGTAAACAGCTGATGATCCCCGTTTTAATATTTCACGCTTAAGTTAAGGTCCCCTGTTTTTGTTTCACTGTTAGATACTTGAATCCCCCTTTTTTTTTTAATGAATTTTCTAACGAATGCTAAGTCTGCGATATCCTGGATTTAGTTAGTTTCTCTGGGAATTTAAACTGCATTTTCTTCTTTTTTTTCTTTTGTTTAAAATGACTCAAAGCTTCTTTATACTATATATATATATATATATATATATATATATATATATATATAAACTATAGTTTTACTGTTAGTTCTATCGTCAGAAGTGCATTTCTATCCAAATACATCTCGTAATATTTATTATTGTTATGTATCAATTGGAATTCAGACCATAGGGATTCGAAATTAGAAAACCTTTATAACTGACTTATCAACAAACAAAATACACTTCTGACGATCTGCTGTCTTGAATTGGATCTGTTCCGACTCCTAAAAGTTATTTTTTTTTTAAATAATATATTTGTTTCTCTAAGGCTTTTTCCTATATATTTAATCACACAAAATGCAGGCTTAAATATTCCTTAGTTTTGGGTTTGAGTAATGTTTTATAATGAAATCCATTTAATTTACAATTAACTCGCCAAGTGACCTATATCTTACCACGTTTATGTCTATCAATCTCTTTCTCTCTCATTGTATGTTGATTTAACCACTCTCTAATAGTTTATAATCTCTCTGTGAACACTCAGAGAAAGAGCGACTCTCTCTTTTCAGTTGATTCACATAGTGTGTTCGTAAACACGTATATAATTTACATAGCAAAATAATACGGCTCTTTACTACTATATGATCAAAGGATAATAATTTAGAAGTAAAGATACTTATTATTTTTAGGTGTGTAAGAAGATTTTCTTAATAGAAATATCTAGGAGTGGGCAATGAAAGTGAAAGCATTTTCTTTTTTTTACACAAAAATTGAAAAACAGAAACAGCAACAAATCAGAGAATTATCCGATCCTTATGAAATTTTCAGTATTTATTGATTAATAAATGAATGTTAATATTAAGTATTTATTGTATTAAAAAACTTATCGATTTTGTTAGGTTACTTAATGAAAATTTCAGTATTTATTGATTAGTAAATGAATGTTAATATTAAGTATTTATTGTATTAAAAACTAATCGATTTTGTTAGGTTACTTAATGAAATTTTCAGTATTTATTGATTAGTAAATGAATGTTTATATAAAGTATTTACTTTTGTAAAAAAACAACTGATCGCTTTTGTTACTTAAATTATGTTAACCGCACCCTTCATTTCAAAAACAAAATACATCTTATTTTACCCATAGTTGAAATTCAGTGACCACCTTTACAAAGAGATAACAGCCTGAAAGTGCAAAGAAACATTTCTGTCAAGAAAATGATACTCAAAATCGGAAAATTAAATGTAAAAAAAATTAGATATCTTGAAAGCTTTAAATACTAGCACCCTTAAAAAGATTAATCGTGGTATTAATTCCCAAGTCAACAGCGAAGTAGATATCCTAAAATTATCACAAGACAAAACCATTGCTAATTTTTTTTAAAGTGTATCTAATTTCTAAACTGCCTTGAAGATTACATAGAAATATTGTCCATGAATTCAAGAAGAATATTAAAGGTAAAAAAAAGTTGTGGCTAAATGATATTTTATCTGATTCATTAAACATTAAAATAAATATAAGTGGAGTGATTAATAATGAACAGGCCACCAGCAGCTATCTTCCCCAAAAAGAAAACACGTTTGATCAAAAGTTGTCATTTCAAGATTTGATTCAAATTTGTACATAGAAGCAGATTTTTGTAAGTTGGTTTTATGGGATGGCAAAAGTAAAATTCAATTCTCTGGTGAGATAACAGAAAATGTGAAGGAAAAGAAAGATAAGCGATGAACCCTCTTATGAAGACCATTCTTACTGTCATTAGCGGTAGGGACAATCTTATTCTTTGGGAGAGTTTAGTGAAATTGGAAGAGGTATTTTGTTTAGAATCATCAGAACTAAGAAAAAACTACTGAAAGAGTTTGCCATGTACATTTTTTAAGAACATTTAACTTTCCAACATGATGATAATCCTAAAAACACTTGTGCCACGGTGAAAAATTTACTCAATATTTGGGAAGTGTGTTAAATAATTCAAGTAGGCGAGGTACCTAGTGCATATATTAGCTAGTACATATATTTGGTTGGGTTATGAGACAGGAAATGTTCTGGGTCAAAGAGGTTAGCAGTACTTGGAGTACACTATCATGAGAATAGAAGTCTGTAATAGAATTAGGCAGAGATGATGTCAGATATGAGAGGTAGAGAATTCTAAGAAAAGAATGTCATCTAATTCTTGATGAGAAACGACCAAGACAAACGTATTAAAAATGGACTAATGAACTTGTAATCTAACAAGCTGAGGATTGATAGACTCTCTCTGTATCTCTCTTTCTCTCTCTCTCTCTATTTATCTATCTCTTTCTGCCTTTCTTTTTCTGTTGATACAAGTTACCCCTAATGCCACTATAGGACGATCACAACTTGATGTAATTAACCCACTATGATGTAATTTATTGTAATATGATTGTCGGTGCAAAGCAATAAACCTAACGTTTATCAATATTGACGTTTGCCGAATTAATTGCCTTTTTTTAAAAATCGGTGGTCAACAGTTTACCTTCGAATCTGTTGACATCCGACTTCTGGTTTACATTTCAGCAACAAGTTCAGACAGGTATATGTAGCGATGACGGTCCTATGTCAAAAGAATAATAACAAATCTAAATGAACATATCGGCGATTGCCTAAGTCCAGGGAGGCATGAGTCAAGATGGTTTTGTGAATTGCAGGGATCAATCACAGGACGAATATAAGATGATTAAGGAGTAGACGAATATCGCACAAGGCTATCTCTTTAGCATCTCTGTACTTTGTAGAGTTCTAAAACAAGTACTAAGATAGGAAGAGGAATGGCAAGTACAATTTACACATTTAGTACAGGTGACAAAAGACTAAAGGTAAACACAACATTATACATATGATTTATAAACAGAGTTCATACTCACTGATAGTAACGGCTCTCTAATCTTACTAATATTAGTAAATATTCACGATCTTAACTGGCAACAAGCGTCTGACTCAATTTACCTTTGGGGATCAGCCAAGAGCCATAATTGGATCATGTCATGTGACCGGTGGAATCGGGGATTTGTTTTATTCCTACATCAATAACAAAGATTCACGTATTATCTTGATCTACATTGAGTCAGTATCTGAATCAAATTGAAAAATTCTGGTGAGATCTTAGAATTATGATTCATTCGAGGATTTCAAATTTCGTAGAATTAAGGCAGTTTTCAACAAACAGAAGAATCAGTTACTAACCTTAGAAAATGCTTATTGAAAATTATTGGAAATAAATAGTTCGATTATTAGCTGAAAACTAAGACTGGTAATTGTTTTCTTGCCTATTTTGTTCTTCTTTATTGAATAACTTTTCCCAGAAATCGATTATAAGTATTTAGTGAACGCCTAATATCATATTTGAACTTTTAAATTTAAAAATATTTGTTCAAAAATGTGAAAATGAATTCTATTAATTTGCATGAAATTTATTGTAAAAATGAATCTGCATCTCACAGACCCAGTTGCAAAACAACATCTTCAGTATTAAGCAACAGATTTACTGTTATTAGAAACAGTTGTAATTCATGTACTGATCTCTTACCCAGCATAAATGTGTAGTTCGGCTAGTATTGTATATAAGCATTTAGAACACTTAGTTTAATGTTTTGCTAGTGAAGAAAACACAGGAGAGTTCTAAATCATGAACTAATAAATTCATTGGCCAAATGTATGGTAAAAGAAAACAATAAAAACGGTTGACGTTTGGGGTATTGTAAAATAGTGTTGAGCCGAAGAATCAAATATCTTAATGACTGAACAAGGTGTTAAAGAGTTTGTTTTTTGTCTCATCAAATTTTATAGTTACATTTATGATCAACAAAAGTTACATATTTATCCAAGTTAACTTTTCTATGAATGGAAATAAAACAGAAAAACGTTATTCGCAGAAAAATAATAAAAATATTTCAAATAAATAATCTATTGCCTTTAGTCATCGCCTTCGTTCGAGCAAGCACAAAACAAATGAAAAATGTCGTAGACAGATAACAGAAAAGTTGACTCTTTTAATCCTATTTTGATCATCTCTGACATTGACAATATTAAGGAAATGTGTACAAGATTTAAAGAATGTGTTTTCGGATGCAACAGCTCTATTTTCGGAACGATGATGATATGCTTCGTAACTTTGTGAATGGTCTTGTAAAAAAGATACCGGATTTTATAAAGCACGTAAAGATGCTTTTAAAATCTATTTTACTTTTACAAAAACTATTTTGAAGCTTAATATAGAAAAGAATAAAAAGTAGCATTTTATAAGTTAAGGCAGATGATTAATATATATATATATATATATATATATATATATATATATATATATATATATATATATATATATATAGCCTGAAGATTTCTCCCGTGGATTAAACGCGGAAGCCTCTGTGTAGCTTAATTGCCATAAATATATGTTCATAGCTTACTACCTAGCTCTACTTACGTATCGAGCACTGTTGAAGTAAATACCGAAAATTGATACATAAAAAATTATATCTCCTTATAAAATTTTATGTGGATACATGAAATAGTTATATATATATATATATATATATATATATATATATATATATATATTAATTTTCAGTGAATAATATTAAATTATTTTTCAAGCTTTCGCTCTCATCAGTTTGGGATGATAATCTGCCACAGAATCAACCTAGACTCCGCAAGCAAGCGCCATGACTATTAGGCCACTAGACATTACCACATTCAAGAAGGGAATGTAAGTTCTATTTATGCGAAGGGCAGCATATCTAGAAAGACTATATATATTAATTTTATATATAATATTTTTTTATTTAATTTTGTACCATATCCAATGTTATGAAGGACAGATTCACATCATTTCACAAAAGAACTTGTTTGCGAAATGATGTGAATTTGTCCTTCATAACATTGGATATGGTATAAAATTAAATAAAAATATTTTATACAATAGCTCTAGCCTTACACTATTGAGCTATTACAATTGCTTTATGTTATACAATTTTAAAATTATATTTGAATATAAAATTTTAAAATAGAAATGGGAAATGAAAAAGGAAAAACCAAGAGATATTTTTGATATATTCATCAACGTTTCGTCTTTAATGTAAGACTTCCTTAGGATGATAATTTGAGAAAAAATGTCATGCAAGTACATCGAAATTTGGGGTTGACATGATGGAAAGATGAAGGAAAGTAGTAGCTGTGGCTACTGCAAACGCTGGAGGAGAGTCCAGGCTGTGAGAAGTCAGTGGTGGCGAAGAATGAAATGAATATGCAAAGCTTTGAGTGGGTACCATTAAGGTAGCAGTGAAATGAGGAGGGGTGAGAATATAATTGAACTTGCCTTAGAGTGGGAGAGATGAAAGGGGAGGTTGAGATTTTTGTCGTGGTGAGGTGTGGCATGGATTTTGAGATGCTGGGGAAAGAGGAGGTAGAGGGAAACATTGTGTGTTTAGCATGTAGGTGGTATCATAGTTTTAGAAAAAAGATTTGAAGAAATAGAAATAACTTGAAAATAGTGGGGGTAAAGAGTGTGAAGAAAATGGTCAAAAGGGTGGGAGAAGTGAAAGGGGGAGGTGAGATTTCTTTTGTGGTTAAATGTGAAATTTCCCACATATATATATATATATATATATATATATATATATGACGTCGGAATTTGAATTTGAAACATGTCGCTCCCAAAATTTTGGCTGCGCTCTGTAGTGAGTAGTATAAACACAACCGTTATCGTGGCTTCAATGCATGTTCCTTTCAGTTATAGAACACTTTGACAACGGCTGCCTTTAAATAGAATTAATCTCTCGTTGATTTACCGGATTGTTGATAACGGCCGTGTGGACTAAGACGTCGGAATTTGAGTTTGAAACATGACTAGTTTTCCGAGGTTCGTGTCCGGTGACCGGTAAGAATAATCTTCTCTACACTGACGATTCCTGTAAGGATGAAATGTATACGTATGTAGATAAAAACAAATATTTATAATTTATTATATATATATATATATATATATATATATATATATAATCTGTCACTGAAATAGTTAAGAAAGAATATGGAGTTTAACTTTTTCTAAGAACTGAATGTGAAAGTCACTTTTAAACATTAATAAACTGTGGTGTAACAGAAAGAAAGAAGGAAAGGCAGTTACACATATTAACCAGAAGGTTAAATCTGAAAAAAAAAAATGGAAAAGCAAAAGGCTGAAGAAGAGAGGGGGGGGGGGTATTTCGAAGAAACGAAAATGTGTTGAATAATAGGTAGTTCGGTTCGGATGATAAAAGAAGCGTTCTTTTTTTGCGGAGGGGGGGGGAATGGGGATTTCACTGTTGCTCAGTTGTGTCACCTGCAATTGATTGAGAAGCGAGGTGAAGAGGAAGGAAAGAAGGAAGGAAGGAAGGAAGGGAGATCATAAACTTATTATGTTTTTTGTGATCCAGCCCTTCACTTTCTTGAACTATTTTTGTCTTACTGCCCTCCCCCTTCGTTTTCCGATCACCTGGTATGTGACAACGATTGATACCAGAAGACGTCACCTGCCGAGTGTTTGCATTTTTTCTCTTTTATTTCACAAACCATATAAATAAAAGTTAGATCTACGATTGCTTCATATAAAAATCAGCTGAATGCATCACTAGAAAGAATATTTTTACAAAAAGATTTATTTTACTTTTCAACATCTTATTTTGCACATTTTGTTGATTTACAACTTCAAACTTTGTAGAATTTTAAGTTTGGAGTAAAACAAAAATTGGTATGACATGTTGGTCAAACTATTTATTGAAATCCTTCTGTTGCAAACAGGAGGTGGTGTAGCAGCACGTGAGTTAAAATTTGTCAGGGTGCGTAAGTGTACGTGCGTGCGTGCGTGCGAGTGAGAAATGATAAGGTGTGTAGGCATTTGTGTGTGTGTGTGCTTTTGTCAGCAGTGTGTGTAAGCATGTGTGTGCAGGTTGAATGGTGAATGGTAGTCACTCGAGATGTCCTTTGCCCAGAAGGACTAGGAAAGTCCTTCTGTTAAGCGTCGAAGGAAAGAAAGAGAGAGATTTTGTCGACGTGGTCTGCTTTTATATTTTATGACCAGTGGTCGTGCGGACGTAGTTGACGACAACCAACGTGACACCCATTTTATTTTTTTTCGGCAACATTTGTAATCAATATTTTATTTCGTTTTTAGCTGGTATTTGTGTGCATGGCTTGTGATTTTTTACTCACACGTTTTGTCAGTTAACTCTATAGGATTGGCATCAATCTCGATCCTATAGTAGTCATGCTACATTCTCCTGAATTTTATCTGGTTTTGCTTAATTTTATAGCTTATTAGAAAAAAAAAGCTTAAGATTTCCACACCTGACCTAGTATCTAGCCTCCTGGATAGGAGGTAAATAAACATACCCAGGGTGGTATCTACAGCGTTCGCCATAAGTAACTATATATTTTCTTTTGTTTGTAACTTCGTTGATACTTAAGCATTTCTTCTACTTCATGTGTCATTCGAAAGCGGAAATCGTATATTTTATAGCATCGTTGAACTTAAGGAACAAAACTGCTTCGTCTCTGAAAGATTAGCAAAATGCATTGAGCTTCATGGAGAGCACACAAAGCTTTAATAAATGTTTAATAAACATTATGTTTTATGTTGCAAAAAACTTAAGTTTAATCTTTGTTAGTTTCTATTAAGTTCGTATTAAATTGTTTGAATCAAGAAAAAGTAAGTTTGCAAAGCCAGTTAAATATAAAAAATAAAAAGACAAAATCTATAATTAGCCGCCATCTGCTCTCTATATTTCTATCTCTCTCTCTCTCTCTCTATCTCTCTATCTTTCTATCTCTCTTTCTCTTCCGCTCCAACTACTGTTTGTGGTTACATAACCCTTTTGTTTATAATGAACTATTTTATGCTTTTATTTATTATATTCGACTGTTAATACAGAGAAAGATATAGAGAGACAGGAAGGTGGAATGGCAGACGAATGCAAAGATGAATGAGTACTTAGAGCAAGTGTGTCAAACTGCATCAAGTGAGAGAGGGTGAAACTTAGTAAGAGATTAGTGACTTGGTGAGTGAATTGCAGATGATGGTTAATTAGGACAATTAAAATAGATTTTTTCTTAAAACTGTCTTTCATAACATTTTATGAATGTATTTTGTCTGATTAAAATATATAGAAAAAAGTCTTAGGAAAACAAACATTGATTAACTCAATTTTGTTATAATAACTAGTAAATAAAAGCTACCCATCCTCCGGGCAGCACTTAATCTAGCTGTAGCTTTCTTTACAGAAAAACAAAGAAAAAACTTTTATTTCACATTTTGGTAATTTGGTGAAATACAACAAAAAGATGATTGTCATAGTGTTATTTGATATATTCCGAATGTTGAGGAAATTTACTGGTAGTGTCTTGGGCTTGATAGACCAGAGGGTGCATGGGTTTGCAGGGTCCGACCACGGAATATCAGATGAACGTCCAGAACATTTTTGCATTAGATCTCTAAATGTTGGAACCATGCGAGAAAAAGCAAATGAGGTGGTGGAAACAATATCCAGAAAGAAGATTGACAGGAGACGAGATGGAGAAATGAATGTGTCATAGAAAATCGCCGGAAAGGATACCAACTGCAAGTTCTACTGGTCTGGGAATTAATAAAGGGGCAGGTGGAGTTGGAGTATTAGTGGCAGAAAAGTGGTGGGATAAAGTGCTTGGGGTGAAACTAATATCAAACAGGATAATATTTGTTTGTCTTGTTGGAAATGTAGTGTTTGCCATTGTATGCATCTACGTTTCACAAGTTGGTCTCAGTGATGAAGCAAAAGACCACTTCTACGAGCAGCTGGAGAGCCTTGTGGTGACTGTATCTTATGCAGAGAAACTGTTTGTATGTGGTGATTAGAATGGGCATATTGGTTCAACTCCTTGAAGTTATGAAGAAGTACATGGTGGGCATGCTATTGGCGTAATGAATGCTGAAAGAGAAAGACTACTTAGGTTTGATGTTGCTAATAATTTAGTGATTGGCGACTCGGTGTTCGAGAAGAGGCCTAAACATCTAGTTACATGCCAATCTCGAGGAACCATGACTATATTTTTTTGGATGTAAAACATAAGAGGGTGTTTTTTTTTTATTGCAAATGTAATGGTTGTTGTTGTTGTCATCATCAAATTTAGTTTAAAAAATAAAGTATATATTTACTTATTAAAAGAAAAACTTTGTTCGTGATTACGCTCAATGTAGTATTAATTTTTAAATATTCCAAGGTAATTTATGTACACCTGAGTAAACGTGACCGGAATTTATCATTCTAATTTTAAAATAATCATTTTGAATGTAAAACGTTTTTCATTAAATCGCTTTAATTACTACTACTACTATTAATATGAACAAAACTATTGCATATATATAAAGAAATTGAGGATCAAAATTAGGAATGAATGGTAAAGAACATTAATTCATTAGCGATTGTTTGTAAAATTATTATGCAAATGAAGCATATGGATCAATGTGTATTGTTCCATTCAGTATCTATATGGTATTTGGAAATAGTTTAATGAATAATTCAATTAAATAAGCGTAAGGTGTTTCACTACAAATATAGTTCAGATAAATGGAAAAAAACTTTCGCATATAATCATTTAAATAGATAATGCTGGTCTGTAATGAATATCTCTTAAATCAAATAAGCAAAGCACCCATGCCATAAGAACATAATTATTTCTAAAATTCAAACATTTCTACCTTCATTTGTCAGGATGACCTGAAATATCACAGACAAACCTCAAACATACGAAGTGTGTCTGAAAAGTAACATACAATATCTATTACGTCACCAGTTGCTCAAAACAAGGTGTTTCAAATAAAATTAATTTATTTTTCCTTCCTTAGGCCATGGCTTTTCAAAGAATGAAATCTTATCATCAGAGGAATACCAACAGATAAGTCGGGAAAGGAAATTACCAAAAGTCATAATTTCTGCTACAATTTTCATGACGCTTTCAACGGTGAACTCTTTCCTATATTTTAGACCTCTTCTCTTTGCATTGAACATTTTTTATATTTTTTATATTTGTATTTATCTTATATTATCTTATATCTTTTCAAATTATGACTTATCTGTTTGCATTCCTCTGACGATAAGATTTCATTCTTTGAAAAGCCATGGCTTAAGGAAGGAAAAATAAATTTATTTTATTTGAAACACCTTGTTTTGATGGCGTAATAGATGTTGTACGTTTACAATCTTTATTTCTATCTTTTAATTGTTTGTCTGTCTGTCTGTCTGTCTGTCTGTCTGTTTGTCTCTCTCTCTCTCTCTCTCTCTCTATATATATATATATATATATATATATATATACACACACACTAGCAGAATACCCATCTACCAGGATAGGTAAAATTAATTGAACATTGATGTTTTGTTTCACACAGAACAGTTTTGTACAACTTTTATATCCCTTTACAAAGATTAAAATATAATGAATCAAATTCAATGCAAATCTGATATATTTAAATCTTCAAAAAGGAGGTTATGTCGTCCATATTATGCTCCCTAAAGACCCTAAGAAACTGCCATTTGGGGAATATTTATTAATTGATATCTAATACTTATTGTTAAAATTTCACAGAAATCGGAGGTATCTGAATTTTCATGGATGAGTTCCACCCCCTTTTTACTCCATTTTAAATATAGCATACATTTGGATCCCTTACACCTAGCAGTTGTCTTTTCAAATTCATAATGATTAGTTAATTAGTCTATGAGTAAATCATGTACATACAAATATATAAACATATAAACATATCTTATTTATAAAGATAGGGATAGATATATTATGAATTTTTATTTATTAAAACATTCTGTCTACATATGTGCAGACAGGTTTCAGCCACAGCTTTCTTTAGGCTTTTTGCTTTCATCCTAACAACTTGCCAAAGCTAAGCCAAAATAAGGCTGTAGCTGAAACATGTTTGCAAATATGTAGCCAGAATGTTTGTTTCACACATGAAGTTGTGAAGGTTTTAAGTGGAGTGTGTGCTGTAGAGAACACGACCCACACTCCCCATCTAATAAGTGATAACTTTTCAGAGTGAAAATGTGTGCTCTGTTCCAGAGACCTAAATGGTCACAGGTGTTAAATCAGAAATGTTCTTCTCCGAGAACAGTTGCCTTTCTCCAGAATTAAGGGTCTAGTTCATCCTAATATTTCAGCCATAGATTGTAAGAGGGGAGAGGAAGTGAATTCATACCTTTCCAAAAGATATTAGTGAAAATGGTACAATAGCTCTGGTAAAACTCAAATATAGCATACGGAGCCAACAGTCCATACAGGTAACCATTACCACACTATAATTTGCGGGAAAGAATAAACAAGATTTTACAAGCAAACTTTCGCTGCAGAAATGGGACTTGTTAATTGGCTGCTACTTATTTGAATAACTCAAATCGAATGTTGAATATTTAAGCGTACTCTGTAGAAATACATGTGGGACACACTACTTGAATAAGCAAAGAGATAACAGCGCAACAGTAAGTTTGTTCAATTAACATATGCCAATTTGATTCTACTTCCTCTCTAGCGTTATATTATTTGACATTCAACACAGACCAATGGAATCATTCTGTTTTCCTCTACAGACTTAGTTGAATATATCCCAAGTGTTCATCTTCCGTTCGTTTTACCAGATTCACATGAACAACTAAAGTTCTTGTATTGAATCGAATTACGGATTTTTTTTTTTAACTTGACTCGTGATTTTCCTTTCTTTTCCTCATCCATTGTGTCTATGACAAGAAATAATAAGTTATGATGGACGACTCAATTTTGCTTTGCAGATTCATTCTGCATACAAAAAATTCACTACGTTTGCCAGATTCTTCAAAACAGGTTGCTGAGGTGGATGTGGTACTTTGTGTGTCTTAGAGTGTTGTCAGGATTGTGGTTAAAGAGTGTAAAGGATGCTTGTCTATAAACCCTGTGCCAGAAAAATTGTCTGAGGTAGAGTAGGAATTCATGTCACATGATATGTTGGCTAAACATTTTCTTATCCTTATTGAATGTGACCATACTCAATTTGAAATCAAGTTGATGTCAGTATTTTTTTTAATAAGGTCAACCAGAGGAAATTCTTAGAAATAATAATGAAGTCTTTCTCAAAATCTAGAGAGTCAAACTTTGCCTGTGAAGCAATGTATGTGGCATTAATCGACACTGAAACATAAGGAGGATCGCTGTTCGGAAGCAAGTCACTATAATGGATGCAGTATACTGGTATAACATGGCCCATAAAAACATTTCAAGAGCAAACATAATTGTCAAAACTATCGATACCATGCTTCAACTAAAATATGAAGAAGTACATGGATTATAGAGCGTGATGATCCCATATGAGTGAACTCTCCCAGTAGCTAATGTCATACCGAGTTTAGAAATGGTTAAATTACAGGTATTATCAGTTAGCACTTGTTATTGGTTAATGAGACCAAACTGATGGCAACTTCATCAGAGAGTGATGACAGTGATGCGTCTTCCAAGAGTGATGTTGTCTTATTTTCGCCCTTGAGTTTTAGGGGAAATACACTGGGCACCAACAGAACGATGCATATCATTGCGGGATTGTAGAAGTCCTGCATAGTGAGTATTGATCTTGCAGTGTGTCTTGGCCTGACGGCGCCAATCCCATTTCAGATCTGACAGATTCTTAACAGTTTCCTCATTGCTCCATTGCATTTTTGTACAAGTGTTAACACATAAATTCCCATGAATCAGTATGACTTTTGACTGATTCTGTTGGTTTCCCCAGTTCTTTCTAGAATCAAATACTTACAAAAGGGACCACTTCTACCCAAATGTTCAAGAGATTTGAAAGCAACTTGTATTTCTAGGAAAATAATCATTAACAATAACCTCTGTGCTTTTGTTCATCGCATTTACTCTATGTTTGTCTCCAGTGTAAGCTTGTAACCGTTGTATATATTTCAAGTGAACTTGCTATTTTCATTGAAACTTGGGATATTATTTAGTTTAAATGAGCCATGATGATTTACAATGTCGCAATAACACTGATGCAGTACAGTGAAAAAACTGTAACGAATTTTTCATATGGCATGATCTGAAAAGGAATGGGGCGTTGCTAAGTTTAAACATACTAAAAGATGGATATCCACTATGTAGCGTTCCTACAATTCGGCAGTGGCATGCAGAGGTTTGTTGATGCCCAGTGTATGCCCCATAAGACTCAAGTCTAAGGCCGAAAATACTGTAAAATATAATGAGAAAAAAATTATTTTGAATTATATATAAACACAGATATGAAAATAAAGATTTATTCGAATTTAATATGAACTAATGAAATATATTAATTTATTTTCCCCAAATAGCACCTCCTGTCATAAAGTACTTTTACTTACAAGATAGAATCTTATGTTTTTTGTGCGATAACAAATGAGTATTGTTTTGCATGTTCGAATCCTCGTTGAAATAAAAAGAGGAGTAACTTTCCTCCAGGGGGAGGGGGGGCAGAATAAACTGTTGATGTGACGAGTTTAGACCATATCATGTATTCATTTTTGGAACTTGGTGTTGTGGAGAGAAGAACGAAGAGTAGAAGAAAGAAAAGAAGGTAGAGAAAACATCCAGTGAGCTGTGAGATCGATTATTTTTGACTGAGGAAAAAAAGTCAATTATTTTCATTTAATTCAGTGAAATTTATCTTTGAAGTCTCAGTGAAAATGCTTCTTTGATAGAGTTTCAACCACTTTTACCGGTCGGTCAGTCGCTCCTCTATCATATATGTTTTTATCAATTTCAGATATGTTTTTATTAATTTCAGTTTTCAAAATGACATTTTGTTGGAACTAATATGCAATAAAAAATTGCTATCTGTATTATTTAGATTATTCGGACTACTGTTCTCCTATTGGTTGCTATTTTCACAACGTTTCGGCCGATGTAACCTCCGACCTTCTTCTGGCGCATATTTTCGAATTTGAAAATATTTCTGTTGAACTCAGGAACCTATACAGAATTTCGAATTGAACTCTTTATTTAATCAAAATCGGAGTGAAACTAGGACGCCGAAATATCATGATAACAACAACTTATCTGCTTATCAAAAGTGATTAACGAAGTAATGAATTTCTATTCTGTAATAAGTAATATCATCAGTTACTTCCCTTGCTGCATATATAATATGCAGTGGAAATAGTGAAAAAAAATAATTAAGTTTTTTTTATGTTGAACAAAAGCAAAAATATCATGGTGTTGCTTTTGATCTTTCTAAACAGAAAAATGTTATTTCCTCAAATGAGATCAAAAAGAAATACTTATTATTAGAATGCTTGTTCAACTCAATTATTTGTAATTCTAAAATTTTATGAAAGATAGAAATTGAAAATCAGTCATAAAAAGTGAGCAACACAGAATTATGAATTTCAATTCGAACATGATGTTTTACACTAAGTCTATGTAATGCATATTTAATTTGTATATGGAATTTTCTAGAACTGGCGAAGGTAAACATTATTATGAATCTAAATATTTAAATTCGAAGAATGGCATGACGGTGAATGTCAAAAGTTCTAATTGCAAAACCTACAACTTAAACTATTTAAAATTAATGTAATTATCTTTAATTAAATTAATTAGAGATAAAAAAAAAACCCAAATAATATTAAACTATTGGACGTATGAAGATAATGTAAGGTTTAAGAATGATGATATTAAACAACTAATGGAAAAAGTGTTAAATTATTGTTGTGACATTGAAAAGCCGATAATAAATAAGACAACGCGGTGGTATATTTACAAGAGTTTGTATTTGTGATCCCATATGGCTTGGTCGAGGGGGTATATCTTGGTCTCGGAACCAATGTTATCCGATCAATGTGATCCGACTGTTTGACGGGGTGGATCTTGGGACAATGTGTGATGACGGGACGATATGTAGACAACATGTGCACGTATGTGCAATGTCTCGTCTTGTTATCGCCAGTGAGCAATCATCGTTTGACGATAGTCACTGTCGTCTGCTTCTGGGGGCCATCGTGCTGCAAAAGAACCTTATGTAAATATGGAACAAACCATTTTACTTTTAAATATGAAAATATTATTCATTTTTTCCGAAGAACATATTTAAAACTCGAAGGTTCGGCTGAGTTCGGCGAGCGTGTCAAGCACATGTCTTCCTAATTGAGATTTCAAAAGCCGACTTTGAACTTTTCAATCTCTTTACCAGAGAGAGAGAGAGAGAGAGAGGGAGAGTGAGAGAGAGAAGGAGAGAGAGAGAGAGATAGAGAAAGAGAAAGAGGAAATACAGTCGTCATCATTGTACGGCTTGTAAAATGTTTTGAGTTTGATAACTGATTTTCTCGAACGACGACTGGTCTGATCTCTGAAACCATCACATGCACCTGTCATTGAATTGGTTTGACACCCACCTTCAGTCTTCCAAAATATGACTGAGGCACAAGGGCACTCAGTGATCACAAGACGCAGAGAATCACTGTTTCTGAAACAAGTCTGGCACAAGGATCACGAATATAACGGTTAGAACTTAGCTCCCCAAAATGTCACACATTGTGCCACATACTTACAGAATAGTATGTTACAGAAAGACTGATATTTACCCCCCTCCCACTGCAGGAAGATGTGACACAAGGTTGGAAAGTGGGATTTGTTGGTCCAGCACACTAGAAGTAGCGCACTCTGGCTCGCAAAAAATGCCTAGACTGCCTTGTCAGCATTCCCCAGTCGGGGCGCCTCAGACAGTTAGCAACAAGCTAACTCAACTCTAAAAAGGGGAGGCAAGGGCTCGGAGGGTGGACCTCTTAAGACTACCCATAACCATACCTCAGCCTGATAGAAAAAGGGCCATCATCAATCATAATGGCCTACCTCCGTCGGACTGATCGAATTCTCAACATAGTAAGAATGACATCTCTGACTTTCACAGTATGACTGTGGAAGAAAGATTGCTCGTCCTTCATCGTTGGCTATTCTATGCATAATGTCTAGAAGAGTGCATATAGTCACGAAATAGGATATATTACCATCACACCATAACAGCCCCCCCCCCTCTCCTTTTTAGCCTTGCCCCATATGGAGTCAATACATTTTCCTTTTAGGTTTTATTACAATCACGTCCGTAATCTTACGTTTTCTTTTTTGATCTCGCTGTTGAGAATCTGTTTTCGTGATTGGTATCGCAAATGCGTCGAACACGACATCCATTAGTTTGTCCTCTGGCGTATTATTCTCAACAATATCTGAATATCGTTTCCTCATGTGTCTTTTGTAAGTAAACTTGGGTCCCTTTACCAATCATGTTCTCAATCCGTTTATCGGCTATCCCTGTTTCTCAGTAGGATTTATTGTTTTAGAACAATCGAAAGAAAACTTTTTCTCCAACTTTGAAGCGTCCCTGTAACAAATGTAATGATCCTGAACCAGCATCGAGCTATGGAAGTGGCCCGACTTGCCCCAACCCCGTCATGAAAACCCCCATTTTTGCCTGGTGTACAATTTTAAAGTTAAAGAAAGGATTGAATTGTAAGTCGAGTGAGGGTTCGAACACTGCCTGATGGATTACGAATACCGAATTTTAGTTATTTTTATTTTAACATCCGGAACAGCAAATCCATGTGTAGTTATGCAGATCAAGTTGGTTTTCGTGTGTCTGACTTAACTCAATAAAAGAAGGAACAGACATCGCATTTGTCGTCGGAAATTCATTAAGAGCAGAACAGAGCGAAAGAAAAGAAAAAAGAAGAAAGAAGAGAAAACGTCGAGCGAACAGTGAGCCGGGTTTTTTTTTTACTAAGGCAACAAGTGGAATTAATTTTATTTAATTCCGTGACATTTACTTTCAACTGTCCCTTTGGAGTCAGTGTGAAAACTCTTCCGCGATAGACTTCCAAATCCCCTCTTTCGTGACATTTTTTCACGTCCTGATTTCGTATGCATTGGCAATAATCTATCAAACACTGTTTTAATTTTCCTTGCAAACATTGCTTCTGCTGGCGTCATGGAACATGGAACATGGAACATAGAACATTGTTATTTGAGGGGCATCCTATATACCTGCAAAAATTCTTGAATGGACTTTTCGGCAGGTGTATCCCTTTCTTTCTTAAGCGTTCTTTTTAACGTGCCCATGTACCGTTCTTCCTGACCATTGCTTCTTGCACGGTACTGCGCGATTGTGATATTCTCAACTACAAATGTTTGACTGAATTGTTTAAATTCGGTAGACGTGAATTGCGTTCCATTTTCGAATGCAATACAGTCAACGACCGTGAACCGGGTGAACAATTCATCTAAAAAAAACAACTAATTCTTACATCTGTAGTTGGTTTCTTACATTTTAATATTTCCGGCCATTTTGAGAAACTGTCCACCACTATTAGGTAATAGAAATCATGCAGTGGGACAGCAAAATCAATGTAGATTCTAGACCACGATCGGTCAGGTTTCGACCAGGATCTGAATTTATAGGAGCTGTCTTTGTCCATACTTATCCAATACACATAGCTCTTCATGGGGCTTTTCATTCTTGAAATGCCTGGATGAAAGAAATGAAATTCTTTTAGTATTCTTTTCTGTAATTCTGCAGGAATAACAACTCGCTCGCCGTACATAACTACTTCATCACAGATTGAATTCACTTCCGAGATTTGTTAGTGTTTTTATTTTATTTTATTTTTTCTGTTTAAAAAAAATAGTTGTCGAACGTCTTTACTTTTAATTCTTTGAGTATTACAGGCGGAAGCTCCCTAAGGCCATTACACAATGTATTTTTACTTCTACCTGAGCTTGTAAGGAGGCAATCTCTGCGTCGTCAAGCAGTTTAGCATATTTGGGGATATTTTGGGTAATCTGTCAGCATGACTAAATTTTGGCGATGGGATAAACTCCATTTTATAATTGTAATTGAGGAGAATGGTTCCTCAGCTCTGCAGTCTGTTTGCAGTATGTGTTGGTAATCCCTTTTTTGACTCATAAATTGTTAGCAGTGGCTTATGTTCGGTTTGCAACACAAAATGTATTCCATGAACAAAACGATGACATTTGATGAGTGCAAAAATAATAGCCAGTGCTTCCTTCTCGATTTGTAAGTAACTTTTTCTGCAGGTAGTAATGTATGAGACGCGTGACGATAGGTTTTAACGATACATCTTCCGTTTTGTGTAAGATGAAGGCTCAATACGGGACGAGTTAGCATCAGTAGTTATAATTATTTTGAGATCTGGATTGCAGTGAGTCAAAAATAATTCTGGTGTGAGGATATTTTTATTTTTCGCATGCTTCTTGGACTTTTGTCCTCCAAACCCAATCTTTTTTAATAGCTTATTAAGAGGAGCTCAAAAATTGTTTAGAATAAATACATTATAATAATTTTCTAACCCAAGAAAATTTTGTAGTGACGATACATTTTCCAGAGGCAGCATATTTTTTATCGTACTAGTTTATTCTGGGTCTGGATTTCTATCATCTTTGTCTATAATTTGACCAAGATATTTAATTTTTCTCATGAAAAATTCGCATTTTCCCTTCTTCAATTTGAATTCATAGTCCTGAATTCTCTTAAATACTTTGTAAACATGCAATTTGTGTTGCTTGGTGCTTTTACTGATCACTATAATGTCATCTAGGTAGGCTGTTGCAAATTCTAGTTTGCTAAGCAATGTGTACATTACTTATTGAAAAATCGCTTGTGCAACCTTAACCGCAAATGGTAATCGTTCAAACTTCTACAAACCCCTGTAGGTATTTATACAAAATATCTTTGAACACTATACGTCCACAGGTATTTATAAATAAGCATCACTTAAATCAACCTTTGAATATTTTTTTCTCCATTGAGTTTAGCAAATATCTCTTCTGGACTAGGTAGAGAGTAGTGGTTATCCTTTAGTGCATGGTTCGATCCTGTGAAGAAATCAGTACAAACACGGATCTCTTTACCTTTTTTATGTAGACTGTAGGTGAAGCATATTCGTTATACTTTACTTTCGATAATTCTCCCATTTTTTGTAGCCTATTTAATTCCACAACAATCTGATTTAATGACGCAAATCGAACATTTCGTTTTGTTTTTTAACTATGGCAGTCATGTTTTACATTTTCCCTGCTTACAGGAGAAATCTTACGGAAAGGTTTCTTTTAATTCTTTTTTAGTCCCTTTGCTTCAACATTTAAAGTTTCAATATTTTGACAGAAAGAATTTATGGGCTTATTCCATTATTGAAATTTCTCCATCCAGTCCGTGATCAGGAGATTTCTAGAGTTGTTCGATACGAACAATCTTAATTTCAAAGTGTTTCTTTTTAATGTAACATTACAGATTAGTTCGCCTTCAAATTATATCTATTCATCAGTGACGCTTTTAGCTATATTTTTGTTCTCATTATACTTGCTTTTCCAATTTTTTCTCACGTTTGAAGATTTATTATTCACAGATCTAAGCCGGAATGAAGTTGTAACTTAATATTTTTATTCGGTATTTTTACCTGCACAAACTTCCTATATTCAGCTTTATCATTTTTAGCAATTTAAATACAGCCTTTTTGTACTTTAGTTTTAACTCTTTAGTATGTACTTTTGTGCTCCATGTTACCGCAATTAAAACATTTTTTCATTTTATATGGACAATCTTTGTACCCATGCAATTAGACGCAACCAAAACACGATTTAGGAGGCTAATTATTTTTATTTGGTTGATCACATTTAGTTGGTGAACTAATTTTCTTTTTCTAACATGTGACACACTGCTTTGTTCAATGTCTCTTGAATCTTAACGGACACTGAAAAAACGTTGGCAGTCTTCTGGGATATTTTGAAGTGTTAAACCAGGTGCATTCTCTAATTAATTAATTAAGAATCCTTCATTTGATTTTTGCATCCGTATTCATACAAAACTCTGTGTGAAGATTAGACATTTAAAATTGTTAGTGCTCAACTCTGACAATTTGAAATCATTGCAGTTTTTGTTAACTATGCTAGCGAACGTAATGTAGTCTTCTCCTTCCTTCCTTTTGAGATTCATAGACTTCCACCTTTTGTGAAAAAGAGACGTCTTAGGGCTAAACAATTTAGTTAATAATTGTACTGCGTAAACAATGTAAGGTTGCAGTTGTTTTTGTGGCAATATATAATTGACGAATTTGGTATGTTTAACTGTACCCAACTTTCTCAATAGCAAACGAACCTTTTTTAAATCGGTTCAACTCGTGCAGTTTGTATTATAAAGATCTCCGTATCATCTAAAAGGGAAAGCAAACGTAATTTTGTTTCTAGGATCCTAAGTAAAATTATCGATAGTGTTCCAAATAACGTTTTGTGAAAATACACTTTCATTTTCAACATTTGGACTCTTATTCGATAATTCGTATAAGTTTTGTTTGTTTTTGTTGGGTATGAAAAAAACATTCTTCATTTTCATTAGCTCCAATTATTTTTCTTGAAATTTCTCATCTTTTTCTTGAAATTTATCTTCTAGTCAAAACTTTACTATTTCCATTTTCTTCTGATAATCTATTTTTTTATTTGTTTTTCTCGGAATTTCTCTTCTAGTTGAAGTTGTTGTTCTTGTTAGTGTTTAATGATATGACACTTTTAAATTTCTCTATTGTCGCCTTCCGACTTTTTCGTGTATTTTTTTTTTTTACCCGGTCGTAACTTTTCTCACTGGAAGATAAATTCTTCACTTCTAAGCTAGAAAAAAAGTAAGTTTGTTCAAACTTGTCTACGTCTTCTTAATCAAACAATAAAAAGAACAAAGGAAACTTGATGAACCTTTATTGGGTTATTTTTGTGGTCGAACGATTTAGATTTAAAACCTTTGTATTAGGGAATGACTTGAAATCTTTTTTAAAAACGAAACACTTTTCTTTTTCAATCGTATTTTCTGACATTGAAGTGCTTTCTTTCCAAGATTTGGCACACATTGTGTGTTAAAAATCTTTTACTTCTCGCTGTCACTGTTGTAATTAACAATTTGTCAAGCACACCATCTACGTCATTTTGAAAATCCAACATCGTGAGTTGTAGAAATGGTTATGTTGTATCCGACATAAATCCAAGTTTTCATTGCCAGTGTTGTGTGCAACATAAGTCCGGGTTATGTTGTGTCCGACTAAGTCTGAGTTCTCGTCGCTAGTAGTGTGACCTTGAAAGGTCGATAATAAATAATACAGCACAGTGGTATATTTACAAGAGTGTGTATTTACAGAATAATATATTACAAAAAGACTACCCTGAGACTTGGTATATACTTTTTTCCTACCGCAGGAAGATGTGGCACAAGGCCATAAGGTGGGGAGAATCAAGCCAGCGCCCGTAAAGAAGAGGCACTCTGTCCTATTAAAAATTGCCTGGGCAACCCCGTCAAGGCTTGGGGTGGACCTCCTAGGACTACGTCATCCCAATGGATAAAAGACCACTGAAATAGCCCAGTTTCTAATGGACTGACTGTCGAGAACAGATCCTCGACTGATATCTTCCAGTCAAGTGAGTCACTGAGCAACAGAAGCTGCTCCAAGCCTGTTCCATCTTTCCTCATAGGCTCCACTATACGTAGTGTCTAAAAGAGTCAATATATACTGAAATAGGATGGATCACCATCACGCCATAACAATTATTGAATTACGACTTTAGATGAGTCACAATTTTGAAGTTAGCCACAAAGTGATTCACTTCTGCAAAACCTGACATAGTCTCTAAACTAATTTAAGAATTCCAAAACCAGATTCTAAAATGTTTTTTCATGATAATATATCTTAGTATTTCACTTTGTTGAAACTAACTCGAAAAGCTACCTTTTTGTAAGCCTAGCTTCTGTTGAGCCCCGTAAAGGCTTTTTCTTAAATCATAATTAGCATTTTTAGTTGTATCACATTCGGCATACACATGCCATTTTATGGCACATTTGGTGCAATTTTATTCAATAGTTTTGAACTCATAACTATTACTATTATTGCATTAGTGTTATAATGTTATCATACAACACACTTCTTATCTGAAAAGGGTATCATGTCCGATGTGATTGCATTTTAACCAATAGTTTTTAACTCATCAGTGTTTATTTTTAGCAGCACTAGTAATAGCAATAGTAGTATTAGTATTACTCCCATGACACATCCGGTATCAAAAAAGTTCTTCATTCCAGATTTTGTGCAATTCTGTCCAATAGTTTTGTAGCCTAAATTATTCATTGTTTTAAGTAGAATCAGTAGTAGTTTCACTAATAGTAATAGTATTAACATTTAATATCCCCTATAACGTCCCTGACATCTCATTGGTGTGTTATACCAAATTTGGTGCAATTCTATCAAATGGTTTTGGAACTTATAAGTGACCAATAGACAGACAAAAATATGGATTCTTTAGGCAGAAATTAATATTTGCTTCTTAACAAATCCACATAATTTGATGTGGATGTCTCATCATAGAATTTTCAAGGTTGTCATGTCTGTTGTCCAAGCTTAATGTGGACGAGATTTTGAATGATTCTCAAATGTAGATGCAGAGCCAATATAAATGATGCAACATTACGACAGTAACAATCCAATAGATTACATTAAGATATTGATGAACCCAAATTAAATATTTTATTTACGAATTAAAATTAAATCTAATTAAAATCTTTTCGATATTTATTCTTATTATTATTTTACATCTTAGAAAGAGGACACACATAAAAACGAAACTTGAAAAAAAATTCGTCAGAAATGAAAATCCAATTATTTCATGGATATGATAATCAGAAAAAAGGCTGAATAATGATGGCGGACACAATGTTTGAGATTTGGTTAATTTTGAATCATTATTTTCGTTTGGCTCTCAAAGTGAGTGATATTTCCCACAGAATTCAGAATGTGAAAATAAACAAACAATACTTAAGAATGCAACATGAATATGGTTCAATTGTTGGGGTTTATCTCTTGAAATAAAGGGGAACAATCCTCAGTCGTTAATTATTCTGTAGTGACCTACAGAGAACCTTGCGACATCCAAATAAAAAGTGTTTTTAAATGATTCATATACTGAATTTCTGGTAAATCAGTAAATACAAACATGTTTATTTATTGTCCAATCAAATGTCTCTATGCTTAAATACAAAGTTGATTTTAGCGAGCCTCTAAGATTTCACCAAGATGACAAAAAGCGACAAAATCCCAAAATAAAATCAACAGGATGCCCCCCCCCCCCCGTATTTTATCGTGTCTCACTTCACCACCTCACTCAGCTCAGCCACCCACATTCACCTTCTCACCCCACCAACCTAGGCGTATCTCTTCAAAGACTACTTAAGTATCTTGATTACACCTATGTTTAACTTTTCGTACAGCGACTACTATTAAGCTTTTTACACTTACATGCCATTATGGACAGTCAAACGTATGTACTACTATAGACAGACACACGTTTTGCTATAGACGGTCGTATTCTCACATCACATTAATTGCAGTCGAACTTAACAACAAACTTTTATCAGTATAAAAATTTAATCACAGAACATTTTTCGACTTTCTTCCAAGATTTTTTTATATTTGAATATTTATACAACTTTTGTCTTGTTTATATCTGCTTATGTATTTCCTTAATTTCTTATGTATGTAATTAATATCTCTACATGGCTATACAACCGAACTGCACCCTTCAAGTCTACTTTAAAATATCAAGTAACAAAGAGTATATCTAAAATCAAATTTTCAGAAGCCATATAGAGCAATATCTAAACTTACAACAAAATAGATTTTAATCTAAAATGATTTAATGTGAAAATCGTTTTGATACATCATTAAAACTGTAGATACAATATGAATGAATTAGTTTATAGCATGAACTTAGTAACCAGCAGAATTATTACAAAATGATGATTTTAAGTAATCCTAATTGAAATAACTCGAGATAATTTAAAATTGAAACAACATAGGCTTAGGTAGACACAAACAAAAGTAAAACTAATCATAAAAGAGTCAAATTCTACTAAATAACCTCTCTATTAATAATGACTTCTTCTTTTCCTTCTTCTTCTTCTTCTTCTTTTCCTTCTTCTTCTTCTACTCCTTCTTCTTCTCCTTCTTCTTATTTATGCAGTAAAAGTGAAAAGTAACTTGGTGCATCACTATGAGAATAATAATTATTATTTTGTGATGTTTTGTGCATTTACCATTGAAAATAAACATTTGTCTCGGTTATGTAAGACTAAAACAAAGGCTTATACTATTTGCAACAGTATAATTATGCCACTCGCCTCCTCTTCATCCCGAAAGAAAAATGATGAAGAACAGGTTGTGTCCTAACTTATGAAAGAAATTCTGATAATCTATAAGGGAAAATTCAGCAATTCTTGTGTTTTTTTTAATCTTCTTTTTTGTGAATGCATTTTGTTTGTTGGGAATGAAACTTCCAAGAAGAAGTAAGACTTTCCTAAAATAATTACATCCCTGTAACTCGATGCTGTCTCATTTCAATTCCTTTCAGCTTTTTTGTTTTCTTTGCACAAAAGGAATAAAAAAAATATTATTCCATCTTTTATGACTATCTTTAAGTAAATATTGTCTTCTGAAATGAAGGCGCCACATATATATGTCATATTATATGATAGATCGAAACGAACAAAGTCAGTAAATCCATTCTGTTTGGCACAGAATAACTCTGAGTTGAGTGATTGCTTTTCTAGCCATCATCTCAGATGGAATAATCAGGAATAATGGGACGCATTTAAGGACTTTCCTCGTAATTAAATAATTATTATAATAGAAATAAAAAAAAACAAATGTGGTAATTGCAAATCCAGTGTTTAATTAGCAAAAATCTGTAATAATTTAATTATGACAAATAAATGGAGGGATTGCGTCATAATGAATACCGATGCAGCCGATAGAATTGAAAACTGAGTTCAAATTGGACCCGATCTATTTTACTCACTTCAATACTAATACCATTGGAGAAGGTATGAACCTCTTTCCCAACTATAGATAAAACAGCAATTTCTTTCCAATGAATCATTGATAATGAATCGTTTCCAATAGTTGTTGTGTTTTGGCATTAAATCACTCAAAAGGATTGATATGCTGTAAAACAGACAAACGAAATCTCCATTTCCATGAAAAACTTATTATTTTCATCGTTTTTACTATTATTCTGGGGGCTAAATGGTTAACGACACGGACTGACAACCTGGGTGTGCCAGGTTCGTATCCGGTTCGTTCCACAGAAAAGACTTTCACTTAGAATTTTGGCAACTTTGTAAGTACCCAATGTCTTTCTAGAAAGAATTCTGACTAGAAAGATATCGGGGAAACCAATGCCAACAATAGAATCATCTGATTCACACGAAATAAGTGAATTATTATTCTTATCTGTTTAATCACTACTAGTTTTTACCAGTTCTTTGAGTGGTGTTGGTACAGTACCTAGGTATGTCAATTTCCATCTTTACTTACATTCTACTGCTTTATGGCTAATACGACGAAAAGTATTTGTGAAATTTCATGGAAAAACGTATGCTACTTAGTATTTGCATGAGAGAGTAAGTAACTGAGATGAATGTATTTACAAATATTGGAAATTATGTTTTTAAGCAAAAATAATTCGTTTTCAGCTGTTGAATACCTTTTATGTATATTTTTATGGATTATCCAAAAAAAGTTATTTAGTTTAAAAACTATTTAATGTAATGTTTTTTCATGTTTTTTGACATAATTTTTATGTCAATACCCGAGTTTGAATATCACGTAAGTCTAAAGGATTTTTTTTAACTGGATAAAAATTACAGGAAATAACATAACATAATAACATGAAAAAACATTACATAAGTAGTTTTTAAACTGCCTATTCCTACTTTGTCAACCAATCACATATTTCTATTTGCATACGAACAAACAAACTCCCAAAACACCATAACTTTTAATATTACATAGATTATCTATATATTAATATGCTTTTACCTTCCTACCTTCATTTTGTGTCACTCTATCAATAATACATAAGTATCAAAATAAGTTACAACAACTACAGCCGGTATCGGAGTTACAACTTAGCTATAACAAATATCCCAAAAATTTTCATATAAATTTTTATCTTAGATGATTTTAGTTTTAAATTGATAATCATTAACAAGAAATTAAGTCCATTACATTTTTATATACAGCAAAATCCTGGTTCCCAGCGTGCATATTACAGTTAATTAAAATACTGATTATTTAAAACTCATTTTAATAAATATATTACCGGTAGTAATCATTTCTAATTCTTTGTTTTTCTTTTTAAATATATATTATAAATAATTTTCATTTTAAATAAATTTCCGAACTCCATAATCGCCTCTTCTTGCCGAAATAGCTTGTAATCCGGTAATTAATTTATAGCAACTTCTCAATCTCAATATCACTGTTCACTCTCTTCTGTCACTAACCCAACTACTGTCTCTCCAATATGTTCCTTTTTAAAGTGGTTGCTCTCCTCATATGCAAAAAATCTACCATAAACACAAGTTCTTTTTTCCTAGAAATTCGATTTCCTTCCATCCGAAACGGTCCACACACCTCCAAGCTGGTAACTCTTAATTTTTTATGCCATTTCTACCTTAGACAACATTTATTCCTTTGTTTGTTAAATCACGCGCCCCATGATCATCAAAGATCATTTCACATCACATAATCCCGTGCCCAAATCGGCACATTATGCTCTCACTCTGCGGCCTTTGCAGCAACTGCTTCACCTTCATTGTACTCATATTCGGTGCTTACATCTCCATCATTTACATTAACTACGCACCTTAAATCTAAAATGCGCCGTGGCATCCCATCGACGCTCAAGTTGTTAGGGGATTGCACTCCAGTAATTACTCCTCTTCCCCATTGCGTCGTACATTCTGTATTCGGTGGCTTCACCCAAACTTCTTCTCATAGTTGGATTGTGGCTTGCTCATCGATTTCTGGGACATATCTTTTGGGTGCCTCCATTCATAATTAAAAATTGATCTATGCGGCACTGTCTCTCCTCTCTCTGATCTTGGGTACCATGTTGTACCAGAATGTGGCCTCTTCAGGTAATATTCCCCCTCTCTCAGCTATTGCTTTCACCATCCGATGATATTGCTACACTATTCCATTTCCCCATGGACCTATAGGCTGCCCTGTAATATCTTCTTATCTTCCATCTTTTTAGCATCGTCTGGAGAAGTTCTGAGCGAAAAACGGTACCATTCTCCATTATCACTTCCATTACTGGACCCCGTTCAAGCATCACCTTCTCTAATTCCTCTGCAACTCCAGCTGCCGACTCCGCATGTAGCTCCCTCCATATTGCTAGTCGCCCAGGTCCACAGTCAATCATTGACAAGTATGCGGCTCCATGATAGTGTTTTATATCAATGGCTAATCTTGTCCCACTTTCAACAGTATTATGTATATTCAGGGAAGAATCAATTGATTGACATCGAACACAATTTATGACCACCTTCTGAACTTCCTCCCGTTTTATAAGAGGATCAACCTTTCACACCAAATACAATCTTCTATCAACGCCCATGTGGTACATGCCATGCAACTCTTCCAGTTCTCCGGCTCCTAGACAGCATATCGAGACTTCCTCCTTCTCAACTAACCACTGTTTTTTTTTTATTTGGGTTAGTGCATCTGCTTTGTTTCTCTCTGAAGGCACAAACACTGCCTTTATTCGCAGTCCAAATTCGGATATTAACTCTTCAAGTATTCCCAATCTTCGTTTCGCAATCATCTCTCAAACATCTTTGGTTCGTATTCTTCTGCTCTTTTTTTACCCAACTTAGTGGCTGAATCAGTCGTTATTTCGATTTCTCTCAATCCCCATTTTATAGGGAAATTGATGCCTTTCAGAACAACATTTAATTCGGCCACGTTAGTGTGATTATAATCATTCTTTTTTCTAAGCCATGCTGCATCTTCCACACAACCACGCCTGATGCAATACTGTTTGCATCACACCACACCACTCCTATTTTTGTTTCGCGTATGTATAAAGCTCCAGTAATAGGGTCCTCTTTTTCTACATCAGCTAGAATCTCTTATATTAGTTTGACAGGTTTACCATCAACTCTGCCCTCCCAGTCTACTCCACTTACTTTTCTTTTCACATAATTGCATGCCAGTCGCAGCCATACAGTAACTGGATAGTGTCCCAACAACTTGCCGCAGATAGAAAACAACTGCCGTTTACTCATATCTTCTGTCATCTCCCGTATCTCGTTGCCCCTTTTGAACATCAGCTCAACCATCTTCCCATTTCCTCATTTAAGGCCCTGTGCTGCTCTTCCGTCCAGATATTCTGGCAGTTTTGCTGCTAGCCCAAATCCCTTAAGATGTTCCACAACTCCCTCTGTCGATACTTTTGTCACATCTACCATTATGCCATCAATGTTTGAATCATTGGCATTTTTTGTCTTTTTTCCTTTCATTAACACAGTTTTTAGAACAGCTGCCATAATCTTAGGTGCAACATTAGGTCCAAATCCTAACCGTGTCAGGCAGTAAGTTCTTCCTTTATAGCAGACCAGCTGGTACTGCCATAGTTCCTTTGCCACATGTAGCTGCAAGTAGGCAGACTTAAGGTCCACAATCGTAGTTCCTCCTGCCAACTGCTTCCATTTTCTCATCTTTTCATTGCACACATCTATTATGTCACTCCCCGTATGACATCCTACAAAACGGTTCAATTCCCAAAAGTCTAATACTCACCTGACTTTACCTTTTGTGGCCTGGAACACTGCAATCAATGGTAACACACCTTTTCCTTCACCCTTCCATGGTAAGAGAATACCGTCTGCTATCCATCTTTCCACCTCTTTCTCAAACTCTCCAGGGAATTCTTGTAATACTTTACTTTGTTCTGTAACACTGGAGACTCCCCCATCTTTTTCCATCTCACTGTCCATTTCTTTCCATCAAAATATGCCTCAAAGTCTTTGTCTTCGATTTTGCAAACATTCGGCTGATGGGCAGCTACGGCACAGTGTATGTCTCCAAACTTCACCTCAGTTTTTTTATAGTCACACATCCCATCTCAATTATGACTTCGATCCCGTAAATCATATGATCCATTATTATCACATCCACTTTCATTTGTACTCCATATACTTTTATTTCCACTTGCCGGGCTCCCTTACATTTTATGTCCCTTCCATCAACCATTTTCACAGTGCCACTCCTGCCATACCCATTCACAAGTTTGGAATTTAGTAAAGTGGTTGCGCATCCGGTATCGACAAGTGCCGTCATTACAGTAATATTCACTGCTACTTCTATCATTGGAAGAGTCCTGTACTGCGCCTTCATTCTATTTCCATGGTAGCTATTGGTGCAAAAGCTCCTCCTTGCTCGTTTCCCTGAGGCTGAAACAATACCTCGCAATGTGTCCAAATTTTCCACACTCATAGCACCTTATTCTGACTCTAGATGGCTCCATGCAATCTTTAATTAAATGCAGTTCTCGACATTTAAAGCACTGAATGCCTGGTGATTCCCTTTAAACCTCATTTCTCAGTGTAGTGCTTCGGGCATTCATTGTCACCGTCCCAGTCTCTCGCATTCTTTTGCTAACTAAAAACCATGCAGTCGGTATCAGTTTACTGACGTCCATTCTCTCTATGTAAGATACGTCGACAGTGAATCCTGTAATGAACGCAAGTTTGGTTGTATGATCTAGCCTAGATATCTTGCTAGTCCAGACAATCTTTTGATTGTATTGGTGTAAACATCCACCGATTCTCCAGTCATCCTGAATTGTTTAAGGTTTTCATACCCTTCGAACGCTGTCACTAATCACATCTAAATCTGTTTCGCATCTAACTAGTCTTCGTTACTCATCCCAAGGTAGAGAGCAAGTGCATCTCTGTGCTGAAAAAGTGGAACGAAACTAGTAAGGTCTTACACCTTTAGTAGCAAACTACATCACCTTCTCCACTAAAAGGCGATATCAGATCTTTGCTTAACCTTAAATTTCCGAACTCCATAATCTCCTCTTCTCGCCGAAATAGCTTGTGATCCGGTAATGAATTTGAAGCAACTTCTCAATCTCAATATCACTGTTCACTCTCTTCTGTCACAAACCCAACAACTGTCTTCCCAATATGTTCCTTTTTAAAGTGGTTACTCTCCTCATATGCAAATGAATGCTACCTATAAAAAATCTACCATAAACACAAGTTCTTTTTTCCCTAGAAATTCAAGTGTCCGTTATGCGAAACGATCCACACCCTTCAAAGCTGGTAACTCGTCATTTTTTATTCCATTTTTACCGTAAGCAATATTTATTCTTTTGTATCTTAAATCACAGAAATGCAATGCTGCAGATAATTCAGTAAAGAAAGTTGACAATAAATTACAAAGTTACATTCAGTATATATTACAATGGAATAACCAGTAATCTGCGTTCGAATAACAGAAATTACAAAGTTACATTCAGTATATATTACAATGGAATAACCAGTAATCTGCGTTCGAATAACAGAAATTACCGAAAATTAATGATTGCATTATTGAAAGCCAAAATCGACAAAATGACATATTCAACTTTTACGAAATAAATGAAAACATAGTTTTACCGTTTAGAACGCTATTATAACTACTACTGCAGAGATGTATCGTGTAATTGTTTCTAAATTTTATGAATTAAAATTTTGTCATTAATTTTTATTTTGATTATATTAAAACTGAACTAAGCATTATAATTATACAATCAAATCGTATAAAATTTTTCAATATTTTGATTTTTTTACAGAGATATTTTATTTTTTGTGCAAATAAAAATATTATTTATTGAAAACAAGTTCTATGATGTCTCAGGGCTGCGTGTAACCGTCGGACAGCTAGCCTAAACTCTTAGCGACAAACAAGACTCTGAGTCATAGTGTAGTTTAAATCCAGGTTTTATTATTCGTCGAAAAACGGTAAAAACTGAAAAGAAATTAAAAAAAAACATTGTCTCAGAAAAAGGCGAATACAAAAATGACGACGAGGCAGGAAACAGGGAGTTTACTAAATCTAAATGACCGCTGTGAGCTAATAAATTGCAGAATAGAAAATATTAGGAGCATAAAGATAATACAAGACAGGAGAGATACATAAGTTACGGGCGGTTAAAATCAATGTTCACACGTGGTGAGAAAGAGTGAATAAAGTTCGCTTAGATAAAAGAAATGTACAAAGGAAATAATACTCATGCTATTTAATTCTATTTTGAAGGAGAAGAAAGATAGCGTTTCTTACCGGAGATGCCTAAAATATCGGGATATTTAAGTGGATAGAAATTATTCCATGTAGGTCCGAGACTAAGCAGCTAGGAGATAGGGATAGAACACCAAAAAGCCGCTCGCCCGGTGTCAAGGCAAAAAATATTTTACAAGAAGGAGGGGCGACAAAGGCAAATAAATCTAAGGGACCTACTCTAGGCTAGACAGAACACTGTTTGCCTGGCGTCTTCAACGTCATGAAATTGCACTAGTCCTTGACACAAAGAACGGGTCTGAGGAGTCGCTGCAGAAATGGGATAGAAGCCGCTGGAAGGAGCATGAGCAGCTGAAAGGTGCAGAGACGGGATCCGCTGGAAGGATGCAAGGACATGAGTCACTGGAAGGAATAGGAACAGCAGCTGCTGAAACGAGCAGGAGAGGCAGGCTAGAGCAGGTGCTACGTGGAGTGAGCTGGGGAGGCAGGCTGGACCAGAGGTCGTGGAGCTGTCCTTTTGCTTTGGTGTTCTTGAAGATACTGTGTTACGGCTGACCATATTATCTTCTTTAGTAAATTCGGAGGCGAATGGTTTCTTGACAGCTATACCCGTGATGGCTGGAGATGCGCTCCCTCTAAGGAGTGATTGTTTTTGTTCTTGTTTATCTTGATGGTTATTGGCAGGATTAACCTCTAGTTTTTGGTGGTGGTTCGGGCGGTGGCCTGTCCACACCAGCGAATGTGCAATACTGTTCAGTCCTCTCAAGAATACTCTGGGTCCTGTCGTCTTTAGCTTTGCTCATAGTTGCAGTCGTCCTTGATAAGGCTAACCTGGTTTGTAGGTCGTTTTTTAAAGTAATGTTTGTTTTTGACTGAACAAAACATGTCGCCTGCGGGAAAGATGTATCAGATGTAATCTTAGAGATGCTTGATTTAGCAGGTGAGGCGGAAGATAATGGTAAGCCTTCATCCACAATTTTTGACTTAGTAGATACCATTGATTAGGGTTGAGTTTTTGGTTGCGTCACAAGTTTCTTGGGTGTAGGAGTAATAACAAATTTTGGAATCTCATTTTTAGATTTGCTCAATTTTGGCGTACATAGATTTGGTTTGCAGTGGTGTACTTGTCAAGATGGGTTGAATAACTGCTGAGGTGAGAGAATTTAAAAGTTGACTGGAAGGACAAATATTTGTAGCAGGTGATGCAGATGATTTAGAAAAAGGAGGAAATCCATAGGGAGATCCGGGAGGAGGAGCTGTTTCGGTGGATTGAACATACCGAAAAGTGTCGGCGATATGTATAAAGTTGGGTAGGGACCTGGTTAATGACAACCAAGTGGAGAGCTTCTCAAAATGTAAGGATCTGAGCAGCATGTTTGCAGAAGATGTGGTTAATGTAGACACTTGCAGACAGACCTTCGTGTTTGTGCTGAGATTGATCAAGTCTCTGGGTGGCCCTCACATTTCGGTAAGGAAAATACAGGACCGTTAAGCCAAGTGGTTCTCTGGAGATGGGATGCAGGTACAGAGCTAATGCCAAGTTCAGCATGGTTCTGATCGGTGTGTACGTATTTCAACTGTTTAGGATGAGAGGGTCTACAACATGTAGAAACGTCTGGTTTCGATTTGGATGTAACCGAAGACTAACTTACTGTCCGTGTAGAAGGTAGTGGAGTGAACCTGCAAGTCCATCTCAGAAGAGATCGGTTCGCTTGCCAGGAGTGCAGCACAAAGCTCCGGTATGGGGACGGAATGTTCAGGACGTTGGGTAAGTTTCGCTTTCCCCGTGATGAAGCTGATTTGACAATTTGCTTCATTGTCGGTGACTTTGAGATACGCTACTGTGGCAATGACTTTGGTGGAGTCATTGTCGAGGTACTAAAGGTATATCAGAAAGTTCCTGTGTTTGTCTTTCACAGGAAAACGGTATAAAGCCTGTCTGGTGTTTGCAGTAACGGTGACAACTTCTTTGAGGAAACGGGTGAGAACTCTGACCAGAGTGTTGTTTAGGTCGGGTCCACTTAATAGCACTTCATTCAGGGATGCTTCATCGTGTTTAGTACTGGAGTCAAAGACCACCCAGGATTTTTCTGTTTGTGGGAGGTGGTATCGGGTAGATCTGGAAGGTAGTGGAGCGATCCAACTGTTGTTTATGTCCTTCTCAACTCCCAATTTCATGATGCTCGGGAAAGCGATATTCTCGATGAGAGGCACTGCCTTGTCGTCGTCCTCCTCGGTGTGTTGGAGAATATATTTTTAGGAGTTGCCATCACAGACCTGTGTACGCTGTGAAACCACTTCAGTTGCTGTTAGGAGGTCACTCTCCCTGTTATGCTTAGGGGAGGATCTCGCGTTTAAAGTTCGAGCTAGTGGCAGTCCAGTCGTCTCTAGTTGGGGTTGACTTGCCAGGTCAGCTGGCATATAGCCGAGTTTTATTGAGTGGACTGTTTGTTGTACTTGTTGGAAGTTTCCCTCAAAACCTTTGCTTCCGCCACGGCAGCGGCCACCTCTCTTTCGAGCTGTAATCTCTTCAACTTCCCCTTTATTTCCAGTTCCATGTCAACAAAGGCTAGACGTGTCTTGGCCGCCTCAGCACTTTCTCAGGCGATAGCAGCAGCACTCGTAGACGTCCTGCTCGAGGATCGAGTGTTGCGTGACGCATGAGGCCTTGGCCGGTTAGACATGTTGTGAATCATCGTCGAAAGGATAAAAATAGGGATGACTGGTTGTGAGATCGAAGCTGAAAAAGTAGCTGGAAAAGGACAAACTGTATAGGCACTACTGTTATTGAAGTAGCGTCCGTAATTCAGATGGATTCTTTTTTTTTGCTTGTCTTCATGGAATGGCCGTAAGTCTACACTTCTGACGGTTGGTGTAGAACGTGTATTCCGGTCATTAGGAGGCTCTCGGTTTCTATTATGCTGGAGTCCGACCATTGGGAAGCATCACAGTTTTTACTATGCTGTCTCAGGGCTGCGTGTAACCGTCGGACAGCTAGCCTAAAATCCAGGCGTTATTATTCGTCGAAAAACGGTAAAATCTGAAAAGAAATTTTAAAAAACATTGTCTCAGAAAAAGGCGAATACAAAAATGACGACGAGGCAGGAAACGGGGAGTTTACTAAATCTAAATGACCGCTGTGAGCTAATTAATTGCAGAATAGAAAATATTAGGAGCATAAAGATAATACAAGACAGGAGAGATACATAAGTTACGGGCGGTTAAAATCAATGTTCACACGTGGTGAGAAAGAGTGAATGAAGTTCGCTTAGATAAATGAAATGTACAAAGGAAATAATACTCATGCTATTTAATTCTATTTTGAAGGAGAAGAAAGGTAGCGTTTCTTACCGGAGATGCCTAAAATATCGGGATATTTAAGTGGATAGAAATTATTCCATGTAGGTCCGAGACTAAGCAGCTAGGAGATAGGGGACAGAATACCGGAAAGCTGCTCACCCGGTGTCGAGGATAAAAATCCCTAACAAGAAGGAAGGCCGACAAGAGGAGATAAATCTAAGAGGCCTATTCTAGGCTAGACAGAAAAAGAGCTATGATAAGTAAAAAAAAACTTTTCTTAATAATCTGAAGATTGATTAAAAATTTGTTATTCAATTAAATTCATTCTTCATTCACTGACAAAATATCAATCCAAGGACGGGTAGTCTGCTAGTTATAATTATTATTAGTATGATTATTGATTGTTATTGTCTTTATTATGTTATATAGTCATCGCCTGACTTCTATGACCGGCCATCTTTATTCAGTCTTGTATGTGGCCGGCGTTTTTTGCAATTATGACTAGAAATCTTATTCTATGGTTCAGACCAGTTTTATTATTTTCATGAGCTAAAAGAAAACATTGCTGTGAGCACGTTGGTAGTGTTTGACCACATTTTTATATGCCCAAATCCCACTCGAGTCACTTGGTGAAAGGGATTGGTGACTTGACAGAAGCAAGAAGGGAGTGTCCAGATTGTTTCACTTCTCACACATGATGTCTATAGTATCAAAGGTAATTGATGCCCGTCTCACCCCTTTGATCAATGATGGAATGTTCTACATTCGTGTATATATTAAGAGTGAATATTGAATACTATTTGCTCGGTAAGCAACGAATAGTTAAATAAAACTTATCCTTAAGTTATGCTCAACTTCCAATTTTTATTACAATTTATTTAACTTCTTTATGGAATGTTACTTACTTGAAACCTGATCGTCTAGACCTTGGTACGGCCGACTCGGGATCTACTGAAAAATGGCGGCACTGGAGAAAAATGTTCGAAGGATTCCTTACAGCTCTACAGTTATCTTCAAACACGGCTTTAACAGGTACTGAGAAATATACCCTTCTCTTACATCATGTCTCTACTGCTATTTACAGAAATTTATCTGAATGTGAGAATTACGAAACTGCGGTGGAGATTTTAGAAGCCATGTTTGTCAAGAAAAAAATACTATTTTTGCTAGACATTTACTTGCTAACCGGCGTCAACAACCAGAAGAAAGCCTTGAAAAGTACCTTCAGATTCCAAAGACATTAAGTTGCGAGTGTGAATTTACAGCCTTAACTGCGAACAAAGCGAGAGATGTTTTTTATCAGAGATGCATTTATTAATAGAATACAGTCCAACCAAATAAGACAAAAACTACTAGAGAATAAAGACCGAGACTTGCCAACAGCTTATGAACAAGCTCTATCGTTGGACAGCAGCCTGTCTTCTATTTACAACCCGATATTTTGGGAGCTGCTATCGTAACCCCTCCTCTGCATGTTCAAAATTATTCCATTGTTCAAGATGCTCCCACGCCCCCTTCTAACGATCACGAACAACTTATCACTGCCGCCTCAGCTGGATTCACATGCTACTTTTGTGGCCTTCGTATACATGCTCGTTCGTCCTACCCGACTTGAGACGTTAGATGCCACAAGTGTGATAAGCAGGGACATTTTTTGAAAGTTTGCTGGTCAGCTTCTTCAAAAACACGTTCAGCTACTCTTGCTAATGTAGCACCAATTACAATATCAGCTGCATTCCCCGGCTGCCTCTCAAAAACAATTGTGAGGGTTAAAATCAATGGATTGATTATTCATGCCCTTATTGATACAGGCAGTTCCGAAAGTTTTATTAATGCCAGTATCGTAAAAGCGAATAAATGGGAAATATTTCAGTGTTCCAAACGAATATCAATGGCAAATTCATCTTTATCGTCCCATGTCATTGGATATTGCATGGTTAATCTGAAACTAAAAGGAAACTTCTATCAAGGGATCAAATTATCGGTAGTGAAAAACCTCTGCTGCGAAGTGATTTTGGGTCACAATTTTCTAAAACAACATTCATGTGTTGAAATCCCTTTTGATGGCCTCAAGCTGGTCGTAAGCGTATGTGGACTAGCAGCTGTCAAAGTGCGGCACCCGTCACTTTTTACAAACTTAACTCCTGACTGCAAACCAGTAGCAGTAAAATCAAGACGCTATTCACAAACGGACAAACAGTTCATAGCAGCAGAAGTAACAAAACTGCTTAAGGAAGGAATTATAGAGCCAAGTAAATCTCCATGGAGAGCCCAGGTCCTCGTAACAGCCACCGCAAATCACAAGAAAAGGATGGTCATTGACTATTTCCAGACCGTCAACAGATACACATTACTCGATGCCTATCCACTGCCTCGTATTGACGAAATGATTTCTAATATAGCAAAATATCACATTTTCAGTACTTTGGATCTCAGAAGTGCCTACCATCAGGTACCTATCAAGCCAGAGGATAAGCCGTACACGTCATTCGAGGCCTGCGGTCGCTTATACCAGTTTTGCCGAATTCCTTTTGGGATAACAAATGGTGTAGCTAGCTTCCAGAGGGTAATAGATGAAATAATCTCCAATGAAAAATTGAAGGGTACTGTTGCATATATAGACAATGTCACAGAATACGGACATAACCAAGATGAAAATGATCACAACCTTAAACGATTCATGGCTGTCGTCAAGAAATATAATCTGACTTTGAACAGTGAAAAATGTTCCTACAACTTAAAAAACATCAAGCTATTGGGATACATTGTCAAAAATGGCACCATAATGCCGGATCCCGAGCGACTGAAACTTAATGGAATTACCAATCACTGGAAACATGCCCTCTTTACAACGAGCCCTCGGTATGTTCACCTACTACTCCCAATGGGTTGCGTCTTTTTCAGAAAAATACACCCATTGACATAAGTATCTACTTTTCCTTTGTCCTGTTCCGCCATCAAAGCATTTCAAAACATGAAAAGGAACATTGCTCAGTCTGCCATTTCTGTTGTGGATCCTTTTATCCCTCTATTAGTTGAGACGGATGCCTCTGACTGTGTGATAGTTGTCTCACTGAGACAATCTGGTCGTCCTGTAGCTTTTTTTTCAAGAACACTTTTGCGATCGCAGCAACAACACTCGGCAATAGAAAAAGAAGTGTATTCCATAGTTTAGGCATTACCTAATCGGTCGACATTTTGAATTAATCACTGACCAAAATTCGGTCTCGTTTATGTTTAACCCAAAAACAATGAGCAAAATAAAAAATGAGAAGATAGCGAGATGGAGAATGGAGCTTTCTTGCTACTCATTCGACGTCACTTACCGCCCTGGTAAGGAGAATGCCACGGTCGACGCGCTTTCAAGGGTATGTGGCCTGGTAACTGGCTCAGATGATCTTCAGTATATACACAGGGAATTGTGTTACCCAGGTATCACAAGAATGACTCACATAGTCAGGAGCAGAAACTTGGCATATTCTGTCGAAGACGTAAAAAGAATTACAAACTCTTGTCGGATATGCACAAAAAATCAGCCATGGTTCTACAAACCCCCTCCAGCAACGCTCATTAAAGCCACACAGCCTTTTGAAAGACTTAACCTGGATTTTAAGGGCCCTTTACCCTCTAAAACTAAAAATAAATACATGCTCACAATAATAGACGAGTACTCAAGATTTCCGTTCGTCATCCCCTGCCCAGACGTAACGGCTGCAACAGTAATTCAAGGCCTCTGCTCCATTTTTGCCGTTTTTGGAGTGCCTGCATATATGCATTCAGATCGTGGATCTGCTTTTATGTCGGACGAACACGAGCAGTTTCTGCATGAACGAAGATAGCTGTAAGTAGAACTCCTAGACAGTACAGTTGGCGGCCGCAAATCACAATAGTCCCATCTCCGATTGGGAAAGTCTCATCCCCATGGCCTTATACGCTATAAGGACTCTATTATGTATAGCGACAAACGCTACTCCACATGAGAGATTCTTCGTGGCTCGCAAAACCTGGCACAGTTTTACTAAAATGCCATGTTCGTCACAGTAAACATGAACCATTGGTGAGTGAGGTAGAATTAATTGAAGCGAACCCTCAGTATGCACTGGTCAGAAATTTGGAAGGAAGGCAATCTAGCCCTGGCAGGGAATGTATATGAACGTATAACTGCTTCAGATGGATATACAGTTCCGGTTCGTGGAACAAGTCCGACCCACTTAGGTGATCGTTCGCCATATACGTCAAGTCCAGAGTCCCAATAAAACGAATCTGTATATATTAACAGAGTCCAATCTGACTCTAGTTCTGACGACAGATGGGTACCACGAAAGCGACTTCACCCAATATCTGAGACAGATACTCAATCTTCAGACATCAAGCGACCGAAGCGCCGAAGAAAACGAGAGCATTTCGAAGCAAGATATTTTAGCCCTAAGCTAGCCACACAAGACAGTCCCGAAACGTCGTCAGGTCCCGATGAGCTGAGATTAGAGATGGATGCCGGGCACGAACAACCAAGACGCCCTCAAAGAACCCGCAGGAGGCCAGGTCGATGAGATGATTTTGTTCTCTACGAATAAGAAGGTAGATGGGGGAGAATGTAGTATCAAAGGTAATTGATGTCTGTCTCACCCCTTTGATTAATGAAAGAATGTTGTAAATTCGTGTATATATATTTAGAGTGAATATTGAATACTATTTGTGGTAGTATGCAACGAATAGTTAAACAAAACTTATCCTTAAGTTATGTTCGGCTTCCTGTTTTTATTACAATGTTACCGCAATATGTGACCCATCAAGTCTCGCACGCCCTCACCCTTTCAATATATAACAATTATAGTTGATTAAATTTTATTATCTTTATCATGTTTTATAATTGTCTACATGCAAATCTGATTTTAAATCGATTCATGTTCATCATTGTTTATAGCTTTTTACAGAAAAATGTTCTTTTTATTGGTTGTAATTTTGTTGTTTAATGGTGAATGGAACCAATTGATTCGGTATAAATGAAAGAAAAACATCAACAGTTTTTTTTTTAAAAGAGATAAATTTATAGCAATATACTTTACGTCAACACTTTAATAAAAAGAAAAACATTTTAATAGTAATAATATTAATGTAGGAGCGCGGACCTTAGCTTGTTAAAATATTGTGTCTTAGAGAAAATGCTAAGATCCACGCTTACATTAGAATAGTTAAAGAGATGTTTAAAAGAGTAAAAACGTGAATGAATAAAAGATGAAAGATAAAGTATGCCTCTAGTTGAAGAAAGAAAAAACGTAGTTTAAAAGTAACACAAAATATTTATATATTTACAAATTACAGAGCATTAAGTGTTCATTTCAAGGTTTCAGTTAGAGAAGCTATAAATGTTTATGCGTGTGATTTATGAGTGCTGATGTGCGTGTGTAGTTGTACGAATGTATGTGCGTGCACATGAGTTGAGATGTATCTGCTAGGCATTGGTATGTGTGTGTGCGCCTTTGTCAGCAATATGTGGTTGTACGCATGTGTGTGCGTTCGTGCGGGAGTTGAAAAAAATAGGGCGTGTATGTGTCTTTGTCAGCAGTGTGTGTAAGTATGTGCGTGCATGTGTGGTTGCGTGTCATAGACAACATGTGTGTGTGTGACAGTGTGTGTGCGAGCATAGAGTTGATGTGTCGTTTAGGCATTTGCATGTGTGTGTGCCTTTGTGTCAGCAGTGTGTGGTTGCGTGCGTTGAAGAATGATAGAAGTGTGAGCCTTTTTGTATATGTGTGTGCATGTTTAGTAGTCAGCCAAAGGCGACCCTCGCCCAAAGGCAACCCTCGCCCAAAGGCAACCCTCGCCCAAAGGCAACCCTTGCCCAAAGGCAAGGAGTAACATCATGTTGTCCTCTCTGTTAAGCGTCCAAGAGCAGAGAAAAAAAAAGGAAAGAGAAAAGAGACAGATTTTGTCGCACGGTCTGCTTTTATATTGTTTCACCAGTGGTTTGGCTGACGTAGTTGGCGACAGGTCACGTGATAGCTATGTTTGGCTTTTTTGCGCCTTTTTGTTAGACTGATCGCTGGGAGCTGTTTTTTATGGCCCCAGTTTTAGTTTTTATTGTTGAAGTGAATTCGGGTTGGTTTCTGTTTTTCTGCCATGCCGTTTGTTGATAAAATAGAGGATGTCAATCCGATAGTAATACTAAGAATTGTAATATATTATTTCAAAAATAAGGTTGAAACCAGGAAATAAGAGAGCAGACGTGATGTTCACTTTATGCTCTTATTAAGTGTGAAGAGTTATAACAAAGGGAGAGAACTTCTTATGATTAACTATTTCAAAAAAGTAATCATATTCTAAATGCAACGAATAACATGAACAGAAATTAGAGAAAAACTGAAAAGAACTTTTATGAAATGTATACAATATTTGTGATGTCTTTGTCTCTGTCTATGGATTAGAGTTAATACAAAGCCCTATACTAAGGTCAAACACATTTTCTTAGAGAAAACATTTACAAGGAATGATGGTATTAACGTTGTATTCGATTTTTTCTACAATAACATCATGGGGGGTCGACATTAATAAACAATTAAGACAACGTTTTGCTTTAATTTATTTTATTTCATTTATAGAATTAAAAAAATGAAAATAAAAATGGTAATATGATGTCCAGGGCCGGTAGCAGGAGTACACCAGTGACTATATATAAATCCAGAAATAGAATTGTTCGCTGATAAATGACTTGTTAGAACATCATGAAAATGAATGACGCAAATGGATCGAAATAAGTTGTCATATTGAAAAGATACTTGGATATTAAAATTAAGGAAAATTTGATTCAGGAATATTAAAGTTAAATCTATACTAAAAAACGGAGAAATAAAAAATGTAAATGAAGAATGCGATTTCGGATTTATTTTTGATGGTACATTTAAAGATAACAATTATATTTTGTCTATTTTATCTAGGACAAATAGAAGAATCGAAATATTATTTCAAGGGAGCCAAACTAATAAGACCTTATATAGTCCCCATGAAGCATTTTATTAAGGTCAGGACTCCAGTCTCTCGACATGGAAATTAGACTTGTATATTGAGATTACATACAAAGAAGAGTGACAAAACTAATAAAAAGTGTAAATGATTACAATTACAGGGAGAGATTGGAATAATTAAGATTAACTACTTTACTAAAGAAAAGTGATTTAATTGAAACTTTAAAATAAATAAACGTAAGGTAGCCAAAATATTTCTTTTCAATCTGGAAGAGAGATTTCAAAAACTAGATCGATTAACTAATGGATTTTTTGGGGGGACAAGTTGCTCGATCAACTTTTATTGCATTTATGTTGTATCATAATATTATAATTTTAGTTCAATTTGGCAGTTTCCTCCAAGAGAGTGTGTGACAACAAGTCCCCTCAATGTTTCAGCACTCACTTTTTTAATGTCCTATTTATCTGTCTCCCCATGAGTAATAGATGAGGTCGGTTTAATGTGGAAAACATCCTGCCCCCCCCCCCCAAAAAAAACAACAAACAAACTGGAACTCTGAATTGGAACATAAACATGGACGGCGGCACCGGAGGGGGGGGGGGGGGCTCAAGCCCCCCCCATCACTTTTTGAATTGGCCCCCCCCACACTTTACGATCATCCATAATTAAGTTGATATGCATGTGTTTAATTTTATCTTATTAACTTATCTATTAATTGATTGTTGGTCTTATATTGTCATCATTGCAATATAAGACCAACAATCAATATTATTTTTACTAGAAGTGACTTGCTGATATGTTTCAAATGAGCCATCAAGTAGTGTCAGAGAATGATTTTATGTCTAGATTAAGTCCAAAAAGGTGTATTTGGCCCAAAATGACCAAATGTGGTCATTTGGGCCCAGGCCCCCCAAAATTGAAATTTCTGTTTGTTCTTTTTCACCAGAAGCGACTTGCTAATATGCTTCCAACAAGACCTCAACCACTATCAGAAGATCATTTCATGTCTAAATTATGTCAAAAAAGGTATGTTTGGTCCAAAATGCCCTAATATGTTAGTTTGGGCCCTGACACCAAAAAATTGAATTTTTGTTAATGTTTCTTCATCTATCACCAAGAGTATTCCATTCCACTTCTAACGAGCCATCAACCACTACCAGAAGATCATTTTAAACCAAAATATGCCCCAAACAGTGATTTTCCCCCAATATGCCACAATAAGGTAATTTGAGCCCAGACACCAAAAACTTGAAGTATTTTGAATTTTTCTTTTTCTATCACCAAGAGAATTCCATTCCGCTTCTAACGAGCTCTCAACCACTATCGGACGATAATTTTTAGTGAAGATATTGAATTTATTCCCATATTTGGCATTCTGGGCGTAATGTGGGCCCCCCCCCACTTTTTAGGAGAACCCCCCCCCCACTTTTATAACTGTCCCGCCGGCCCTGATGAATAAAATTGCCTTAGTCTAGAACGATTTTTTCTCTTCTGACTGAGATCACAAAAGATACTACATATTGATCCAAGCCGGTAAGCAACTATAATGTGTAACATTTACTCGTGATCGAGAGAGTTTTTAATGCCCAGATGTGGCTGTTAATTATCTTTTTAATTATTACTAGCGGGACCCGTGTAAATTACACGAAATGATGTTTTTAATACTAATTATCTTGTTCCTAACCTATACATGTTTGAATAAAATATGATAAGATTTGGACTTGTATATTTATTTTTTTTAAAATGAACAATACATGACACAATTTACAAAACTTCTTTATATACAATATTTCTAGTGAAGGTAATATTTCGACGACTAAACATTACTTTGTAAATGTGTTCGATTAAATTAAATTTGGCTCTAATCCATGAATATTTATTTACTCCTCTCCAGGAGTTAGGCACAAGGCCAGTTTTATCTTACTCGCACAAGTAAGATGTGACCCAAGGTCGGGTCGGGAAAGTGGGGTTTGAAAAGCCAGCGCCCGAGAAGGTGAGCACTATGGCCATTAAAAATTGCCATGTCGCTAACCGTTGCGCCAAAGGGAAATACTTGAAAATGTTTCGAAAATTAGGCGAGTTGAATGTTTTTCAAAATCTAGGTGCAGCATACATGCGCAGAGCTTTTGCCGGAAGCGTGACACACGAACACACACGCTATCGTATTAATATATAGATTATTAATAGTAGTCTCATAATAATACTACCATTCAGCTTTATTTTTTTTTAAATATTTATATGCTACTAACATCATTCATCGAAGTTGGCCGGGAATTAATGCTTATCTCTGTGTACTCGTGTACCTAATGCTAAAATCTATATTAACATTTTGATTCTTATTTTTTATTTCGTTAATTTTCAATTTTCGCGTTATGAATTAAGTAAAAATGGTTGCTTTGTCGCTTATGGATGCAGACAGCATAATATTATTGCAAAACCGCCAAATAGCAAATTAATACGACCATTAATTTCTTTGCGAAATTTAGAAAGGTTTTGTTTGGTCTTAGTATAGGACTTTGTTTTCACTTGCATTCCGGGACAAACAAAGAGAATGATAGGCAGACAATAATACCACATTTATATTATAGATAATGTTTATTGAAATTCAGAAAATGTCTGGATAGGGAGATGTTAAAATTGATCTGTTCTCCTCAACAGAATTCAGTAAGTGGAAGGAAGTGAAACAATGTCTGAGTGCCAAAAAAACGTTTTCATCATAATGACTTGTCCCTTGAAATTAAGTGTAAAAGTCAGTGACCATCAGTTGAAAGAAGACAATTACTTAGGAGAGATGATAAATTAGATAAAGATTTGAAACAGAAAATCTATAATATATGGGTGGTGTGCCTGTCTCTCTGTTCCTTGGATGCAATTAGAAACAAAGCTCTATTCCAAGATCAAACAAAACTGATTACAAGTAAAATTCTGTGATAAATACAATGAAAGTAGTAATTTTGTATTTGGTGCATTACAATAATATTGTGAGGTCTTTGTTCGCCACGGATATCCATAAACAACAAAGACAACGCTTTTCTTTATTTTATTTATAAGTGAAAATTAAAAAGGGTATATGATAACATTGTGAGGTTTGCTTCTGGTCCGGACATCAACAAACGAACAAGACGGTGTTTTACTTTACTTTTGTTTGATTTATTACTTGACAATTTAAGAATGCGTTTGTGAAGGACATCCATAAACAGCAAAGAAGACGTTTTTATTTCACTTTATTTTATAACCGCGGAACGTTTGTATTATTTTATAAATAATAACGAAAATGTACATACTTTTCTATGGTGTGTGTTAAGCTATTTTATAACACAATGCAACGACCAAGCTAGACCCAGTTTCTATAATATTAGTTCGTAAAAAGTGGTAAAGTAACTGCTATTATGATAAATTGCCATCCTTCCTCTTTTCTCCACTGGAAGGAGGTAGTCACTCTTACCTCTGCGCTCTGAAATAAGTAAGCAAAGAGAAAACGGCTCAGTGGATAAAATATAAAAATCGTTGAATTCAGTACAATTAAAAAATTTTTTAACACGTACTAAATCAGACCAAAGCACGTACGAAGTAAAATTTTATTTGTAGGTCCTGTTTATGAAGCTATACCTGCCAATCAAATTGGGAAATCTCACATTATTTTATATATTTTTTTGCAAAATTCAAATTGTATTTACTATCGATCATCAAAGTTTTTTTTTAATCTTGTTTTATATTTAAAAAATTTTATTTTTCCATTTGAAAATTTGCTATTTTGTTTTTATTTTCATTTTTTACATCTTCATTTCTCTGTTTCAGAATTTTTGAGATGAGGATTGATAATTATTATTTGTATTATTTTGATTATTCGAACTACGTTTCGGCCGATGTAACCGCCGAATTTCTTCCGGTGTATTCTGTCGAACTCGGGAATCTTTCTGTCGAACTCGCGAATCTGTACAGAATTTCGAACAAAACTTTTGATTTAATCCGCACTGGTAGCTTCCTCTCATTCCGTCAGCCATGACCGGGTATAGGTCTTAAATAATTCGTAATCGTCCACACTGAGGATTGAACCTTCAACCTCAAGAAGATTGTCATTTAGAGCTGATTATACTTTGCACTTTATCCGTTATACCACTGGTCCTTGCAGATAATTCTAGTATGAATTTAAGAAGCCTTAAACCTATCCTTCTTTTAGATGTGTAGTCTTACTACTTATCACTATAGATTACTATATATATATATATATATATATATATATATATATATATATATTAGCAAAAACAAACCGCCCTCCAGGCAGCAATTACTGATGCTGTAGTCTTCTATACAAAAAACAAAGAATTAATTTTCATTAAACATTTTGATAATTTAGAGAAAAAAAAACAAAATGATGATTGTTGTAGTGTTATTTGATATATTCCAATGTGGGGGGAATATACTGTGCATGAACATCGGCAAAGTTTGCTTTTTAGAAAAAAAAAAAAGAAGATTAATTGATATGGTCTTTAAGATATTCAACGTCGATGAATTTTATTTTGTTTCAGCATAAAAATGAAAATAAATTCCCCATTAAAACTGGTTATATAATGAAATGAATAAACATAACGGTGGGACGTCGATTGGTTAAATAAAACGATTTCATATTACTGAGTAATTTAAAATGGGTACTTTTGTACTTTTCGCCTTTATTATAAAAGACAGAAAAAATACGTAAAGAATATTGAAGAAAAATACTTTTTTTGTGATTTAGAAAGATTACAGGAGGTAGGTTTTTTTCTATGACAAATTTTTAATTCATCATCATCATCATCATCATCATCACTAGCAACATGTTAACTCCTTGGCCTTTTGGCTAGGAGCAAAATATAGTATCTGTACTAGATCTGCACTTAGTTTTATGTTCTCTGTCAGTGAAGGAGAAGTCCTTCTAGTGTGAGACAATTGAATTTTTTGTTCCAATTCAGAGTGCCCATTTTAGGGGAGCTGGATTCTCCTCACGTTAAATATTGACATTGTGCCTAGCTCTGCTCTCGCTGGAAGAAGTAAATAGGAACAAAAACAACAACAACAAATTTAGTTAAAACAAATAATGAACGCATGTATTTAATTATTAACCGAAAACCTTTGGTAATTATTGCGTTTAATGCAAATGTTATGTTTAAAAAGTAGTTATTCCAAAGTTATTGAGGTTGTTGCTATATGTAAGTGCGTGCGAAAGCGTAACCAAAAAAAAAATGATGAAACGTAAGTTATGATTTTAAATTTTTAATCGTTTAAAATAATATTACTACTGATAATAATTAAGAAATCAATGCAAAGAAAAGATTTTCGTATATATAATAAAATAGCAGAATTAAAATATAGTCGAATAGTATTGAATATGAATTTATTAGACAATGTTTAAAAATAAATATTCAAATAATGTGTAGCCTTGAGTGTTTAGTCATGTTTTCTTTGACTATATATACGGTATATGAAAATATTTTAGTGTATAATTGAATTAGGGAAAGATAAGGTGTTTTGATATGAATATAGTTCAGATAAACGAAAGAAGTTTCGTATTTATTCATTTAGATATATACATATATATATATATATATATATATATATATATATATATATATATATATATATATATATATTAATGGTAATCTAATCTATTATTTATGATTAATGGTTTCTATATTGTATTAAATTCTATGCTAGGTGTACTTAAGAGGTCATTGCCGCCTAACATATGCGCTACTTCTTTGAGTCGTCTTACTTTCCACCGTTCTTCTCTGTCTATAATTTTGACTTTGTCTCATAAGATTCCCGAGTTCGGCAAGATACGCCTGAAGAAGGTTGAAGGTTAGATCGGTCGAAACGTTAGAATAACATCCAAGATGAGAACAGTAATTCAAATAATCTAAATAATAGAAATTTCTCCATTCATTTATTCTGAATTCTTTAAAATACACACACGAAAAACTGGGGTCAAATTTTTTACTTTCTTTAAAATATTCGCCATAAGCTGACGGCCATTGAATATTTTACAAGTTTGTAGAATCATATTCAGAATGGATGGATCGCAGCAATTAATTTTTATTTATATCGGTATAGATATAAAGTTAGATATGTGTATATGTTTGTATATTTGTATGTAAAGAATTAACTCCTAAACTAATCAACCGATCATTATGAATTTTGGAATACAGCTGCTATGTGTAAGGGATCGTAATGTGGATTATATTTAGTTTAATTTAATTTCATGCAAAGAGGTTAAAAAGTGGGTGGAAGCCCTTCGTAAAAATTCAGATACCTTAGATTTGTGTGAAATTTTAACGAAAAGTATTAGACATCAATTAATAAATATTCCTCAAAATTCAGTTCCTTTAAAGCATTTTAAAGGGTTTTAAGGGCATTATATGGGCAGAACCTCCCATTTGAATATTCAAATATTTCAAATTTGTATTGAATTGGTATTCTTCTTATCTCGTCTCTATATTTATAAAGTTAGGTATGTGTATTTATTCATCTATATGTACATGGTACTCTCCTAATCTAGTCAATGGATCATTATACATTTTTGAATATATATTCTATGAAATACGGTAAGTAACACGGGCGCATCATTTCTTTTTTTTTTGTAAATGTAAACATTTAGGGTGTGCAGATATATAAAGTTTATTTTTTATTTCATTTTATGAACTGATAATTATGAATTTTGGAATATATATTCTCGGCAACTTGGTGAGTAACATGGCCACATTATCTTTTTGTAAACTTCATCACCCACCCAAACTCGCACTTATTCTCAAAAACCTTTTTCGAATAAGCTAGATACAAAAAATTTAATGGAGAAAAAAATTGCTCTACATCAAATTTTGAGTTATATTAAGTAATGCATTTTTAAAAGGATCAATATGTGCACACATGATTGTCAATAATATGTATGTGCTTGATAAAATCCTAAACTTATTGTTATGAATGATGGGATATGTATTCTAAGCAACAGGGTATGTAACGTGGGCGCATTATTTTTGTTTCTAAGTATACTAATTAAGGCACCAAAACCCTACCACACACCCCAAAGAAAGACAAAAAGATATTAACATTTAAAACTAATGCTATATTTATTGCTTAAAACGAGTATTCTGCTAGTATATTTATAAAAACTGTTTTATAAAGTATTATAATCTTTACAACTTCTACAAGAGCAAATATTCGTTTTAAGTTTCAATTATTGTTGAAGATTCATAGTCATATAATGAAAGTCGTCACCTTGGTAGCTATTAAGAAAATGAATCCATAAGCAAAGAGTTGATAAAAGCAAATGGCATCTTTCCTGGTTCTGTCAAAAGGCATTTCACGCTATGGTGCTGATTTCCTCACATGTGGCCATAAATAGCAATCAATTTATCAATTGCTCACTTGCCTGTGGCAAGACATGTCTACAATTCCTAAAAGCCTGTCTGTAACACTGCAGATAGCAGAATGCATCTGCTAGAATTAGAAAGTTATGATACTATATTTGTTGTGTCTCTGTTTGTCTGTTCGGGAAAACAATTGAAAACAAAATCCTATACCAAGATCAAACACAACTTTTCTAGAGTCAAATTTTATAATGAATTCAATGGTTTTATTACTTTTGTGCTAAACGGTGATGCTTGACACCCATAAACTGCAGCGACAGCGTTTTACTTTATTTTATTTATAATTTGAAGAAATCAAAAACTAAGAATAAAAATAGTCATAATGAAACTCAAAGCGGAGTGCAGAAGTACACACGGATTCTCATTCATTCCCGGGCAACGACGGGTCTGCCTACTAGTTTATGATATATCAAAGAATTCTCTTAAGCACGTCATGTGGATATCTACTTAAATATTTCCCTCGGACCTTTGATCAAATTATCTGTATCACAGAAATCATAAATTCTGATTTAACTCAATTAACAAACAAGAAAGTTGATAAAATTATGCAAATAATTTTGACTAATGCCCTTAAATATATATAAACAGAAACAGTCAGTGAATAATCATATGATCATATGAAAATATCTTTTCAAACAAATACGAATGTTGATAACAAGCGAATATCTTACTAAAATAAAGAGTATCCGTCTGCCTGTAACCGAAACTTCGTCACAAAGTTTTTTAACTCATAAATTGCAAATCATTAAAAAAAAAATGTCTTATAACACATCACTCAATAAGTTACGGGCCTAACTTATAAAACCACATCTTTTAGGCAAAATTCAACTTTATTCATCAACATGGTCTCCTTCTAAGTTGATACACAGATTCCAATGTTTCTCTAACAATTTGATGACTTTTTATAGACTGATTTGTCTTTGGCCTCAAAATATGCCTCAGTTTCTGATATCGCTTCTTCATTGGAGCCAACTCTTTTTCCCTGGAGCATTCTTTTGAGGTTTGCAAACAGCCAGTTGTCACTGAGGCCAGATCTAGAAAATAGGATGGGTACAGAAGCAATTCGAAAGACAATTTATAGAATTAAACTAACACTTACCGGCATAAAAGCCTCAACTGGCATCCATCTCATAGAAGAATACTTATTCGAATGAATGAACATTTATACACTAAAATGGCCACTTATGAATCTCAGCCAATCAGAACACAGAGAATGGACTTTCCCTTCTGAGCATAATGGAACATTCTAGCCTTATTATAAACAGGCATTTTGATGCTGCTCAACAGTCTGACTTATCTTGCTGCTCAAAAGTCTGACTTATCTTGCTGCTCAACTGGTCGTACAGTTGAGCCCTAAGCATCGACTCTATACAATTCATGTAGTTTTGCTATTGTTGCGATCGACTAGTGACACGGCGCATTGTCTTGGTGAAAGAGTACTTTTTATTCTTCATTTTTGGCTGTCTTCTGGTGATTTATTCCTTTAACTACATATAATGTTCGCTGTTGGAGGTTCTTACTTTCTCAAGGTAATCGATGAAAAAATACCTTGCACATATTTAGTCGATTTGGACGGATTTTACTTGCTGCTGTCCCCTCACCTGACTGCCGATTTGACACAGGAGTGAATTTGTGGATCCATGTTTGATTCATTGTCACATATTGATGCAAATACACCTTTTTGTTTCGTTGAAACAGTTGCAAACAACAATGCATCGTTGTTTTTGATCAACTGTGAGCAAAGACGATGCCCACTTTGAACACAGCTTTCTCATTAACAAATGTTCATGCAAAATGGTGAATGCACTATCTTCTGATATATTTAACTCCTCTGCTATCCAATACAACTTCACTTAACGATCGGACAAAACGAGTTTGGGCACGTATTTGATGTATTCCAGTACAACTGTCGAATTTGGGCGACCTGAGCGTTCAGCATCATTTGTGTGTGTATGGGCACGTTAAAGTCAGCATACAACATCTTAATTGTTAGTTCCAATGCAGCAGAGTCCGAATAACACTTATCTAGCAATTGCTTTGCTTGAACAGTATTTTTTTCCCATCAGAAAGCAATGCTTTAAGCAACACACTACATTCAGATTTTTCCATTGTTTTGAAAATGTGTAACAGTAGCATCGCTTAATAATTGTAATTTGTAAACTAATAATCCGATTGTGCTCCAATCTTTACACATACCATTTGAAGATTAGTACTTTATAAAAATAATATGGATTTTTTATTAGTGGCACCAACTATGTATCAGGCCCGGGACTTATTGAGTAGTGTGTTATCTGTTTTGTTTATGCTTAGGAACAATTAGAAAAGAGATCATTTTTGTATAGCAATTAAACTGAAATGGAAAGAAGAAACATATGTAAACACATCTTATTAAGTTGAAACCTAGTTGACTGATGATTGTTGTAAATAGCTGAGATGATTTTATGAGAAGAAGTTGGGTATCTTAAACCCACCCTGTTTTACTGTTAGGGAGGTGACGAGTGGATGCATTCCTTTTTAAAGACCCCCTCTTGGTTTGAAATACTGATTGAGTATTTCTTTAGAAGGTTTCATCATCTCTGTAGAAAATAGATGCAATAACTGATTCGGGTGTAATCATAGACAGATTTGGGTTAACATTCAGAAAAAGATTTTCCGTGAAAATGGGCTTTTTCTTCAGACGAAATACAGCTGAAATTGCTTCCTAATTTTGTTCCTGGAAGTGATGCCACTGGTTGCCTATGGTTAAAGAAATTCTCTTCAGAAGTATTTCGAATTCATTGCATTTTTCAGATTACAAAATATTCACATTAAGACATTTTGAAATTCCTGAAGCAATTTTCCGTGTTTTGACTTTTACATTTAAATTGAGTTTTGCTCTCAGCATACAATTATCAGTTCCGCATGCAGTCTCATGCATTACTCTCATATAGACATACACATTTTTAATACTAGGTCTTCCAACCAAAAACCAGTCCATCAAATATCAACATTTAGATCTTGAGTGCATCCACATACATTTGTATTCATTGTTTTGTTGGGGAAATGTATTTCATTGTGTATAGACCATGCCATCTACATGGTCATTATGTATTACTTACTTTTTAAAGTTTTATCTCTGGTTATAAAATTATCTTATAGAATATTGTGTGTGTATATGTATTTTGTGTGTGTGAATGAATTTGGATTGTTCGGACTACTATTCATATTCATGTTTCGGCCGATGTAAAAAATATTCTGAATCATAAAAAGAAAAATGGAATGAGTTTCAGAATCCTATTAAAAGATAATAATTTGGTAAAAAAAAACGACCATGCACTTCTGGCTCTTAGATTTGTTTAAATAACATATTGTAGCATTACCCCCTTTCTCAATACATCTACACATACACACCACCAGAGGGCATCAGACCCAAGTTATCTTCCCTTTGTGTGACTGTAGGGGGTGCAACGATTCGTGTTATAAAATATTTCTACTCAGACTTTGTTGCACATGTGCTTGTGAACTCAATTTCAGAGCAAACACTCTATTCGGTAGGTAAACTTTTCCTCTCTATGTACACACACCGTCTTTAAAGTCTTTATTCGTACACATTCTCACGGACACATTGCGAACAATAAATGTTTTGTTTTTCATCTGCATGCTTGTAATTTGAAAACATAAATTTATATTGAGTAGCGCTGCCGCCAAAGCATCGCACCGGTACTGTCAAAGCGTCAGTCAAAACTTCTAAAGTGGTGACTTCCGACTGTATAAGTCATGCATATGAGACAAAGTTACAAGTTCGTACTCATGTAAAAAAACAAAAAAAAACAAAACAACAAATTATTTTTTAAATGAAAAAAAAAAAGAACGACGAACAAAAACAAATTTTAAATAAAGCGACACTCATACACTCAATTCTCAACACAACGATTTCCTTTTCACCCTCGTGCGAATTACAGAATTTCCATTTTACTCTAAACAACGTTTTTAACAGACGGAAAACGAACTGGTTTTCAACAATACAAAATTCGGAATACAGTCTCAAAAGAAAAACAAACTAATGTCCATCACCGAAAAACTTGTCAATTTTACTCCCTGGATACACGTGTGTCAAGAGAAAAATGGTTACATGGAGTCATTTTTATTTCATGTGTAAACATGCGTGTTAAGCAAAAAACGAAACTTATAACCCCATCCGTTTTCTGTGATCACGTGGTTCAAAATAATTATATATAAAAAACAACAAAGCAAAAACGAACTCAAGCCGCCATCATTTTCCTGTAACCACATGGCTCAAAATAATTTTTTAAAACAGCAACAAATCAAACAACAAACACAAGGGATAATTTACAAAACAAAGTAATTTATAAAAAGAAACAACTTCTTTTGATTTCTCTCTTTCACAACGCTCACTATGGCTATAAGTGCCACTAACGATGCTTTTGAAGCGAATTACAAAGAGTTTCAAAAGTCAATGGTTAAACTGAACGAATTCAAGTCCATGTTGAAAACCTTCCAACCCTAAAACAAGGAAACTTCCATCTCAACCGAAAACTAGTGACAACACTACCGAGTCATTGACTTAATACTTTTATTAAAAGTCAGGCTCAGCAAACATCACTATCACTTTTCTAAAAACTCTCCAGCAAAGATGCAACAACAAAACCATCCATTCATTAAGTACAAAAGTTCCCGGGAATTAAACCAGCAAAATCATCACTGACAACACTATGGAAGAAGTCGCACAAGTTTAAAACGAGTACAGCTGCATATACACTACTAAATTACTCACCAACTGAGCGTTCGCTGATCAACTCCGCAACGGAAGGACTCCCCAACTCGAACGACATGCTCTAATATCAGTACAGACATACTTGTACTTTTCTCTTCAAATCCGCAAACTCACTCACAAACCTCGTGCTCTGACAACTATGTAGATCAACTTGCACATCTGACTTTAACCATAGTGCACCTGCAATCATGACAATTGAACGTTTGTTAACGACACCAAGGACTCAACTAAAAACGAATGCATTCTGACAACAGTACAGACCCAATTATACTTATCTTTTAAAATTTGCAAACTCACTTGCAAACAATGCAATCTTCAGCAGTGCAGACTCACTTGCACCCATCAATTTAAACAGTACAGATTCACTTGCACTCATCACCAACGACAGTGCAGACTCACTTGCATTCATCAACTTCAACTGTGCATACTCACTTGTACTACAGACTTCCAACATGAAAACTACAGCGATTCTGACACCATGGACAAGTCTAGTACTCCAAATGCATGCACCCCACCAGAACAAAATACATATAGACAGATTTTAAAAATCTCAATCTAGGGGCTTAGTACTTGAAGCATTACCATCCTTTCTCAATACATTTACACACACACCACCAGAGGGCATCAGACCCGAGTCATCTTTCTTTTGTGATTCATGTTATGGAAGGGGGTGCACAGACTGCCGCTTTGTCTTTCTTCTGGCCTCGACAGACGACACACCTCACCAGACCCTTCGTTTTCTCCTTCTCACTCGAGTCTGGCCTGGACAAATGCACTACACACTATGTGCATGTTCACACAAACACACAATTTGGTATGTAAGATTTCTTCTCTTAGCTTACACACACACATGCACACATCTTTCTACTCAGACTTTGTTGCACATGTTCTTGTGAACTCAATTTCATAGCAAACAGCTATATATAGGCGCTGCCAAGCATCAGACAAAACTCTTAAAATATATTATTTCTTTATTGAATTATCTCTCCAAAGATTTTAATAATTTCTTACGAGAAATTAATTAAGAGAAGAGACTAAAAGGAAACAAAAATTAAAGTAAAAAAGACTCCTGGGCAACGCCTGATATGTATAGTTAGTATAGACAATAAAATGATATGTTGCACACAAGAATTATAAAAATAAGATCGAATGAATGAATCAAGTTGTGGTCTTTCATTAAAGCATCTAAGCTCTTTAAACAACACGGATACACAAACATGTAATAGTAAGAACACATTTCCAAACACAAAGAGTGTTAAAAAAGAATTTCTGTAAGCGCAAATAGATCAACGTGAACAGAAAAAATCTAAACATGTGATCAATTGAATGGAGAAGATAAAATCAACAATCAAATTTCACAATCCGACAATCAAAATGTCTTTTTTAACTCGTCTCCCACACACAAAATTCTCACGACAAAAATAAATGCAAAACGGCCATTTTGAAAATATCCCGTTTTCTGATTATCTTTGCTGACATCACCGAGAATGTCTTATCTATGGCAAAAGTTGTTATTAACTTAAATAAGAATGAAATTGTTTTATTATTTCCTCCGTTTGGCATAGTGTACGTTGTATACTAAAAGAAATAAAACGACCTTTCTAATTCTATCAGAAATATCCTGAGGTGACTTGTCTATGTGTTCAGCCATTAAACTTTTGACAGTTAAACCAACACCATATTTCTTCCTCTCCCCTCACTCGGCCGGTTTTTCCTTTCTCAAAGAATGCAGATCGAGATCCTTCATCTAATTCCCCATTACTTTGAAGATGTCTTTCAAAGCGACATTATATTCTTTTGAACTAAATGCAATTCTTTTAGACAATTGCATTTTGACTGAACGCCATTTTTACCATTGTCAAATAATATCCTGGCATTCTGACATGAGATCTTGAGTGGAATCCTTTTCATTTTGTGTTTATGTTTTCAATATTGAACCTTGATACTATTTATTTCATTAGAGATTACCACAATAGTATAATAATGACATCCGGTCAAAGTTACCCTGGCATATTTTATCACTTTTACCTCCTTTACAAATTATTTTTGACATTAGTGAAATCTTGACAGCTTAGGTGATGCTAACAACTTTGCTGTGAGTACATTTATGCAAGTGGTCTATTTGCATACATACATATATATGTGTGAAAAAAGACAAACAGAAAACAGATTGAAGTACAGGAGAAAACAAGAAACGAGAGATTTGACCCGTTTCGTTTGTATCACTGAACATAACCGGTTAAATCTCTCGTTTCTTGTTTTTCTCCTTTAAATTTGTTTGTCTTGTTACACACATTTTGTCTATCATGACATTTCATTTTTCATGAAATATTGTGCATTTTTTACCATATATATATATATATATATATATATATATATATATATGGTGTGTCCAATGGTCTATTGATGCATCAAGTGTGATCTGTTGTGTGCTCATCACCTTCCTTTTCCAGTCCCCACCGCTGGCTAGCCTAGACGAAAAGGGAGCAGAGTGCGTAAGTCTTCCCTGCCAGTACATAGCCTCCTCATAGGTAAGCTTCATGCAGTGCCTCCCCGTGACGACTCACGTCAATTGAGTACCTTGCGGACTCAAGCAGAACTGCAGGAGAATCGGAGGTGGTTTGCCTCCAGACATATGGCATGCTAGGTCCATTGGTGTATAGACAAGCCTTGATGCCCATGAACAGGCCCCCAGCTATGGGTAAATAGTATCACTTCCTTGTGGTTATTTATTGGTTCAATAAAGGCTAAGGGAGTAAACCCCAACAGAAAATCTGGAGTGTAGCCTCACAAGCAGACAAGCGCTGTACTTAGCTTTTCTCTGGCAGCTACTGCAATCAACCTGATGCCGGACGTACTGGTACTTCCATTCCTCTGGGCAACATCAGCAAAACCGAGAGGGGGATTCTGACGATTGGGCAACTCAATCTCTCCATAGATCTGGCCAGTGCCCTGGAGAGAAAACTATGCATCTGTATAAGACCAAACAGGGGAGCGACAGTTACCGATTATAAGCCTACAGCTCAATTAGGCGCCAGGAGTCGATCCCGACGGTGGGAGAGGTTATTTAACCTCATTGGACAGCTATCACCTCCCATAAAGTTGAGCAGCTCTCAGACAGTAAGGTGCTATCCCGCCACTAGCCACCTGTGCTACTTGGTGCGTAAGGCATAGGATCATTCCAACAAGTGGTCAACAACCATTGCACAAAAAAAAAATGCAAAGAAACCAGCACTTAGGCTAGGAAGCTGCCTCAGTAACTTTGGAGTGAGTAAATGCAGTGATAATGGTCAGCAGCCACTAGAACTCTGTGCCTACCATGACCTCTGCATTCCTAACACATTCTTTGGTGCCAGACTGCATCACAGAGTGTCTTGGAGACATACCAGGTCAGGGCGCTGGCACCAGCTTGACCTCATCATTACTAGACGAAGGTATCTCAAACATTTTCTGATGTCTAGAGCGTACCACAGTGCTGATTGTGATACGGATCATTCGTTAGTATGCAGCAAGGTTAAACTACAACCCAAAAATTACTACCGCACTTAACAGGAGGGTATTGACATTAGCAAGACTCAACACCCAGACCACACGGTGGAATTTAACGTGCTCAACCTTCAAAGGAGATCACAGTCGGCCTGCATTTGAACAGTGGGAAATACTCAAGAATGACACCCACTCTTCAGCTCTCGAAGTCTTTGGGAGGAGGACGGATTGCAGACACAATGACTGGTATAATGAAAATTCTGCAACTCTCGATCCTCTGATTGAGGCAAAACGTTCATCCTAGCTTTCATACAAGGCCAACCCATCTCCTACATCGCTGGCTGCACTGAGGTCTTCCAGAAGTACACTCCAAAAGGCTGTCAGAGAAGCTGCAAACAACTACTGGATGGACCTCTCCAAGACTATTCAGTGGGCGGCTGATACCGGGAACATGAAAAACAAAACTGTACCACTGAAGTCCATGTCGGGTGAACCCATACTAGACAAAGTCAAATAGCTGGACAGATGAGTAGAACACTACTCCAAGCTTTACTCCAGGGAAAACGTGGTACATCAGTTTGCCCTGGATGCTATTGATTGTCTCCCCCTGATGCATGCACTAGACGAGATTACTTCCATGGAAAAAATATCCAGGACAATAAATAGACTGTAATCTGGAAAAGTCTCAAGAAAGGACTATATTCCAGCAGAGGTCTTAAAAAATGGAAAAGCTAACCTCCTTGATCCCCTTCATAACCTTTTGATACAGTGCTGGAGAGAAGGCTCAGTGCCTCAGGACATGAGAGATACAAATATCAGCACACTCTACAAACACAAAGGGACTGCAACAACTACCGCGGTATCTCACTCTTGAGCTTCTTTGGCAAGCTATTCACACGCATAGTACTACTGCGACTGCAAGTTCTTGCCGACCGAATTTATCCGGAATCTCAATGCGGCTTTCGTTCAGAGAGATCAACTATCGATATGATCTTCTCCCTACGTCAGCTGCAAGAGAAGTTTAGAAATCAAAACCACCTTCTGTATCTCACCTTAATAGACCTGACCAAGGCGTTCGATCTCGTAAGCAAAAACGGTCTATTCAAGATTCTCCCACTAATTGGATGCCCACCTAAACTCTTCAGCATTATAAGATCCTTCTATGATGGCATGATGAGCACTGTGCAGTTTAATGGCGACATGTCTGCTGGGTTCAGGTTGAGGAGTGGTGCCTAACAAAGCTGTGTTTTGGCCCCGACACTCTTCGGCATCTTCTTCACCCTACTCTTGAAGTATGATTTCAAGAACATAGAAGATGGTATCTACCTGCACTCCAGATCTGAAGGTTGTCTCTTCAACATCGCCAGGCTCCGCTCCAAGATGAAGACCAGATCAGTCCAGATTAGGGACATGCTGTTTGCCGATTATGCAGCGTATTGTATCAGCCAGATGGTCTCCAAAGACTTATGGACAGGTTTGCTGATGCTTGCAGCCTGTTCGGCCTCACCATCAGCCAGAAGAAAACCCAAGTTATGGGATAAGCAACCGCTTGCCTACCCAGCATTTCAATCCCAGGCCCACCACTAGAGGTCGTTCACCAGTTCCAGTACCTAGGTTCCACTGCTTCAGACACCCTCTCATTGGACGTAGAGCTCAACAAAAGGATTGGTAAGGCATCCACAACCCTCTCTAAACTAACTAAAAGAGTTTGGGAAACCAGCAACCTTACCACTTCTACCAAGATGGCCGTCTACAGAGCGTGCGTTCTCAGTGTCCTACTGCATGGGAGTTAGTCCTGGACCACATACTCAACACAGGATAGGAAACTGTAGGTCTTCCATATGAGGTGCCTATGTAGTATACTTGATATCACATGGCAGGACAGAGTGAGCAACAATCATGTTCTGCAATGTTCATCCATCTACTCCTTACTGCGTGAACGATGTCTTTGCTTGTTGGGCCATGTGCGCAAGATGGATGATGGGCGCATCCCTAAAGAAGACATTATCTACAACAAAATTGCCTCAGGCTCAAGAAAAAGGGGTTGTCCCCTATCTCCGCTACAAGGATGTCTGCAAGCAAGATATGACGGCTTGCCAAATGGGCATCAATACATGGGAAGCCGTTGCAGTTGACAGACCTGCTTGGAGGGAACAGATATGCCAGGGAATGATCATTATGATACCACAGGCAAGTGTGTAGTATATCATGATTCACTGCGAAGAGAGCTAGGAGAAGAGTGAACCAATAGGCAGACCAACCAGTCGAAGTGACACATTATACAACAGCCTTTGTATGTCAATGCTGTAGTAGATAATGTAAATCAAGAATTGGCCTCTACAGTCAACAAGAAGATGCACACGGTTAACATCCCAACACGGCGTCGATCCATAGTCGTTGCGGCTGACAGATGCCAACAACAACACATATATATATATATATATATATATATATATATATATATATATATATATATATATATATATATATGTATATTTAGGCAGTATTTTCTCTTGAAGACAAACATCGTTGAATATGACAGACAGCTTATGTCTGGATATCATTATGTGGATTCTTTTCCAATAGCCGAATCAGGGTCTTTGTTTCGATGAGAAATTGGCCGTTGAATCTGCCATAATCTTTTGTGTCCCAAGTACTTTCGAGCCCATCCGGGTCCATCTTCAGGTAAAGAGAATGAAGTTTATATTAATAGAGTGTTCAAGCAGGAATTATATTATTATTATAACGATTATGGCAGATTCATCGGCCAATTCTCCACTGAAACAAAGACCCTGATTTGACTAAAATATTTTATTTAAGACGATAGACAACTTCTGTCTACACACTTTTGTCCGTTCCAATTTTCTTAATGTATTTCATTGTTTTTAGTAGGAACTGACCGATGTACTTTCTAATTTTCAGGATCCATCATCAGGGGTGGGTATCGGTCAAGTTACTGGTTCTAAGATATTTATAGGGGTGATAGTTTGTTTTTTTAATAATTTTTTTCCAGAAATCACATGTTATTTACTATGTTAATAAGGTACTATGTTAGTGTTAAAGACTTTTAAAGATATTGGCATTATTATTAAAATTTATTTTGTTGATAGTTGTTTTTGTTGTTTTAATGAGTATAGCTTCAAGTATATGTACTTTTTGTTTGTTAGTAGTGTGTTCAAGTATAGATGTGCTATCTACTAAAAGTTTTCGAAATTGGGAGCGGTAGCAAGTATGTTGGTTTGTTAGATGTTGAGTGATAGCTCTGTTGTCCGATAGGTGGATAGTAAACCTCCTCGACAAGTGTGTGATGGTCAAGCCTATGTATATGTTTTTTTTCTTCACTGTCAGAGATGCAATTTCCTAATTAACATTTAAATTCATACACTAGGTTTGTCCTATCACTCTTATAAATTTATTAACACCATGACCTTTTACTGATAACCACCCCTGATAATGGATCCTGAAGGATCAGAAAGTACTCGGGTTCAAAGGGCGTATGGTGGATACATCGGCCAGTTCTCGCTAGAAACAAGGAAATACATTAAGAAATTGGAATGGATCAGGACAAAAGTATGTAGACAGAAGTTGTCTATCGTATTTAATGAAATATGTTTAATAAATGCTGCCCAAATATATATATATATGTATATATATATATATATAGTAAAGTATGAAAATATATCTATAGCATTTAAGCTATACAGAGGCGTCCGGGTTTCATCCCCGCAGGCAATCGTCAGGCTAATTGTACAGATATTGTGTTACTGTTTGTATTTATATATATTCACGTCGTGTTTAGTCTAGTTAAGTAAGCAATACAATTCGTTGTTATTTCTCTCCCACGGATTAATGTGTTCATTAAACAATAGCTGAGCTTCTCTTAAACAAACGCCCGACGGACCTTTACTGAACATAAGTATGCTCGCCAGCGCATTTAGCGTATTAGTTCGTCCAATGTTTTAAATTAATTTAATAACGTATCCATGTTTACTAGGTGTTGTGATGTTTTTAGGTTTATTTTTCTCATGTTTATTTTTTCAGGTGGTAAAATAAATTCTTATTACAGTGCTGAATTACTTGATGAAGTATGTATTGCTATTTCATGTATACACAAATCATATTATAAGGTGATATAATAGTATATATATATATATATATATATATATATATATATATATATATATATATATATATATATATATATTTATATATATATTTGTTTATATATATTACTAAGCCCCTTTAAGTAAAATCTAAGTTGAGCACTGTTAGGAGATATTTAAAAATAGACATTCACTTAGCTACAAAGCAAGACTCCAAGTAAGGTCGTCGATTTCTCTAAGTTGTCTTAATGTTGATGCTGTAATGGCATAAATATAACTTAAATTCTCTGTACCACATGGTAATTTGAAATGTCCGTAAGGGTAGATTGAAAGTGTGCAGATTCAAAAGGTGGCTCTGTGAACCAGGTTCGCGCGTTATAACCGTCTGAAATTATCACTTCCCTACACTGTAATAATTTATTTCACATAAGTCATGTAGGACCTTTTAACCGTATCTATCTATTTCTAATTACTTTGATCATTGTACTATTGTACTTCTATTACTAATAAAGATTTAGTATCTTCCTGTCTGAAACAATACTATTACTTCTACTAATGTACTGTTGTACTATATTTCAATGCTCAGTTCGGGAGAAGGGGTCGTGCAGTATCTGTTCTGTTGCCATGAGACCATCCTCCATGGTCTTACCTTCTCCTTTGGGAGGTAGTGTAGTATATGATCGTTTGTAATAAGTCAATCCTCCCAAGCATTACCTCAAAAACGCGGAGTTCGGGTAGTATACTATCTGTCCTGTTGTTGTTTGAACATCCTCACAGACATTCCCATTCCTTTGGGGAAATGTGCAGTATGTCATAATACCACTGGAAAGTGTGTAGTATATCATGATAAACAGCCAAGTATCTAGTATATCCTGATACCATGGGAAAGTGTGTAATATATCATGATACCACGAGAAAGTGTGTAATATATTAGGATACCATGGGCAAGTATGTAGTATATCATGATACCACTGGCAAGTATCTAGTATATCATGATACCAAAGACTAGTGTGTAGTATATCATGATAGAACGGCCAAGTATCTAGTATATCATGATGCCACAGGAATGCGTGTAGTACATCATGATACCATAAGCAAGTGTGTAATATATTATGATATCATAGGCAAATATGTAGTATATCATCATACCACCGGCAATTATCAAGTATATCATGATACCACGAGAAAGTATGTAGTATATCATGATACAACGGCCAAGTATCTAGTATATAATGATACCACAGTCAAGTGTGTAGTATATCATGATACAACGGCCAAGTATCTAGGATGTCATCATACAACAGGCAAGCGTGTAGTATATCATGATACCATGGGCAAATATGTAATATATTATGATACAACAGCCAAGTATGTAGTATATCATGATACCACAGGCAAGTGTATAGTATATCATGATACAACAGCCAGGTATCTTGTATATCATAATACCACAGGCAAGCGTGTAGTATATAATGTTTCCATGGGCATGTGTGTAATATATTATTATACCATAGGCAAATAGGTAGTATATCATATTACCACTAGCAATTATCAAGTATATAATGATACTACATGCAATTGTAATGCATATCATGATACCACAGGCAAGTGTGTAGTTATCATGATACACTGCCCAAGTACCTAGTATATTATGATACTACGAGCAAGCATGTAGTATATCATCATACAACGGCCAAGTATGTAGTATTTCATGATACCACATACAAGTGTGTAGTATATCCTGATACAACGGCAAAGTACCTAGTATATCATGATACCACAGGCAAGCGTGTAGTATATCATGATACCATGGGCAAATGTGTAATATATTATTATAGCATGGGCAAGTATGTAGTATATCATGATACAACGGCCATGTATCTAGTATATCATGATACTACAGGCAGGTCTGTAGTATATCATGATGCAAGGGCCAAGTATCTAGTATATCATCATCCCACAAACAAGCGTTTAGTATATAATTATACAATGTGCAAGTATCTAATATATCATGATATCACAGGCAAATGTATAGTATATCATGATACAACTGCCAAGTATCAAGTTTATCAAGATACCACAGGCAAGCGTGTAGTATATCATGATACCACGGGAAAGTATGTAGTATATCATGAAACAACCGGCAAGTGTGTAGTATATCATGATACAAGGCCAAGTATCTAGAATGTATTGATACCACAGGCAAGTGTGTTGTATATCATAGTACAAAGGCCAATTACCTAGAATATAATGATACCACAGGCAAGCATGTAGCATATCATGATACCATGGGACAGTGTGTAATATATTATAATACCATGGGCAAGTATGAAGTATATCATGATACCACTGGCAAGTATCTAGTATATTATGATACTACATGCAATTGTAATGTATATCATGATACAACGGCTAAGTATCTAGTATATCATGATAACAACGACAAGCGTGTAATTATCATGATACACTGCCCAAGTACCTAGTATATTATGATACTACGAGCAATTGTGTAGTATATCAAGTATGTAGTATTTCATGATACCACATACAAGTGTGTAGTATATTCTGATACCACTGGCAAATACCTAGTATATCATGATACCACAGACAAGCATGTAGTATATCATGATACCATGGGCAATGGTGTAATATATTATTATACCATGGGCAAGTATGTAGTATATCATGATACCAGAGGAAAGTGTGTAATATATCATGATACAACGGCCAAGTACCTAGTATATTATGACACCATACGAAAAGCGTGTAGTATATCATGATTTCATGACCAATTGTGTAATATATTATTATAGCATGGGTAAGTATCTAGTATATCATGACAGCACTGGAAAGTGTGTAGTATATCATGATACAACAGCCAAGTATCTACTATATCATGACACCATAGGACAAACATGTAGTATATCATGATACAATGGGCAAGTGTGTAATATATTATTATACAATGGGCAAGTATTTAGTATATCGTGATACTACTGGAAAGTATCTAGTATATCATGATACCACAGGCAAGTGTGTAGTATATCATAATGCAACGGCTATGTACCTAGTATATAATGATACCACAGGCAAGCCCGTAGTATATCATGATACCATCGGCAAGTATCTAGTATATCATGATAACACAGGCAGGTCTGTAGTATATCATGATACAACGGCCAAGTATGTAGTATATCATAATAACACGGGCAAGTTTATAATATATACTGATACCAAGTGCAAGTGTGTAGTATATCATGATACCATGGACAAGTATGTAGTATATCATAATACTACGGGCATGTATGTAGTATATCATGATACAACGGCAAGTGTGTAGTATATCATGATACAACGGCCAAGTATCTAGTATGTCATGATACCACAGACAAGCGTTTAGTATATCATGATACTATGGGCAATTGTGTAATATATTATGATATCTTAGGCAAGTATGTAGTATATCATGATACCACTGGCAATTATGTAGCATATCATGATACAACGGCCAAGCATCTGGTATATCATGATACCAAGGACAAGTATGTAGTATATCATGATACCAAGTGCAAGTGTGTAGTATATCATGATACCAAGTGCAAGTGTGTAGTATATCATGATACCAAGTGCAAGTGTGTAGTATATCATAATACCACGATCAAGTGTGTAGTATATCATGATACCATCTTCCTTGACAGCACCTCCTTCTCCTTTTTGTGGGTGTAGTCATGAGATCAGTCTTGTAAGCATTACTTCGATTTTGAGGGGAGGGTGTAGCGTAGTATCTATTCTGTTGTCATGAGACCACCTTCTCAGGAATTACTTCCCTCTTTTGGTCCGAGGGGGTTGTGTACGTCAGCAAGAAATTATCACAATTGGCTGTTCTTAACAAACACAACGCTTACATGATATACATAAGAAAAAATATTAGCAAGAAGTGTAAAACCTCTCTAATGTGTAATAATAATAAGCAACGGATAAAAACGGGAATGCCAAATTCCTTTGATCTGGCGATGAACACCTTAAATTCTGCAGCAGCATCATAACTTGTAACTCATCACTCAATAAATCTAAGGCTTAGCATGAAGATGATGGCATTAAAAAAATCGATATCATTTTTATAAACTACTAATATTAAAATGTGTTGATATTTGAGTCCAATCGGATTATTAGTTTACAAATTGCAATTATTTAAGTGAAGCTACTGTTGAGAATTTTCAAAACATTGGAAAAATCTGATTTTTTTGTGTTGATAAAACATTGCTTTCTGATGGGAAAAATACTGTTCAAGCAAGGCAATGGCTTGATAAGTGTAATTCAGACTCTGCCCCATCGAAAACAACTGTTAAGATGTGGTATGTTAACTAAAAACGCAGTTGTATAGACACAAATGATGCTAAACGCTCAGGTTGCCCAAATTCGGCAGTCGGCCCGAGAGATTATAAAAAGTCCATGAATTAGGTTTGATCGATCGTAAATTGAAGTTGCATGAGATAGCAGTTTAAGATATCAAAAGAAAGTGTATTCACCATTTTTGATAAACATTTGTTAGTGAGAAATCTGTTTTGGTCGATCGTACATTGAAGTTGCATGAGATAGCAGTTCAACATATCAAAAGAAAGTGTATTCACCATTTTTCATGAACATTTGTCAATGAGAAAGCTGTGTTGGTCGATCGTAAATTGAAGTTGCATGAGATAGCAGTTCAAGATATTAGAAGGCGAAGGTGTATTCACCATTTTTGATGAACATTTGTCAATGAGAAAGCTGTGTTCAAAATGGGTGCCACATTTGCTTGCAGTTGATCAAAAACAACAATATGTCAACAATTTAGCAAAAAGGAGTTGCTGCGTCAACATGTGTCAATACCTAAAACATAGATCAACCACTTCGGAATCAAATTGACAATCAGCTGAGTGGACAGCAAGAGGTGAAAGCCGTCCAAAACAACCAAACATGCAAACATCAGCAGGTAAGGGTTTTGGCCCCTAAATTTTGGGGATTCACAAGGTATTTTGTTAATTGATTATCTTGAGAAAGGAGGAACCATAAACAACGAATATTATATAGCATTATTGATGTAGTGGAAGGAAGAAATAGCTAAAGAACTGTTACAAATGAAGAAGAAAAAAGTTATCTGTCACTCAGACAATGCACCGTGTCACAAGTCGATCGCAACAATGGCAAAACTACATGAATTACCCTTTCAATTACTTCTGTGCCCCCAGCGACTACTGGCTGTTTGCAGGCCTCAAAAGAACACTCCTGTGAAAGTGATATCAGAAATATTGGGACCAAAGACAAATATTTCTACAAAAAAGGCATCAACTTGTTAGAGAAGCATTTAAATCAGTGTATGAACTTTTGATGAAGATCATGTTGATGAATTAAGTCGAATTTTGCTTTAAAATTGTTACATTATTTAGGCCCGGGACTGATTGAGTGGTGTGTTAGCCTATATGTTCTGTACACCCGGCAAATATATACGAAAACAGTGATATATATATATATATATATATATATATATATATACATACATACATACATACATACATACTGTTGTGGACCTGGGTAAGGCTGAATGAATGACACAGGAACACATGGTTTAAATGAACAAAGGTATATATTATATAATAGAAAGAGAGAGATACAAGGAGATGTTGCTCTCAACCGCCATTGCTGGTTTACCTGGGAAGAAGAGAACAAGTGTCACGTGCTTCCCGTATTTATAAGGTGGACGAGTCCATTAGTTCTCTGTAGGTAGGTACAGCACCATAACACCCCCTTCCAAGCCTTACCTCCTCAGGAGTCTTAATAACGTTTCCTTTTCGGATCTATCTCTAGGTAGTCCGGAGCCATTCGTTTTCTTTTTGGTTGTCGTTTACGTGTGACTACCTGGGGTGCTGGTAAGTTGAAGGTGTCATATATCACGTCCATCACGTCTTCTCCTTGTGGGGCGCTGTCAGTGTCATCTGACAGTCTTTTTCTGATCTGATTTAGATGTCTCTTATGCGAGAACCGTGGTCCTTTTATGATATAGACCATCGATCCGATCCTCTTTTCAATTGTACCGGGTTCCCAGAACGATGCATTGTTTTTGAATATCTTAAAATATACCCTATCTCCTGGGTTGTATTTTTTCTTCGGTACCGTAGAGATTCGATCATAATTATTATGTTTAGGTAATAATTTATCAAACACGGACTTCACATTCCGCGCCAACATCATCTCTGCGGGGGATAATGATGATGCTATGTTCATGTTTTTTGTAATTCTATATACCTGTAAGAATTGTTGTAAAGCCTTCTCCTTAGGAGTATCACCGGCCTTTTTTAATGCTCTTTTTAATGTGTCTACGAAGCGTTCCGCCTGGCCGTTTGACCTAGGATGATACGGGGGCGTCGTTATATGTCTGATTTGAAACGTCGCGCAGAACTCCTCAAAATCTGATGACGTGAACTGCGTCCCATTATCACTCACCAAACAATCCACTACCCCAAAACGGGCAAATAGTTCATGTAGGAATCATATCGTAACATCTGACGTGGGACTCTTGCAACGTAGTACCTCGGGCCACTTTGAAAAACTGTCGACTACGATTAAGTAGTAAAATCCTTCCAATGGTCCCGCGAAATCCACGTGAATTCTTTCCCACGAACGGTCGGTCTTTGGCCATGGGCTATGCTTTATATGCGGTGCTTTTGCCGCTAAGGCACAGCCTTTACAAAGCTTTACTGCTTTTTCAATGTCATTGTCCATACCTGGCCAGTACACAAAACTCCTCATTAACCCCTTCATCCTGGTTATCCCTGGATGGCCAACATGAAATTCTTTCAGAATTTGCTTTCGTAGTTTTTCTGGGATGACCACCATTTCGTTATGCATGAGTACGTCATCACAGAGTAAGAAACTCTTTGCCGCATGTAAATCCTTATCTACCAATTTCATTTTTGTTCTGGTGATAAATTCATCCTCTTGAGCTTCTTTTTTTATCTCGTATAGTGTCACCGGGAGCTCTCTCACTGCGTTGCACAAAATCTCTTTAAAATCTCCTTCTGTTTGAAGAGACGCAATCACTGTGTCTTCTAGAGTCTCTCTCTCTGTTTTGGCACTAATCTCGACAATCCATCTGCATGATAGATTTTATTTGAATGCAAATGTTGCATTTTAAAGTTGTAGTTTAATAAGATAGTTCCCCATCTTTGTAGTCTATTAGCTGTATATACAGGTAGGCCTTTTTTAGATCCATAAATTGTAATTAGCGGCTTATGGTCTGTCTGTAAGGTAAATTGTCTACCATGTATGTATCGGTGAAACTTTGTTACTGCAAATATTATTGCTAGGGCTTCTTTCTCGATTCTTTCTCGATTTGAGAATACATGCTCCTAAACCATATGAACTAGCGTCGCTAGCTACGATTATGTCCAATTCTGGGTTGTAATGCGTTAGAAATAACTCTGACGTAAGTCTTTCTATGATTTTATTAAATGCATCCTGACATTCAGGTGTCCATACCCAGGCTTTACCTTTTTTTAATAGCTCATTTAATGGAGCACACAAATTATGCATTTCTGAGATAAAAGCCTGGTAGTAATTTGCTAGGCCCAGAAAACTCTGTAATGTCATGACGTTTTCTGGCGCCGGCATGTTTTTTATTGCGGTAGCCCTTTCTGGGTCTGGTCTTCTGCCGTCCTTGTCGATCACATGACCCAGATATTTTATTTCCTCCAGGAAAAAATCACATTTTTCTTCTTTTACTTTGAACCCATAATCTTGGATTCTCGCAAACACTTGATTTACATGTTTTTGGTGTTGTTCGATATCTTTGCTGTTGATCAAGATGTCATCGAGATACGCTATTGCGAAATCCAGTCCGCCCAGCATTGTGTCCATTACTTGTTGGAAAATGGCTGGCGCGACCTTAACTCCGAACGCTAATCTTTCGAATTTATATAAACCACGATGTGTGTTTATACATAACAGCTTAGAACAATCTTTATCCACCGGTATTTGTAGGTATGCCTTACTTAGGTCTATTTTTGAAAAAAATCTTCCTCCATTTAAGCTTGCAAACACTTCTTCCGGGGTATGGAGTGGGTAGTGATAGTCCGCGAGGGCAGTATTCAGTCCTGTTGAAAAATCTGCACATACACGAATCTCATTAGATTTTTTCTTTACATAAACCGTGGGTGCTGCCCACTGGCTGTGTTGTACTTTTGATAAAATACCCATCTTTACCAGTCGGTCTAATTCAGCGTTTATTTTTTCAATCGAGGCGAAGGGTACTTTCATTTCTTTCCTAAATACCGGCAGTACATTTTCTTTTAGACGGAATTTTGCAGTCATTCTAGTGCAGCATCCAAAACCGCCAGAAAAAACCTCTGGAAACGATTTTTTTTATTCTCGTTGTAGTTTTTCCGATTCTGTTGCGCGACTATTTATTTTCTTACAAAATGTATTTATCGGCAACTTCCATAAATCAAATGCCTGCATAAAATCTGAACCAAAAAGATTATTCGAATCCTTCAGTACCAGTAGTTTGAGTTTTTTAGTATTTCCCATTAGGGACACATTTGTGATTAATTCTCCTTCAAATGTAATTCTTTCACCAGTAACTGTGCTTGCCAGCCTGTTTGTTCTTGATAGAGTAGGTTTATTTAATCTCCTCCATGTATGTAAATTTATAATGGAAACGTCTGAACCAGAATCCAATTGCAATTTTATATTTTTATCCAGGATTTTCACCTGTACATATTTTCTTATGTTCATGCCAGTTTCCTTCTTTGTCCTAGTGGCTTGAATCCGCATTTTATTTCCTCTGTCCGTTCTGCAGTGCAAACTTTTATGTCCAACTTTTTTGCATTTCATACAGGTTTTAAAACGGAATGGGCACTCATTGTACCAATGTGGATTACCACAGCATGAACAAGGGCTTGGTGGCAATTTATTTATTTTTTTACTGGTTTGGTTTGTCTTTGTTACATCAAAATTATTATTTCTTATTTTTCTATAAGGTTGAGCTTTTGTTTTTTGATGTACCTTTTTTATGTGCGCAATGCCGGACAATTCAATGTCTTTTGAGTCCTGTTTTACATTTACAAATCTTTGACAGTCCTCAGCCAACTTTTGCAGCGTAAGGCTTGGTTCATTCTCTAATTTATTTAGAACTCTACGCCTTATCTCCGTGTCATTTCCTGAGATTAAACCTTGTACAAAAATTAGACACTTGAAATTATCTGCACTTAATTCAGCTAGTCTAAAATCGTCACAATGATTGTTCACTATCGATGCAAAAGTAGCGTAGTCTTCCTCGTCTTTCTTTACCAGGTTCATGCACTTCCATCTTTTGTGGAATAGTGTAGTTCTTGGACTAAACAGTTCTGTCAATAAATCAACCGCTTCTATGAAAGTTAGCTCGCTGGTTTTCCGAGGCAAAATGAAATCCACGAATTTCGTATGTTCTGTGGTATTTAGTTTTCTAAGAAGGAGGCGTAGCTTCTTCGCATCACTCCAACCACCGCAGTCAATTTTATATAGGTCTTCATATCTTCGGAAATATTCTTCAAATGTATTATTTTCCGTGTATGAGTAATTATCAATACTGTTCCAAATTTCGTTCTGCGAAAACGTGTCGTCTTTTTCATTTTTTTGGTCACTGCGCGATATTGTTTGTATCAGAAATTCCAATCTTTCATCATACTCCTTTTTGTGTAATAAAATATTTTGGTTCTGTTCTAATAAAAGCTTTTGAAATCTTTCCTCAGTTTGTTGTTGCTGGGAGATTTGGAATTTCGTTAGTTCGGCGATTATAGACTTAATATCTTCCATATGTAACCATTTAGTTTCTGATTTTATTTAGAAAATTAATATTTTCTTATTATCTTATGATTTTATAAGAGTTCTTTTCTTTAAATTAGCGTTTTCTAGGCGCCGTTTTAATTATGAAAAGATTATGAAACTTTTCCTTTTCTCTATATACGCGTATATTCACTTATTTTTTAATTTTTTTATTTTGAAAATTAATATTTTCTCGTTATTTAATGAATTTATAAGAAGTTATTTTCTTTAAATTAGCGTTGGCAAGACGCCCTTTTAGTTATGAAAATATTATGTAATGTTCTTTTCTTATACACGTTTGTAATTTTAACGAAGAGAAAAAAAAATCTGTTTCACAATTAATTCTTTCTGCATTTTAAAATATTTCAGTACAAGTCGGAAAAAAAGAGAGAGAAAATAAAACTGACCTTTTTTTTATCGTGCGTCTTTTTTTTTATGGAGTAACGCACGTGTGTTCATTTCATGTTTTTTTTTCTTATCTGTTTTTAAAATGAAGCACGTGGTGTCGGTTTCATTTTTTTTTGTGTGTGTGTTCGTCAAAAAAAACTCGCTGTGACGTTCGTCTAAAAAAAAACAATACTCGCTTCCTTCGTGTTCGGTATTTCTTTTGTTTTGTTTTTTTAGTTTTCCAACCCAGAGAAAAAAATGCGCATTCAATTTCAGTTGTTTTTGTTTGTTTTTTTTAACTAGTTTTCCCAAACTAGAGGAACGCGCACCCAATTTCAAGCTGGTTTTTTTTTTCGATAAGCAGTTTTAAAACTTAGAGCACATGTCTATTTCAGTTTTCTTTTTCTTAAAAGAAAACAATTTTCTCGCACTTAAGAATTCAACGTGTTTTTTGGGTTTTTTTTCAGTTGAGTTCTCTTTTCTTCTCTCGACCGTACGGCAAAAACCTTTGTTTTTTTTGTTTTTTTTGTTTTTTTGTTTTTTGCGTGCGGCTTGCTGCATTAACCTTGTGAGTGCATTTTCACGTGGTATTTTCAGTTTTTTGACCCAAGAGTTCGAATTTCCTCGTCGCCATTTGTTGTGGACCTGGGTAAGGCTGAATGAATGACACAGGAACACATGGTTTAAATGAACAAAGGTATATATTATATAATAGAAAGAAAGAGACACAAGGAGATGTTGCTCTCAACCGCCATTGCTGGTTTGCCTGGGAAGAAGAGAACAAGTGTCACGTGCTTCCCGTATTTATAAGGTGGACGAGTCCATTAGTTCTCTGTAGGTAGGTACAGCACCATAACACATACATACATACATAGAGAGAGAGAGAGAGAGAGAGAGAGAGATGGTGGATTGGCTTTAATAAGTGTTAAAATTAGGTCAAAGGTTAAAACTTTAAGATGGAAATGAAAAAATGAGGCCATAGAGACGAACTATCAGCAAACATAAAAACTTGAATTTTAATGAGTAAAACAATTTATTGGCATAAACGCTAAAAGTTATAACATATAACTATGGAAAGAAGAAGAATGAGACAACATCTTGAAAATAAATTATATAGCAAAAACCTAATAAAATAACTGGAGCATTTTTATTCAAATTTTATTTGTATTTGGTTTTCAGTCCATATTCAGAAACTTTGATTTTTCTTTCAAACAAGCCATCCTTTCCAGTTTTCACATTTACTAAATATTAATGTATATATATAGAGAGAGACATTCAAAGACAGGGACTTTGCTGCAGCACGGCTCTTCAGTGTAGCGAGAGATGGCGACTTTTGCACCCTGAGATTTAACATTATAATCATTGAGCACTTCTGCCCCATCATAACTGATTGAACTCAAACATCTGCCCTTGTGGATAAATAAGAGGTTTGGTACGAGATTCTGTGGGGGGTTCACGGGTAAAGTAAAAGAAATTATAATGCAAATATATAATAAAAAATATGTAAATTTTTATATTCACATTACCGACATTGATTGTTAATCAATGCTGTTTTGAGTCTCCCATGGTCCATGTTAGAGCTGTCTACATGAGCCCATGGCACAGGGATAAGGGAGTCGATTAGCAATCAGTTTTAACTGACGGTCTTCTAGAGGTTGAAGGTTCAATCCTTTCGCCGGGTGATAATAATTAAGAATAACATGAGATATCTATTTTGTTTATATGTGCATGCAATATCTTGCATTGTGTCGAGTTGTAGTTCGGTCAGCGTATTGATACACAGGCGATTGGCACATCATTGACATGCACACTGGAAGCCTACTGATTTCTGCCCAGCTATTTTCCCGGGCAAATGAAACGAGTTTGAGTTGAGAGTTCAACGTAGACAGACTGGCATTCTCTTCCCTCATCATCATCATCATGACGAGGGGCGAGAGTAAACACAAGACCAACTGGTATTATATTACCTTTATGCCTACCGACCAAATAACTCTCCTCACATGTTTACGTTCCTGTATTCTTGTTCCAGTTATATTATTGCCGCAAATTTCCCTACCCTACTATAACATTATATTTAATTAGCATTTCTTCCCGATCATGACTGACGGAATAAAAACAATCTACCCCGATGAATAAATAAGGTGTTCGGTTCGAGGTTCCGTGGGTGTTCCTGAGTTCGACAAAATTATTCCCAAGTTCAAAAACAAAAATGCACGCGAAGAAGATCAGAAATTGCATCGGACAAAATGTTGTGAAAAGAATAATAACAACCAAAATGAGAATCGTCGTCCAAATAATACAAGTTCAATTAATTGTCGTGAGTTAACCTAGTTGTTCCAACGCATCTCCCTTGCTATCGTTCGTGGCAACGCTATGTCAGTAACGGCGACGTCACTTCCGTTCTAATCGTCATCTGTTGACTCTCTCTTTCTTTCTCCCCCCCCCCTCTCTATCTACCTATGTCTTTATCTGTCTCTTTGCTTCTCTTTCTCTCGCATTATTGTTTTATAAATAATTTGACTTGTTTTGGTTTGTCTTCACAATGGCAACCATGGTTGTTTATTTATTGTTGGTTTGAAATTATATTACTTGTCCGGGAATAAAATTTTACAGATTACTGAAAAAAAAAAATAATAATAATAATTGTCATTTAATTCAAACGTAGAATAAATTCTCTTTCATATTAATTCATATTAATTTCAGTTGATATGAATGTTGTTAGAATTTGTTCAAAACACACATACAAACACACCATCTTACATTTAACAGTAAAAAGATGCCAATGCAAAATCCTACTAAAAAACGATTTGAATTCTTATAGAGTTGATGCTTGATCATATGAGAGCTGCTTGACAGATGCATGAAACATCAACATTTTTTTGGCAAAAAATAACTATTTCTCTCAAAGAAAGAGAGAGGGGGAGGGGGAGTGGAGAGATAACATCCTTTTATAGAGAGAGTCTCCTTGCCTTTACACGTATTGTTTGTCTCTTTGTTCTTAAGTTACTAACTATAAAATATGACCATTTAAATGTGACGTTAATTATCATACTTAGAATTCTACATTGGAATATGCGCAACTTGGGTTACCAGGCGGAGAGACAAATACCTGGTGCTTTCTCGTGGAGCTGGTTCTCTCTTGTTTGATGTTTCCTGGAGATTCACATGGTTGTCTAAGAATCACCTCATCAATTCACTTATCTCTATATCAGAGGAGATGATAAAATTTTCTCACCCAACACAGATTTGATTTTCAACAATTTAATTAACTTAGATTCAAAACTTAATTGGTTTTATTCTAAGCACGTATAATATATCACATACAAAAAGCAAATTGTAAAATTCCTGTTCGATTTATAATGTATATAACACAAATATTTGTATTTAATAAGCAAGCCATAGAAATTATAACTTGCTTTCATATTTAAGATGGGAAACAGGACAGCATCGAGTGAAGAAATCACGTCAGTTGAGTTGAGGATTAAATTTATTTATAACCAAAGAGGATTTTATTTTCAGCTTATTAGAATTTTTCTTCGAATAAGAGAAGGATATTTTTCACCTGACTTGATTCGTGGGTAAACAAAAGTAAAGATGAAAATATACAATCGAAGAGATGCTTGTTTTTATAGCACATACAAGTTTCGGTAAGAGTAATGGAATAGTAACCGAGAGGTGCTGTGCAAGTCTCATGTTAGTGTGGTTAACTTTATGAAAAATAAGTCGCCTCTTAATTGTTTTGTTTTTTTTTAGCTAAATTATTTAATTATTTTTTACCAGAAAATAAATTATCAATTTGTTGACATTTAAACTTTTTTGTCAATAAATTTTCTGAAATAAAACTTATCAACCTTAGGGTGCATGGGGCTTGATTCAAATTTGTAAAAGAATTTTACGAATGGGCACAAAAAGAAACATATAAAAAACATTGCTAAAGAATTTTTTTTTTTTAAACTGCGATTTGAAAGTTTATTCAATATAAACTATATATCTCTATTTACATAAAGTAAGCTTTATATATTTGTATGTTTAGGATTCACTTCTAAACAAAGTAACCGATCATTATTAATTTTAGAACACAGGGGTTGTAATGTGGGATATATTTTGTTTAATTTAGTCTGATGCAAAAGGGGGTGGAATCCATTTGTGAAAATTCAGATACCTCAGATTTTGGGGCATTTTAACAATAAGTATTAGACATCAATTAATAAATATTCCCCAAATTTCAGTTTCTTTGGGGCATTTTAAATGTTTTTAGGGGACATTATATAAGAACGACCTTCCATTACAAAAATCAAATATTTCAGATTTGCATTAAATTTGATCCATAGTCATTAGAAGATTAAGCAAGATTCCTTGAATTTCGATTTCTACTTAACACAATTTAGCCTTTAATTTTAGACATTTTCTCGACTCAAAATCATGTAATGGATTTTAATCAAAACTGAGATAAAGATTTACAGACATAAAATTCATTATATAATTTTTTTAAAATGCAATGTTTATTTATAGATGTCCGTGTTTTAGTTGCATTACCCTACATTATATATTAAGATTATACTGCTTCATAAAAGAAATGTATAAAAAGAAGACATTAAGACTGGAACTCTATTTACCAAGACATGAATAAATAATGGATTAAATGTTGCTTGGTCTCAAAGGACAAACAGAAAAAGTGAGAAAACTACAGAAACATTGACTTTCTTTCGAAAAGCCACACTTATTCCAGTGATTAGGCTCAACTTCTATTTCGACATGATTGTATTTCTTTTTAATTTTTCCGATTTAAACAATGAAAATCGTTTGTCTTTTGATAACATTTCATTGTAATAAACGATAGTCACAACACAGACTGAAGAGGTCTGGTGACTATGTATGATGCTGCAGTTACTTCCATGTCGCTCTTGGGCAGAATACTCTATATCTCTATATATAGATAGATAGTGAGATTCGAAATCAGGACCCCAATGACTGAATCCAGGTGCCCTACCACGAAAACTCGCTAGGAGTGGAGGAGGTACATTGACCATAAATGTCATTTATTTATATTATTATTTGTATGATATTTATAATTGAACGTATTCGAATATCTTTTTACAGGGAAGCATTTACCTAAATGCTAAGGGGAAACACTGTTCCCTTTCACCATATATAAACATATAGATACGAGTATATATATATATATATATATATATATATATATATATATATATTTATATATATATATATGTGTGTGTGTGTGTGTTAGTGGGGTTGCCCGAGAAAATTAAGGAAACCAAGAATCACATTCCCACCAGTAAATAAACTGCAAGAAAAACGAAAAAACTATTTTCACCCCAAAATGCTAAGCTTTAATCTATGATATAAAAAAATATTTGTAAAAAGTTATTCACTTATTTGTTTGGAGGGGGAGGGGGTATTTTTATTTTACAATTTAACAAAATAATGAAATGGCTGATTTGTATACAAATGAACCAAAATGTATTATGGTGGAATTTAATTTTATGATGAAATTTCTTTAAAAATTGCGGGGGGGGGGGGGACTGATACTCACAGATTTGTTCGCCTGGGTCGCGAGGTGTGAGTGTTTGGTTGAGGGGGGGGGGTGGAGGGTGTTGTTTTTAATTTACAATTTAACAAAAGAATAAATTGCCCGAGTTTTGTAGGAATTAACTGAAATGCATTATGGTGGAATTTAATTTTGTAATCAAATATATGTGAGGAGCGAGGAGAGATCTTCACTGATTTTTTTTTACTTGGCTGTAGCATATGTGTGTGTGTTTTATTTTAGAGGGGGTAACTTACAAAGTAGAACTGGACTGCAACCCCCAGAAGTAAATTTACCTGAAAAGACTGAAAAGACTCTTTTCACCTAAAAAGCTTACTTTCTGCCAACGGTGTAAAATTATGCTTACAAAAATAGAACTATGTGTTATAATAAAATGCAAACAATACATTGAATTAGAAAACAATAAGAACGAATAGAGAATGAATTGGATGTCCTTTTGCAAAGAAATATACAAATTAGTTAACCATAGAGCGTTGATTGCATACACATGATCAGTATATTAGAAAGTTGTTCTATTTTGAATATGAATTTAGCATTTAAATTGCCAGTGCAATAAATAGACCAACTTATAACGAGTAGTATTAATACAGCCGTCAAAATCATAGCTTTAAATGCATGTTCCTTCATTGTTGAACACTTTTACGATGGTTGACTATCGAGCCTGCTCGGTATAATAGGATTAAACTCTCACCAATTCATGAAATTATTCATGAGGGCTGTATCTGTTAGGTACTGGGATATGAGTTAAATGTGACTCTTGTTCCGGGTGTTCGAATCGTGTGACCGGTTTGAATGATTATCTCCACACTGACGATTCTGTAAGGATGAAACGTATACGTATGTAGATAATTAAATATTTATTATTAGATAATTATATATAGAGAGAGAGAAGTGCGAAAATATATGTTTTAGCAAATACCTTTTATACTCTATGTATACCAACATAATCCAATTAAAAACTCGATGAATGTCGACTTGCAACCACAGAGCATATATAAGTAAACAAGATTTTGTTACATTTGAAAGGCCGAGATTTTATTTATCTTACGAAACATTTTCAAAATAGTCAATCTTTGGTGCAATTCTTTACGAATTCGTTTCGTTCATAAGGAGACCAACCAACATTAGTACGTCAATATTGGATCTGTCTTCCTTAAACTCTTCAGAAAGAACAAAACGTTCTCAGTTTGAAAAACTTATACATTGTGATTTTACATGAGAAACAATCGTCCAAAAACCAAAAATAAACTCACAGTTGATGTTCCCTACGTCTTCTATCAACGAGGTAGGAAGACATCCATTATTTACTCTCTCTCTCTCTCTCTCTCTCTCTCTCTATATATATATATATATATATATATATATATATATATATATGGCTCCAAGAGCACGATCCTTTTTGCTAGAGCGAAGGAGAGGAGGGCTCATTTTATATTCAGTGAGAGTGGAGCGGGAGCAACTCCATTTGGGACTAAAGAGTGTGGTTTTATCGCTCAGTGCTCCTGCTCCAAAATTATTTGATTTTTTTTTTAAACATTAGTTTTTTTATTCAGCAAAAAAAAGAAAAGAAAAGAAAGTCTCAGCTAAACTCTGAGTTATTTTTTAAAATTATATCTCGGGTAAATGTATATGAGATAGGGAGAGAGAGGGGGAGAGGAAGGGAGAGAGCGGAAGAAAGAACGAGAGAGTTACACATTAAAACAGAGCATTTGAACTTCTCAAGTTTTCACATCGACATGTTACATTTTTGATAGGACAGTTTTCTTATAGCTGGAGACAATTTGGCAACAAATGTCTTCAAATGCACCAGTGAGTCTATGGATGTTTTTGAAATTATTTTCTTACAGATTTGAACTTTTTTTTGTATTTATGACAAGGATGTTTATTGCTAATTGAATAAATAAGGCAATGTTTCTTTTAATTCGTGTTTTTAAATAAAGAATGTTAGGTTCAATTGTACTATAGAGGCCGTTGGATTTTCTCGTCCATTTCGCTCGGTATTCGCCCAAATGTTCGATAAAATCGATTTTTGGGGTGAAATGGTACATTTTGTCCTGACAAAAAATTATAATTTATTTTTTAGCATATATCAAATTAAACTTTTGTGCCACATTTTTACTCGTTGCCTTTTCAGCGACATTTTGTTATTCTTAAATTCACGACTAGTATGTTTTAACCTTTTCATGTTTGCTTTCAAATTCGTTAAATTCCGTTAAAACTTGCTTTTGTAAATAGAATGTTCAACGTTTATTTTTTTGTGTGTAATAAAATGTTAACGCAGTAAAAAATATCTTTAGTCCAAGGAAAAAAATATATTTAGTCCAAGGAAAAAACAATAAAAACCAACATGGCCGCCAGCGATTAAAACCTGGAATGAAAGTTAGATTCTCAACACTTCAAAAAGTAAATGAGAATTTTATTTCAGGATAGATGGATAAGTTGGCAGGGGAATAGCGAAAATTCAAAATTTGAGAAATTTAAGAAACAATATAAAGTAATGGAAAGAAAGAGTGTGTGTATAAAAAGGTTATCAAAATATAGAGTCTGTCCAGTTGGTGAATGTCCGTTGACAAAGTGTCAAGTGACGGAAGATTTAAAGATGGAAAAGGGATTCCGTGGAGACTGCGTTAGAAATGTTCAAAATGTAGTAAATCCAATAGAATGATGATAAGATTTTAATCTTTGAAAAGCCTGGCTTAAGGAAAGAAAAATAAACATGTTTTTTATCGAGTACACCTTGCATTGGACAATTTGAAGATGAAACAGATTTGTCATCAACGCATCTTTATTTCTCTTCCTTCATTTATCTTTATAATTGCTCTATCTCGTATATTAAGCTTAAATCATTTCACTATAGGTTCAATTATCTAAAAGTATACTTTTAGTTTCATATTTCATAAACACACAAACAGATATATATATATATATATATATATATATATATATATATATATATATATATATATATAGATAGATAGATATATGACGATAAGAGGATTATCTTTGAAAAGCCATGGTTTAAAGGTTAATTTGTACTCCTTGTACATTTCTTTTATGAAGCAGTATAATCTTAATATATAATGTAGGGTAATGCAACTAAAACACGGACATCTATAAATAAAAATTGCATTTAAAAAAAATTATATAATAAATTTTATGTCTGTAAATCTTTATCTCAGTTTTGATTGAACACTTGATGAGTTTATAAACTTGTAAACTATGTCAATGTTATCTATTCCATTACCTTATTATCCGTATATATATATATATATATATATATATATATATATATATATATATATATATATATATATATATATATATATATATATATATATATATTATTTAAAAGTAAACAAAATTTATGACATAATCATTACGATTATATTAGTTCGAGAAAACCAACATCAACACAAGTTTTTGCGAACAAACGTTTCTGAGACATTTATTGGATAACAAAGTACATCAGAATTAAACTAAACACAAAAATTAATAAACATATCTACATTATGTTTCAAAAAAGTAATAAAAAAACACACCATAAGTAGATATATGGAGTGTTTCAGCATTTGTATTTCCCCCACGAAAATACATACACATGTAAATACACTTGCACACATATGTATACATAAATCAAAATATACTAATGAGCTTCAGAATCCTATTTCAACCAAACGATAAATACTATGAAAAAATCTTTAAAACAAAAAAACAAACTCAAATAAAACGGCATCAGTTCATGTTGAAATATCGTGTTTATAACCATATGCAAGCGTATTAATAACAAAAAACAAACAATAGTCTGAATAAAAAGTAATCTTCAAACACCAGCCTCCAGTTAATCCAAGTTTTCCTGGTAAAATCTTTTACCATTTCAAAGAGCAATAATCAATTTTCCTGTTATTTCGCAGAGAAAAGACCGTGGAATGCAAAGGCAATATCAAAACGTTGTAAAAATAATGATTCTTTCGGGCCAGGTGCTGAGGGGGTAATTTCACAAACGGAGTTAAGTATTTCTTTAATGTTAGAATTACGATTAACGGGAAATAACTATAGTTATCTATTTATAATGGAGATTATGTATCTGTCTGTCTGAAGCCGAAACTATATTATTAGATTTGATCGCTCTCTTTTAATATCTACTTATCAGCTCCTATGTATATCCATTCCAAAACTTCTCCAAACATTACGCCTCTTTCAAATTTACATAATTAATTTTTTTAAAGCTTCTAATAAATTAGTATTCGCAAATATACACTCATGATTGTTTTTTTATAATCTATATAATTGAGTTACGTAATTAAATTAGAGTGTAATGGAATATGATGGAACAGCCGGCGTCCACTCCAACATTTGGTTACCCACCCTCTGATTATTACGTATAACGTTATATTTCGAACGCACAGAAAGTTCTATTTCAAGAAATCCACAGGTGTTAACATGTCAGATTAGAGAGAGAGAGAAAGAGAGATAGAGAGAAAGAGAGAGAGAAAAGAGAGAAAAGAGAGAGAGAGACACACACACACATTCTCTGAGATTTATCGTACGAGTCGCTCAAAAAATGATATATTTACTTTGTTTTTTTTATTAAAACAGTTTGAGTTTTTTTAAATTTTACTAGAAATTATGTTTTAAAGCATAAATTTATTGAATCAAATTGATTAGAAAAATTTCAAATTGATATAAAAATTTAATACGAAAATGCGTTTAGTTTAAAATGCTAACTAATGTAAACAATAGGCTCGCAGAATTATCTTTAAGTGCGAACTTACATGACTTAAATTCCAGAAAGATAAATGGTTCCATCATGGATATTATTTTTTAGCGAAAATAAAATTAAAAATTATAGTTGATCAGATTTAATATCTAATTATTTATTTTAATTTATTTTTGTCCAATTCAAGATTTTAGACCGGAGGGTGGGTCATCTATAGGTCTGCCAAATATAATTTTGTTAAGCCGTCTTCTGAAACAATAAAATAACTTTCAGTAAACAACTTTCTTCTATTTATCGAAGAAAATTTAAAGATTTTGTTTTCTAAACGCTCTCCCTGCGGTTACCTTTTACTTAGTTTAAAATGCAATGTATGTAATATGTAACTTAAAATAACTAGCAAAAAATATGTGACCGGAGGGAGCATATATTTGCTAGTTTCTATAATGTTAGAATTACGATTGAAGGGAAATAACTCTAGTTATATCAATAATGAAGGTTTAAAATGCAATTAATTTTAAAAAAATTTAAATGGTCAGTGATACAATAAATATAGGGGTATATAATCCATAGAAATAACTAAAATATCAATTTATTCAATAAAAAGGGGGCAAATGATTATAAAATAATATAGTATAATATTGATGCGTATGAATTATAGAAGATAATAGTTTTTATTTATGCTGTTTTTTTTTAACTGTGATGTACTTTATAATTTGTGCTGATGAAAAGACATGCTATACAATTTACTTACCTCCTCAGGAGGTTAGGCACAAGGCCAGTTTTATCTTACTCCCATAAGGTAAGATGTGACCCAAAGTCGGGTCGTGAAAGCGGGACTTGGAAAGCCAGCGCCCGAGAAGGTGAGCACTCTGGCCATTAAAAATTGCCTGGGCAGCCCCGTCGGCATTCCCCAGTAGGGGCGTCTCAGGCAGTAAGTAATAAACTTACTCCTCCCCAAAGAGGGGAGGCAAAGCCTGGGAGGGTGGGCCTCCTAGAACTGAACAGGCCAGACCCATAGACCGGCATAAATCAAGCCCCGGAGGCCAAGACGATACCAGTTTATGGGGTGTAGTATCCATCGGAACAGATACTACACTTTGATCCCGGACAACAATAAATATCTTAGAAACTTTTATTGCTGTCAGTTTTCTGCAACTGATATACTGTTAATGGCTATGCCATAAGTGTTGCTAACTTCTAAATTCTAATAGCTCTGGTTAACCCAAGTCTTAACGATTCCAAGATCTGCCGTATTTCTGAGTATCTGCTGAGCTGTATCTGACTTCACCTTTATTCCATGTATCTACAGGGTGTCGTTTTATTTTGGACTTTTTGGAATACGACCAAAGTCTAAGCATTTGACTTTACTTATCTATATATGTCTATATATAATGGAAGTTATGTGGTATAGTGGTTACAGACACAGACTGTGAGCTTTGCATGCGAGGTTCGAGTTCTGTTGGAGATACAGCATCCCTCTCACTAATACCCTTTGGAAAGGTATAGATTCATCTATCCCTCTGTGGATTGTATAACCATTGCTTTACTATATATTCATTACAGGGAATATCCATTATCTCGAGAGAGTGAAAAGCTGTCTTATTATAAATATTGTGACACGGAGGCAGGTTTTATAAATGCGAATATAAAATCTTTTCTTTTTGCCTGTTAACTAATATTCAACCCAGAGAACAAATATCTGCTTCTCATTTTTTTTTTTTTTAAAGATTAAATCTCTCATTCTCATTTCTTTTTTCTTTTCAAAAGATTAAATCTCTCAAAATACAGAGTTTTCTGTTTATAAAAAGATTACATTTTTCCCCCAATCTCTAAGCACTCCTCAAAATCTCTTCTGCTTCCATTTCACCCCCTTGGAACCAGCAAAACCAAAACACTAAGGACCAGAGAAATATGCCGAGAGGGTGCGAGGGATTCAGATTTTCACAAATCCCATTGAGCAACATCGCACTAAACGATTGGATCAGGTCTTTCTATGTCCATAGCTAAGCTTGAATTAATCTATTTCCTCAAAACGATCATCCCTCTTTTCTTCACTGAAACTAAATATTATCTCCCTGAAAACCCATATATGGAATATCGAGTGTCACGTGACCATCCACAGGGGCTTAGGTTCTTTACCCAATAAATTCGGAACTTTCGGTTTAGAAAAGTAATTTTACTGCTTAATGAGTGTTTGCCTTTCATATTAACTTGTCTAGATTGTTTTCATGACAAAACTTGCTTTATCATAAATAATTAAAAAAAAAGACATTTTGCATATTAGGTGTTGTTCTAAAATATAAAAAAGTTGATAGACTCTTTCATGATATAAAATTATCAGTTTCTTAATTGTTCCTACACATAAACAAAAGTGATAAACAAAAAAGAACCAAAACCTTACTTCTAAAAATATAACAGGATTTATTTGCGCTTAAAAGTAATACACTGAAAATATGCACAGACGTCAAACTTTCTGAGATGTGATTATATAAAAATGCTAATTTATCAAAATGTGTAAAGGCACGTCAACAGAACTGGTCTGTTTCGGTGAGAGGATCGACCACATGTTGCAAAACGGGGCTGGACAAAATAGGAGCAGTGACAACGATGTTGTCGCTTCATGATTATATCGAAAAGGGGAAAGAAGAAATGAAGGTCTGAGTCACGTCTTTTATATGGGTGGTCTCGTGGCTAAATCAACCAATGGTTGGTCGCCCCGTCGTCACATGATGCATTGACGATTGTTAGAGCCGCCATTTTTTCTTCCGTTCTTTATTTCGTTTAATACTTATCAAAAATCAAATAAACTAATTAATATTTGGGGTAAATAAATTTATTTTAGAACAATTGCCGAGTAAAAATCTTGCAGCAAAGTATCCATTCGTAACTTTTCAGAACTCAACCTTCTATTGATTCCCCAACACCATCAATCCAGACATGCTGCATATTGTCTAAGTCAAAAGCTGGAATCAAACTTGAGAAAAACGCTTAAGATCCACCTTGGAACCTACCAAATAAATCTGATACTCACCAAGAGAAATATATTTAAGCCCTAGTTTTGAAATCAACTCATCCGAAGAACACCACGGCTGTAATATATATAATTATTTTTAATATCCACAAACATATATATTTCCTGTTTCCAACAATCATCAGTGCGAATGATGAAACTGTACTGCCAGTCGAACAATTATAAACGCCGAATATATATATATATATATATATATATATATATATATATATATTTATATATATATATAATTATTTTTTCGCTCGGGTTGGAAGCTATGACCGGGTTTGCTGTGTCAATTCAATCTTATTTTTGTTCAATTCGGATTTAACGTACTCTCTAATTAACAATTGAACTTTGATTTGATTTGGGTTGCCCAGATCAAGACTTTGGAATTTTAAGTGAGTTTATTGAACTTTCTATATTATTTGATTTGATGTATTTATCGTTGTAATTATTAACATAAACATTGGATACTTTTCACTTCATCGATTGTTGATGCATTTCGCGACTGGATAACTTTGTCAGCTCTTTCAATTTCTCGTATTTGGATTGGTACTCATCACCTGGATTAATCTTCAGTCAACCCTCTGGATGTCTTTCCTGATTATGTTTTACAAATTGTATGACTTGGATGGATTATATAGATTTAACAAAAAAGTATGTTTTTGGGTTGATATATTTGATGTTATATATTTTTATGTATTTTTGTATATATGTTTATATATTTTCAAAGTTTAATTTTACTACCTGTAGTGGTATAACTGCGGTAATGGTCCTCTGAAGAGAAATATTATCTTGGAAAACTCATGACCTAAGGACTTTAAGATACTTTGCTTGAACTTTGAATTCTGATAAAATTTGATTGACACCTTATTTTATTACTTCATTTTATATTATAATATATATATATATATATATATATATATATATATATATATATATATATATATATATAGAGAGAGAGAGAGAGAGAGAGAGAGAGAAAGATTTTATTTAAAGAACATTTTGTATTCCTATACGTCAACAAATCAGAAATAAATAGAAAACATATATAAACATTTATATATTTTTCATATTATTTTTTTATACATACATATATATACGTTTATATATAGATATACTTAATAGATAAAATTATATATATATATATATATATATATATACTCAACACATATAGATCTTATATATATACTATTTTAGATACTTGAGCTTTAAATTCCCACAGTTCTTTAAATTTTTAACCTTAAATCTTAATTACACTTTTTAATATTGAATCATAATCTTATTAATTTCTATAAATAATAACTTTCCCATCTACTTTAACATTTAATAAATTGCTTAATTTTCATTTTTTATAACTTCCAATCTATTTTTAGATTAGCCTTCTGACTAAAGCTATAATAACCAATTACTCTACCACTGATAATAAGCAATCTGAATCATTAATAACCTTTCCACATCCTATGTTTATATGCATGCAGTGTTCTCTAAGGAGAGTGCATCTACCTTCTAATGATTTTTATCTTATATATATATATATATATATATATATATATATATATATATATATATATATTTAAAAAAGATATATGTTTTTTTTATCTTTCGTATAGTGAGTTTCTCATTGCTTGTAATGTTACATAGGTTTCTTTTCTCTTCAGAGGAGCAAGACATTCTTTGAATTAATGATTAAAAGGATGCTTCAAATATATTTTTTTAATTTAAAAATGTTTTAAACAGTTTTAAGAAAGATTGAAAAAAGTTAAAAGACTTTTTGAAGAATTTTTCAAGAGTTATTTTTCTATATAACAAAAAAACTTTAAAATAATCGTTTCTTTAAAAAATTTTTTAACATATTTTTAACATAGTTTACCCCAAACAAGACAGACCGCAACTGTAGACGTAAAGGGCTACTGAGAAAAAAAGGGTGACGGTTTTGGGGGGTCAACCTAATTTGGGAGCTGTGCCGCGAGGTATCTATTTACATTAGTTTTAAATTTCTGCATGTCAGTAACGTCAGGAAAGCAAGGAGCAGGCAGGGAGTTCCAGAGTCCAGCAGCACGAGGAAAGAAGCTTGTGGAGTAGAAAGCTCTTCGGCTTCTGGAGACCTCTACAGTGTATGGATGGGATTTGGCAAATTGTCGGGTTGGTCTAGTGAATCTACGTCGTGGGGGCATCAGAGCAGCAAGCTCATCAGAGCACAATCCATTGAAGTACTTGTAAAACAGGCACAAGGAAGCAACATTGTGGCGATGGGACAGGGGTTGGAGCTTGGTGGATAGTGAAGAACCTATCAAGTTGGCGACTCTTTTTTGGACCTTGTCTAAGAGGTAGACACTAGTGGATGATGCACCAGCCCAGATGTGGCAACAATACTTCATGCATGGGCGGATGGTGGCTTTGTAGAGATATAGGATAATGTCAGGTGTGAAAAGTTTACTGGCACGGTAGAGGGAGCCCACCTTCTTTGCAGCAGCCCTGGCAATGTTTTTAATGTTCATGTTATCTGTGAAAGTTAGGCCGAGGAGTTTGAATGATGACCTCTCAGGCAGGGTGCTATTTGCCATGACAATCGGTGGTTGAAGAGGTTTCTTGTAGTTATTGAAGGAAAGTAGCTTAGCATTCAAAACTCCACAGTTGAGCGCCATTACAAATGATAGAAAAATGGTAAACACATAAGATATTCTTGAAAATATAATTATAAATGTTTTTTATAATATTATTGAATATATATATATATATATATATATATATATATATATATATATATATATATATATATTATGTATATGTTATCATGTTCAAATCATCTACAAAAGTAAAATCTTTCTAAGACCATAACTTTAGTCATCTAATCTCTATTTTCACAATATTTGCCGTGGCAGTCAATATATATTTTTTTTGTCTGTCTGGCTGTTCTTTAACATTTACACACTTAAAATTCAGTAGAAATGATCTCTTACCTATGCAAATAATTCAAGGCCGAGCATATTTATTTATTCGCTAAAATGGTCCTAAAATTATTTGAACTCTGATTTGAATGAGACCGAAACCATTGAAACATTAGTCACAATTTAATACATTCTTAAAATTTGACCAAATTTTAATCATGCTAAGACCATCTAGAAAAGTAAAACTTTTTTACGTCCATAACTTTAGTACTTTTATCTCTAGTTTGAGTAGATTGAAGTATTTGGAGCCTAACCTCTTTCTTTATTTTAAAGGGTTTTTGTAGTATCATGACCCCCTACACCCCCACACACACACCTGAACCTATTTTACTTCTGATTTTAAATAGATTGAAACCACACAATTAAAGACACAAAAATACATATATTCTAAAAATGTTAGAAAACTTTGCTCATTAAAGATTTTTCTTCTAATGTGAGATTAATTTTTAAAAAGTGAACATTTTCATATCCACAACTTCAATTTTTTTTCAATTTTGTCTCAAATTTTTTATCGTAACAAAACGTTTTTTACATCTTTAAATTATAAAGGTCTTTTGCACTTCTTGAAGGTTCCAAATGTGTTTCATTATGATGGACCCATCCTGGGACGTGTATCCTGGCTAGTATTTTATATTATAGCATACAGGTTGCAGTGTATCATTCACATGATCTGGTTTACAATGATATCATTATAATCATCTGCCATATTCAAATAGTACAGAATCGTTAACCTTCAGTATCATGTGTCTTTGTAGTTTGCATCTCTCCTCTCCATATTGAAGAGGTCAATCTCTTGTATGGAAAGTCCGATTTTCAAAGGTTCCTTTTAACTGGAGCGCAGTCACTAATCTTTCTCACTGATGTTGCCAAATTCTGCTTTGTCAATACACCAATGTTGCATCTCAAGTGTTGGCACCTGCATCTGCAATTCAATAATATCAGTTGGGCTCAACAGTAAATACAATTTGTAGTCAGAAATTACTGCCTGCCAAGACTTTCTGGCATTGTTGATGATTCGCTTTATGTAATAAAAGTTTCTGGTCAATTCCATTTGAACAGTTAAAGTCTGTTATCACTGACTTACCGACTGAATAAATACGGAATGCCTTAAGGTGATAAACTGATCTCAGATTATAAATTGTCAGATAAGCAATTCAATCTCATTCTACTTTTAAGAGATGCCATTGTTGTTGATTTTCAATAGAATAAAATCATGGATAATGTTTTCGATCTGCTATTATCATCAAAATCCATCAGTTCAAGTAATTCGATTAACATTGAATTAAAAGTCAGTGAAATCTGCTTATTTATCAGCTCGAACAATCTCATTGGTCACCCGCAAAATATTTTATTTCAATTTTCAGGAGAAAATCAAATCTATGATACAAAAGAAAAACGAATATCTTGAAAATATAATTCACTTGAAGATTAATTCCCTGAACAGAACAGTTTTGCACTACTTTTACAATGATAGTAAACCTTATGTCTACAATCCTTTTTCTAATTTTGATCAAAATCCATTGCAATCCATTATTTTAAGCTTTAGGAACTCAAAGATAAGCTTTTCTTTTTCTGATTCTTTCCTACTTATCCATAAGTTATTTTTTGTACTTATTTTCTACTTTTAACGAGTAAATAGTATTGCTACTTATGAAGAGAAAACCTATCTTCATTTTTCTGATGTTTCTGGAAAGTAATATGAAGACTCATTCGAAGCAGAAATGTTCATATATATATATATATACAATTTTTATTTATTTTTATTTTTATTTTTTATTTATTAAATTTTTTTTTTATTCTATTTAAATTTTATTTATTTTTTTTTAATTTAATTTAATTTTTTATAAACATGCAGGGGCTCTGAAATACTGTGATGGATGCGTAGATCTTGTCAGAAAATTCATCTAGGAAAAGGAAAACTCTGATATAAAACTTACGTCTTGGCACAAACCAATGGAGGAGGGAGGCCTCCTTAGTCCGTATCGACAACCTTCCTAGAGCTGGAGATTCGAACAAAATATCCGATTTGCAAATCTAGAATTGTTTAAGGAGTAGATAAGCCCGACTTTTGCACTCCTTCTTTGTCTATTAGACAGGCGCAGAGGTACCAAAACAGGAGCGCCTTAAAAACACCCAATGCTTGGTCTTGTTTCCTGACTAGGGCAATAAGCGTAATCTCTTTTTCTCTCTAACTGGGCAACTGTGGACAATTTCTTGCACTATGTCTCACATGAATAGTCTAGGCCGCTCTTGTTCTGACAGGTTGAGGGTACAGGTTTGACAGCTTGTCTGGCTGCTGTTCCCGACTGACAGTACAAGAGCCCTAAATCTTAGGTAGCGCTAAGAGCAGCTGCTCTAACATCAGTTGTATAACATCGGGATAGCTATAGTGCCATGTAGCACATGGAAAGAGACCCTGCACTTATCTCCGGTGGGCTTTCTTGAGGTCACAAACCCCATGGATGAACACTCGGCAAATAGGCTACTTGTGTGAGCTTTACTGGCATCAAACAAAAACCCAGTAAACATCCTACTCTATCAAATTACTAAAAATGACAATACAAAGTAAAAAGAAAAATTGAAATCAGACGCCCACTAAAAAACAACATATTTGCCTCCTCCCTTGAGGCTTGTATTCACAATTATCTTAGGGCTTAGAATCAATATTGATGACGTAGAATTCTTTCTCCTAGTTAACTCCCCGGATACAAACCAACCGACATTCCTCTATCTCTACAAATCGATTTGACATGATTGGATATCTCTCTATCTACCGTAAAGACTCTGACAAGCATATGCATGAACTTGCGGTTTATATTAAGAACACCCTCCCCTTGGCTAGAGAACATAGTCTAGAATCAGATGATCAAGCCTACATGTGCTTTAGATTAGCCTTACAACACTATTTTCTATACCGTTCTCCTTCGACCCGGAACTGTACGCTGCTCAACTTTGTCTCAGATAGCATAGATCTATTAGATCCTAGGGCCAAATACATGTATTTGGGGATGTTAATGTCCACCACCGTGGCTGGTTTGGATTCTCGAATTATACAGACACAGCTGGTAAATGCATGTATAGTTTCTCAATTGCACACTCCCTCTCTCAGACTGTCACTTCCCGACCTGCCTCCCAGACCGTGAAGACCAAAAAGCCTCATTTATCGACCTGTTCTTGACCTCACTGCCCAAGGCTTGTGTAACGAATGCCCATAGCCTCTCAAGAATGCTGATCACCTTGTGGTAATTAGTGGTATCACCTTAAAGTCTTTTCCCTAAGCCGATCAGCCGTTACTCAAAATGACGAGATACTTCAATCAGGCTGATTGGAATCTATCAGAGCTCACATCAAAGATGCCTCATGGAGTGGAACTTTTTCTCTCTCTGCTGATCAGTACGCAAATGAGTTAATCGAATGGGTCAAAGTAGGCATTATTGAATCACATGTCCCCGTACGAGTATTCTATAGCAAGCCCACTTTCCCCAATGGTTTACCTCGAACTGTGCAGCTGCTATTGCTCAGAGGCAGCAAGCATTTCGACAGTTCAACTGCCACAAGTCATCTAAAAATAGACATAAATTTGTAGCATTAAAAAATCATTGTAAGATTGTAATAGCCGCAGCTAAGAAAAGATATAACGAGATGACCAGAAAATGCATTGAGTCACAAAAACTAGGACTTTATGATTTCTGGAAAATCTATAATAGTGCGGTGAACAAGGGCCAATCAGCAATTCCCCCGCAATCCAACCAAAATGATGTCGTTTCCGCGGCAACTGATAATTCTGAACTACTTGCCCAGCGGTTTGCCATAAACTCCACTATGGACTCCGCAGACCACTCCTTTCCAAATTCCCATTACGGACTACAGCCACACTTGATGACATGACCATCACTCCATCTCATGTCCGGATATCATAACAAACATTGACACCTCCAAAGCATGTGGGCCTGGTCTTATCACAGAATTATAGTAATAAAGAAATGGCTCCTGTACTCTCAAAACTCTACAACAAATGCCTTGCCGAATCTTGCTTCTGGAAAATTGCCTCGGTGGTGCCAGTTTTCAAGAACTGGTGATAGAATTGACGTACATAATTATCGCACTATCAATCTACTCCCGCTCTTTGCCAAAGATTTTTCATCAATCAAGCGATAGTCCACTATCTTCTTTATGACTATCAGTATGAATTTAGGCAAGCATGTTCTATAGCGAATATATTAACGGTCATCTCTGAACGCATATACCATACACTGGACAAAGCAGGGGAAGCTAGGACAGTAGCGTTTGATATATCCAAAACCTTTGACTAAGTGTGGCATGCAAGTCTTCTCATGAAGATTAACTCGCATGGTAGTTCAGGACGAATACTTAGTATAATTAGATCCTTCCTATCCAAAAGAAAGATTCAGGTTGTGCTAGATTGCTCTTCATCTAAGCAACATGACATAAATGTGGGTGTACTCCAGGGATCGATCCTTAGACCTCTATTTTTCCTGATTTTGATAAACGATCTCCTTGATGAAATTGGGTCTGAGATGAATATATTTGCTGATGACACCACTCTCTACTCTTGACATGCAGGGAAAGCACATGTGCACATATTCAAGGCAATGGCTGAATCCTTGGAAAATCACCTCCAGTCTGTAATTGAATGGGGCATAAATAGATGGTAACATTTAATGCCACTAAGACAAAGATCCTTTCTTTTAACAACTACAAGAAACCCTTTCAACTACCGATTACCATGGCTAATAACACCCTACCTGAGAGTCCAACGTTCAAACTCCTCGGCCTAACATTCACAGGTAACATGAATTTGAACAAATACATAGAAGACATTGCCAAAGCTGCTGCAAATAAAGTAGGTTCCCTCTACTGTGCTAGAAAACTTCTCACACCACTACAAAGCCACTATCTGCCCATGCATGGAATATTGTTGTCACATCTGGGCTGGTGCACCATCCACTAGTCTCTCCCTCTTATACATAGTCCAAAAAAGAGTCTCTAATCTAATAGGTCCATCACTATCTACCAAACTCCAACCCCTGTCCCATTGCTGCAGTGTTGCATTCCTGTGCTTGTTTTACAAGTACTTCAATGGAATGTGCCCTGATTGAACTGGCTGCTCTGGTGACCTCTTAATGTAAATACACCCGACCAACTCAGCAATCAGATAAATCCCATCTATTCACTGTGGAGGTTCCCAGATGCCGGAGGGCTTTCTACTCTAATAGCTTCTTTTCTCAAGCTGCCAGCTTTTGGATATACCACTCTGCTCCCTGTTTCCCTGACTCTACCAACCTGCAGAAATGTAAGTATAATGTAAGCAAATATCTCGCTATACAACTCCTTACTTAGAATGCCCCATTTAATTTCTGGCCCCTAATCCACAGTAGCCCCTTATATCACAGTTGCAATTTGTCTTGTCGAGGGTGAAATCAAGTTAAAAAAAAAATTAAAAACAAACATGATTTTGATTTTAGAAAATGTCTCAAATTTAAAGCTTAAGCTTAGGGGAACTTATGAAGAAATTAAAATTCAGGGAATCTTGCTTAATTGGTGTCTAATTCAGTGCAAATCTGATATATTTAGATTTTCTAAAAACCCTTTTAAATATTCCAAAGAAACTGGTTTTAGGGAATATTTAGTAATTGATGTCTAATTTTTACTGTTCAAATTTCACAAAAATCGAAACTACTCGAATTTTTATGGAGGGCTTTTGCCCCCTTTTTCCCTCTTTGAATGAAACTAAATTAAACTGAATATAGCCCACATTACGACCCCTTGTGCCTAGCAGCTGTGTTCCAACATTAATATTGATCGGTTCATTAGTTTCGTAGTGAATCCTTTACATACAAATATACAAACATATACACATATCCAACTTTATATAGATATATTTAGGCAACACTTTGTTCAATCTATACTGATATGAATAAACATATCCCCTTTGCATAAAACTCAATTAAGATAAATAAAGCCCACATTACCCACCCTTACGCCTAACAGATGTGTTCCAAAATTCATAATGATAGGTTCATTAGTTTAGGAGTGAATCCTGTATATACAAATATACAAAGATATGAACAACTTTATAAAGATAGAGATAAGTATATAATTAATACATAAAGATATAAGCAACTTTATAAAGATAGAGATACGTATATAATTAATACATAAAGATATAAACAACTTTATAAAGATAGAGATATTTATATAATTAATACATAAAGATAGCACACTTTATAAAGATAGAGATAAGTATATAATTAATACATAAAGATATAAACAACTTTATAAAGATAGAGATATTTATATAATTAATACATAAAGATAGCACACTTTATAAAGATAGAGATAAGTATATAATTAATACATAAAGATAGCACACTTTATAAAGATAGAGATAAGTATATAATTAATACATAAAGATAAGCAACTTTATAAAGATAGAGATAAGTATATAATTAATACATAAAGATGAACAACTTTATAAAGATAGAGATAAGTATATAATTAATACATAAAGATATAAGCAACTTTATAAAGATAGAGATAAGTATATAATTAATACATAAAGATATAAGCAACTTTATAAAGATAGAGATAAGTATATAATTAATACATAAAGATATAAACAACTTTATAAAGATAGAGATAAGTATATAATTAATACATAAAGATATAAGCAACTTTATAAAGATAGAGATATTTATATAATTAATACATAAAGATAGCACACTTTATAAAGATAGAGATAAGTATATAATTAATACATAAAGATATAAGCAACTTTATAAAGATAGAGATAAGTATATAATTAATGCATAAAGATAAACAACTTTATAAAGATCGAGATAAGTATATAATTAATACATAAAGATATAAGCAACTTTATAAAGATAGAGATAAGTATATAATTAATACATAAAGATAAGCAACTTTATAAAGATAGAGATAAGTATATAATTAATACATAAAGATATAAACAACTTTATAAAGATCGAGATAAGTATATAATTAATACATAAAGATATAAGCAACTTTATAAAGATAGAGATAAGTATATAATTAATAAATAAAGATATAAGCAACTTTATAGAGATAGAGATAAGTATATAATTAATACATAAAGATATAAACAACTTTATAAAGATAGAGATATTTATATAATTAATACATAAAGATAGCACACTTTATAAAGATAGAGATAAGTATATAATTAATACATAAAGATAAACAACTTTATAAAGATAGAGATAAGTATATAATTAATACATAAATATAAACAACTTTATAAAGATAAAGATAAGTATATAATTAATACATAAAGATATAAGCAACTTTATAAAGATAGAGATAAGTATATAATTAATACATAAAGATGAACAACTTTATAAAGATAGAGATAAGTATATAATTAATACATAAAGATATAAGCAACTTTATAAAGATAGAGATAAGTATATAATTAATACATAAAGATATAAGCAACTTTATAAAGATAGAGATAAGTATATAATTAATACATAAAGATATAAACAACTTTATAAAGATAGAGATAAGTATATAATTAATACATAAAGATATAAGCAACTTTATAAAGATAGAGATATTTATATAATTAATACATAAAGATAGCACACTTTATAAAGATAGAGATAAGTATATAATTAATACATAAAGATATAAGCAACTTTATAAAGATAGAGATAAGTATATAATTAATGCATAAAGATAAACAACTTTATAAAGATCGAGATAAGTATATAATTAATACATAAAGATATAAGCAACTTTATAAAGATAGAGATAAGTATATAATTAATACATAAAGATAAGCAACTTTATAAAGATAGAGATAAGTATATAATTAATACATAAAGATAAGCAACTTTATAAAGATAGAGATAAGTATATAATTAATACATAAAGATATAAGCAACTTTATAAAGATAAAGATAAGTATATAATTAATACATAAAGATAAGCAACTTTATAAAGATAGAGATAAGTATATAATTAATACATAAAGATATAAGCAACTTTATAAAGATAGAGATAAGTATATAATTAATACATAAAGATAAACAACTTTATAAAGATAGAGATAAGTATATAATTAATACATAAAGATATAAACAACTTTATAAAGATAAAGATAAGTATATAATTAATACATAAAGACATAAGCAACTTTATAAAGATAGAGATAAGTATATAATTAATACATAAAGATATAAGCAACTTTATGAAGATAGAGATAAGTATATAATTAATACATAAAGATAAGCAACTTTATGAAGATAGAGATAAGTATATAATTAATACATAAAGATATAAACTACTTTATAAAGATAGAGATAAGTATATGATTAATACATAAAGATATAAACAACTTTATAAAGATAGAGATAAGTATATAATTAATACATAAAGATAAGCAACTTTATAAAGATAGAGATAAGTATATAATTAATACATAAAGATATAAACAACTTTATAAAGATAGAGATAAGTATATAATTAATACATAAAGATATAAACAACTTTATAAAGATAGAGATAAGTATATAATTAATACATAAAGATAAGCAACTTTATAAAGATAGAGATAAGTATATAATTAATACATAAAAATAAAAACAACTTTATAAAGATAAAGATAAGTATATAATTAATACATAAAGATATAAACAACTTTATAAAGATAGAGATAAGTATATAATTAATACATAAAGATAAGCAACTTTATAAAGATAGAGATAAGTATATAATTAATACATAAAGATATAAACAACTTTATAAAGATAAAGATAAGTATATAATTAATACATAAAGATATAAACAACTTTATAAAGATAGAGATAAGTATATAATTAATACATAAAGATAAGCAACTTTATAAAGATAGAGATAAGTATATAATTAATACATAAAGATATAAACAACTTTATAAAGATAAAGATAAGTATATAATTAATACATAAAGATAAGCAACTTTATAAAGATAGAGATAAGTATATAATTAATACATAAAGATATAAGCAACTTTATAAAGATAGAGATAAGTATATAATTAATACATAAAGATATAAACAACTTTATAAAGATAGAGATAAGTATATAATTAATACATAAAGATATAAACAACTTTATAAAGATAGAGATAAGTATATAATTAATACATAAAGATATAAACAACTTTATAAAGATAGAGATAAGTATATAATTAATACATAAAGATAAGCAACTTTATAAAGATAAAGATAAGTATATAATTAATACATAAAGATAAGCAACTTTATAAAGATAGAGATAAGTATATAATTAATACATAAAGATATAAGCAACTTTATAAAGATAGAGATAAGTATATAATTAATACATAAAGATATAAGCAATTTTATAAAGATAGAGATAAGTATATAATTAATAAATAAAGATATAAGCAACTTTATAAAGATAAAGATAAGTATATAATTAATACATAAAGATATAAGCAACTTTATAAAGATAGAGATAAGTATATAATTAATAAATAAAGATAAACAACTTTATAAAGATAAAGATAAGTATATAATTAATACATAAAGATAAGCAACTTTATAAAGATAAAGATAAGTATATAATTAATACATTGCTATCTGCAGAACTATGAAGTACATATCACGTTTATTTACAAAGAATCAGTTTTTCTTTCGACTCGAGTGTAAAGTTTTTTATTTTAATTAAAACTAATAACTGATAAAATGGAATCCATTTATTATTATCATCACAGATCAAATCATTCATTACCTATACAAGTTATTTGTAATTAATTGGTGTGTTTTTGAATATCACAAAGCAATCAAGCTCATTGTTTCGATTCGTTTAAATGTGTATCTAATTATCAGCTCTCACTAGAGTTTTTAATTAAAAACTCTTTTGCCGTCCATGATACTTCCGGCTATTTTTCATAACATCTAAAAATAGATCTCGAAGACAAACTTGTTGGCATCGTGTAATGTGTGAAAAAAATTGAAAGATTATATAGGTAGCTCCTAAGTTCAACTTGGTTTAACTTGTGTCAAAACACAAGTTAAACCAAGCTGAACTTAGGCGGTACCTATATAATCTTTTTTATAGGTTAATGTTGTGGGGTACAAATCACCCCTATTGAAGAACTAATGGAAGCAACCATCTATAATAAATACCATGGTTGCAAAGATTCAAACAGATGACACTCCTATTCATGTGAGTGTCCACGTGTGGTATCTGTTCCGATGGATACTACACCCTATAGACCGGTGTTGTCTTGGCCTTCGGGGCATGATTCCGCCGGTCTATGGGTCTGTCCTGTGCAGTTCTAGGAGGTCCACCCTCCCAGGCTTTGCCTCTCCTCTTTGGGGAGGAGTAAGTTGATAGCTTACTGCCTGAGGCGCCCCTACCGGGGAATGCCGACGGGGCTGTCCAGGCAATTTTTAATGGCTAAAGCGCTCACGTTCTCGGGCGCTGGCTTTTCAAATCCCACTTTCCGACCTTGTGTCACATACTCCTATAGTGGGTAGGTGTTAAATATAGAGGACACTCCTATCATGTGAGTGTCCACGTGTGGTATCTGTTCCGATGGATACTACACCCTATAGACCGGTGTTGTCTTGGCCTTCGGGGCATGATTCCGCCGTTCTATGGGTCTGTCCTGTGCAGTTCTAGGAGGTCCACCCTCCCAGGCTTTGCCTCTCCTCTTTGGGGAGGAGTAAGTTTATAGCTTACTGCCTGAGGCGCCCCTACCGGGGAATGCCGACGGGGCTGTCCAGGCAATTTTTAATGGCTAAAGCGCTCACGTTCTCGGGCGCTGGCTTTTCAAATCCCACTTTCCGACCTTGTGTCACATACTCCTAATGTGGGTAGGTGTTAAATATCGAGGACACTCCTATTATGTGAGTGTCCACGTGTGGTATCTGTTCCGATGGATACTACACCCTATAGACCGGTGTTGTCTTGGCCTTCGGGGCATGATTCCGCCGGTCTATGGGTCTGTCCTGTGCAGTTCTAGGAGGTCCACCCTCCCAGGCTTTGCCTCTCCTCTTTGGGGAGGAGTAAGTTGATAGCTTACTGCCTGAGGCGCCCCTACCGGGGAATGCCGACGGGGCTGTCCAGGCAATTTTTAATGGCTAAAGCGCTCACGTTCTCGGGCGCTGGCTTTTCAAATCCCACTTTCCGACCTTGTGTCACATACTCCTATAGTGGGTAGGTGTTAAATATCGAGGACATTCCTATTCATGTTTTACCGCATGGTAGGAATCCGGTCATCTCCTACCACATTTAGTGGCGTTACTGTATTGCTATGAATAAATACATTGTATATTTTAACCTGTCACAATTTGTGGTTGTTATCTTTGTGACCCCTAGCACGGGTCTACAACAGTTAACAAAGTTCATTTTTATAGGCAAACAAATGTCATATACACATCGACGGCCACCAATGCATGTCATCAATCTTTAATCTTTGTACTATTAAAAATGGGTGAATCTAGTAATACATGTGTCTCATTATTTTTTCATAGTTATAAATTTCAGTTTTGAATTTGATTTATTGATTTCAATAAGAGTTTTACAATTTCCCTTCTTTCTCCTCCTTCTCCTCTTCATCATCATCAATGTAACGTCCGTTTTACATGCTGATTATGTGCTTGCCGGCTTTTAGAAATTGACTTCCAAACTAACTTATCTCTGACCGTTTCTTTATTTATCCCTATTTCTCTCAAGCCCATCTTGATCACTTCCTACCATGTTTTCCTTGGCCTATTACTGCCAATGGGCCCTGCTACCTAAACTGTTCTACATCTACTAACCCAATAACTCTCATTCATTCTTTAAACATGGCCAAGTTTTCTGTTCTACACACATCTTATTTATTCATAGAATCAAATTAACACTTACCATCATAACAGGCTTCAATATTCCAACATCCAAATATTGCTTGAATGAAGCAATATTTATATAATGAATTATCCACTCGTGAACAGGCAGCCAATCAGAGCTCAGATAATGGACTTGTCCATTTTGACATAGTGAAACATTCCAGCTTTCATATAAACAGACTTTTTAGTGTTCCTTCAGTTTTTTACTTATTTTGTTACTCAACCGGTCACACAGTTGAGCAGCACTAAGTATTACATTCTATACTTAAAATGTTTTACATCTACTAACCCAATAACTCTCAGCCATTCTTTCAACCTGACCAAGTTTCCTGTTCTGCACACATCTTATAATGTCCAGATGTAATCTTTCTCTGAGGCTTACAGATTTAAGTATGTCTTTAAGACTCACATTATACATCCATCGTATCATTCTTATATAATTTCTCTCCATGCCACACATGTCTTCAACCCTCACTGGCCAGGTTTTGCTTTCAGGGCCTGATCCATCAACTTATAATCATCTCTAGCTGGAGTTCCTCCTTCATCCTTATAACAATTCACAATTTTACTAAAATTCCAGTCTTTTAGAACAACCGCTTTTATCTATAATCTGATTTGTTAATTCTGTGATCATCTCAATGCCTGTTTCACCCGCAGTCTTCGACATTTCTGCAACAATGCCTGAGGGTCATACAGCCTTATCCATCTTTATCTTATTCACAGCTTCCCATACACTTTCTTTCTCAATTCTTATAGCTGGACCACATACTGCTTCTGTAACTTTTAGTTTATCTTGGTCTCATGAAAACTCAGTATTCAACAATCTCTCATAATAGCATTTCCAAACATGCCTCTTTCCTGTTAATTTGTTGCGATCACCTCATTTATCATTTCAAATGCACTTCTCTCCAACAATATCCATATTTGTCTTTGCCACCTGTTTAGCTATCCTGAATACTTCATTCTTTTAGTCATCCCTTCCTAGTATATCTTGACACCTGACTTGCTCAACCTCCTTCTTGGCTTTGTATATTGCTATTCTTTGCCATCAAATACATATCCTTATTCATTAAACCATTGCTCCATTCACTCCATCGTTTCCACTTTCCTTTGATACATTTCTCAACTTTCTCATTCCACCACCATGCCACCCTATGCTTTGGGGGCCCTTTCCTTCACCCACAAGTCTGGCCTGTTACCTCCAACAGTGGATTCTTCAACTTCTTACGCTGTTCTTCACACTTCCTGAAAGGGGATCTGGTAACCGAACGCTCCATCACGTGATCTCTAAACTCTCGTTTCACATGCTCTTTATTCAACCTCCACACCTTTCATCTGGGGATAAACTTTTTTTTTACTTCAGATTTTTAACAATGTTGTTGTTGTGCTTCAATCTTTCTTCAATTTCCACCTTTTCATATTGATTTTATTTAAAGTTTTTGAACGAATGTCCATATTTTAGTCTCAAAATATTTCGAAATGTTATCTTTTTCTTTTCTTTAAATTATTATCCCGAAGCAATCGTTCGAATGGATCACCTAGTTTAGAAAATTTCATTATAACTTCAAATTCACTACCAATTATCGATTGTTTTGTTTTTCATATTAATTTCATATTAATTTCATATTAATTAACACTCACTTTTATTTTCAGAACTATAATTCAGATCAATTTGATCCCGCTTTTCTAATACTAGTAAGTTTCACTGTTTCTTGTTTATACAGGGTGGGCCAAAATAAGGGTCCTATCTTTAAATTTGAATAACTTGAATTTGAATAACTTCCACAAAATAAAAGTTAAACTCACCAAACTTTATGTGTGTGTAGACTGACCCTTCCGAGATTTTTTGAAATAAACAAAACAAATTTTAGCCGAAAAACACTTCTTAAAACTTACAAAAACTAAAGTATTGTTTTTTACACTGTTTTGAGTTTTTTAAGCAAAAATAATGTTTTCTAAATGAGGGTACGTTCCTTAGGGCTAATACGGCTCATGCTTGCTTCGGAAGGGTCCTTTACTTATTTAAAAAAAAAAAAAAAAAATCAATAAATAAAAAAGTTATGAATTTTTAAAAATAGGACCCTTATTTTTGCCCACCCTGTATATTCAATATCCGATTATAATTCTACCTCCCCTTTCTCTGATTTACATAACATAACTAATAAACTTACATCTATCATATTTTTATTATTGTGAAAAAACTGATTTAATTAACCCATTGATAATCCATTCAACACTAATCTACACCTAGTTTTACCACTTATAAAAAAGAACAACCGTTGAGTTGTAAATCATTTTGAATCTTCATTCTGCATAAAAAAAACAAAAAACCCACAAATCAATTGAATCGGGTTGAATGATACTGGAAGCCAATTTATATTTGGCAAATTTAAAGTCACAAACCATTAAGTTTATCACACATAAATGTTACTTTATTGAATTGTTAAAAAAATTGATGATTTTCTTTTTTACTAAAGTTTGAATGTTACTTATAAAAACAATTTCATACAGACATATCTTGTTGTAGGACCAATGATACGTTGTCTGGGAAGCCTGTTATGAAAGCTAGTTTTGCCATTTGGCCTAGTCTTCTTTCAACATATCTTGTCAACTCTGTCAACCTTTTGATATTATTGGCGTTTACTAATTCCACAATCCCTTTTACTCTCTTGAGTATTTCATGCACTTCAAAGAATTATCCTGTGAACGCATTCTTCAATTTGATCTTAATCATGTTTTCGTCTAATTGATACCTGGGTGTTTGGAAAATGGATAGCATAACTTCAAGACTATGTTCTATATATGTAAAGAAGCCTCTTTGTGTGGGGGTTGCTTTTGTAATAGCATTCCATTACTAATTTAATTTCCTTTGTAGTCCATTTCTTCCTCTGTGGGGTCTTTGGTTTGTGCTGATCCTATTTATTTAACTATATTTCGTTTGTTGTATTTTGTTACCTAAAATACAACAGACAAATATTTGCAGGATACCGATCGGGTCCCACTTGTTGGCTATCAAAAGATCCTCTGCCACTCATGACGTTCAAGTCTTTCTTCTGAGCTCCAAAGGGTTTATATTTGTTTGGTCTCATTTTTCCTTGATTTTTGTTGGTGTATGTGGCAATACCAGGCCCAGACTTATTTTACCTGTAATCCTGTCACAGGGATAGTGTTTATCTATCCCATATGTAGAAATAATAGCTCACTATCACAAACACAGTAAAGAATGTTGACCAGTATTTTGTTTCAATGGCATTAAACTTGGAAACCAAGTTGGGCTTCATGTACATATATAGAACATAATCCTGAAGGTATGTCATCAATTTTCCAAATACCCAGCATTGAGCAAGCATTTTCTTTGCAAAAAAGAGTGGAAGGAAACTTGTAAAATCTGGCAAATTTTGAAACTTGGCGACCAATTTTTCCATCTTTTTTTCAATCTGCTATATTCTTATCTCTGCTAAATCGTTGAATATACAGTCCGTCTGAAGTTATTATGCAAATTGCATAAATACATATTGAATTTAGTAGTCAGTGCTCAGCTGAATGACCAGTTGAACTCAACTAAATAAACTGAAAAAGAAGTCTAGAAAATTGGTTTATAAGAAGGTAGAAATATTCTATTATGCTCAGATGGGCAAGTCCATACTTTGAGTTCTGATTTGTTCCTAGTTCATGAGTGGATAATTTATTATAGAGCTCTTATGCCGAGAAGTCTCAATTTGATTCTACCACCAGTATGAGAGCGTAAAGGTCTTTGGGGAAAATGAGTTCCTTCTGGCCTAGATGATTGTGAAGGAGTAATCTGAATAATGCCCGAATGAATTTTGCTGACATTGGTTTAGCAATACTTGATGATGTTGAGTGCCTGGACAATGTTATTACACTTCATTTGGTTTGCGGTACTTGTGTATCAGGTGTATGGGAATTACAGCTTTTTATTCTGAAAATACTTAATCCGGCTATGAATTTTTAGAGTGGAGACATTTTCCATCAATCACCAAAACAAATCAAATGGAGATTATTGTGTATAATTATACTGAGTTTTCGTTTTTTGTGTTCTTAAAAATCTAACATATATATTAATTAAATTATACGACTTCAAGCATGTCTGTGTGTGTGTTTCTGTGTGTGTGTTTCTGTGTGTGTATCTGTGCGTATGTTTTTCGCCTCCACATTATTATTTGTTCACAACTATTAACCGATTAGCATCAAATACTAAAACGAACTTAAAAAAAATTCCTATTTCACAAAATAATTTGATTACGAAATTAATGTCATCAAAATTAATTTCCGTTTCTTTGTAAAGAAGTCATTTTTTTCTTTCACTCCCATGCAACGTCGGGTAGATGCAGCTAGTTATTTATAAATTTAAAGGTTAACAAATCTCAAAAGTATTTATGCGATTAAAAAAGAAAAAAGTAAAACAAAAATTAAAGTAAGAAGACTCCCGGGCAACGTCGGATAGGTACAACTCATTGATCATGAAAATGTAAATGCACTTGAAAATTATTTAAATGCATAAACAAATGCACCTGATGCGCACAAGTTAATCTTTATTTGCGCATCTAATTTGGAAGAAATTATTTGATGAAAAGATTTGACTTGAGGTGCGAAAATGATTCAAGGAAGTAAGTGCTCTAAATAAGCATGTACTGAGGTAATTCGTCCAATTTGATGAAATATGCTTCCTTTTCGATGGAGAAACATTTCGCAATTGTGATCTCAATTAATTGAAAAAGAATTACAAATTATTTTATAAGATAATCAGAATGTTAATGGCTGAAAAGGAACAGAAATTACAAACGTTGCAAATGGAACAAGCCGCTCGCGCGCGTGCGTGCGTGGTCCCCCTCTGTATGTGACTCGATGTGGCGAGTGTAAAATGCAATAAATTTGGGCAATTTAGGGCATGTTTGACCCCCTTTTGACCCCGTGGGGCGCGAACCAGAATTTTTCTGAGGTCAAGGATGCTCATTTTATATCTAGAACAATTGCCCATACATTTTGGCCAAGTTTCAGAAAAATTGAACAGATGGATCAAACGTTATGGGAGAAAAGGGTCATTTTTTGCCATTTTGGGGGCTTCTGACCACCTGGAGACGCGAACCAGACTTTTTCCAAGGTCAGCGATACTTATTTTCTATTAGGAACAATTGCCTCCACATTTTGGCCCAGTTTCAGAGAAATTGAATTGATGGATGAAAAGTTATGGGTCAAAAAATGTCATTTTATGCCATTTCGGGGCGTTTTGACCCCCTGTGGGGCTAACCAGATTTCTTTTCAAAAATCGGAGAATGTCACTTTCTAACCTGACCAAAGTTACAACTTCATGCAAAATTTCAGAGAAATTCAATGGATGGTTGCGGAGAAAAATCCGAACGGACGAACGGGCGGACAGACAGACATGCCTCAAACATAAGTTCCCCGATTTTATAAATCGGGGGACCAATAAGTGATAATTAGAAATATGTGACAATATTGTAAAATGAGATTATTCAAAAGATGGAGGAAATATTTGGGCAAAATTTGTATAATAAATAAAATATGGATAAAATTATCGATCCAAAATGTAAAGTGCAGTCTGAATATTGGTTATAATGAATGGAATGGGTTTGGGTGTTAATTATTTTGGGGATTCATGACAAGTGAGAATATTACGAAGCTGGTGTAAATGTTATATTAAATGAAATGAAAAAAAGGAAGGAAGGCATGAAACAGCTTCCTGTGATGAGGAACTAACTATGAAATATTATTATTTTTTTATTTACTCACTAGGAGTTCTCACACAGGTCATCAGTGATTGCTCACCGACAACCGGTAGTATTCCCTGGAGTCTGAGTGACAACAAGTCTCCCCAGATTTCCAGTATTCTCCACCTCTTTTCGATAGCCATCGCAAATAAATTTGCAGTATCACAACAGCCGCTTACCATTGATTTCTCGCTGGTAAGGACCATTGGTCTTCTCTGAGATTTGGGTGGCAATAAGCCTCCCCGAGGTCCCAGCAGTCTCTGCACTTCCAGTGGAGGTCTGGTTTGTGCTGTACCTCCTCGGTCTTCTCATCCTCCTTGACCCTATACAGATATTTTGTGTGGTGTCAGCCTAGGCTGGTACCATTTTATTATTATTATTATTATTATTATTATTATTATTATTATTATTATTGTTGTTGTTGTTGTTGTTGTTATTATTGTTTCTGAAGACTATGGACTTGCATTCACAGTGCAAAGCCTGAATAAGTAAGTATGCAAGGTAAGCCGTTATCCCCTCTCCACATCAGCGGAATGATGCATTGGAAAGGCCAGCGGCAATACGCCAGATTCCAATGGCGTTGCAGAAGTTTCCAGAACATTGCTGTATACAGCCTCGGACTGTCGAATATTTTTTTAGGGTTGACTCCTAAAGCCTTTACCTATCAGTGGCTATTGCTGCAAAGCAGTAGAAGTTTGAGATCAGAGTTTTCTTTCCAGTCTGATGAGTCGTTTTCTGGTGCCAGGTTACTCGCCTTCAGTAGTAGCAGTTCTGCCGGGCTTATATCTAAGCTACACCAGCAGGTTATGAGCTGTATTTAGTTGTCAGAGGTTATTGGAGATGTGTGCCATTTTATAGACAATAGACCTTACCCTATTTCAACACCCTTGATAACTATTCAATGTTACTCAGACTTTAGACAAAACTAAAATGTCTGTTCAAATGACATTCTTCTGAGGGTTGAAAGCTCAATCCTCAGTGCGAGCGATACTAAGAATACAATTGTGAATTACTTAAGGCTTCTTAGCTGACGGAACGAGAGCATGCTACCTCAATAGATTAAATAAAGGGTTCCGTTCGAAATTCCGTACAAATTCTCGAGGAGTTTGACAGAAAAATTCCCGAGTTCGACAGGATACACCTGAAGAAGGTCGGCGGTTACATCGGCCGAAATTTTGTGAAAATAATACTCAAGATGAGAAGAACAGTAGTCCGAATAATCCAAATGATACAAATTATCTATCCTCATCTTTTTAGAAAAAAAACAAAAAAAAACAACAACAATAATAACAACAACAATAATAATAATAATAATAATAATAATAATAATAATAATAATAATAATAATAATAATAATAATAATTGGTACCACAAAAATTGTTGTAAAGTGCCAAAGATGATGGAAAGACAGGGGAGGGAGAGCACCATCCAAACCTCCACTGGAAAGGTGTGGAAAGTACTGGAATCGGGGGAGGAGGGCTTATTGCTACTCAAATTCCAGAGAAAACCAACTGTGGTTTGCGGCAAGAAATCAATGGTAAACGGCTGTTGTGAAAACACATAGTGGTTTGCAATGGTTATTGGTAGTGCTGGGAATCTGTGGGAGTTGTTGTCATTTAGAATCCAGGGAAGAGTTGTTATTGCCAGTGAGCAATCACTAATAATAACTCATGTGAAAACTCTCAGCGAGTCAATGATAATAAGAACGACAAAGTGAAAGTCAGCTTTATTATTTTTAAATGAATTTTGTATTGACTATTCGAACATCACACTAAAAGTAAACTGTAAACTTCCATTTGTAAATAATGGCAATCTCTAATAATAATCTAGTTTTTTTTTTCTTCTCTGTTGAACAGAGGCCTGAATGTTATTCCTTCAGTCTGGACGATACCCTGACGTTTTAAATATTTCTGAAAATCACTTCTTAGACGTTTGGGGTACCCGTGTGTTTTTAACGCTCGTTTAAGGCCATATAATCACACATTTTGCATTAATGATTTGCATGTAAGCTACTTCTAACTATCTGGAGCATGATAAAAAGATGGCTATCTTCAACAATAGTCAGTAAACTTGACCACAGTGTAGTTCCAAGAATTTTCCAGTAGTTCAGTGCTTCAGAGTGTTTTTATCACGACTTTTTGACATGGACAGTATTCTTTTAGTTTTTCCTCAAACATTTTGTCACTTTCCGGCCACCATAGCCTGGATTTTAGATGGTATTTAGTTCTTATCAAGCCTTAATGTCCTTCATGTGTTAATTTGATATCACACATTTTGAAGCATGTTGCGGTCTGTTGAATAGAATTTTGCATGCTGGCTGAATAACTGGTGTGACTTTTGGATAAATCTTAAGTTTCAGCTGGTAGTCTTTGATTTTAGCCAGTCCTTAAATATGTCTGGGAATTTGGGCCATGCATCCGATTCAGAAAAATGTAAGATATCAGCATTTATTTCAAATTTTTTTTTTTTAATGCCTGCAGATTTTTTTGGTTCTACCATTAAATAGTGACGCTTGTGGTGTCACAACAAAATGAAGCAATGACTGATTGTTCAGTGTCAGCCACCTATTTATTGCTAAATTAATGAGAAATGCCATTTATTGAAAATTTTATCAGATGAAATAATTACCATAAACAAATCTAAATTATTTTTGCACTATTCTCAACATCTGATTTTAGCGTCCTACAATGATACTCTCTGTAGGGACATTGTTGAGACTGACAAGAAGCAGGATCAACTTGTAGCAAAGATAAAAAGATAACAAAAATGGTGCTGTAGCAGCTCTTTTAATCTGCGCCACTGGTTGGTTCCATTTGTACAAGAAAGTTTAATAATCGCACAGTCATAGCAGATGTTGCTTCGGAATTGAATTTGGAAAATTAAAACAAAGTTCTGGTAGTGCATATTTTATAACAGTTTAAAATGACATTGGAAAATTTTATACTGGAAAAATTAAATTACTCTTTAAATTAGATGTTGATGCTAAAGAATACAACGTTGATCCAGTAAAGAATTATTGACTAGATCAACGTTGTATTCTGTCGTATGTCTGATGTCACATCTAACTAAATTTTATGGACTTCCTTTCTCACGAATATTAGCTTATACTAGAAGGTCACCCATGTGACTCCTTTGTGATCTTTGCCTGAAACATATCCTGTTTACAAGATAATGCCAGATGTATCTGCTCAAATATATGTTAGCTAATATTTAATAGTGGCAAGCATACCCAATAATGTTTAAAACTCATACAATGCAACAATAATAATGGATAAAAATGTTGATAGTAAAATTGTAAAAGACAAAAATGTATGCTAACTTACAATCATAGTTTTTATATTCATACATTTGCATGGCTTTATGAATTCATGAAGACTCAGTTTTGTGACAATAATAATGAAAGTGAACACGGCAGTCAGATTGTAAATAATGTCAATTAAAATTCCCTTTCAGATAAAAATGTAATCAGACAAAAACAAAATGTATTAAGACAGAGTTTGTATTGGTAGGAGTCAATTTTAGGATAGGCAGACAGATTCTTGAAAAAGAAAAAATAGACTGATGAAAAGAAGCAAAAATAAAACAATATTGATATTATGTTTTTATTAGGCGATTTTCATTTTTAGCGATAGAAAAAAAAATGCGTAAAAAAAAAGTTGCAAATACAAAGATTTTCATGTGATTTACACACCCAAAAATGAGATGAGAAATAAATAAAATAATTTCAAGTTTGCAAAAAGTTATCAAAAAATTGTTTATTTGATTGCCACATTATTTTCTCTTTTTTACTTTCAACCACAAAAAAACAATTGTAGGATGAAAAGTACTTGTGCCTATCTTTCGTTTTACTTATCATACAATCAAAACAAAAAAAAACATATTATTTAGAAATCTATAATATGTAGTATATCTGTCCGTCTTTCTGTCTGTATCTCTGCGGATATAATTGAAAAGAAAGCCCTATCTTAAAATCAAACACAACTATTTTTCAAGTAAAATCGATTTTATATTTGAGCGATTTTTACTATAACATAAAAATAAAGAGCAAAAACGATGTTTTACTTTATACTATTTTTATTATAACTAGAAAATTGGAATTTATAGAAATTTAAAAAATAAGAATAAAATAGTAATATAGGATTTAGGGCTGAGAACAGGTACATACAAGGAGCCTCATTCATTCAAGCGTGCTTTCTAGTATGATTACAAAAAATGATTAAATTATTTAAGTGGATACATTTTATTTCTCTAAAAACCTCTGGTTTTATGGTTCCATGAGAAAACAGAGAAAGAAGGACAACAACAGAACAGGAGACATATGATTACTGATAACACTGGTATTTTGTTTACCAACGAAAGTCTTTCTTTTTCTTTTCTGGTTAGACACTAATGAGCCTCTATCTCTTCTTTTGGCAGCCTGTCTCTGTTCTCTTGGGGTTACTTCAACGCCAACACCTGACGACAAGTTGTAGCTTTTATATATGATTAGAATTATCATAGCCATTTGTTGCTAGTCATATGAGGCTTTTCATAAATTGCAAATAACAGACTAAGCATGCAAAACATTGCGACCGTTCCGAACCTGGTAGGTGAGTCGAATGTTTTTCACAGTGCCAGATAGTAAGGAAACACTATTAAAAGTATATTTTGTATCAATGTTCTTTATATTTAATAAAAATAATAATATTATAAAACCTGGATATTGGATATTCTATTTTACATATTTTCATGGTGACGCAATGGTGGACACTTTCTCCATCACGGGCGACACCATCTTAGATAAGTACTTTCTTGGGTAAACCCAATGGTCTGTAATAAACGGGGGGAAAGACAATGATAATGAGTACGGTAATGCTAAGAAGATGACTGCATTTACATAAATAAAGATAGATTTTTTCTTACACAGAAAGTTTGTGAAAGACAAACGTACGATGGACAATATGCCCAAAATGGAGAGGGCGATTTAATATACATAATTACCAAGACAAAGGTCTATGTTAACAGCTCCTAACACAGTTGTGAATCGACATGAAGTGCCGCGTAAAGACGTGAAAGCTGAAAAATGATATGCAATGTACTTGGATAGAGAAGGTGCTATGTTTAAATGGCTAGTTGTTTAGGCGTCCCATCTGAACGCCCCAAATCCAATTCCCCTCTAGACGATGGAGAAGTAATACCATGTATGTAATTATGTACAAAATGGAGAGCTGCACCAGGCATATTTGACCAGTCCCAGCCCAAGTCATGAAAAAGAATGTCCCATCTGAACGCCCCAAATCCAATTCCCCTCTAGACGATGGAGAAGTAATACCATGTATGTAATTATGTACAAAATGGAGAGCTGCACCAGGAATATTTGACCAGTCCCAGCCCAAGGCATGAAAAAGAATGTCCGCCAATTTTCAATCTTGCACTACGCATGTGCGAGTCCTTCTTTTACTTCAAAAACTCGAGATTCTACAGTACTCTCAATGTAATAGGCAGCATTAGAGGTTTAACAGTACAATATTAAAAACAGTGAACCTAACACTAAAAAAATAGTTCGCCTACAACTCAATGTGAGCATTTTTTGTTAGCTACTTCACATTCAATATATGATCTCTGCTTTCAACTGATACAAATTCTACCCTTTACTGAAAGATTGATTCAATTAGCCACGCTGATCGACAAGTGACTACTCTGGTCAACGTGGTCATCAACATCAGGAAACGTGTTACTAAAATATGCCAGTGTGGTGACTGTACAGATAGACTGAGTGATAAGTGGCCATGACTAGCATACGCCTGCCGCAAGGAAACAGTGGCCGCATGCAGGTGCAAACCTAGAACCATTTGATTACGAGGTGAGAGTCAGCATTATGCAAAATAGGCGCTGGCAGTCAAAAATGGCTAAATAAAAGGAGTGAGATTTTTTGCTCGAGGAGTCAGTTTTGTTTTGGATGCCATTAAGTTCGGATAAAAAGGGTTCATGTTGTGCCACCATTGGTAGGTCCTGAATACAGTTCTTATCAGGTTGGTGACTGTGTGTTGGTGAAAGCACCGGAGAATCGTTACACCACGAAATTTGGCCAGGTTCAGATAGCAGAAATAATCAGTCAGCAGTCCGTCCTGGTGGATGGAATGCTCCGATATGTGAAGAACCTGCGCCCCCGCTACAGTGTCCTTTCATTGGCTGAATGGTCTGACAGCATAATGTCTTCAAAGAACAGGTCAGTAAGTATGATACGTGATGGCAAAACAGAGAAAGAGTCAGACGATTTACCCGAGGTGGAAGTGGAATCCCACATTTGTGAAGAAGCCCTGCTTTTGTGAAGGAGCACCTGACAAAAACGACTGCCTTCGAGATGGCATCTTTGGGATCATGAGATCAGGGGGAGATTGGTGACAGTGCAGAGACAACGAGGGATTAGCAGCCACGACTAGCATCCGTCTGCTACAAGGAAACAGTGGCCGCACGTGGGTGTGAACCTAGAACCGTTTGATTACGAGGCGAGAGTCGTGATTATGTAAAATAGGCGCTGTTTGCAGTCAAAAATGGCTAATTAAAAGGAGTGAGATTTTTTGTTTGAGGAGTCAGTTTTGTTTTGGACGCCACGTCGTTTGCATGTGTTTTTGACGAGTATCGTTTATCTCTTGTTTTGGACTGTTTTTGATGAAGAGAAGAAAGGAAAACTACTGCTACTGCTAATACTAAGAGTGAACGTCTCGTTTTTTTGTGAAAAAACAAAACAAGAACTACTGCGACTGCTAATGCTAAAAGCGAATGTCTTGTTTATTGGTGAAGAGAAGAAAGGAGAACTATTACTGCTGCTGATATCAAAATAATCCAACATTCCGCTTGAATATTGAGAGCTGACATTCTGTGTGTCCTTTCAACTCTAAATAATTTACGTGATTGAAATAGGAATTAATTAACCAAAGTAATCTTTCAGCCAGACAATCAAAATATGTCCTCTATTGTGGAGGAGATTGAACTTATCAAGCCAATCCATGTTATACACACATTCGTCTTCAAAACGATTAGTAAATAATGGTATTTGTCAGTGATCTGGTCGCGTTTGTCATGTACGAAAAACTTTTCGGAAATACAAACTCTGATTTTTTTTGCTCAAAACTCTGAGACATTAACAGGTCCTGATCAAAATGCAACACCAAACAAAATGGAATCTATTAGTAATAAACCCATAAAAGAGACCACAACACCTTGTACAAGAGATGACCCTTTATATCGATCTGATCACGTCCATGCAAACCTCTTGACCGCTTGAACCTATGAGTTCTAAACTATTTTGTTTTTCTTTGAAAGTGTTTAAAGTTTGCTTTAAAAAAAACAATATCAAAGTCAAACACTATACTACTAAAACTTCGTGGACTTTTCTTGCTTGCTTGCTCCGTGCATATGGAGGACGTCATCAAAATGATTGTGTCACAAAATAATGACGTCACCCATCAAATTAGAGAAAGAGGGAGTTAAGATATCCTTTATCTAGACAACCAGTGATTACTAAAACTGATGAGGATGGATGACGTCATCAAAATGATTGTCATAAAATAATGACATCATCCATCAAATTAGAGAGAGAGGAAGGGAGTTAAGATATCATTTATCTAGATGACCCGTGATTACTAAAACTGATGAGGATGGATGACGTCATCAAAATAATTGTGTCACAAAATAATGACGTCACCCATTAAATTAGAGACAGAGGAAGTTAAGATATCCTTTATCTAGACGATCTGTGATTACTGCAACTGAGGTACTTCTTCAGATTAGGACCAAAGCTAATTTTGACCCTAACCCTAACCCTGACCCTGATCTTGACCTTAACTCTAACCCTTACGACAGGGTCAAAGTTAGCTCGTGTCCTAATCTGAAGAAGCATCAAAACTGATGAGGTTGTTATTTTGCTTGTCATCGGTTACATTTCATCGATACATGAATGTTATAGATGGTGGGAGGAAGGGCGGTAAAGGTAAATAATAATGATAAGAAAAGTGGTGATGGGAATAGAATGAGTAAATAATTAAAAGAAGAAGAGTAAATAAGAAGAAGGGAGGTAGAAGGAAGACAGAAAAAAGACAAGAGAGAGAGAGAGAAAAGAGGAAGAGGGAGGGAAATAGAATGAAAGCAGAAAGAGAGAGATTCTTTATTCTGACATCGCAAAAGAGTTTTATAAATATTTTGAAATTCCAAAATGTTTTCATAAATATTTGGAAATTTCGAAAAGTTTTCATAAAAATTTAATTCATTCATTCATTTCATATGAATCAGATGATTCTATTTTTGACATTGGTTTCCCCGGTATCTTTCTAGTTAGAATTCTTTCCAGAAAGACATCTGGGACTTACGGGGGGGGGGGCACGTGAAGGTTGCCAACATCCTAGTGAAAGTGTTCCTGTGAAACAAACTGAATTCGAACTTGGCACACCCAGGTTGTCAGTTCGTGTCGTTAACCACTTAGCCATCGTCACCCCCATAAAAATTTAATAGTATAATTTAAAACGTAAAATATTTAATAGTATCATTTAAAATTTGAAACGTATCTCATTTTTGAAAAATAATGGATTTGTAAAAGTTTCTTAATTTTGGTTGACAAACTATAATTAATAATTTCCAGTCAGCAGAAGAGATTGTAGTGAACCTTCCTATCCTCCCTTTAGTTTATAAAATGGACCATGCCTGTCTATTTTATTGCAATGTTCTCTGTATCTTTTTATTCTTTGTTTAATAAAATCTAAATAAGGTTTTTGCTAGATTCTTGCAAACTTTATTTCCATTAAAACTATATATTGGTCCTTCGATTTATAAAATCGGGGGACTTATGTTTTGAGGCATGTCCGTCCGTCCGTACGTGCGGATTTTTCTCCACAACCATCTATTGAATTTCTCTGAAATTTTGCATGAAGTTGTAACTTTGGTCAGGTTAGAAAGTGACGTTCTCCGATTTTTGAAAAAAAATCTGGTTGCCCCCAGGGTGTCAAAAGGCCCCGAAATGGCAAAAAAATGAAATTTTTTGCCCCATAACTTTTCATCCATCCATTCAATTTCTCTAAAACTTGGCCAAAATGTGGAGGCAATTGTTCCTAATAGAAAATAAGTATCGCTGACCTTGGAAAAAATCTGGTTCGCGCCCCAGGGGGTCAGAAGCCCTCAAAATGGAAAAAAATTACCCTTTTCTCCCATAACGTTTGATCCATCCATTCAATTTTTCTGAAACTTGGCCAAAATGTAGAGGCAATTGTTCTGGATATAAAATGAGCATCCTTGACCTTAGAAAAATTCTGGTTCGCGCCCCCAGGGGGTCAAAGGGGGGTCAAAAATGCCCCAAATTGCCCAAATTTATTGCATTTTACACTCGCCACATCGAATCACATACCGAGGGGGACCACGCATGCGCGGCTTGTTTAATAAAATCTAAGTACGGTTTTTGCTAGATTCTTGCAGACTTTATTTCCATTACAACTATATATTCTATATCGTTTTGATAATGTTCCAACGAGTAATTTAACATCGTCAGCAAACAGTTTCATTATTGATCTTCCTACAATATCAAAATACATTATATCAAGATCTATTTGTATTCTATCTTGTCTTGCGATAATGGTTCAACAAGTCATATACTTCCCCCATTGATCTTACACCATCAGGTAAATGATTTATAAATATGAATAAATAATAAAGGTTCCAATACCGAACCTGAGAAACACCAGAGAATATATTGTGTGATTCAGAGTAATCATTAATAACTCTTTTACTTTCATTATTATATCTGACAAAAAAATCTTTCACAAATTTTATTACTGTCTGTATTTACCCGGAAGTTATTTTACTTCCATTTTTGCTTAGCTTTTTCTTCTAACTTTGCCTTTTATTTACTTTTTCACAATTAGCACAAGGGGGAAAAAAGACAAAACGAAACAAACGCTTAGTTTTAAAATTCACCTTTCAATGCCTTCGAATTTTCCCATTCTAAATTATTTTATTTTTAAAAATTAATTACGAAATTAAACCTACCAGAACGCCTTTCCGTTTCTTTGTAATAAATACATTTGTTTTAATCGTATATTAAACGTGAATTAAAAGCATTTAAAATATCGAATTGAAAGGTTTACCGTTTGAATTAAATGTAACTTTCAGAACCCTATCAAAATATTAAATACTAGCAGGCCTCGTGTCCCAGCGTTGTCCGGGGGAAACAAAGCAAGAACAATTCCGTAACGGAAAATTAGGATCGTTCGGGGTGGGGGTGGGGTGGGCTAGTCTCCCTCACCTTTTGTTTTAAATAGGGGCTAAGTCCCCCCCCCCACATTTTATAATCGATATTTATACATAAGTATTTACTCTGTTGTTTCGAAGCAAGTAAAATCGAGTTTTCTAATTTTATTGTGGGGTGGGTTAAGGTTTTCTCACCTCTAGTTTTAAATAGGGGATAAGCCCCATCCCTATTTTAAAATAAAGATTTACTCACTTGGTAAAAGTGCAGAATAATTAGCAGTTGAGAAATTATTAAATAAACAACGGAAACAAATGACGTATACCAAACGCAGTAGAATTTACTTATGTACCGACCTGTATACTTTTAACGTGCTGAAACTGTATTTAAGTTTTGTTTGTTTGTTTTTTGTACACACAGTAGGATAAATAAATAGCTGCTTTTGCTTAAGTGTAGAGGGAGCTTAATTCCTGAAAAGTTGTAAAAGAAATGACTTATCCTACCACTAACTCTTAGTCCGAGTTGCAAGACACCCCGAACTTAGGGTTAGTGGCAGTCATTTTTTGTTTACAATTGTAATTGTAAATTTATTTTTATTACCAATAATAAAATTATTTTTTTTATAATTGATAATTTTTTACAAATAATGAAATAGTCTAATAGTTTTTAATAAATAGAAATTAGAAAAACTAATTAAAACATCTTTTAAAAGTGATCCCCCAGTCTAAAATCTGAAATGTTTTTTTTTAATTCCTTTTTAGCGGATATATGTTCATGCTTTTTACACATAATCGTTCCCAAAATTAGATTTTTTTATTTCTTGGTAAACTACACCGTATTTAAAGAATAGAATTGTTTTTACAGTGAACTGTTTGTTAAAAGTGATAATATATTTGTAAATTGATCCTCCAGTGTAAATGTTTTGGGATTTTTTCATTTCTTTTAAGCAGATATATTTTCCTGGTGTTTACACTTAATCTGGGGAAACTACGGTGTATTTAAAGAAGAGAACTTGTTTTTAATGTGATCCCCCAGTCAAAAATCTAAACTTCTTTTTTTAATTTTATTTTTAGCGGGTATTTTTTCATCTTGTTTACACGTAATCGCCCTACAAAAATAGAATCTATTTTTATTTCTGCGTAATTCTTTTAAAATGATACCCAAGTCTAAAATCAATTTTATTTTATAGTGGATATATTTTCGTGCTGTTTACATGTAATCGCCCCCAAAAAGTAGAATCTGCTGATTTTTTGCTTCAGGTAAACTACGTCGTATTTAAAGAAGAGAACTTACTGTTTTTTAAAGTGATCCCTCAGTCAAAAATCTTAAATGTTTTTTTATTACTTTTTAGCAGATATATTTTCATGTCCTTGACACGTAATTGGACCCAAAATGTCGAATTTGTTGTTTTTCTGGGTAAACTACGCTCTATTTAAATAAAAGAACTTTGTTTTAAAGTGAGAATATTTTTTAAGTGATCCCCCAGTGTAAAAGCCAAAATTGTATGTTTTTTTTAAATTTCTTTTTAGCAGATGTATTTTCATGCTGTTTACGCGTAATTGCTTTGAAAAAGTAGAATCTGTTTGTTTGTTTGTTTATGGTAAACTACGGCGTATCTAAAGAAGAGAACTTGTTTTTAAAGTTATCCTGCGGTCTAAAATATTTTTTTTTAAAATTGTTTTATATCGGATATTTGTTTCATGCTGTTTACACGTAATCGCCACAAAAAAAGTCGAATCTGTTTTTGTTTTTTTGGTGCTGGGTAAACTACACCGTAATGAAAGAAGAGAAGTTATGTGGGAAAAAAACACGATAACAGTGATCTATTTGCATTAAGGAAGACGTTTTGTTATTAGGCAGCGAGGGAGAAATCCGGAGAAGTAAATAATTCGTATTGAAAGTGTCGTATTAAGAAATACTTTTGACTGTGGAATGTGTATTTCGTTTTAATAACTGTATTTTGCACAGACACAAAAACGACCTTGTGTGTAACTCTAAAATTGCATGTTTCGGGAGACGACGTGTATATCATCTCTTAGTAATAGTTAAATAAGAGATGGTATACACGTCGTCTCCCAAAACATGCAATTTTAGTGAAATGTAATTTTTTATATGCAATAATAAAAGAGCCTTAAAACCTCGCATTTCATGTATTTTCTTTACTTGGCAAATATTTTTCTTTTTTACCGTATTTTAATTTTTGCCTAAAATATTTTTCTTTCCCCTCGTGTGTTGCATTATGCTTAAAATATTATTAAATTGGAGCCTCTGATGAAAGAAAAGTATGTAAAATAAAAAGTAAGCCTCTTGTATTCTACGACCATTCTTTTCTCTCGACAAATGAGTTTGTCTAAAAGAAATGAATGAACAAAAACAAATTGGTTTACTTCCCACACTTTAAATTTACCCTCTCTTTCTACTTATTTACGAAAAAAGAATCTATCTTCAATTTTATTTTTATTTTTTAGAAAAGCTAGCAAAACTTATTCTAAGTAGAAAGTTGTTATCCTCATCTATGCAGAAATACCTGTTTAGTACCCAGGCGCGGGATTACCCCTCTTGGTGTCTCTCAGTGTGATGGACTGATAGATCTTGTCAGGTCATCCATCTAGGAAAAGGAAAACTCTGATGTAGAACCTATGCTACTGACCTCATACGCCATGGAACCGAACTACTGGGGGAGGGACACATCCTTAGTTCTGGTTGACACTCTTCCTGGAGCTGGAGACTCAAACAAATTATCCGGTTTGCAAACCTAACATTGCTTTAGGAGTAGGTAGCACTGCTTATCGCCCATCTTTCACACTCTTTCTTTGTCTATTAGCCAGACGCAGAGGTAGCATCACAGGGACTCAGCAGAAACATCTGGTGCATAGCCTTGTTTCCTGACTAGGACAATGAATGCCGTCTCCCAATCTCTCTTGCTATAAACTGGACAAATATTCGTAACACCCCCTTTGACTAAATAGTATAATCTAGAATCAGATGATCAAGCCTTCATGTGCTTTAGACTAACCTTGCAACACTCTGTTAGTTACCTATATTTCCTCTACCATTCCCCTTCAACTCAGAACTGTACCCTGATCAACCATGTCTCTGACAGTATAGATGCAACACTCTGTTTAGATACTAGCGCCCAAATACATGTATTTGGTGATTTTAATGTTCGCCACAGTAATTGGATCGGTTTCTCGAGCTATACAGATGCAGCTGGTAGCAGCACATATATTTTCGCTATATCTCATTTCCTTTCACAGACTGTCACTTTCTCAACCCGCCTCCCAGATCGTGAGGATCAGCGAGCCTCACTTCTTGATCTATTCCTGACTACACTACCTGCGGCTTTTGTAACGAATTCCCATAGCCCACCCAAGAACACTGATCACTTTGTGATATTGGTAAATATCGCCCTTAACTCTCGATTTCAAGCTGAAGAGCCATTGCTCAAAATGACGAGATACTTCAAAAAGACTAATTGGAAATCCATCAGAGATGCCCCATGGAGTAAAATCTGTTCTCTTTCTGCTGAATAGTGTGCAAATGAAGCAATGGAATGGGTCAAAGCAGCCATTGAAGAACACGTTCTAATGCAGGAGTTCTATAGCAAGCTCCATTCTCCCCAGTGGGTCACTTTTAATTTCAAAAAGGCAGCATGCATTCCGCCGATTCATCCGCCATGAGTCAAATACAAATAGGCAAAAATTTATAACAACTGGAAATCATTGTAAAAGTGAAATAGCTGCAGCCAAGGAAAGGTATACCGAAATGACCAGAAAATGCATTGAGTCACAAAAATTAGGAACCCGTGATTTCTGGAAAATTTATAATAGTGTGGTGAATAATGGGCAATCAACAATTCCCCCACTATCCAACCAACATGCTGTCGCTTGCCACCGGGAAGGCTAAACTGTTTGCCTGGCGGTTCACCTTCAACTCTACCTTAGACTCCACAAACCCTCCTTCCCAAATTTCCCTTTGCGGACAGAAGCCACGCTTGATGATCTGATGATCACCCCTTTCCATGTCCATGATATCATAAAAAAAACCTAGATAACTCCAAGGCGTGTTGGCCTGATCCAATCCCTGCTATATTAATAAAGAAATGCTCTGCTGAGCTAGTCCCTGTTCTCTCAAAACTCTACAATTGCAGAATTTTGCTTCTCTAATAGCTGGAAAATTAACTCTGTGGTACTAGTATTCAAGGTGCAAGAACTGATGCGCACAATTATCACCCCATCAGTCTCCTCCCTCTCTTCACTAAAATCTTTGAGTCATTCATCAATCAAGCGTTAGTCCACCACCTCGTAAATGCTAAACTTCTTTCTGATAGACTGTATGGATTTAGGAAAGTCCGTTCTACTGCGGATACCATAACGATCATCTCTGAACGCATATACCACACACTGGACAAGGCAGGGGAGGTTAAGACAGTAGCCCTTTACATATCCAAAACCTTTGACAGGGTCTGGCATGAAGGTCTTATGAAAATTAAATCATACGGTATTACTGGATGAATACTTAATTTAATTAGATCCTTCTTAGACAAGAGAAACATCCAGGTTGTCCTCGATAGCCGTACATCCAAACAACACGATATTAATGCGGGTGTATCCCAGGGGTCGATCCTTAGACCATTATTATTTCTGATATTCCTAAACGACCACCCTGATTAAATTGTGTCCGAGATGGGTATATTTGCTGATGACACCACGCTCTATATTAGACATGTGGGAAAAACGAATGTACACATATCCAAGACAATGTTTGAACCTTCAGAAAATGACCTGCAGTATTTAGTAGAATGGGAACGTAAATGAATGGTGACATTTAATGCTACTAGGACAAAGCTTCTTTTCTGCAACAATTACAAGAAACCTTCTCAACCACCGATTGCCATGGCTAATAACATTTTCAGCTGAGGAATTTTGGAACTATAGTGAATCATATTTCATAAAAAAATTTTAAAAATTTAAAAATTATTTTAGAATTTAGAGGGGGGATCACTTTCCTATATAAATCTAACGTAAATTTACCACCCACTTCTTGACCAAGTTCAGGGTAAAAAAGCTCATAGCACTGTCTTAAATTTATATTTTTGGAAAAACTTTTTATGAAATATGATTCACTACGGTTCCAAAAGTCCTCGGCTGAACATTTTTTCCAAAAATATTAAATTTTGAAAGTGCTATAAGTTTTTTAACCATAAAGTTAAAGGTTCGCAAAAGTTTTATTTGTGAGAATTTAATCAATATTGTTTTTTGCTTATTTTTATAACTTTTCTTGCGTGTTTTAATTTGAGTAATTTGAAGGAAATTATGAATGTCTATAATAATGAAATGATATTAAAACACACCAAGTGAATTACAACACCAGTTGTAATTCCAATTTTAACAAACAGATAGCCATATCGAATGAAAATTAATGGTGAATCCTAAGAAGTGTCTATTACTGGACCGAATAGAATATGTCATCGATGAAGTAGATCGGAATATCTTTTTTGAAAAAAACATATACTGATAATTTCCGAAATTGACAGACTATTCAGAATAAAATATTGATTTTGTATGGCAGAACGCATCAAGAACAACTTCAAGAATGTGACTGACTTCATTTTATTATATTGATATATTATTTGAAATTCACATTTAAAAGAATAATGTTTATCAATAAACTATAGTGTGATAGTCGAAAATCTTTTCTAATGTCTAAGTACAACATCACTGCTTTATCTTACGTAAGTATTTATTCATAAAATACATTCTAAAAAATTGAAAACTGAATTTCGAAAGTTTTCATTTATTGATAAAACTTCAATATTTTTAGTTGTATTTTAATCAGGTCTCATACTTCTAATTCAGACAATAATATAACATCTTAAACTGTTATCATTAATTTATTAAAACTTCTATTATCTCTTCCAAAATGAAAGTTCCGAGTAAATTAGCAAAATTCTACCTAGATATAAATAAATTAAAATAATCTTCAAGAACTTAAACTGATAAATATGTTATTTGATTCGTAACCACATTTTTAATGCACTAACACATATTTTTAAAACTAATATACAAACTATTTGTGGTGAAAGCAACTACAATTGTTCTCACATTGCGTCTTACTATAGATAAATAGTTTCGATCTCTTGAATTGTCATATCGGATGCATAATTCAATAAGGCTCCTTTAAGTCAAGCTACTAATAAATTTTCCAATATTCTATTTTTAGAACCGCAAAACAAATAATATAGACACAACAATAAAAAACTATTATATTTCAAACTTATTATCGTTCATATAAGATTCATCAAAATAAGAAATCATTTTGCAATCAAACGTATAAATTGCATTGCTTATATATTTTTTACTTTTGCTATGAATTACGATCAGATATTTTTCACAACACTTTGCTTTCAACGATATCATCATTCATAAAAGATTCATCTAAATAAGAAATCGTTTTGCAATCAAACGTTTGAAATGTGTTACTTATGTTTTACTTAACCATAAACGACGATTGGCTATTTTTCACAACACTTTGCTTTCAAACTTATCATAATTAATACAAGATTCATCTAAATAAGAAATCATTGTACAATCAAACGTTTGAAATGTATTACTTATATATGTTATACTTCACATTAAACGACGATCGGCTATTTTTCACAACACTTTGCTTTCAAACTTATCATCATTCATAAAAAATTCATCTAAATAAGAAATCATTTTGCAATAAAACGTTTGCAATGTATTACTTAAATATGTGTTACTTTACCTATAAACGACGATCGGCTATTTTTCACAACACTTTGTTTTCAAACTTATGATCATTCATAAAAGATTCATCTAAATAAGAAATCATTTTGCAATAAAACGTTTGCAATGTATTACTTAAATATGTATTACTTTACCTATAAACGACGGTCGGCTATTTTTCACAACACTTTGCTTTCAAACTTATCATCATTCATAAAAAATCCATCTAAATAAGAAATCATTTTGCAATCAAACGTTTGAAATGTGTTACTTAAATAGGTCAAGCTACTAATAAATTTTTCCAATATTCTATTTTTAGAACCGCAAAACAAATAATATAGACATAATAATAAAAAAAACTATTATATTTCAAACTTATTATCGTTCATATAAGATTCATCAAAATAAGAAATCATTTTGCAATCAAACGTATAAATTGCATTACTTATATATTTTTTACTTTTGCTATGAATTACGATCAGCCATTTTTCACAACACTTTGCTATAAACTTATATTCATTCATAAAAGATTCATCTAAATAAGAAATCATTTTTCAATCAAACGTTTGAAATGTATTACTTATATATGTTTTACTTCACATTAATCGACGATCGGCTATTTTTCACAACACTTTGCTTTCAAACTTATCATCATTCATAAAAGATTTATCTAAATGAGAAATCATTTTGCAATCGAACGTTTCCAATGTATTACTTAAATATGTTTCACTTTACCTATAAATGTTGGAATTTGCTACCAACAATTATGTAACCCCTATATATTTTGTATTATATTTATATTCTTTGTATTCTATTTTATATTTTACACTCCCTATTGATTTGTTTTCGTACTTTTGATTTTTTTGTACGAAGCTAATATCTAATTTGAATAAGGTTAATGCCAGCTCTTGGAGAGTGACGTCAGAGATTTTGGCGGTGGGTTTTTCTTTTCGAGTTCGCTGGCATTGAGGTTGGACGGTGTTTCGTCCAGCTCTGTGATGGAGTGAATTCTTTAAGCACGTCGATTCCTGAGGGTACACTGAGCGAGTCAGACAGGAATTCTGTTGCCGCAAGGATTGTTGAATCGAAATTCGACAGCCTAAAATTCTTGAGAATTTTGCGGTTGGTGCCTTTTGAACAAGTGAGAAGAAATCGTAGCTGTTACTAGTTGTCCATCTTTGAAGAAGTTGCTGATTTGCCGAACGCGGCGTTGGAAGAACACGTGGCCGAATTTCGACTCACTCACCATTGACGTTGGCACGAGAACTTTTTTCAAAGAACTTTAAAGCATTTAAACTGCTTATTGAGAATTGTGTGTACGATTTTATATTTCATTGTTCTACCATGTGAGTACCCTTTCCCAGTATATTTATTATATTTCGTTCGTTTGTTTAAACGGCAATTGTACTACTGTTTTGAAAAACAGCTTATTTGGTTTTTCGGAGGCAACTTGTACGTTGTCACTCCTTTTTTTTATTACGAGGCGTTTTTGCGCCCGCGAAGGAAATATTTGCAACCTTCAAACTCCCCTCGGAAACTTTTGTAAAATAAACTCTCTTTCCTTTGACTTCAAACAAGACCACTGTTAATTTATTTCTTTCCTCATCCCTTTTATTTTATCCTGTTGTTGTTTTTTTTGCGGGCTTCTAACAGGTCGTATTTAGCCGAAAACGGTTAAATTTGCGACATAAACGACGATCGGCTATTTTTCTATACACTTTGCTTTCAAACTTATCATCATTCATAAAGGATTTATCTAAATTAGAAATCATTTTGCAATCAAACGTTTGCAATGTATTACTTAAATATGTTTTACATTACCATTAACGACGGTCGGCTATTTTTCACAACACTTTGCTTTCAAACTTATCATAATTAATACAAGATTCATCTAAATAAGAAATCATTGTACAATCAAACGTTTGCAATGTATTACTTATATATGTTTTACTTTACCATAAACGACGGTCGGCTATTTCTCACAACACTTTGCTTTGAAATTATCATAATTCATAGAAGATTCATCTAAAAAATAAATCATTTTGCAATCAAACGTTTGAAATGTATTACTTAAATATGTTATACTTCACATTAAACGACGGTCGGCTATTTTTCACAACACTTTGCTTTCAAACTTATCATCATTCACAAAAGATTCATCTAAATAAGAAATCGTTTTGCAATCAAACGTTTGAAATATATTACTTAAATAGGTCAAGCTACTAATAAATTTTCCAATATTCTATTTTTAGAACCGCAAAACAAATAATATAGACACAACAATAAAAAACTATTATATTTCAAACTTATTATCGTTCATATAAGATTCATCAAAATAAGAAATAATTTTGCAATCAAACGTATAAATTGCATTACTTATATATTTTTTACTTTTGCTATGAATTACGATCAGCTATTTTTCACAACACTTTGCTTTAAAACTTATCATCATTCACAAAAGATTCATCTAAATAAGAAATCATTTTGTAATCGAACGTTTGAAATGTATTACTTATATATGTTTTACTTAGGTACGTGCAAAAATGGCGGTCTCTTGTACGGACTATGCTTATTTAAAAGCGCCTGTCATTAATTATTTAATTTGTTGCCGTGTAAACTTTGATTGTGTTTCAAAGATGTAAGCCTAAACTTAATTTCTAAAAGGAAAAAACTGTATTTTTACGTGTAAAAAAAAATTATAATTAAATATGTTATCACGACGGCTGAAAAACCCAAGAATTCAGTCCATTTTTAACTTTGAAGAAATTACATGTAAAAATCCCTTGAAAGATAAATATAAGGTTTTTGGAACTATTTTAAATATAATTGTTAAATTAAAGTCATAAGATACTGAATTAAAAAGAAAATTTCCTACGTTTTACTAAAAATTAGCAAAATTATCCTCATAAATGTCATAGATTAGTAAAATTCGACAACAGTTAATCGGTAATCGACTTTGTTTACCGATTGATTATCGCTATGCAAAATATATGGAAGACCAAATTCCATAATATGTCATTTTTAACTTTATGAATAAAAATGGTTTCAAACTTATCATCATTCATAAAAGATTCATCTAAATAAGAAATCATTTTGCAATCAAACGTTTGAAATGTATTAGTTAAATATGTTTTATTTCACCATAAACGACGATCGGCTATTTTTCACAACACTTCACTTTAAAACTAAATTGAAAACCAATTCTGCCGTGTTCGCAAATCAAAACATCTACTGATTCAATGTTTTCTTAAATTCGTCATAAAATTTATTTAGCTACGTTTCATGTTGGATGCAATATATATCAAATATGGATAGATTTTTGTTTCCAAATTTTTTCTACATCATGATCTATAAAAATATTTTTATATGAGGCTTCAAATCACTACGATACGACATTGGAACTAGATGAACATGTGATAACGAGTATAACAGACTGTACGACTGTAGTGTAGTGACGCATTCTGCTGCTGATGCATCTGCCCTGAAGAAATTTCGTTTTGGCATCACCGCGTTTTGTCATTTCGAAATAAAGCGTGAAAAATTCACTTCCTGCACGAATAATAAAAACGATTCTTTCTATATCTCGTCAAATATTACAAGATTACGTTAATACACTTAAGTGTGGATCTTTTAGATAAGGAATAAATATTTACATTTATTTGTGTTAGGCTGATGTTCTCATCATAGTTGTTATTTACTTTTTTGTTGTACTTATGTATTCTGTTTGTGTGAGATCTGAAACAGTATTACACAGAATTGACCATATGCAATCATACAACAAAAACACATGCACACAAACATGACAATGCAAAAGAACGATCGCAAACCACAGTAGCGACTCTGCAATCTATACTATAAGTGTGATGTCTCTGTCTCTGTTTGTTCAGAGATGCAATTGAAAACAAAGTATTATACTATGATCAAACACAACTTTCATCAGGCAAAATTTTCTGAGAAATCTAATGGGGATCTTCATTTTATATTAGGGGGTGTCACAATAATATTGTGGGGTATTCATTCGTGTTGAACATCTATAAACAGCAAAGACAGTGTTTTACTTTATTTTATATATATTTTTTGTGTTTATAACTTTATAACTTGAAAATTATTGAAGTGAAAAAAAGTAAGAATAAAAATGGTAATATGCGGTTGATGTCTGAGAGTTGGTGTACACAGGATCATCTTTTATTTCCTGGGCAATACCGCAGATGCCTGCTAGTGAATTATAATTATAAGCAATGTTTGGTAGCATCCGGTGCACACAAACAAGCCAAAGATAAAAACTGTCCCTAAGCCGGTTTCTTCGAGATCTGATGGACCTATAACACCAATCAGTTGCTAAAATAAATGACGTCTATGATAGAAAGGATCGCCAAGTATAATTTATGCGCTTTTGTTAATTGGAGATTTCCTTCAAAGATGTCAGCGAGTGGAAGCCAATTAAGTTTTGAGCACAACAATGGGAGAAATCTGAAGGGCAGATCAGCTGGAATGTTGTAACACTAACAACCAAGATAAAATATCTGATTAGAAATCTATACCTTATTCCTTGTGTCTCTGTCCGTCTGTTCGAGGAAACAATATACTAAACCAACACCAAACTTTTCTCAAAAAGGAATGGACCGCTTGGACCGTGTCCATTATATAGGATTTTTAGTCTGACACGGCAATGTTCTTGGGCTAAAAGATTATTTCCTCTTTAGTAAACATGCTGGACATTTTATTTTTAAATCAGCTCAGTACGAGGAGCAGTAAAGTATTTATGGGTTCTTACAAAGAATATATATTTAAGTACATACTCTTTATATTATCCGAAAATGTTCCAAATTGCAAGCCCAATGAAATGTAACTCATGCACACTAGAATCATACCATATAATACATCTAGGGATAATCTGCTAAACATAAGGCAAGAGATACTACAATACTGCTTGCATCGAAATAGGTATTTACCATCTTATTTAAGGCCTAAATAAGAGTTGTGGAATCATGGGAAAATTTAAATAGCTTATGTACCGATTTAATTTAAATATAATAACTATTCATTTAGTGTTGACACTATACACATTTATGCAAACTAGTCTTCCAATAAGTTTTCTAAACTGTTTGGTATTTCTAATATTATAGAGCATCTCTACAACTTGCCTTATCACCTGGAAAATATAGGAAGGAGTATTGAACAAATATATATTTTAACTTTAGGATTTTAGATAATACATATATAACGCATGATAATTAGACAATATACAAAATTAAGCATCTATAATCCATAGAATACGTTCTACTAGAATTATTTCCTAAACATAAGAACACTAAATAGCTATATTTATGAATCAGGTGGTTAAAATAGGATCAAGTTTTTAACCTATCTCTATAAGTTGTGATTAATTACATGAATTTAAAAAATTCATTGTTTCTAAACAAATTTTTAAAACAATTTTAATAAGTTAGCCGTGGGGGTATCGAGGCCTCAATTTTCATTTTTCATCATCGAGGCAAAGCATTCTAGTTATATCATAAGTCCATAAATTGTAAAAGAATATTGTGCATTTGGGCACATAGAATAGGATAGCTGAGCTTCATACATAAGGTTAATTGTAATCTTAACAAGAATAGGCATTGAAGTTTTTTTTTCTTGGGTGAACAGTAACGGTTGTTTGGGGGTTGGATAAACTTGATAGCGGGGCATTAACTCACTTTTTATATCCCAATAAGATTACAAGGAGATGAAGATTGTGTAGGGGGATAAAATATTTTGCTGGCTAATCAAACTTTTTAGGTCGATGAATAGGCTATTTCTATGGACTTAATAGATCAAAAACAAACATTTACTCTTCTCTAAACTTCTATAAAATATGCATTGGTTTTTATGAATTATCTTGTAACAAATAAATCGAAAGTGAAGATATATAGTTTTTTAGATTAAAAAAGGTATAAAAAAGAGAAACTTCAGGACAGATCTGATAAATTCATTGGAAGATTGTCATATTTTAAATATGGAAAAATAAAGAGTTTTTTCTTGTTTCCATTTTTACTTTTACTTTTATTTTTATTTTTATTTTAATTTTTTATTTTAATTATTTTTAATAATTATAATTATTAATGTTTCATTTTAACTGAATATTAAGTACGTTTGTCTTAGTTGAGATTATCGTCCTTGGGTGTTTCCTGACTTAATAATAGATGTAATTAAGCGATTTAACTTTTTGACTGTTTCCGGGTATTTAAATAAAAAAGAACACTTAGGAATTAAATCTAATTAGCTATAATTTTTAATTTCATTTTAGCAAAAATATATAAAAATAAATTTTCCACGGGGGAAATATTTTTCAATCTGAAATTTAGCTCGGGTACGCTTTTCTGCGAAGCTGTTATTTATGCTGGATGGATTTGGTACGAAGTGTAGTTTCGTATTAAACGTTAATATGGATATGGAATTTTCTGAGGGGGGTTATCTTATCTTCAGAGATTATAATAATTTAGCAATCGGTTTTCCCTGTTTTCAATGGGGTGGTCTTCGTATCGGGAGGTTTTGCTTGGCTGTCAGGTGAGTTGTTGCTAGCTCAGTTGAACTCGGTTATAAAAAACGATTCGAAGAGCCGTTTCAATTATTTTTAGCGGGGGGGGGGGTCTGAATTTTGCCACTATTTTTCATGTGAGTTTTTTATGTATTTTGGCTTGACGTTACCTTTGTCAACAACTCTTTTTAAGCTTTTCTCATTTTCCTTTCTAGTGTCTATGGAATGATGTGTTTTTCCTATTACTATTGAATGAACAATATCTCTGATGATCAACAAAGTTGAGATGAAGACTAGGTATTTCTCTTGATTTTGCTGTGAAACGCACGTAAGATGTAGGAAAAATATTGAATTCGGAAAAAAATAAACAAATAATCGAAAAAAATAAACAAATAAAGAAATAAAATATAAATATATTAAAACTATTTTTGTTTGTGAGACAAAAAGGAATTGCAGATAATCGCCAATATATGAAAATAAAGAAAGTGAAAGAACAGATGAAATGTATGGTTGTCGTTGTTAAACGATATATGAAGATAAAGAAGTTAAGGGGACACGTGAAAGTTATGGCTGTTGATTGATTCTTCCTATGGTCATTGGAATAAAATATATATGATCTGAAGCTTGTAATACAACTTTATTGAGCTTACAATTTGGAACATTTTCGGATAATATAAAAAATATAAATATGTATCCTTCGTAAGAACCTATATATATATATATATATATATATATATATATATATATATATATATATATATATATATATATTTGTGGCTAATAAATACTTTTCTTTAAATTAGAGTCGAGCACTGTCAGAGAAATCTAAAAAGTTTCTAATTAAGGAATATTGTGAGTTCTATCACTTCGCGAATCAAACACTTTCTGAGACTTACTATGTTCGTAAATAAAATATAGAGGTTATTTCTCTAAAATTTACATATGACTGTCACGGTGGCCGAGTGGTTAAGAATATTGGACTGGAGTTACTCGGGTCTGTGGTTCAACTCGTTCGACTGGTGGTCCAGTTATATAAGCCAAACTGATGATTGTTAGTGAACATGAAATATATATACATATGTCTGTGGATAATAAGTATTTATTATATATATATATATATATATATATATATATATAGGATTAATTTTTTGGTGCTTTTTAGGAATAGGTCTCCAAAAATTTGCAGTCGTGACATAAGCAGTTTCGACTTTCCGGAGAAAGTAGAATCAAGTTCCGATGTGTCTACACAATACGGACCGAACTAAACCGACTTTGCAAACTAAAACTTAAACTTAGTTTCGTGCTATGTTAGGGTTAGGTTAGTGTAAAAAATTTAAAAAAACAATTGTGTTTGTATTGTCTAGATTGTTCGGTGAAGTTTGTTATTGTCACTTTTATTAACCAAACACGGGTATTTTCCATCATTATCGATTTTTTTGTCAAGTGGTCGCTAATTTCAGAATTTAAAAAAGCCCCCCTCCCAATCTAAATAATTGAAAAATAATTTAAATCACTTCCTCCTTCATTTATATTCAAAACAGATAAAAGTCACCACCTCAATTTTCCTGTCCACAAATTGAAAAACCATTCAGATATACGTCTCGATTTACCGCTAACTGGACAGAAAGTGGATGCCTATTTTACATTAAATTAATATCATAAAGTGAACCCCCACCTTAAAATGTAAAATATTTTTTAAATGTTATCTCTTTTTGGGGGATATTTTTCAGACTGTTTACATGTAATCGCAAAATAAACTAGAATTTGAAGTCTTTGAGGGGGTAAACTATGCCGGGTTCGTAAATCCTATTTGAATCACGTAAATTACTGACAGTGGATTTTTTTCTGATTTTTTTTCAGAAGGATAACGGTTAATGAGATTTTCAGTTGGCGATGAACAACACATTGAGAGGATAACATCACCAACAAAAAATATAGAAAATATGGTGGTGTTATGATCTCAATGTGCTGTTCATCGCCAACTGAAAACCTTATTAACCGTTATCCTCGAGTATGAGAGAGGGAGACAGAGAGAAGGAAAGAGTAGAAAGAAGAAAGTGTCACTTGTAGCATAGAGAGTATTGGAATATCTGTCGTATTTCATTGCCGTTGTTGATTTGGGGGTGATTTTCGAATAAAAGCGAGCGAATAAGTAATATTTGAAACTCAAACAACAGTAACGAAAAACGAAAATGCTAAAACCATTTGTTTTTTGTTCTATTTGCTTGCTATTGTTTTCTATATTTGTTCTGTCCTCGATAATACATTAACCCTCTTCGGGGAGCGGGAGTTTCCTCACAGTAAAAAAATGAAAACCATAAATAACAGTAGGAAAAGTAATTGTTACAAAAAAAAGCGAACACCTTACCGAAGAAGGCGTTTCTCCGAAGGTTCCCGGTATCCATGTTATTGTGTTTGTTCGAAAATACAGTGTAAGTAGTGTTTATTGAAATTACGGTATTAGTAATGTCTAAAATGGCGAAGTTTAGCGAAGAAATTATGCTTATTTTGTCTCTGAAGAAATCATTTTAGACTGAGGCAATTTTTAAAACATACTTTTAAAATGAACGTTTAGAAAGTGAGAAAGTAAGTTACGATGACTCAGAAAGTACATGTCTAATAGTTTATATCGGAATTTTGTTGTAAATAACGAAACGAAAGCATAAGTTTACTGATGAAAATAAATTTAATAAGCCTCCCAGAATGTAAACTCGCACGCTAGAATGTGAATGATGAAACCTGATTAGTCACGCGAGACGTTGTTGTGTATAATACGCGTATTTGACATTCAATTCTATATGGCAGTATTCCTCCAATTTGTGTTTCTTTACATATACATTTGAACCGGTAATATTAAATAGAATTTATGAGCCAAATTTCCGGGGGGTACTGAATGGATAAATAGGAGACGCTATGTATTAATATCAATTGTTTTTTGTTCAGCGTTCGGCAATTATATTGTAACCAGCCAATCAAGGCGCCGTAAAAGTAGGAAGAATAGAATAAGCTCAAGGGAGCAATCCGTATTTACTTAGGGAAGTTATAATGGGTGAAAGAAAATATCATGGAATTAAAAGTTGAAACAATGACGGTCGGAACTGAAAAATGTATCTAATGTAGAAGTCCCGGTTTTAGATGGTGGTAAGAGAATTTTGCGTGTGGTTAAAAGTTATTCCAACTTCCTGTATGTATGACTTGTTTGAGAGAGTCAAGTATGTCGGAATTAATGTAGGAAATTATAAAATTGAATGAAACTGACTGATAATTTCTGAAAACATGCATCAATTATTAGCGTAAAGTGTTAACGTATTGGATTTCAATTTTGCGCCCGTTTAAAGCCATATAGTGATTGAAATTGCACGGGAAAAATCGAGATTACTTTATTAATATAGAGATGTATATATTTGAATTTTATAAATTTTTTATAACATAAATTTTTATAATAGCTCGATAGTGTGTGACTAGAGCTGTAATAAAAAATATTTTAATGTTATAAAAACCACATCAAATGTAGGAAAAAGATTCCCAGAAAATCAATAAAAAACAGTTTTTATTCGCATACAATTGTGTCATGTTGGTAGGCTGAAACAATATTTTATATACCATTAGCAATTCTGCCATGCAAAAATTAATATATAAATAAAATAAATGATTTGATTAAAGGCCCAATTTTTTGGTAATTGGAATATAGACAATCCCTATATATATATATATATATATATATATATATATATATATATATATATATATATATATAGTTAAATATTAAATTATATTTATATACTGACGAGGTCGTTTCGAACTTATTGCTCTCTTAAGTATAGGGAAGTGATAATTTCAGACGATCATAAGACGCGAATGCGGTTCACAGAGCTACCTTTGGATCTGCACGCTTTCACTCTATCCTCACGGCTATATCAAATTACCACATGATATGGAGAAGATAAGTTATATTTATGCCCATTACAGCGTAAACATCAAGACAGACCAGAGAACTCAACGAACATAATCGGAGTCTTGCTTTGTATATTACAGAAGATCAAAACAACACCGTCGGTTCTAAATGTTGTTCTGTTCTTCTGTAATACATATATAAATAAATATATCACGCTCTTTTTTTTAATTTTCTTAATAATCAAGCACTCTGCTGGTTTTCTCTCCCACTAACCTTACACACACACACACACATATATATCTATATATATATATATATATATATATATATATATATATATATGATACATTTTCTTCTTAAAATAGAATTATATTTTCGAGTTATATCTTTACATCTCAATATATCCATATTTAATCTATTAGATTTTTTTAATCTACTTATTTTAATTTTTCATAAATTGAAACTATACTATATCTTGTTTTCTATTTAAAATAAAATTAATTCTAATTTTCTATATTTATTTAGTTATTTACTTATTTTATTTTATTCTTATTTATCCGTTATTATTTTGTTTCTCAATTCTTATATAGTCTTACTGCAAGACAACAACATCAAGAATGCGACCTCGATGATGTGGATGTTGATGAAAGTATCGCATCCGCAGCAAGTGTTGCTTAACATTTGTCGCGTTTTAGACTGGTCAGAAAAACTCTGGAGCCACCGAAGGATGGGACCCAGGTGTTTGGCTTAACTGTCTGGGAAGTAGACGATGTCCTGTTTTGGAAACGTGGGAATGAGCTACCGGACGTCGCAGACACTATTACCAGAAGAAAGGTATTCTCTCTCTGTGCAACGCTTGTTGGTCATCTTCCAGTATGCGGTTGGCTGCGAGTAGCGACTAGTGCCATCAAGTGATGGGCAAGTGTGGAGGTAGAATGATGAGACAGTCAAACCGAGGATGTCTCATTAAGATGTATGCTAACCGAGACTGTTAATATAGTGAGTCACGCCGACCCATGCAATGGTAAATGGTGCGTCAATGGCAAGGAGCTTGATGTGTGGGTTGACGCAAGTTACTTAGATACTGGAATCACATGGGACCACGATTGAAGATGCGTGTTGGATGCGGCGACAATCGGACACACATTCTAAAAGGAGTAAATCTAGCTATACACTGGGAGGCCAAATCCTTACACCTGAAGACTGTCTTCCTATGTGTTTACCGATGGCTTACTAACACGTTGACTAACAAATCCAGAGTGAGCACTTAGGCTGCTTGCAAGATTCTTATAAGAAGACGGTTGAAAACCTTTTCAGAACTTGGAGGTAAACGTTGTGCTCATCAATTCAAGTCAAAATAAAGCCGATAAGATGACTAGTGTTCAGCAGAGGTGGCTGAAGGCAATGAAGAAGGAAACAGAGCCTGTGTCGCAGATATGTGCTACCACTGATAACAGCCGAGACAAATACGACAGATCCATTTGAACAACAGTCATCCTGGAGTGGAACGAACAACCTACTCTATCAGGAGGATCGCCCTTGGTACGACAAATAGGGCTGTGAAATCTGCAATTGCATTATTTTGCGAATGTCTGTCTATTGATTCTGCACCTATACGATGGCAACATGGGAAACTTGAATCATCAAGTGCATGGCAAAGGTTGAGCATTGATGTCACTCAGTATAGGGGTGTTCACTACCTAATCATCATCGATTGCATGTCTACCTGGTTTTCCATATGGCGACTCTTGCGGCGAGAGGATTCTGCTGCTATGATACAGTGTCTTAGCTCTGTTTTCTTTGAAAGGGGTCCACCCGAAGAAATTTTGACCGAAAACGGTACAGCTTTTAGTAGTAATAAGTTCAGAATGTTTGCTGACAGCTGGGTTGTCCGATTGCGTTTCTGTGTGCATATGCACCGTCAGGAAATGGTATTGTCGAGAGGTATCATAGATCTATAAAACGGATTGCTACTAGGAAGTGATGCACTGCTGAAGAGGTGGTTTAATGGTACAATATCATGGCAAAACAAGATGCCCATAGTGCGACGGCTCCAACAAATGCACTGTACAAGTATGAAGTGAAAGGCATCGATGTAGCCCCTCCGTTGCCACCAGAACACAAGCATGAAATTTATGAACAGGGGGATGTTGTGCTGGTGGGATCCCAGCTAAACAGGTGCACGAGTTAATGGAGGGCATGGACTGTGGTGAGTTCTCAAACCGTGTGTGTAAACGGAGTGCCTCGCCATGTAAGAGATCTTCGCCTGTATCTTATAGATGGTGAACAATTCTGAAGACAGTGGAAGTAAAGCGTCAAGCGATGGTGAATTGTGTGTGCGAATGATGAAGCCGATAGCTCGGTTGATCAGTGCCTTAATCGGTTAAGCAACAGCAACAGCAACGGCAACAACAGTGACAACGACAATCGTGAAGATCAACATGTCTCGGTTGAATCACCTCAAGAAGCGACTGAATTAGCTGTGCCATGTCTCAGAAAGAATCACAGACAAAGGTGAATGCCTCGCAGCTGCTGCATGTGTGATGATGAGAACGGGGGTGGGAATATAATGGACTGGGCCAATTCCGCCTCTCCTCCAACATAAACGACAAAAAATAGTCTGTGTTGTGCATTAAATTTGCATAGCGTCCAGGTAAATTGATAAAATTAAAGGATTTGAGAAGGAACAAACTGGCGGAAGGAACCACAGTTGATTCTTAGACGATTGTCCCAGATTTTCGTTTTGTTTTGTACATTGCTTTCTTACAGGGTCGTAAGTAAAATTATCGATAGCACTCCAAATAGCGTTTTGTGAAAAAAGTTTATATATATATATATTTATCTATAGTATGAATTCTTGAACTAATGAACCCATCATTATGAATTATGGAATATATATTCTAGGTAACTGTTATAGTTTGATGGTGATTGAACATTTTGAACCCGAGTTGATTATTCATATAATGTTTTCTGTTCTTGTTGGGTATGAAGAAACATTTCTTGTCTGTTAAAAATCCCGTATGGCTTTTAACTTCTCAATGTTACTGATGTAATTAACAATTTTTCGAACACGCCATCCAAGTCTTTTTTCGAAAATCCAACATAGCCAGTTGTAGTAGTGTTGTATCCAAAATAAATCCAAGTTCTGTTTGCCAGTGTTGTGTCTGAATCACTTCGAGTTCTAGTCTCCAGTGATGTGACCTTGAAAGGTCAACAATAAATAAGACAATGCTGTGGTATATTTACAAAAGTGTGTTTTTACCGAAGTACAGAATAGTTTGTTACAGAAAAACTGCTGCAAGGCTGCTCAGAGACTTCGTTGTAGGCTCCTTTATACATTGTGTCTAGAAGAGTCTATATAGTCACGAAATAGGGTAGATCACCATCAAACTATAACAGTTACCTAGAATATATATTCCATAATTCATAATGATGAGGTCATTAGTTCAAGAATGCATCGTATTGATAAATATATATATATAAACATATATACTTACTTTACTTTATATATATATATATATATATATATATATATATATATATATATATATAAATAATAATATTTATGAATAAATATTTATTAAATATTTTAATACCTACAGACATCGATGTTTCATGCTTACGCAATCTTCAGTGTAGAAACTAATTCTCAACGGTCGGTGGACGCGAACCCCGATCGCAAATCGCTACTGATTCGTAGTCGAGAGTCTTATCCCATCGGCCATAGCCAATTAGTTAGTAAATAGAGAGGAATTTAAATGTAAATAGCGAGTCGGCGGCTAGATTTACCCAAGCAGTTTAGAGTGATTTACGAACGGCGTTCGGATCATGCATGTAGCTATTTGCATTGCTTGTTATTAAAGTCACTCAAGAGTGCCCGGCCTTTGTTGGAGGGGGCTGATAAATAATAATATTTATAAATAAATATTTATTAAATATTTTAATACCTACAGACATCGATGTATATATATATATATATATATATATATATATATATAAAGTGTGCCTTACAATTCACTAACATATTTTTTTCATTGTGTAAGCGATATCAATCAATATATCAGTGCTTCAGAACTGCTGTGAAGCTTATTATCCTGGGAATGGCACTGACCTATGAACAGAGGTGCGTAATAACACTTTCGTAGAAGGTTTTTCAGTCACCAACTGAAATGCCTGAATATTTAGTGCAATTCTTATTTAAGCAGAAAAGAATCAAAATACAAAATCTCAAACAGTTTAGTTTCGTGTTTCGGATTGATTATTTGGTTATTTGATTTCTTCGGACTACTATTCTCATCTCAGTTGTAATTTCCACATAAACATTTCCAAGTTCAATAATATGCACCTGAAGAAGGTTAGTAGTTACATAGGCGGAAACGTTGTGAAAATAACAACTAAGCTGAGAATAGTAGTCCGAATAATCTAAATAATATAAGTTTAACTTCGGTCTGAATTCTTGTAATTAGGAGTTTTCATTACTGACATTTTCTTTTTAACTTCGTTCACCCGAAACAAGGCAAGTTGCCAGTGTAGACGTAAGAGGCTACTGAGAATTAGGGTGAAAGTTTATCCGACATTTGGAGACATTCACAGTGAATGGATGGGATTTAGCTGATTGTCGAGTTGATCAGGTGTATTTACGTCGAAGAGGCACCAGAGCAGCAAGTTCATCGGCGCACATTCCATTGAAGTGCTTGTAAAACAAGCACAATGATACAAACTTGTAGCAATGGGGCAGGGGCTGGAGCTTGGTGGATAGTGAGAGACCTATTAGATTAGCGACTCTTTTTTGGATCTTGTCTAAGAGAGAGATTAGTGGATGGTGCACCAGCCCAGATGTGACAACAATACTCCATGCATGGGCGGATGGTGGCTTTGTAGAGATATCGAATACTGTCAGGTGTGAGAAGTGTTCTAGCACAGTAGAGAGAGCCTACTTTTCTTTGGAGCAGCCTTGGCAATGTCTTCTATGTATTTGTTCCAATTCATGTTACCTGTGTGAATGTTAGGCCGAGGAGTTGGAACATTAGACTCTCAGGTAGGTTGTTATTTGCAATGGCAATCGGTGGTTGAAGAGGTTTCTTGTAGTTGTTGAAGGAAAGGAGCTTTGTCTTAGCAGCATTAAATGTTACCATCCATTGATATTTATATTCTGTTTTTGCCAATGTGCACGCCTCCTCCAGCCATCTTTAGGTGCATTGTACATTCATGGACGTTAATGTTTATTCCTGCCGCTTTCATGTCAAACTCAACGTGAGTGCCTATGTCATGCTGTGTCTAAGTAATCATTCATTTTTTTTGGCTAAGATCAAAGTGTAGTATCTGTTCCGATGGATACTGCACGCCTGTCCTGTGCAGTTCTAGGAGGTCCACCCTCCCAGGCTTTGCCTCCCCTATTTGGGGAGGAGTAAGTTTATTGCTTACTGTCTGAGGCGCCCCTACCGGGGAATGCCGACGGGGCTGCCCAGGCAATTTTTAAATGGCCAGAGTGCTCACCTCTCGAGCGCTGGCTTTTAACCCCACTTACTCGACCCAAGCTGTGGTCACATCTTACTTGTGGGAGTAAGATAAAACTGGCCTTGTGCCTAACTCCGCGAGGAGTAAATAAACATCATCAAACTTTCTGGCTAAGATCAAAGTGTAGTATCTGTTCCGATGGATACTGCACGCCTGTCCTGTGCAGTTCTAGGAGGTCCACCCTCCCAGGCTTCGCCTCCCCTCTTTGGGGAGGAGTAAGTTTATTGCTTACTGTCTGAGGCGCCCCTACCGGGGAATGCCGACGGGGATGCCCAGGCAATTTTTAAATGGCCAGAGTGCTCACCTCTTGAGCGCTGGCTTTTAACCCCACTTGCTCGACCCGATCTTGGGTCACATCTTACTTGTGGGAGTAAGATAAAACTGGCCTTGTGCCTAACTCCGCGAGGAGTAAATAAACATCATCAAACTTTCTACTGAAGCAATAACAGAGAACTCCCTATGAAGGACAACAAGAGAAATTGTTTCGTTGTTTTGGAGATTAACACTTACCTCGTGTGTTCTCGCATGTAAGTAAACCATTTGCATCGGCTGTTTTTGATTGGTAGTTTATTTCCCTATTTCGAACGCCAGAACGTTAGATCATGAGCAGAGAATGCAAGCCGTTTTAGAGCCTTCTTTTTAACGGCGAATTTTCACTGATGTGAGGCCGCATCAACGGAACTTGTATTCCAACATTGACCTGATAGACTGTTCAACAAATAGATTTGTTCAATACATTTGTTGAACAGTCTATAAGATGTACGTATGTGACAAACATCAACATGCACAAATAATCAAATACACTTTATTCAAATATTGTAAAAACATCGCCTTAACATGAATAAACAGCGCACCATAAGAAGACTGGAGAGTAAATCGGTCGAAACGTACATTAAAAATAGATATCAACATTAATAGTCTGAACGAAACAATGTAGATAAGTTTACTTCCTGTGAATTAATTTTAAAGTATTGTATTATTGTTTATAAAAAAGCTAAGTATATAATGACTTTTAAGACATCCTGAAACAACTATAGAATCTGAAAAGTAATTTATTCATGAAATTAAAGATTAAGTAAATCAAAATTTCCATCGACAAAAGATTCAGGTTTCAATAATTGAACGAGATTTGAAAAGAACGAACAATATTTATATTTTGTTGTTCTTATAAAGCAAGATATTTTGAATATTTATGGATTTGAAATTTACTTTCATGAGTCTACAACATTCAGGCTTATAAATTTTCATTATTCTTTTAATTAAAAGTATTTATGTACATATCCCCTTATGCTTAGATAAATTTGTTTTATGTGATATAAACGAGGAAAGAAAAAATTTCTGCCAAACATTATTTTTCGCATAGAAATGTTCGATTATGACAATTCTATTATTGTATTGTTAGCTTTTGGTCCCATAGTAACAACTTTGTATGTTTTCTCACGTATACGACTATGTGATCACAAGAAGAACCCCCCTCCCCGACCAATAGCTGTTTTGCATCATACAGGAGTTAACATCAGATGAATTTCTAAAATGATTTGGATAGTATTCGTGTAATAAGACGAAGGGAGGGGGTATCCTTCTATAGGTGGTCAGACCTTGTTTTTCCTTGTATTTTAAGCTTCCTATTCTTTTTATTTTTTTTCATTTAATCGCAAGAGCATCTAAACAGGCATTTCATTTACACTTATATTTCTTTACAAGACACCTCAAACTACGAGCAGAGGAGAGCAAATATATTATGCATCTAGAGATTGTATGCAAGTACTATTTTGGCATTTATTTAATACTAGCGGGGCTACCCGGCGTTGCTCGGGGTCATAAAGAAATATAATTGAAGAAAAATCGCGTGTGTAACATCTTTATATTCAAACTTCTATTTCTCCCCCTCTTCTATATCTGTCTCTTTATCTTTCTACCTTTCTCTTCCCTGGTCGCCCCATTTCACCGCTACTTTCTAATTTTGCCTTTTGCAAAAGCTGATTCTTCCCCACCATTTCTCCTACGTTGCCCATAGCAATAGTATGACATATTTCTATAAAATTACCACATCTATCTGCGTCTTCTATATAGGTACTTACCTCCGCCCCGGTGTTCATACTATATACATATCTATCGCCACCCCGGTGCACATACAATATACGTACCTATCGCCGCCCGGGGCAGATACTATATAAGTACCTATTTCTGCCCCGGTATGCATACTACATAAATACCTATCGCTGGCCCGGTGCAAATGCTTCATACGTACCTATCGTCGCCCCAGTGCGAATGCTGCATATGTACCTATCGCCGCTCCGTTGTGAATGCTACGTACGTACATATCGCCGCCCTGGTGCAAATGCTAAATACGTCCCTATCGCCGGCCTAATGCGAATGCTAAATATGTTCCTATCGCCGCCCCGGTGCGCGTGCTAAATATGTACCTATCGCCGCCCTGGTGTATGTGCTATACACGTACTGATCGCCGCCCCAAAGCGCATGCTAAATATATACCTATCACCCCCCTGGTGCGCATTCTATATACATACTTACTGCCATTCTTGTGCACATGCTATATAGTACCTATCGCAACCTCTATGCACTATTATACACGTACCTATTGCCACCGCGGTGCACATACTATATATATACCTATCGCCGCCCCGCTGCGCATACTATATTCGTATCTATCGCCGCCCCGGTGTGCATACTATATACTTACCTACGAAATATTTTAAGTTAAAAAAAAAAAAAAAATTTCGCCCGACCCCCTAAAAAGTTTGGCACGACACCTACAATTTTCCCCGACCCCTAATATCTCAAGGCGCACCCCCCAATTTTGTTTTACTCTCCCCCAAACCCTGAGAAATATTTTGAGTTCAAAACAAAAAAAAGAAAAAAATTTACCCCGACCCCTCAATCTCTCCCAACTAATTTTTCACTCTCCCCAAACCCTGAGAAATATTTTGAGTTCAAATCAAAAAAAAAAGAAAAAAATTTGGCCTGACCCCTAAAAAGTTCGGCCTGACCCCTAAAAATTTCCCCGAACCCTCAATCTTTCCAGCCCCCCATCCCAACTAATTTTTCACTCTCCCCCAACCCTGAGAAATATTTTGAGTTCAAAAAAAAAAAAAAAAAATTTGGCCTGACCCCTAAAATTTTCCCCGACCCCTCAATCTCTCCAGCCCCCAATCCCAACTAATTTTTCACTCTTCCCCAACCCTGAATTTTTTATTACAGACAGAAATTTCATAATTTTTTATAATTATTACATTTTTCAGTGTCTATCGGTTATTTGTAAGTGCTAATACTAAGCTTTATGGCTTGCAAAAAAGAACTAAAAAGTGATGAAAAGAACTACATAATAAATGAAATTAGTAAAGGAAACTTCACTTCAAATTTCAAAGGATCTAAAAAGAGATGATTGAATAATCAAGAAAGTATGTCAGAATGGAATTTAACTGAGAAAAAAGAAATCTCAAGCTGATTTCAGGACTTTAACAAATAGAGATCTGTCATATATCCGAAGAGAAATTATTAGAAATCCGCTTGCCAGCAGTTCATTCATATTTCAGACCGCTAAAGCTCCTATGATTTCATGAGAAACAAGATACAAAGGATTAAGAAAGTTTGCTGATGTAAAGAATCAAATCAAGAAACACATATTAATGAAGAAAAAAAATTATGTTTCCCCAAAGTAATCATTTTATTATTTTTCAATATTTTAAATCAGAAAACAACATATGTGAATACTTTTTTTTATAACAAAAATTATTTAAAATAAAAATTTTCCCTTGTTTTTGTAAAAAAAAAAAATTATTTAAAATAAAAATTTTTCCTTGTTATTGTAAAAAAAAAAAATTATTTAAAATAAACATTTTCCCTTGTTTTTGTAAAAAAAAAAATATTTAAAATAAAAAATTTCCCTTGTTTTTATAAAAAAAAATCATGAGTTCAGTAAGTAATATATGAAAACTGATTTCAGAAAAGTTTTGTTCACAAACAAGTCCAAGTTCCCTCTTGATGGGCCTGATGGATAGTGCAAGGTTGGGTCGGTAAACAATGGGATTCAAGACAATTTGTTAAACTGGGTTGAATATGATATGGTTTAGTATTGTTGGCAGTGAGCTTGTGGATTTATTAAGTCGAGTACAGAGTGAGGACGAACTCTAAAAGTTACTGTGATTTTCTAGAGCAAAATCTCTTTGAGTGGTTGGATAACCGATCTTTAACCAAACATAAAGCGTTGATATTTTTGCAAGACAGTGCATCAAGTCACGCTCCAAAGTTCACCAAATCATGGCTACAAGAAAAGGGATTTGTAGGGATTCATACATTGACTGGCCACTCAGTAGCTATGACTTAAATCCAATTGAGAACCTGTGGAGTACCCTTAAGACAGCTATTTATTTCAATGATAGATAGTTAAACAGCAAGCATGAACTCTGGCAGGCAGTAAAAATTGCTGCCAATACCTTATCAGTTACTACGATAGCAAATGTAACATCGGCTGTCGAGAACGCTGTTAAAAGTTATTGAAAAAGGTAGGAGTAAACGGTGCAACACAGTAAATGATGCAACACTTAATTTGCCTTTTGTTTTTTGTTCAATCTCAATTTTGTTATATTCTTGTTGTATGACACTGCGAACTTTGTTATTTATATTCTTTCAAAATCAACAAATAAGTAAAATTAATTGCACAAAGCTGTACTTACAAATAAAATACTGACAGTAAAATTTGTTTATTTTATCAATCATATAACATCTTTCAAAGTAAAACAATAGCAATACTCTCTCCCTTTGCATGTAAGTTAAACATCGTATATAGAATAGATATAAACAGTTATAGAAAGAATTTATAAAATGAATTCAAAATACTTAATATTTTATGATTTGCATATAAGCTCTAGATGCACTTTATATATGCATGTGCGTGCGTGCGTGCGTGTGTGTGTTTCTAATCATTTTAGCTAGTTTCTGGAAACACTTGTTGAGAAAATGTCTACTGAGATTGTTGACAATTATCTATGAAATAATTTATCAGGACAACATCTAAAAAAGCACTTATAAAATTAAAACTTGGCCGATTCCATTACCTTCAAGCAGAAGATAATCTATTTATATACTTGCACTGACTATTCAAAATACAAGCAGATGTTTTCATGATATGTAATTGATTTGTTGACAAGTTGCAAATGAATTTGATCCAAATTACATTTTAATTTGTAATTCATAAAAATGTAGGTTGCAGACTAAACGAGCTTTTCCTTTAATTCTGCACTCATCGGAAATGCTTTAATAAACTCCTGAACAATTGTATACATTTGAAGTCAAGCTGTAAGCTGAGGAAAAACTTATTATTGTATGAGTAATTATAATCGTCAGGTAGTAATAATCAGTACGGGAAGTGGGTAGATGGTGATAAAAAGAAGTAACCAAAAACCAGAAAGACAGGAGGAAAGACGGAGAGAGAGAGACAGAGAGAGAGAGAGAGAGACAGAGAGAGATAGGCAGCTTTTAACCTTCTCTCTGCCTCTCTTTCAATTTACGTACCGTTCATGTGTATCTGTATATAAAATTAAAAGATAAAATAGACTTACTTAAGATATAAAATGCTTTGAATGTAAATGAGAAAAATACATCGGAAAGAGAGAAGCAACCAAATGTAAAAGAGTTGGAATCAATAATCCAAAACTGGACGAACCATGAAAGCAGCTTTCCCCCATATTCGCCTATTATATAATTATATTTTTTCTCACTAATGGGTCACCAGTTATAAAGTCCAAAAGCCACTCGAGGCTAATGGTAAATGAGATGTAATGATTATCATAAGAATATTTATGGGAATACTCAAAATGATTAAGAGAATTAATTAAGTTTGATTATTTACGGTTACAAGTATTTGTTGACATTGGATTTTAAAATAACTATGTTGTAATCAATAGGAAAGCAGTCTCATTGTAATGTGTTCCATAGAAGGGAAGTTCTTGCAAAGAAATTATGTCCATGAAAATTCCACCTAATGCTAAGCACAGAGAGGAAGAAAGGGAATTTTTTTTCCATTGTGTGTCTTACAAAGAATAACCAAGGATTGGAACCCAGTCGAGCATCTCCCATGGAAATAACAATAGATTTGAGAAATACTAACAACGTCTCCTTTGTGAAAAAAAGGTCTGTAATAGATAGAGGAGATTATTTTCCACTAGATTTTTGTCAAGGCAGGAAATAGTGCTCTGAACAACATGTCCCTGGATGTTATTGCACCAGGAGTACTTTCTGGAGTGTAGAATGATCCAACCATTTTTTCAATAACCTTAGCTACACATTGCATATAAGTCTTCCATTTTAGATTCAGAGTGAAAGTCAGTTCTAGGAGCTTATCATTTCGACTGGGGCAAAACAGCATTGGTGGTAAAAGGAAAAAGGTTTAGTTTTAGAAGTGTTTAATGTAACAAGCTACCTTTTCTCCAGTGCAACTGTTTTTATAAACCTATCAGAGAGAAAGAATTTAATGGTTGCACTGCCAGATAGTCCATAGCTAGCAAGTCTGTGCCAGACCCTATAAAAGGCCTAGGATATGTCAAGAACTATTGCTCTAGAAACAAAGCCTCTATCAAAAGATTTACTGATCCTATGATATATTACAGTGAGTATATCAGCAGTTGACCTTACAGGACATAATTAATATTGCTTGTCACTAAGTAGATTTCTTTTGCTGAGGTGGTTGACTTTTTTTTATTTATCACAGATTCAATACAACTTATTCATGATGCACAGCAGACTGATCGGTCTGTACTGAAACAGAGAAGACTGATCATCTGAATTTTGAAATACTGAAGCTTTCCAATGAAGCTTTCCAAGGAGATGGAAAACATTTCTCCTTTAAGCAACGGCTGAATAACTTTAAATGGATAGGAACAAGTTCCGGCAGCAGATTCTTAAGGACAATGACTGGAATGTTTTCAGCACCAGTTGTGTAACTGGCATCAAGGTAAGTTTGCCAACATTCCGGGCAGATATATGTTTATCAGTTACCAGAGTATTTTCAGTCATAGAGAGAAATTCCGGAGTAGGTTGCCTGATCGCAAAGGGTGGAATTCTTAGCAATCTTTGTTGAAAAACGTTTGGCTTTGTCGGGTGCTGAGAAAATCATCCCGGGTCCATTGATGATGGCTGGAATAGAAGTCTTGCATCTGTTCAGCTTGTTATTTTCCAAAACTCTTGAGAACCAAGCCTTTGCTCAGCAACTTTGGATTTAACAGACTGGGCATAGAACTCTTTTCGAATTTGTTATAACCCATTTACAGCCGTTGCGGACGGATTTAAAGGTGGCTTAGATTTGTCAGCATTTATTCGTTGCTAATGACTGAAGAAGTGGTTTGAGCAATGGCATTAGTATGCCTGAGAGTGAATCATGGCTGGCTTTTTGGTCTCTGTTGGAATTTATAACAGGGCATAAACCGCTCAAAACCAACGATTAACTAATCAGATATTTCGGATGCGACACAGGACATATTATTTTCTGAAAATAATAGATTCTAAATTTGGGCAGAGGCGTTGATGTATGAATGGCTGCTTATTTTCAGTAAAATAAACATATGCAAATTAAGCAAAGTATTTCTGTAGAATTTATTTTCTGATTTCATTGACAGAAGAATGTATTTCTACATGTTTTTTTTCAACTTTCTTATCTTTTTTTTTTGCTGGGGATGGGACATCCTACTAGGTGCCAGACATTCACCCACTATTTCAGAGACTCTAACCGAGAGATCTTTTAGAATTCTAACCATCTTTCTAAGCGCAATTGTTTGTATATCTCTTGCACTTGGTTCACCGGTTATATTCGCCATATAGTTTTTGAAATTCTTTTTTATGAGCCCGGTTGCTCCTATGATTACTTGAATGACAAAAATCTTCCTCAGATTCCAGTTTCTTTTCATGTCATACATAAGACCGTGGTATTTAGTTATCTTCTACTTCTCAGCTCTGTTGAAGCTAGTATCATTAGAGACACTGACTTCAACTAGGATTGCCACTTCCTCCCTCTTGTCTCATAACACTATTTCAGGTTTAATAGCTCCGTTTTCTAGGTATATAGTTGTAGGGATTGCATAGTCATAGTGGATGGTGTATGACATATTTCTAATAGTTCTTTCTGGTATATGCTCCCAGAACTTGCTGCTACACTGGATATTCAATTTTTTACAGATAGTCCAGTGGAAATATTTACACACTCCATTGTGTCACATTGTATAGTAGCCGTCCTCCAACAGGACTTTACAACTAGATGTCTGGTGGCTCACACTTTCTACTTCTGCGTGGCAGAACCTGCACTTGTTGTCATTGCTCAGACCACGCATCTTCTCAAAAGCATTAGTCATCAAGCCATTATCGTGTGCAGCCATTATCATCCTCTCCTGATAAAAGTGGGGCGATCCTCTTTTGAGCCAGTCTACAGAGCCTTCCTTATTTCTATATTCCTGGGATAGTTTTTCCAGAATATATTTAGCACGTTGTTGGTTGGCCCATCATCCAGTTTTCTATTATGGAAGGTCTTGGTGTATTTCTGGTGGCTCTTTTGGCTATTATCAGGCTTATTTGGTGTTACTGTCTCATTTGTGAATCTTGTGCAAAATGTTTGGTCAGTTTTGTGATGGAGGTTGTCTTACTGGCTCTTGTTTATTAGTGTTAATATACCATCATAAGGTTTGGGTTCTGAGAGATCATCAGATATTGATCAGTGCTCAATGTTGATCGTTAATTTCTGAGAGACTCATAGTTCCTGCTCCTCTGGGCAGATACAATTTTAGTATACACTGTTTTTTGTACATTACTCTATAAAGTGTCAACATTTTTCTTGTAGTGTCTAGCCTGTTAATGTCCTTTTATAGCCAGTCAATAATGCCTACGTTGTATGTTATCACTGGCATGGCAAGTAGGTTAATGACAGTTACTTTTTTTGTATGACATGTTTTGCATATTTTTATTACACAGCATACATATTCTCTGCCAATTTTATCTCTCATCTTGGCATCTTGAATTGAATCATTTTCTTCAATGCCAAGGTATTTGCATTGTTCCTGCTCTTCTAGGTCTTTGATGTCGGTCTCTTCATCAAGCTGTATGTTTTCTGAATGAACCCTCTTTCCAGCTATAATAGAGCACTTGGCACATTTGTCCAGGCCAAACTTCATTCCAATATCTTTGAAGAAGGTATGTACAACCTTCAAGAGTAGACTTAAGTCAGTGTCTGAGCGACATACAGCTTGAGGTCATTCATGAAAGGCAGGTGGTTGACTCTTTTGTTTGGGTCTTGTTGACGGCCCTGGCTCAGGTTGTATGCATTTAGGCATTTATTCAGTAGCTTACTTAGCGGATCTATTGCTAGACAAAAGAGTAAAGGAGATAATCTGTGTCCTTGGAACATCCCTCTTCGGATCTTGACATTAAGGATTGTTATTGTTCCATTGGTGTGGCTTAATGACATGTTTGTTTGCTACATATTTACATGGACAGCTATGTTTTTTTTTATTATTGAATGGATCTTATATAATTCAAGGCACCATGGTAGCCACGAGTGGGGCACACTATCATATGCCCTTTAATAATCAATCTATGCAATGCTAAGGTTTCTCTGCATCTTCCTACAGTCTTAGAGGATAGTCTTGTTAATCAACAACTGGTCCTTGGTGCTAAAACACTTACTCCTGCATCCTGCTTGTTCTTTTTCGATGTATGCTCCACACGAGAGATGTTCATAGATGGTGTCTGCAATCATGCCAGTAAAAAGCTTGTAGATCGTAGTCAGATAGCAGATTGTTGTGCATGTGTTAAGGTGTTGTGTCTAATTCGTTTCGGGTATGAGGGTTGCATCACCTTTTACTAACCATGCTGGTGTTGCTTCCTCACCCTTCAACAATCTGGTGAAGCAGCTACTATAGTGGCTATGGAGTGCTGTTCGTTTCTTCAGCCCAAAATTGGTAGGTTGTCTATGCCAGGTTCTTTGCGATTCAACTTTATCTTCATCATTCGAGGCATTATTCCTGGCTCTGCTAGTTTAGGCTTGTTTCATTACTTTGAGCTATATCCAAGACCCACTGGGCTTCTTGATTACATGGTCCCTCATTCTCAAACAGAGGCCTCCAGTAGTCTTCTAGCTCTTTTTTTCGGGTGGATTTTCTACAGCTATTGTCTCTCTTATGAGATGCTTGTAGAACAGCCTCTCATTTTATTTTTAATTGTTTATTTTCGACTGTCGCTCTGCTCTTATTGTCTTTTGTCTTCTGGTATCTTGCCTTCCAGCTCTTTTGCAGCGTTTTTATTCCCTCTATATTTCTCTTATATTTTGAACTGAGCCTGCAAATGATCCTCTTTGGCCGCCCCTGCACTGTAGGGGCTGCAAGGAATTGTTTGATCTGAGACAATTCCTTTATGCATAGGTTAAGTTGCTTTTTAAGCTTCTGTTTCCAAAGTCGTGCTGATTTTGGTTCTCTGACTTCTATAGCTTTTGGAATTGAAGGAATGTTTTCCTGACAATGTAGAGTCCTGCAGCATACATATGTTCAGTTCTGTGAAGGATGTGTCGGCTGGCACAAGTCTTGTTATTTTTATTACTGCCTTGGTAGCTCATGAGTCTTGGATTTTAGGCAGTTGAGGTCTTTCCTCCAGCCTCATCATCTGGACTTCCTCTATGGTGTTACCAAATTCTCCCTAAAGGGTTAACTATTCATCATTTGGTTCTGGCAATTCCAGAGGTGATGGTAGTGATTCAGGTGATAGTGGTGAGGAAGAACTAAGGTTCAGTGAGAGGCTACCTGATGATTGTACATAGACAGCTGATGGTGGTCGAAGACTTGTCTGGGAGTCACTTGATAAAGAGGATCCTGGTGGTGAATGGAGATCTATGGTGGGGAGTATTGGGCCCAGGCTGTTCGGCCGGATCCACAGGTGAACGGTGATGTGGTTCTCGCTGTACTTGTGGTGTGGTGTATTCATCGGTAATGGGAATTGTGATGGGACTTTCCAGTGGATATTTTTTAGTTTCTATGAGGGTTGCTATTTCTGATCTCATTAAACACGTTCATACTGTTATACTTTTGACAAGTTATTTTTTACGGGGAAATATGTCTCTTGCCTAGACAGAAGTGGAAGAATATTTCCCTCCAGGTTTCTGTCCTCTGTTTTTGTTTGGTATGTTCCATGGCTCATAACAGTGTCCACTTTTCTTCTCTCTCCCATCTGGACTTTTATCTCCGTCTGGTTTCTTATTGTTGGAACCCGCCTAGTCTGACACAAGGCCATTCAATCTTTTGCAGTTTTCTTTTTGGGGGGGCCGATTTGACAAGCCAAGCTATAATATAACTATTATCAATTTTGATCTGTATAACAATACCTACCTTCTAAGTAGGTTTAATTGCTTACAGAGAATCTCTAGAAAGTTCTGATTGAATTTCAATTAAATTGTTGTTCAAATGTTGGTCATTGGATAAGGAACATCGTTTTAAATTTCGAGGGAATATCCAGAAATTACTTTTTAGAAAAAGTTATAACTCATTTATTTCCCTTGCATCATTTGTCAAGTCTACCTGTTTATGTTGTAAATATGAATTTGTTTAAATTAGTAAAATATGTAAATCTTTCAACAGTTTCTTATTTGAGCATCTATTGAAAAGATTATGTACTTGCAACAACGCTTAATACTTTCAGAAAGTAAAAATGACTTGAAAAAAAATGTCTTTCTTTTTTGTTTTCATGTACTTAACAAGTTCTGCAATTAGTGTGCGAGGTTTTTAACTCCATTCTTTGCACCAAATTGATTTTGGTTAGAAATAAATATGAGACACAGAATAAAGAATGTGTATATTTTGCAGATGAAACTTTTAAGGTATGGAATTCGCTAATCTGAAGATTTGAGAAATCAAATTATTTATTTGACAATGATGTTTGGTGCTTTTATGAGTGTAAGAATTTCATCGAAATATTCCGTTGACGAAATCAATAAACTTAAAAATAAAAGAGATTAGAGTATCTGTCTCCAAGACAAACCACTTATTTCTATTTGTATAGCCATTTAGCTATGTCAAAACTATTTTAGGATGTGTCCATTAAAACTGCATTTATCTTTACAATATCACTTTGAAAATTTGTCATATTTAACATTTTTTATGGCCATCCCTACTACAGGCCAGGCAATCGTGCAACTGGGGTCTTTTACTGGGGGCCATGTGAATTTTCTTAAATATTCGATATAGAAGTTGCAAACAACGGTAAAATTCCTCTGTGAGATTAGTTTGATGTTTTTATGTGTTTTACATCTTCTTCTTATATATAAAGTAAAGACGTTTTTTCCCCTGTACCTTCGCGTCGAATAGGAAAATAAACTCGAACTCAATACGTTACTACAATCGCTACAACATCAAACTTCTTCGCTCGAGCGTGTTCTTAGCAAACTCTAGACTCTTACATCCACCTCGGACAAATTATTACTTTCGTTCCTCCATCAGTCACTCTCCCCAAAACAGACACCATACAGGTAGTAGCAAGAACATTTCTCTCTAACATTTTACTCCTCCCACGCTACCAGTCTACACTGGGTACAACTACACAACGGATACTTTACACATTTTACACCTTATTATTTATGTTAGGTCCGTCTTCACATTACAACACAGTAGCATACGTTGCACATAAAATATAACAGACGCTCCCTTCAATACATGTGCCTACGTCACTTCCGTTAAATACGATTACGCAATCTCATACTCTCAGCCTCGAACAGCGTATACAGTTCACGAAACGCCTGCCACATTCACTACGCTTAAACAGTTATGCCGATTTCCCTTACCGACCTACGACTACTTCAGGTAATACGCCGTTCCTGTTCTGCTATTTACATTATACATCTACCATAAACAACATTACGTTTTACTTATTTAAAAAAAAAAACTTCTACAGAATTTGAACCAACGGAATACGTTAAGAAAAAAACAAACTGTTACAGATTATCCGATTAACATTCCCTAATTCTTACTTCACACGGATTTCCCCCATTCTTTTAATGGCTATTCATTTAAATTATACCTTAACATTTAAAAAATAACTGTTCACTATTCTGAGAAATTTGTCATTCCTACAATAAATAAACAATTATTACTTTTATAAATTATTATTAAATAAAATACAATAACAATGGCTTTTTTGGGATAACTTCCCTCACCGTTAAATACTTAGAGAAAATAAACAAAACATAAACAAACCGATTACATACATTTATTCTTTACGTTTTTCCCATTAGTTTACATAAACGACACCAATTACATAATAACAAATATATTACATTTCATCTATAAAAAATAATATAAAAAAATTACGTTTTCCTTACTAAAACAAAACAAATAAATTTACTTATACAGATTTTGACCCACCGTAATACTTTACGAAAAAAAAAAAAAAACGGATTACGTTAAGAAAAAAAACACGGTTACAGAATAGCCGAATTACATTCCCTAATTCTTGCTTCGCACGGATTCTTCCCATTCTTTTAATGTCTATTCACTTAAATGATATCTGTTCATTTCCAAAAATAACTGTTGACTATTTTGAGAAACTTTTAATTCGTACAATAAAAAAACACAAATATTATTTTTATAAATTATTACTAACTAAAATACAATAACAATTGCTTCTTTGGGAAAACTTCCCTAACCGTTAAATACTTTGATAAAATAAACACAACATAAACAAACCGAAAAGATACATTTTTCCTTTACGTTTTTCTCATTATTACACTTAAAGGACAGCGATTACATAATAACAAACATAAAAAATTTCAACTATAAAAAATAAGATAAAACAATTACGCTTTTACTTACTAAAATAAAAACAAAAAACTTTACTTCTACAGAATTTGACCCAACATAATACGTTCGGAAAAAATAAAGTTTATAGATTAGCCAAATGACATTACCTACTTCTTCCTTCGCACATATTTTTTCCCATTCTTTTAATGGCTATTCATTTAAATAACTTTTTATTTTCAAAATAAGTGTTCACTATTTTGATACAGTTTATTTTTTCCCATTCTTTTAATGGCTATTCATTTAAATAACTTTTTATTTTCAAAATAACTGTTCACTATTTTGATACAGTTTATTTCATACAATAAAAATAAATATCATTTTTATAAATTATTAATAAATAAATTACACTAACAATCGCTTCCTTGTGAAATGTTACCTCAACGTTAAATACTTTGAGAAAATTACCAAAACATACACAAACAGAATAGTTACATTTTTTTTAATCCAATATGGGGGGGGGGGGGAATTGAAATCTCAGCGATTAATTAAAGAGGCCTACATAGCCCCATTAAAATCACCCCACCCCACATTATCTTTGTATAGAAATTCCATTTTCTTTGGCTGAAAAGACAAATGGAAAATGAGCACCACTGAAACACACACATAATTAATGTAACCTGCAGAGCATTACAAATTGTATTCGGATGGTCGGGGAGAAATAAAATGACGATTATATGATTATTTTCAATAAGGAAGACTATTCGCTATTTTTTTAATTGACTGCGATTGAGTGACATAAGTCAAATGCCTAGCAGTGGGGTGTGGCGGGATTGATAGGTTGATGTGGTGGATCTGTTTTGAAAAGTAACAAAATATAAATAAACCGAAAAGAAAAATATTGTATCCGAGAGAGGGGGCATAAAACACCGAATTGTACAATATATTTAAATCGACAGAAGACTCAGGAATGTGCGGAAAATCCATCAACGTTAATTATACTATTTCGAAAAGTAAAACAAATAAAACTAAACCGAAATAAAAAAACATGTATTGGGAGGGGGGGGGAATTGCCTATTATATGATTATTTATAATAATAAAGACTATTCTCTATTTTTAAATGACTGCGATTGAGTCACATGAGCCAAATGCCTGGTGGCGGACGATGGTGGCCGTGAAAAGTGCTGCCCGTTTTATATCCAACAATTTCAGATGGCGATGGAGCATAATGGAGGTGCAACAAAAATTGAGATCCTCTGACATAGATTCAGTTATCAGTGTGGAAATTCCGGATCCAGTGGCATCTTTTACATGATATCATTAGGCACCATATGATTCATGGACCATGTGGAAACATAAACAGATGTTCACTCTGTCTCAAAGATGGACACTGCAGTAAGAGATATCCCAGACACTTCTTGAGTGAAACTCAATCGGATACAAATGGCTACCCACAATATCGACGACTATCTCCTTTAGCTGGAGGTTTTGAGACGACAGTTACCCTACCTGGCAATATAACAGTTCCTTTAGACAACCGATGCGTTGAACCACATAATAAACTGCTTTGTAAGATTTTTGATGCACATATAAATGTTGAATATTGCAACAGCGTGAAATCAATAAAATACATTTGTAAATATGTAAATGAAGGTAGTGATCAAGATACCTTCACAATTGAAAGTAATGCTCATGATGAAGTTAAGAGTACGAAACGGAACGTTACATATCAACCAATGAAACCATTTGGAGAATACTTAACTTTCACATACATGTATATCATCCCCCAGTTATTCACCTATCAGTTCATCTAGAAAATAGACAGCGGATATACTTTACTGAAAGTACTGCGGCAGATAGAGTTGCAAATCCAACTTCAACCACTCTAACAGCTTTCTTCAAATTGTGTCAAACAGATTTTTTTGCATGTACACTTTTGTACTAAGAAGTTCCACTTTATTATACCTGGGACACAAAAACTAAGGTCTTCAAGCAACGATTACAGGGTAAGCCAGTTCCAGGCTATCCGTGCGTTAAAAAAAACAGAAGTTTTGGGCAGGGTATGCACCGTGCATCCAAATCAATTTCACTGCTTAATGACCTAAAAACGATCAATGGTCAAGTTATGACTACATTCAGACATGCATGTAGTGCACATGGACTACTTGAAGAAGCTTTTACTGAAGATTTCCTTCTTAGGAAATGCAAACAGCCTGAAGTTGATATAACACTTTCAGACGACATCTTCAATATGGCTTTAGTACATATAGAAGCTATGACTTATAGGATGAATGGTAAAACACTGACTAAATTGGGTCTTACCTCACCTAATCGATCTAAATCGAACTAAATAATGAGCAAATTAATATTTTTCGTACTATAGTTAATACTGTAGAAGATCAGCAAGGTGGCCTGATATTCCTTGATGCACCCAGAGGTACAGGAAAGACATTTGTTACCAAGTTAATTCTTGCTAAAGTTTTACAGAATTGTTCCTTGATCGTATGGGATGAATGTACAATGGCACATAAACAAGCGTTCGATGCTCTAGATAAAACATTGCGTGATCTCAAGAAACGTGATGTTGTTATGGGTGGCATAACACTTTTATTATCAGGTGACTTCCGACAAACGCTTCCTATTGTTCCACGTGGAAGTCCCGCTGACGAGCTTAATGCTTGTATTAAATTGTCATATTTGTGGAAGTACATTAAGACTGTAACGTTATTTACAAACATGCGTGTACATCTCAATAGTGACCCAATGGCTGGTGAGTTTGCCTCCCTACTCCTAAAAATAGGTGATGGCAAGCTTGCAACAACCAACAATGGCACGATTGTTATTACTCCAGGTATTGGCTCAATTGTTTCATCACTCACAGAACTTAGTAGCAAAGTTTATCCAAATATAGCCGAAAACTATGTGCATCCTGAATGGCTAACGGAGAAAGCAATTCTAGCTACTGAAAATGACATGGTACATGTCATCAATCAACAACTGCTTGATGAAATTCCAGGTGATAAACAAACTTTCACTTCTGTGGATTCTACTCTCGATGACGACCAGGCTGTACAATACCCTACAGAATTTTTAAATTCATTAGAATTGCTTGGTATGCCAACACACAAATTAAAGCTGAAAGCTGGATGCCCAATTATGTTACTCCGGAATCTTGATGTTCCAAGGCTATGTAATGGAACGAGACTGTGTGTTAAACGCATGAAACCTCATGTGATAGAAATTGTAATACTAACTGGTGTGGCAAGGAGCAAACTGACATTCCTTCCCAGAATACCCATTATTCCATCGGATTCTGCAATAGAATTTAAAAGGCTTCAGTCCCCAGTTAAATTGTGTTTTGCCATGACAATTAACAAGTCCCAAGGACAATCATTGGCAGTGGTTGGTCTAAACTTGACTTCACCTTGCTTTAGCCATGGGCAGTTTTATGTAGGATGTTCAGGGGTAGGCTCTCCACAATGTCTATACATATTGGCACCAGAAGGTAAAACATCAATCCTATTTTAATTACTTAAATTACTTCCAGTGAAATGATTTATTTTCTGAATCTATTTATTTAACTTAAAAATTAAAATCAGGCTGTTATATTTCCCCGGGTAACGCCGGGACACGGGTCCTGCTAGTACCAAATAATAAAAACCACAATGAGCTAATTGATAAATTTTACAATTATTGATGAATTCCTATAAATTAAGAGACAGGTAACTTTGAATAAACGAAGGCAAATGCATATTTCAATGAGTGATTTTTATTTCACTGTGGGATTTTTTAAAGAGAATTTGTACTTGTGTCAAAAGATCATGACTTGTATATTGTGGTTAAAAAAAAAGTTTGTTCAAATGTGATATGTGGTTTACTAACCAAAAATTTAAACTGTCCTCATTTTGATTGTTTTCAACACAACATTTTGGCTATAGTATTCATTTCACATCATAAAATTATCCAAAAACAAAGTTCAAACTAAAATTTCAGTATCCAAATCTCTAGTGTTGTCTCGTAGTCGATTAATCTAAGCAAACAGATTCACTGAAATGGAAGATGAAATGAGATAATACAATGTCCATAGATTAAATAGAAGGTTTAGTTAAAAATCTATAGGTGATCCTATAAAATGGACAGAGTTCACAGCAATGAGTTACGATAACCAGAATGTTGTGGCAAAACAAGGATGGCGCATTTTAAAAAAATGTCTAAGGAAAGTTCTTCACCTCAAAATCTGAAAGTAGTAATTAAAATTTCCCACTGAACAGTGGTATCCAGTGGAACTTTTAAATCAACACGATCTATTTCTTTCAAAAACTTCCATACTCATGATAAAAAGCAGTATCATTGAATATTTCCTCCTCTGTAAGACAATCTTTTTGTGTGATATATCCTGCTATATAAAAAAGCGACATTTTAATATCTTTGGAGATACCAGTTTCTAGGTCTGGCAGGAGATAACATGTTTTGTATGCCAATTCACCCAACAGATATCCGCATTGTGAGCAAGTATGGTCTGAATCATGGCTATACTCTCTAACATCAACTTTCAACTGAAGTAATTTTGTTTTTTGAATATGGAATTTTTTGAATAACATTTTGTACGGTAATAAAATAAGTATCACCAGAATCTTGTCTCAATTTACAAAATTCAGTTTTAAGACAGTCGGTGGTAAATCCTCCAAGAATAACAAAATTGAACCCACTGTCAAGTAAATGTCAATTAAACAATTTCATGTATACTTGATAGCCATACTAGTGTCTCTTGTGAAGGATTTTATTCTCTCCCCTTGCTTTTCCCTCATTTGTTTTGCCATACTTCCAAAATTTACAAGAAATGTAAAATTTCCATCATTTCGATCTGATAATACACTTTTCAATGGATCATTTATCTTGACACTTCCATAAATATCTTTTACACTCACTATTTTCCAAAATTTCAAAACTTCTTCGATGAAAGTAAGTTTCTCTTGTATCATCATCTTGTAATAATGGATGAGTTTTCATTGCAGTTAGTCTCATCACAAAACACTTTAAAACAGTGGGAAACGTTTTGTCTCTCAACTGGTTTTCGAAGAACCGCTACTTCTGTTAGTTGTGATAACTTAACAAATTGATTTTTTTCATGCGCAAAAAGTTGTTTCACTATATTCCATTTTGCTATCATCTCTTTACCATCAGAATAAAACAGCAATTCTGAACAGGCCTCAGTTATCCAGTTATTTCGAATACTTTTAAATATATGTACATAATCGAAAAACAAGTATATACCATTTTTAGTAACCCAAGGCTTATTTTTAACAGTATCAAATTTCTTGAATAAAGCTTGATTAGTCCGATAATTGTCACAAATAACTGCAATTACATTACCTTTCGAAAGATTGACTAAATCAACAACATTTCTAACATTTTGAAACAAAAATTCCGAATTTAGTTTGGCAACTGGGATCATCTTAATCAAAAACTTTGGTCCACCATGTAAACATTTGATCATAATACCCAATACAGTTTTTGCTAATGCCTTATCAGAATCTTTGGAAACACCAAATATGTTTCCCTCTTGATATTGAAAACTCACTTTAATATAAACTTCATCAACTAGGATGATACATTTTTTCTGTTTATCTGACAGTTTGCTAAACACATCACCAAGAAAATTCAGATCATTTACCTTCAAAACTTTTGAGGTCATATTCACTAGTGTTTTCATACTGGGTAATTTGTAATGATCTCGAAGTTTGTTATAAAGAGACCGAGATGTGGCAAAATATTCAAATGCTTGGACAAGCATTTCCGACTCGTAAACTTTTTTGCCAACTATTCGTGGTGACATAACTTTGATATGTTGTCTCAAAACCTGTTTCTCTAGTTCAATTTTCAACTTTAAGGTAACGAATTGCTTTCTCAATTTGAAACTAATGTTGAAACTTATTTATTCTGTTTTACAACAAAGAAATGTGTGCGAGTATACTTGCATGGTAACATTCAAACGTTAAGTTTTCAAAAATTTTAATTAAAAAATCGGAATACTTTCAGTAAAAAAATGACAAGACTTGATGAACTGTTGATTGTTAGAATTGTAGCAGGTAACTACTGGCACAAAATCATGATAGTCAATATCAGCACACAAATTTGTAAAATTATCAATTCTATCTTTATCTAAAAAATGTGCAAACTCCTCATTTTGTACACTTCGCACAGAAGCGGAACTTTTTTTTGTTGTCCTTGGTTTTGATAAAGGACCTGGTATCACACTTGATGGCAAATTATTTAATATTGATGGAGGATCTTTGGGTCGTGCTTTTCCCATAACAAACACAGTTTCATAACCAGGTGGAAAATGCCTTTCACAAACAACAGTGTCTGAGTGGTTAGGAGTGTTAGCTCTTGGTATTACCTTTAACCATCTTTCTCTCTCATCTTGATATTTTGGGATACGAAACACTCGAACCTTATTTTACTCATTATAATTGCCTTGACAGGCTGTCACACAACACTTTTTGAGCATTTTGAGAAATATTCAACACATTATATTAAAATAAAAAAGCTCTTGTATAGATCGGGTACACGGGCGAAATTTATTTTAGAAGAGTTCCAATGGTGTAAGGGGCAGATAACTCTTTTTTTTTAGTAAAACCAGCAAAACGAACAGTCCTATTGTTTGGATTAACAGATTTAATTTTTTTATAGTTTAAAATATTAAATTATCGCAGAAATTAACATTTGTGAAAATCAACAGTATATTGATAAAACATTTCGCCCGTGTACCCGATGTGGCGGCAGTACTGTTGATTTTCCCAAATTCTATTTTCTTCAATAAATGTTTTATCAATATACTGTTGATTTTCACAAATGTTAATTTCTGCGATAATTTAATATTTTAAACTATAAAAAAATAAAAAATCTGTTAATCCAAACAATAGGACTGTTCGTTTTGCTGGTTTTACTAAAAAAAAGAGTTATCTGCCCCTTACACCATTGGAACTCTTCTAAAATAAATTTCGCCCGTGTACCTGATCTATACAAGAGCCAATAAAAAAAATAAGTGATATTTCGTGAATTAACAGAGCTGTTTACATGTAAATAAAGTAAACTTCCTAAGAATATATAAAAGATTTGAAATTCAGAATGTACGATTTATTAACAAATTCTAAAAGACAATACTTTTTTAAAACTTAAAAAAAAAGTAAAAGTGATATTTCGTTAATGAGCAGAGCCGTTTACATGTAAATTAAAAAAAATCAATTCTGACTTTTAACTCACAAACTTATAATCCAAATGTAAATAATGATAAAATAACAGAACCTCAGCTGAAATAAATTTGATGAGTTAAAATTTAATTTCGGAATGAAATTTGCTTGGACCAGTGACAACGAAGTGCTACCAGCTAAAAGTTTATCTGGTGACTGACTGGCCCCCAGTTCAAGCAGTCAGGCGTGTGTCTAGCCGGCCTGTTATTGGTATGGCCATGCATTTTTTGCATCTAATTGTTTTGTACTTTTATGATTGTCAGGAAACTTTTAACTTACTGATGGTCACTAAATACCTTCTTCTGGAGTGAAATGCTTTAAATTGATTATATTTTATGACTGCAAATATGTATTAATCTCATCAGTGATGGTTGCACAAGTTGTCAGTAATATCTATCTATATACTATTCATCTATATACTATTAATAGTTCGTTCGAAAAACAAAATTCTTCTCACGTCATAATAACACCACATTTTTAAATTCTAACGACTATGTTTCTTTTGAAAAAAAAACACAAAAATCATTCTTTTCACGTCACAAACACACCAAATATTTTCAAATATTGTACTTGTATGCTATTTCTTAAAATCAATTATCTTAAGAAAATCTTGATAGTTTTATTTTTTCCTTTTTCATTTTCCATCACGTTTGAAATATTATTTCAATAATTTTGATCAGACTATTAATTTGTATACTATTAATTTATATACTATTAATTTATATCCTATTTATTAATATACTATTTATTTATACACTATTAATTTATATACTATTAATTTATATGCTATTAATGTTTGTACTATTGATTTATATACTATTAATTTGTATACTATTAATTTATATACTATTAATTTATATACTATTGATTTATATGCTATTAATGTTTGTACTATTGATTTATATACTATTAATTTGTATACTATTAATTTATATACTATTAATTTATATACTATTGATTTATATACTATTAATTTGTATACTATTAATTATTATACTATTCATTTGTATACTATTCATTTGTATACTATTAATTTATATACAATTAATTTATATACTATTAATTCATATACTATTAATTTATATACTATTAATTCATATACTATTAATTTATATAATATTAATTTATATACTATTTATATAATATTAATTTGTATACTATTAACTTATATAATATTAATTTATATACTATTAATTTATATACTATTTATTAATATACTATTTATTAATATACTATTAACTTATATACTATTAATTTATATACTATTTATTACTATACTATTAATTTATATACTATTAATTTATATGCTATTAATTTGTATACTATTAATGTATATACTATTAATTTGTATACTATTAATTTATATACTATTAATTTATATACTATTTGTTAATATACTATTAATTCATACACTATTAATTTGTATACTATTAATTTATATACTCTTTATTAATATACTATTTATTAATATACTATTTATTAATATACTATTAACTTATATACTATTAATTTATATACTATTTATTACTATACTATTAATTTATATACTATTAATTTATATGCTATTAATTTGTATACTATTAATGTATATACTATTAATTTGTATACTATTAATTTATATACTATTAATTTATATACTATTTTTTAATATACTATTAATTCATACACTATTAATTTGTATACTATTAATTTATATACTCTTTATTAATATACTATTTATTTATACACTTTTAACTTATATACTATTAATTTATATATCATTTATTAATATACTATTTAATAATATACTATTAATTTATATACTATTTATTTATACACTTAATTTATATACCATTAATGTGTATACTATTAATTTATATACTATTAATTTATGAAATATTAATTTATATACTATTTGCTGAAACACTTTTTATTTATATACTATTAATTCATATACTATTAATCTATAGACTATTAATTTATGTACTATTCATTTATATATTATTAATTTATATACTAATATTGTTATCTCATTTGTTTGTTTGTCACTATGTGCAATAAACGATTTCATAAAGGATAGCGTCACAAATGATGACATCACAAAAGGATTATGTCATAAGTAATGACATCATTAAAGTTGTAGTAGTATACTAGGGTGGGACGTCAATCAAAATAAGTATTGATTCCTCTTATACACTATGGAAGCCGATTTCATTTTTTCGGGCTAGATTTTTATTCAATTTACCCAAATGAAATGGGTTGCAATTTCCTTATAATTATTCATTACTCTCGCTATGAGTTATATCCCCAGGGAAATGCTGTAAAAAAGTGAATACTACATGGATGATCGGAATTACGTATTCACGTTTGTCTTAAAATGAGATTACATTTGAAATATGCATCAACTAAATTACAAAAGCCGCTTTGTTTCTTTCAAAATATTCCTTCATGAAAATTGACATTGATTAGTTTATTTTCAATCATTATTGCAACAGGGTGAATATAAATAAAACACCAGTTTTCTACTCTGGAAGGAGAAGTATAGGGACAACAAGAATATGTTAGGCTTATCAATCTCACATTCGACTCTCGATTTCTGATCCGACCGTGTAATTATTTCTGATTACATCAAACATCAAATCACAACTCGGAGGTTGCCATTTGAGAAGTGGGTACTGATATCGATCCTGACCTAGTTTTCGTGACGTTCGACTCGGAAGCGTTCGGCTGTCCTATGCAAACGCCCAAGAGTTGACGAGCCGATTTGTACCAGACGACAATTTTTATACGGTGCTGCGTCCTATGATAATGTTTTGCTTGGTTTGTTTTTGTTGTTGTTAGGGTTAAAGTTAGGGGTTAGGGTTTAGGGTTAGGGTTTAGGGTTAAAAATATTTATTTGATAACAGTAATTTCGCTCTGTTTTGCTTGTTTTATTTCTTTTGTTGTTTAAAAAATTTATTGTAACTATAACTAAAAATTATAGGGCGCAGCAACGTATCAAAATAAAAATAAATATTTATTTGATAACAGTAACTTCGCTATGTTTTGCTTGTTTTTTTTGTTTCTTTTAGAAAATTTCTTGAAAATATAACTTACAATCACAGGACGCAGCACGTTATCAAAATTGTCGTCTGGTACCATTCGGCTCGTCAACACTCGTGCGTTTACGTAGGACAGCCGAACGCTTCCGAGTCGAACCTCACGAAAACTGGGTCAGGATCGATATCAGTACCGAGAAGTGAACTGCTGAAAACATCTAACTGCTTATAGTCAACAAACTGAAGGCCGGGTTAGTTGAAAGACTTTATTCACTCATCCCCATGAGTGCGATCAAGAGAGCTATTTTCATTGAGATAGAATTAATTTGTAATGAAATTAATAAGAAATATTTTTATATAGTAAGTGATTTTCGAGAAAGACATTGTACCGATAACTATTACATCTCATTCTCCATTGTGAAAATTCTGGGCTTGTTATTGATTTCTAGAAAATGTTTTTGTATTTGACAAAACATTTACTTCTAGCTAACTTTCTGGTAATTAAAAGAAGAAAGCAAAAAAAGAATTATTCCTCTTACAAAAATAAACCATTAGAGATCTTTCTTTAAGTATCTTCTTTTGACAGCTTAATTAATAAAGCTGATCTTACTTCTACAATTTCAAAATGATCTATTTACTCTTACTTATATTTTTTCTCTAATACGCAATATTAAAATCGTTGTTCCCTTGTTAATATACATATAAAGTTGTTTTTCTTTTAGTTTGTCTATCTGTTGGTGCTTCAGCAAGTCTATAGAATGATTTGTTGGAGATATGATTGAGTCGATAAAGACTACTAAAAAAAAGTACTCAATCCCAATTTATCACTTACATAAAAGAATTTCCAAGAAAAGTACAGTGTACCAAAAAGTCTAGTCATCCCTGTTAAAATGTAGATATTTCTGGTAATGAAAATGAGACCAAACACTAATTATTTCAGAACGTTTTCCACTTTTAATGTGAACAATTAAATTAAAAAACGAAGCAAATATTTTAGAGAGAAAAGTAAATGTTTTTTTTTAATGTCGTATTAATGTGCATAGTCTTTTATAAATGTCAGAAATAACCAATAATATGCCAATTCATAGTAAGTCAGTATTTAAAGTGACTTTGACATATGCCAAATCAACATTCAGCTTTTCTCATAGAATCATTTGCATCTAACAGAAAACACACATGATCTTCAGAGAGTTTCCAAAACAAGTGGAATCTTCTTGCTGAACGATATCAGTTAGAAGAAAGATACAAAAGAATTTCCAAGCCACTGAAAATAGGATGGAAAGATGAGGAAAAAACTGGCCAGAGAATTTACCAGGATGTGTCATGCTAATAACCCTACACAAAACACAAACTGTTGCAATAAAATCAAAAGCTATTTCCACAAGGTATCAGGGTATACATATTTATGTAACCATGTTTTTTGACATTTTTTGTTTCGTTTTTTATCCCCCATCTCCTACACACCATAAAGTTTTAGTTTGTTTTTTAATTGAATTGTTCACCTCAAATCTTACATTAAAGGTGAAAAAGGTTCTCAGCTGATTTATTGTGATCTTGTTTTTTTACAACACAAAAACCTGACATTTTCACACGGTGTGATGATTTTTCAGGCTGTTCACAATGACTTAATAATATCTATTTTTAAATAGAAAGTAATATCACGCTTATTCAATAAAGATTATTAATTATGAGAAAGTGGGTCTATTTACATGTCTCCCTTAGACACAACCATAAGATAAATGTTTGTAAGAGCACACCTTCATTTGGTGAACCTGGCACTTTTCGTTCGGAAGAAAATGTAGTATCTGTTCTGATGGATACTGCACCCTATAGACCGGTGTCATCTTGTTCTTCGGGGCTTGATTCTGCCGGTCTGTGGGTTTGTCCTGTGCAGTTCTAGGAGGTCCACCCTTCCAGGCTTTGCCTTCTCATCCTTGGGGGAGGAGTAACTTTATTGTTTACTGCCTGAGGCGCCCCTACCGGGGAATGCCGACGGGGTTGCCCAGGCAATTTTTAATGGCCAGAGTGCTCACTTTCTCGAGCGCTGGCTTTTTTCAAACCCCACTTTCCCGACCCGACTTTGGGTCATATCTTACTTGTGGGAGTAAGATAAAACTGGCCTTGTCCCTAACCTCCTAGAGATGAGGTAAATAAATGATTTGGTGAAGTTGTATGCACCGCCTTCTTAAACAAACGAACCCACAAGATTTTTTTGTCAATGATATTTAATTGCATGAATTTGACTTCTCGGCAATACCAGATACTTCCACTGATTTAATTATGGGATACACATTTTATGTTTATTACAAATATATTTGTTGCCACAATTTATGAACATTAGATCATTTTCTTTCAGTTTTTCACTGAATATTATCCTTATAACTTTGCTAATTTGCTCTGGCATGAAATGACTTGCACTAAAATGGTTTCCTTATCAAGGAAATCACACAAATGTTCCTTTTGTTGAATGGTTTCAAATCTTAGAATTTCTGATTCGTTGTAATTTCAAGTTATTTCTGAAAGAGACTGATTTCTGCTGACATTGTCAAAGAGATTTTCTTTCCTTTAAGCAAAGTAACATTTGAATTTGGATTCTTATCCGATTCGCAAAAATGATATAAAATCATCAAAAAGATAAATCGATTTACTTTTGTCGATTTTATTCTTTTTATATATATTTTTTTAAGAATAACTTTATGAAATATAATTTTTTAAAAATTGTTCAATGTTACAAATAATATGTATTTACTGTTTATTCAATAGTTGTGTTGCCTAAATACGGAGAGTTAATCACTTCTTAAAATGAAATTGGATTTTCCAAGAATACATCCCACTCTATGTTATGATTTCTAAAAATAACGCTGCCTAGTTTTACCATCTAAACTTGGTGCAGCTATAATTCATTATCCTCTGGCCATTTGTAGATGCAGAGTGATGACCTAACAAGACCCTAAAACCTTCTTGACGGTTGCACAAAGATTCTTCACGATTGACATGCTAAAAAGATCAAACACGAAAAACATTTATATATGACAAGTATAGAAACTGTCTCAAAGTATACTGAGTTCTTTAAAACATGGAATGTGTGGCGACACCGAAGAATTGAACCAATTACCTCATGGAAATAAACGACAACATACGACATGAGTTTTCTTTTAAGTAGGAAAAAATAAGGAACAAGATTCCACATGAATCTATACCATGTGTGTATAAATTTGTGCAGACCATCAGCGAATGACATGAAACAGATAAAACCCTGTGCCATTTGACTTCTGGCTTCGGTCGTATGCCTATTACGGACTCTTGTATTATTTATTACCTCATGACCATTGGATAGTGGAAGGTCAAAGACTATAAAAGCAGAAGTTGAAAACGAAACTTTTTCAGCAAAGATTACAACCTGATTTTGAATTTTAGTCAAGGAACATGTTATCACTGTTAACATCACTGGCACTAAAAATAATGTAGCATTCAGACATGAATTACCTCCCCCTTTGGAGATCTATTCCAATAAAATATGATAAAATAGTTATTTATATTTCAGCCAGATCTTAATTAGATAAAGTTTGTATGCAACCAAGTTAACACATCACTCAATAAGTTCCGGGCCTTATATATATATATATATAGCACAACTAATAAAAAAAAAATCTATATAAGTTTTATATAGTACTAACCTTCAAACGTCACGTGTCAAAATTTCATTATTACTTTACAAATTACAGCTATTTAAGTGAAACTATTGTTACAAATTTTCAAAACAATGGACAAATCTGCATTTCGTGTGTTGATAATCATTGGTTTCTGATGTGAAAAAATACTGTTCAAGCAAGGTCATGGCTTGATAAGTGTAATTCGGACACCTCTAGGTCTTAAACAACGGTTAAGAGGTGGTATGCTGACTTTCAACTCGGTGGTACAGGCATAAATTATGTTGTATGGTCAGGTCACCAAAAATTCAGCAGTTTTCTCGGAAAATATAAATAAAGTCCACAAACTCGTTTTGGCTGATCGTAAATTGAAGTTGCATGAGATAGCAGAGGATTTGAAGATATTATCACTTAGCATGAACATTTCTCAATGAGAAAGCTATGTTCAAGCGGGTACAGCGTTTGTTCACAACTGATCAAAAACAACAAGACATCACCGATTCAGAGCGTTGTTTGCAACGCAACTGTTTCAACACAACCAAAAAGAGTTTTTGCATCAATATGTGACAATAGATGAAACATAGATCAACTACTTCACTCTGCAGTCAAATCGGCAGTCAACTGAGTGGATAGCTGGATGTGCAAGGTATTTTGTCCATCGATCATCTTGAGAAAGAAACAAAAACATCAATAGCGAATATTATATAGCATTACTGGTCAATTTGAAGAAATAAATTGACAAAATAACAGCCACAAATGAAGAAGAAAAAAGTGCTTTTTCATGAAGACAATGCACTGTGTCACAAGTCGATCGCAACGATAGCAAAACTTTATGAATTGCACTTCAAATTGCTTTTGCACCCACCATATTCTCAAGATCTGATCCCCTGCGACTACTGGCGTTTTGCAAATTTCAAAAAAATGTTCTAGGGAAAGAGAGTTGGCTCAAAGAAAGTGATATTGGAAACTGAGAAATATTTTCAGGCCCCAAACAAATCGTTCTACAAAAAAAGGATCGAAGTGTTAGATAAACGTTGGAATCAGTGTATCACCTTAAAAGGAGATTATGTTGATGAACAAAGTCGAATTTTGCTTAAAAGTTGTTGCTTTATCAATTAGGCCTGCGACTTATTGAGTGATGTATTACGTTAACCAGAAAAACAAAACTTTTTAAATGGAATAAAAAGAAAATAATTAAAATTGTTTTTAAATAAAATAAAACAATTAAATCAAAACTGTATTATAATTGATCTAAAAAATTTAAATCACTATTGAATCATGTTTTTCAACTGATTAAGTATTTCCTTTAAAAAGCAAAAAAGACAACAATACCTTTGCTTCTTATCTTTATTTTTTGCACTCCACACATTTCTTTGTCTATATACAAAGCAGACGATGCACATATCGTAGCTGGAACGATGGGATGATACATTTTCCTTCAGTAATTAATCTTACTTAACTCTCTCTAAAAAAGATTTTTTTTTATTGATTTAAATAAAACAAATAAATAAAGAACCTTAAATTAAGTGGGTATTTGTACAAAATACAATTATACTCCAATGCAGGATGATAATCCCTTCATCCGGGCAACGTCGAGTAGTTCTTCTAGTTTGCAGTAAAACTTGAATGACTCCGTTGAAACCACGGTTAAAAGTAAACCTGGTGAAAAATATTCATCCAAATTCTTTGAATAAATTAATATTTACATAATATACAGATAGACATGTTCGTTTATATGAAAATATATTATGTTATCAAATACAATGCCTTAACATCGGGCCCAAGGGAGACCATTTTGTGGCTGTGCCGATGGCATCCATTAGATTTCATCTGGCCCTCCAGCAAGCAATATACATGTTCACGGGCATCTCACAAATCACTTAATCGTGTTTTCCAAGCCGACATTCAAGCTCTTATTAACAGAACATGTTTCATCATGTGAATTGGGTAAAAATAATAAGAATGTCTATTTCGCATGAAATTACTTTGTATATTTTACATATTTTAACTAATTGAATATCTCACGTTGGTAAATTAAATTTAGTAATTCTATGCCTATTTGATATAACTGCAGATGAAACTGCAAAATCTATAGGACTGTGTACGACTAGTTGTATGTAAGCCACACTTGGATCATATTATTATGTAGATTTGGTGTCTGTCCATAAGCAGAATGAAAAATATTATGTATTTAAAAGACTATTGGTGATTATATTTATTTGCATTCATCCAACCTTGAACGTGGCACACAGCTGCGATTTCCATAGGATCTGCAGGCTCTTTTATGCATTTATTAGTGTATTCTTTACACCCAGTGTTTGTCTTCATTATTGTCACATTCAAATTAGATTATTAAAGGTTTAAGTATTAAAGTGTGTAAAAAATATGTTTTCTTTTTTAATACATTCAAATAAAATGTACTATAAAACAACGTTAAAGTGAAATTTCAATACATAATTAATTTTATTTATGGAAATCGCTCCAGACAAGGAACGAAGCCATTTAACGTAAGAAGCAAACAAGAACGAATGATGATTATCCCAAAGACAGGAGATGCTTATTAACCTTAATCTTGATCTTATCAATACTATAGGTAGGAGGAAAACAATCAGCAGGAGTTCCACAACCCTGCCATTATTGGAAAGAAGCTACTGGAATAGAAAGATGTATTACAATGAGGCATCAAAACAGCGAATTGATGGAGACCACTAGACCAACGAGTTAAACGAGCTGGAACAAAGGAAGCAGGAAATAGATCAGACAATTCCGAAGAATACATGCCATGATATTATTTATAGAAAAGACTGAGACTAGCAATATCACATCTGTGAGAGAGAGAGGGTGCAGAGAATAAGAAAGGGAGTGGTTAATCAAATTACAGATACGTTTCTGCACCTTATTAAGAACCTTCCAATGGGGTACAGATTCATCAGCCTAAATATGAGAAGAGTACTCCATACATGGTCTGATAGTAGATTTGTAGAGATAGAGAATAGTCTCAGGTGTGAGAGTGTTAGGAGCGATAGAGAGAACCGACTTTACGAGAAGCAGAAAGAGCAATGGATCTAATGTATGAACTCCAAGAAAGATTTGTTGAGAAAGACCAATTGATTACCGAATTAAATTATCGATTCAG